>CM070558.1:21640593-22285803 GCA_036346405.1 Phyllostachys edulis
GGGAGCGCTGCGGTGCCGGCATGGAAACGGATCGAAAAGTCCTATTCGAATATGAATTCATATTTTTAAAACGAATATAAATACGAATTCGAATCGAATATGTACTCAATTCAGTCGAATATGAATATTATATAACTTTTGTGATAAATCTCGGTAGAATAAATTTATGTAACAAGACTATATGTCTATAGTCTACACGAGTCGTAACAACACCTAACAGCCACAGATTCGGCACTGAATCAAGAACCCGTCGAAATATAAACGCTTCAGGAAAAATTCGGATAGTATTCGTATCCGGAAAAAAAACGAATAGTATTCGTATTCATTTTTCCCAGATAGTATTTGTTTTTCCGGATACTATCCGGGTTTTTTCCCGGATACGAATAACACCGAATACGGATACAAATACTATCCATTTTTCCCGAATACGAATAACACGAATACGGACACGAATACTATCCATTTTTCCCAGATAGTATTCATTTTTATTCGAATACGATTTTACTTACCACATTTGCGTTTTCTCGGATATAAATATCGGATAAAACGGATTATCCTTTACCATTTCCCATCCCTATGCGTTTAGCGGAAGGTTTTCTGGGGATTGGGCGATCGGCTGCCGTTTATTATTGTCCAATGTTAGAATCGGGCGGTCAAGATGACAAGAAACCATAAGGGAGCTAGAGCTGGCCAAACGACCGTGCCTACCGGGTCGGCTCAAGGCATGGCACTGTAGGCCCAACCTAAGCACGGCACGATCCACACTGTTTATGGGCCATGGCACAGCCGTGTTTGGGCCGCTATTATGGTACGGTGAGTCGGTCCGGCACAGCATGAACAATGTCGGACCGTATCAGACACAGTCCGAGCACGGCACAGCTCGAGTGACCCACATGCGAGGGAGAGCCAGAGGACAGAGGCCAAAGTCGAGAACCCGGAAGCGCGGGAGAAGAGGAGAAGGAGTGGAGCCGAGGAGGGAGCGATGCCGGTGTGGAGGTTGGCGGCTCGGCGCCGGTGTGGAGGCAGGCGTGCGAGCGGGTGCAAGCGTGTAACATCCCAAAAGTGCCAGAATATAAAAATACAAGATTTTCAAAACTTTTTGCGTGTTATTTCATTTTTGCCCTAATTGCCTTTTTTAGAGTTATTTGAATTGCATTTCCTTTTTACCATCACAATTGGTGCATGGTAGAAAACCCTAATTATCGAAACCCTAATCGCGGAAAACCTAGAAACATAAATTGCAAACGCAAAATAAACATAAGGTATTGTCCTTCTAAAATAGTACCGGAATTGTAAACCCTAAAAGATCGAAAGCACAAAACCATAAATCTAATACTCTAAATGATCAAAAGTCCAATTAGGGCTATTTAGCAAATATCATAGTTGTCTATCATCACATAAGAATTTCCTAAAGCAAATATCAGAATTTTAGAAACCTAAAATTATGTCTCATTCATTTCTCTCAATTTTTCCTAGTTAATATTTTCTTCCTCCCTGTCTACTATCTCTCTAACTAAGCCAATTGGGCTACAACTGTTTCAACTCAACCACTTCCTCAGATGAAACCAGCCTCACTGTCTTTCTCTTTCCCTTAGCGACACAAGCCTCCAGTGTGCTACCTTCTGCCTGCTCTTTTCTCCACGTGGCGCTCGCTCTCTGTTGATGACAAGATTTGGCATCTATGGTGGTCATTGCAGTGATTGGTTTAATAGTAAGAACTTAAAACTACCGCTGATTCAACCAACATTTTGTTTTGAATCGGAAGACAGATCGGCGTCGAAGGCCTCCTGGGAGGTCCGCGCTTCAAAATCTACCCGAGAGGACCTGGACGACCTCTTCAGAGACCTACTTGGAGGTCCTAGGGGACATCCTTGAGGATCCGGACAACCTCTTCAAAGACCTCCTAGAAGATCCTAGAGGACATCCTGAGTTGTTCTGGAAAAAATCCACAAAGACCTCTTAAGAAGACCTGGAGGGTGGTCTTTGCAAAATGGCCAAAAGGGTGATCTTCGTAAAAACAAGAGGTCTTGGTTCAAAAGGGTAATCCTTGCAAAACGTCCAAGAGGTGGTCTTTGCAAAGCAGAGGGTCGCGAGGACAAGGAAAAGCGTGCCCAAAACATCCCAGGAGCATTCATGTGGCCTCATCAGGACCGGCCAGGACCTCTCCCAGGAGCGCTACGTGGTCTCATCGGGGCTGCTCAGGACCTCCTCAGGGACACTCGTGTGCCTTCATCAGAGCCGCCAAGACCTCCTCAAGGCGCGTGGCTTCACGTCGCACAAGACTTCTCAGAGGACTCGCGTGCCTTCATCGAGCCGCCTGGTCGCACAAGACTTCTCCAGAGGACTCGTGCCTTCATCGTGAGCCGCCTGTAACCTCCTCAAGGGCGCCACGTGGCTTCATCAGGCCACACAAGACTTCTCTAGAGAACTTGCGCGCTTCATCGTGGCCGCCCAGACCTCCTCAGAGCGCTTCAGCGCCTTCATCGTGCCCATCCAAGACCTCCTCAGGAGCGCTACGCGGCTTCATCATGGCCGTCCAAGACCTCCTTAGGAGCACTTGCACGTCTCCATTAGGACCGCTCAAGACCTCTTTAAGAGCATTACGCGGCTTCATCAAGGCCGTCCATGACCTCCTTAGGAGCACTTGCGCGCCCATCAGACCGCTCAGATCTCCTGGTGCTACGCGGCTTCATCAGAGCCGTCCAAGACCTCTTCAGGAGCGCTTGCACGCCTTCATCAGGGCCGCTCAAGACCTCCTGGGAAGCGCTACGCGGCTTCATCATGGCCGTTCAAGATCTCCTCAGAAGCACTTGTGCGCCTCCATCAGGACCGCCCAGGACCTCCTCGGGAGTGCTACGCGGCTTCATCAGGGTCGTCCAAGACCTCTTTAGGAATGCTTGCGCGCTTTCATCAGGGTCGCTCAAGACCTCCTCAGGAGCGTTACGCGGCTTCATCACGGTCGTCCAGGACCTCCTCAGGAGCACTTGCGCGCCTCCATCAGAACCGCTCAGGACCTCCTCAGGAGCGCTCACATTGCTTCATCAAAGCCGTCCAGGACCTCCTCAGGAGCGTTTGCGCGCCTTCATCAGGGCCATCCAAGACCTCCTCAAGAACGCTACGTGGCTTCATCACGGCCGTACAGAACTTCCTCAGAAACACTTGCGCGCCTCCATCAGAACCGCTCAGGACCTCCCCGGGAATGCTACGCGGCTTCATCAGGACCGTTCAGGACCTCTTCAGGAGCGCTTATGCGCCTTCATCTGGGCCGCTCAAGACCTCCTCAGGAGCGCTACGTGGCTTCATCACGGCCGCTCGTAACTTCTCAAGAACGCTATGCGTCTCCATCAGACCGCCAGACCTCCTGAGTGCTACGCGACTTCATCAAGAACGTCCAGGACCTCTTCAAGAGCGCTTGCGCGCCTTCATCTGGGCCGCTCAAGAACTCCTCAGGAGCGCTTACGGCTTCATCACGACCGCTCGAACTTCCTCAGGGCGCCATGGTTTCATCAAGATCGCCGGATTTCTCAAGGGCGCCCATGTGTTTTCATCGTGGCCTTCCGAGATCTTTTCAGAGCGCTACGTGGTTCCATCAGAGCCATCCAAGATCTCCTCAGGAGTATTACGCGGTTTCATCAGGACAGTTCAAGACCTCTTTCGATGATTCCGCGCGGGTTTCATCAGGACTTTCCGCGAAGGCTTTAGGACCCTCCACAAAGACTTCATCAAAGAGACTCACGTGTTTGAATAGGAAAGATTTATCAGGTATAGAAAGTCTAGAAATCAAATGGTATAACCGAATCATATCTGTAAATCTTGTTCGGTTTAGGAGTCCTAATCTCTTACGGCTAAGACCTGACGCCCTTTAAATAGAAGAGGGTCATGGCCGATTGAAATCATCACCAATCGATCAATACAATTTGCATCTACTTTTTACCCTAGCTTCCCTGTAGTCCCGTCCTTTTTTCCAATCCTTTTTGCTTCCCCGGCAAGGTTCAAGGACCTTGTCAGGACATCGCCGCCATCTCAACACCATGACTAGCTCCGCCTAGGTGTTGTGCGCTGTGGTTCTTCGGCGAAGTTGAATCCTAATGTCGCCTGGGTTCAATTTTGTCGCTATCCTTTGCTGTTCTTGCTTGTAAAACAGCCGGTTCTTCGCCGTAATTGAAGAATTATCCCCTTTGCTAGTTTGCTTGAAAACTAGTCATGCGTTTCTACGAAAGTGAAGCAATCTGGTTATCTGCGACCTCGTGTGTTGATTTTTGGCGTCAACACAAATTGGCAACTCCGCTGGGGAAGATTGGTTCAGCTATAAGTTACAGCCGAGTTTTTCCCTGGGCATAATAGAAGATAAAGGCAAGGTGTCATCAAGAAGAAGGCAATGTGTAATCAAGAAGAAGGTTGTACTGTCATCAATCTACACCGAGCCAGAGGTGCAACATCTACAAGTACGTTACCTATTTCCCAATCTAATCTGGTAGTCGCAATGAATTCATATGTTGCTGTTGCTATGCCTATGTTGATGAATTTAGTGCATCGGCTAGGAATCCAGATTACACGTTAGATAATCGTTTTAGATCCTCAGTTTTAGGATTACAACGTGTTGATAATATGCAACAGCCAATGCAAAACAATATGTATACTTCAGTTTTCAATGCTATTAGCAACATACAACATGAGCCTACGTCTTTCAATTCATCGGCAATATTTACACCACCTAGAGTACTACAAACTAGCGTGCCGATGAACGATCAGCATGACCGAATTATATGATAGGTTTGGCCAATTGTTATGAGTCATCATATGCTATATCATATGTTACTAGAACGGAGGTTACACCTTATACTTTTTCAGCACTATATGCAACACCTAATGTGTATAATTTGGCTCCATACGCCATTAATGACTATGGCCGAATAGATGGAAATTCAGCAAATATGCATGTACCTCCATACAACACCGTAGCATATAGTGTATCCCCTACATCACCCCCAAAGTTCCGGTATTCCTCACGGTTCATGGCCGGAAAGTTATTTTGGTGTTCCCCAACAAGATGCACAATATATGCAACCCACAACATCATATTTTTGTGAAACCTCAAAGTCATATACTATTAGCTCAGAACGACAAGTTGATCCCACATCTATTCGACTTGCAAATGAGAGTAGCATAAGGTCTAAAAATGTTAAATCTGTTTGATGAAGAACAGCTTGAGAGTCGATTTAGAGTTTATTACAAATTTAAATACGCAAAGACGTGAGAGAGAGTCTCAATGCTTATTTTAGAAGTAAGAAGTCAGAGTCGGTTTTAGAAAAAGAGAAGCCGGCTGTGATTGAAAGAAAAGAACAAAGGCCGGCTACTGTTGAATTGTCGGCTAGTATTGAGGAAGTGTTGCCGACTGTTGTTACTAAGGATTGCAAAAATGAAATTTCAGTGGTTGGTTCTGATGTGAATAGTAATATATTTGCAGAAGCCATGAACAATAGTTCGGGCATAGAAGCAGCCGAGCAAAACAGTGCTTGTCCCGAGTCTATTTTGTCGAAAACAGCAAACTTAGCTATGCAAAATATCAAAAACAGTAGGTCGGCTATGCTTGAGATAATGGAAGTCTTTGTGTTACCGTCTGAGTTTCGTGCTAAGGCAATTGACGATCAGTTTGAAAAGAGAAGACAAGAAGAGTTACCGTCTACTGATGATGTCGTCAGTAATAGCAATGTTGCCCGCCAGATTGGTGCTACAATGGTTGTAACTAGCCATAGTAGCAGTAGTACGTCGCAAAAATCAGGATGGCCGAACAAACACCTAAGTAGTTCGGGCCTTAGCCATGGCACGCTGACAATGGCAATAGTGGTTGATTATGGACATGATTTAGGCAATAGATGCCGTGCGCATGCAATAGAAAAGACCGAGCACAACACTTGTTCGGTTGGTGAAGAATTTAGTGAAAAAAGAAATTCCAGCACCAAGACTTCAACAAAAATCGAACTCTCCTGTGATTCGGCTGCTGACCATACGAGTGAAGGGAAAAATTCAGTTTTAGCCAAACTAAAAGTTAATTTGATTATTGACAGTAGAACCACTATAGAACATGTCGGCCAATTTATTGTGCGATGTAGAGAGGCCAGTGATGGCAATTCATTTAGATTAGAGTTGTTTTCGTTATCTTTGTTCTGTATTACATTTATGAGGTTTACTTTACTTGTTCCAAATTCAATTTATGCCTGGTTACAAATGGGGAACAAGCTTCATGATTATTTTCGCATTAAAGACATAAGATCGAAGCGTGGTAAAGTTGAGAAAACCGATATCAAGGAAATATATTATGTTTCTAAGATATCGGACAAGACGAGTACAAACAAATGTATAGCCGAATGGGTAGATATCAAATCTGAACCATTCGTTTGTTTAGCTTTGGAGCCGTCTCTATGAAAGAATCGCTAAAGAAGAAAAATATACATTTAATATGACTAAATGTGATCAGATTTTTGATATTTTATTGAAAGAAAAGCATATAAAGTTGTTAGATCATCATATTATACCATCACATGAGGAGTTAGGAGGGCACTCATATTGCAAATGGCACAACATGTTTACTCATAATACTAATAATTGCCATGTGTTTCACGGCTAGCTATAATTGGCCATTAATAGAGGTCGATTGAAGTTTGCAAATAATCAGAGACATGGGGCACAAAGTAGAGAAACAATCTCTCCCTTTAAGTGCGCTTAATTGTGAAGACAAGAAAGTGTTGATTCGGCTAGAAAAGGCTGATGTAACAAAAAGCAAGGAAATGATGATAGCCAGTGAGCTTGTCAATAATAGAGCTAAAAAGACTAGCAAAACGTATGGCAAAAAGAATAATGTGGTTTGGGTCCCTACAGGTAGTGGACAAATTAAAGCTAAGGGTGGTGTTCAAGCATCTATTGCTAGAGCTGCACAAAAAACAAAGACGAAAGTAATATTCCAACAAACTCTGGCTAAATATGAGAATAAAAAGGCCGATCAACACGGTTTTGATCAGGCGAAGGGATCCAAGAAACAACCACGAGGTCAAAAGTTTGCATCTGGTCATCAAAACCATTGGCAATCACATGATCGATATTCATTGCTCGTTCCCATCGACGCTGCGCTGTGGAATCCGTCCCCAGGTATGTCAGTTTATTCTCCATGGTTTTGGTATAGTCCTTGGATGCCATTTTATGAATATTTACATTCTAGTTGGGTATTAGTAAAGCGACATGTATGTGATCGGCTATCACAGCCGTATCAAGAACATTGTTGTTAAATATAATTACATATTAGAAAAGCCAAAATTAACAAGAGGACGGGTTTATTTTGGCTACATATAGATGTTTAGAAAAGTATGTTTAAGAATGGCCGATGTTTTATTTATCATCGCCCTAGGAGCGAAAGAAAAAGAGGCACACATGACTTATGAGTTGTTTATCATCGTCCCGAGAGGTGTACATAGGGCCGGTGTTT
The DNA here is from genome assembly GCA_036346405.1 of Phyllostachys edulis. Taxonomy (NCBI): domain Eukaryota; kingdom Viridiplantae; phylum Streptophyta; class Magnoliopsida; order Poales; family Poaceae; genus Phyllostachys; species Phyllostachys edulis. The sequence continues at coordinate 21,648,074 of CM070558.1, forward strand.
AATCATCATCCTAAAAAACATTTGAAGATATTATTGTTTTATGGCAAACATGTTTGTTTTACTAAAAAAACAGGGGGCATATGTTGATGACAAGATTTGGCATTTATGGTGATCATTGCAGTGCTGATTGGTTTAATGGTAAGAACTTAAAACTACCGCTGATTCAACCAATATTTTGTTTTGAACGGAAGGCAGATCGGCGTCGAAGACCTCCTGGGAGGTCCGGGCTTCAAAATCTACCCGAGAGGACCTGGACGACCTCTTCAGAGACCTCCTTGGAGGTCCTAGGGGACATCCTGGATGATCCTGGCCAACCTCTTCAAAGACCTCCTAGGAGATCCTAGAGGACAACCTGAGTGGTTCTAGAAAAAATCCACAAAGACCTCCTAAGAAGACCTGGAGGGTAGTCTTTGCAAAATGGCCAAAATGGTGATATTCGTAAAACAGGAGGTCTTGGTTCAAAAGGGTAATCCTTGCAAAACGTCTAAGAGGTGGTCTTTGCAAAGCAGAGGGTCGCGAGGATAAGGAAAAGCGCGCCCAAAACACCCCAGGAGCATTCATGTGGCCTCATCAGGACCGACCAGGACCTCTCCCAGGAGCGCTACGTGGTCTCATCGGGGCTGCTCAGGACCTCCTCAGGGACACTCACGCGCCTTCATCAGAGCTGCCCAAGACCTCCTCAAGGGCGCTCACGTGGCTTCATTAGGGCCACACAAGACTTCTCCAGGACGACTCGCGCGCCTTCATAAGAGCCGTCCAGGACCTCCTCAAGGGCGCTCACGTGGCTTCATCAGGGCCGCACAAGACTTTTCCAGGAGAACTTGCGCGCCTTCATCAGGGCCGTCTAGGACCTCCTCAGGAGCGTTCGCGCGCCTTCATCAGGGCCATCCAAGACCTCCTCAGGAGCGCTACGCGGTTTCATCACGGCCATCCAAGACCTCCTCAGGAGCACTTGCGTGCCTCCATTAGGACCGTTCAGGACCTTTTCAAGAGCGTTACGCGGCTTCATCAGGGATGTCCAAGACCTCCTTAGGAGCACTTGCGCGCCTCCATCAGGACCGTTCAGAACCTTCTTGGGAGTGCTACGCGGCTTCATCAGGGCCGTCCAAGACCTCTTCAGGAGCGCTTGCGCGCCTTCATCAAGGCCGCTCAAGATCTCCTGGGAAGCGCTACGCGGCTTCATCACGGCCGTTTAAGATCTCCTCAGAAGCACTTGCACGCCTCCATCAGGACCACCCAGGACCTTCTCGAGAGTGATACGCGACTTCATCAGGGCCGTCCAAGACCTTTTCATAAACGCTATGCGCGCTTTCATGAGGGCCGCCAAGACCTCCTCAGAGCGCATGCGTGGCTTCATCACGGCCGCCCAGACCACTCAGAGCACTTGCGCGCCCATCGTAACCGCCAGACCTCCTCAGAGCGCCACATTGCTTCATCAAAGCCGCCCAGACCTCCTCAGAGCGCTTGCGCGCGCTTCATCGGGCCATCCAAGACCTCTCAAGAACGCCACGTGGTTTCATCACGCCGCTCGTAACTTCTCGTAAACACTTGCGCGCCCATCAGACCGCCAGACCTCCCGAATGCTACGCGGCTTCATCAGACTGCTTCAGACCTCTTCAGAGCGCTTATGCGCCTTCATCTGGCCGCCAAGACCTCCTTAGAAGCGCTTATGTGGCTTCATCACGCCGCTCGTAACTTCTCAAGAACGCTTGCGCGCTTCCATCAGACCGCCAGACCTCGAGTGCTACGCGACTTCATCAAGAACGCCCAGACCTCTTCAAGAGCGCTATGCGCCTTCATCTGGCCGCCAAGAACTCCTCAGAGCGCTACACGCCTTCATCACGACTGCTCGTAACTTCCTCGGGCGCCGTGGTTTCATCAAGATCGCCGATTTCTAAGGGCGCCCACGATTTTCATCAAGGCCTTCCGAGAGCTTTTCAGGAGCGTTACGTGGTTCCATCAGAGCCATCCAAGATCTCCTCAGGAGTGTTACGCGGTTTTATCAGGGCCGTTCAAGACCTCTTTCGATGATTCCGCGCTGGTTTCATCAGACTTTCCGCCAAGGCTTTAGGACCTCCACAAAGACTTCATCAAAGAGACTCACGGTTTGAATAGGAAAGATTTATCGTATAGAAAGTCTAGAAATCAAATGGTATAACCGAATCATATCTCAGAATCTTGTTCGGCTTAGAGTCCTAATCTCTTACGGCTAAGACCTGACGCCCTTTAAATAGAAGAGGGTCATGGCCGATTGAAATCATCACCAATCGATCAATACAATTTGCATCTACTTTTTACCCTATCTTCCCTGTAGTCCCGTCCTTTTTTCCAATCCTTTTGCTTCCCAAGAAGGTTCAAGGACCTTGTCGACATCGCCGCCATCTCAACACCATGACTAGCTCCGCCTAGGTGTTGTGCTACCGTGGTTCTTCTACGGTTGAATCCTAATGTCGCCGGGTTCAATTTTGCCACTATCCTTGTCGTTTTGCTTGTAAAACAAATGGTTCTTCGCCACAATTGAAGAATTATCCCCTTTACTAGTTTGCTTGAAAACTAGTCGTGCGCTTCTATGAAAATGAAGCAATCTGGTTATCTTCGACCTCGTGTGTTAATTTTTGGCGTCAACACTCGTCAGAAGCGTACACCAGACCGACGATACTCTCAAAGAACGCCACAGTATAGCCAAGTCAGCCGCAGTCATGCCCATATTGGTCGCCACTGTTTTGCCCACCGAGTCATATCCTAAGTACTACTCCCGCATGGCATTGTCGCCATTATCTCAAGTGCTTAGCATATTGCGCTGCACCCTCCACCCACAACACCTATAATGGCCACCAACTACCGAGCCCCTCCTCGCCATTTCTCATCCCCTCTCATCTCACCAAGAGAGACCAAGGAGGAGCTCAAGAGTTCGTGGCGAGTGTCAGATTTTCGACCGCCTGCGCTGGCGTGGCCCTGCCACGCCGACGAAGTCCGGCCACCATCGACCGTGTCACACGGCGCCCCATCACCCCACCATCAAAACCCAGAGTCAATTTGAGGACCCCGCCGCCCCGACCATCCTCGCCGTGCCTACACCACCCAAGGAACCGCCGGCACCACGGTTTCATTTTGGCCGCCACCGCCACGACATTGATCCACTCGCCACGGCAAAGATGCTCGAGCCACCCGGTGCCTCCCCTGTCTTGGCTACCTTCCATGTCCCTGAGCTCTCTTTGTGTGAATGCATGTGTATGTATGACTATGTGAGTGCATGTGTGATCAGTAGGATCCATTTGTCAGGGTAAATGGTTAGTAGTGTTTTAGGAAAAGACTAGCAGTGACAGCAGAGTTATTGATCAATGACAATGGACCCTGTGAGTTCAGTGGTTAGTTAGGGTCCAGATAAATGGTGTTATGGGGTTAGTTAAACTGTGGGTGTATGGTAGTTAAGAATTGTTAGTCGATTATCTGCTAAGTATGGCAATTAGAAATAGCACTTTAGTTTGTGTTATTAGCATTCAGACAAAGTACAAGACCGATCTAGGTGGATTATTAGCAGTTAACTGACCAATAGGCCCAACCAATTGGGTGATCAGCTGAACTCGATTAATGCTAGATTCAATCATGTCGTAGCTTTCATGAGCCTAATCCTTAATGATGTTTTAAGTCTAGTAACGTTTCAGTTTTTTGTTTCAGTTTTTCATTGGCATTAGCAATCTTTGATAGCTCTTCATTGTTGTACGTCAATGTTGCTAATGTAACAGCACATGATGCTTACTCATTTTCATTACCCGTAATGTAGTGCATGTAGTGGGGTATCTAGAGAATCTTTTGTTTAGTATAAGAAGAGAAGAAATAGAAAAGGCTTGTCAAGTTTTTGGCAAGACAAAACTTCCTGTTCATTTTTTCTTCGTGTGTCTAGCGCACCCAAGAGCGCCGCTTAAGATCAAAGTGGTTGTGTTGTGGACTTCAACCAGCGTAAGCTCCCTCTCTTACTCAATCTCGCCTATTTGGATCATTGATAGTAGGACTAGTTCCATTTAGTTGATTAGTTAATACTAGTTTTACCGATTAACATAATGTATTAAGTTGCACTTGGTTGTTAATTAGTTAGTGAATAATAAAATAGTTAAATGTCGAGAAGTAAACCACATGCTCAAATGGTGTTAACTAATGGGCATGATGTAACATCCCAAAATTTGGCTTTTCAAAAATCTTTTAAGTAGTTTAGGTCCCTGGAAAATTTCACCAATTTTATTTGAATTAATAAAGCTTAATTGGGACTTTCATAAAACAAAAATAATTTAATATGATTAATCTCAACATCAACTATTATCAAAACTATTTTAATTGGATTCTATGTGCTTGGGTATATTTTCTAGATTTTTCTAGAATTTTTCCGAGTGATTTTGCTATCTTTCTTTTTGTTGTTTGGATTTTCGGCTATTTCTTAAAAGAAAACTAATATTAAATCTCAGTTATATCCTTGGGCTCAATTCCTTCCTTGGCCCAGCTTCCTATTCTCTTTTTAGCCCGGTCCGCCCATCTCGCCTTCTTTCTCTCCGACCAGCTCCTCCTCCTACCGACGCCACCACCGCCGCTTAACTCTATTCCTCCCTGCCCACCTACCAAAGAAGAAGACTTTCGCCTCGGGCCCGCTTAGCCACCAGAACGCCAAGACATCGCGCGGCGCTGCGTGTTCTCGCCGCTTATGCTCGACGGACAATACGCCGCTTAGAGTCCGCCTCCAGACGCATCCGGGCACCATACATAGGCTACCCTGCACGCTACCGCTTTTGTTTTGTGACGCCGCCCAGTGTTTTAGCCGCCGCTTGAGAGACGCTAAGAACCGCCGCCCGCCATTATCTTTCAAGGTCAAGACCGACCGCTTCGCCGCTCTCCGCCGCCGGCTCCTCGAGCCATGCCTTTGCATCGCTTTGTCGCCGTCCTCCTCTTCATGGTGCCACAATCATCTTGAGCTCCTCACTCCGCTTCTCCGTGCAAGACGTTGTCTTCACCCTCCGCCACCCAAAACGTCTTCGTCAAGGCCCTTGTCGCCTCGGTGAGTTTCCGTGTGTCTAACGCGCCACCTTGCGCCTCACCTTCCGATCTACACTTCTGTGCTTTCAATTTTGGGTTTCGTTCTTCACAGGTTGAGATCTCGTCGCTTCTTCTTCTTTGGCCACTGCCCCTTTGCCAGCCAATTGAGCCATCTCCGGTGAACTCCTGTGCTCGCTGACCTCACCATGGTAATCCTCGAGCCGTGTCCTACCCGATGCTCTCATCCACATCCCCGGAGTGTGGCCGTAGCTCCTTGTCGCTGTGCTAGTCGTCATCGCCGCTGCTCCGTGGCTCGCCACCGGTGATTGCGGCTGTTCCTTGTCGCCACGACTGTGTCACCACGTCCGCCTGTGCCTCCTCATTCCGTTTTGGTCGCCCCCCTTGCGCCGCCGCGATCGCAGCTCCGGCGAGACGGCATGGCTGAGCGCCACCATGGGCGTAAGGCCATCAGGCTCGTGCTCGTGTTCGTGCTGCGCCCCGTGTTTCTACCACCTTAGCGTGTCCTCGTCAGCATGCCAAGTCTACGCTGTCGCCGCCACCTTTAGGCCACGCTGTCCTCGCCATGTAGACGCACACGCGGTACACCCAACTCAAACCCCAAACCAACTCCTCAGAGACCCGCTTATGATGAGCCATGTCTCTTAACCATGCGCCCTATTGGTCATTGCAATGCTCCATAGACTCATTCTACCATGAACCCAAACCCTAGCCCGTGGACATGGTCTATGGACCAATGGCCCACCTGTCATCCTCTTTGTCCATTTCGAAATTCATTTAATTAATTTCTGAAATCCAAATATCCAGTTGGTCCCGCATGTCATTCACTACCTTTGATCTCTTTCACTTACCAGTGGACCCCACTTGTAAGTATCCAATTCTGTTTATTTATTTAATCCGAAGGAATATTCTCTGAATATTCTTTTATCTCAATTTCATCATTTCATGTGATTCTTCCGAGTGTCATATCTTTTGAATCCGAACTCCGATTGAGTCCATTCAAATTCCTAAATTTATCTCAATTCAATATCTCTTTATCTGAGATTATTATTTAATTTTTAGAGTTTGTTTGCTCTCTATTGTTTATTTGTTTGGTTTATTTACTTGTCTACGAGTAGACGTTGATATCGAAGGCGCCGATCAAGAAGGAGGTAAAGATCAAGGAAGTAGAAGATTAAAGTCTAAATAAGATCATCATTGCTATAGCGAGGCAAGTTATACCTTTGGTCATATTGAACCCAGTTTTCAAAAGTTATTTTGATTCAAAGTATTGCATTTACTTTAATTATTTATTTCAATGTTTTTGGGTTTAGTTAATATCCAATTTGTTATGACCTCCTTGTCTAATTGTATGCCATAATCTTTTGTCACCCTAGTTTGGATTATTTAGTTGGTGCTATTGTATTACCAACGGGATGGTTAGATGCGATTAGATTGCTTAGCCATGCTACGAGTCATCATTTCATGTGAGTCGCAATAATAAACTTGACTAAGTGAGTATGGAACCATTTGATAAAATTGTGTGTACTGTGTGCTATTACTCGTTGATGGCATATATTGCACTTAACCAACAAAGGGAAAAGGTTTTGGACGGGGCAAGTGTTCTCGTATACTTTTATGGTGGATCTATGTTGGCGGAATGATAGGTTAGAATTTGTAAGTCTTGTCCGGCCAACTAAGGACTTAACCTTGTGCGCCATTGAACTGGCCTCTCGTGACAACCACATGCCCGGTATGGGATGGGTCTAACTTAGTAAGTTATGGATTCTTGACATTGATTACTCAGTTGTAGATTAGTCGTGTTTGATTGGGTAAATGTGTGTACTACCAAGTAGTTGCATCACAGTATGCTTTGCCATTGCTTCCCTATCCAACGGTAAAGCGCCTCGGGCGCTAAGCATACCGGAGTGTCAATGTTGAGATGAAGTTTCAAAGGTTTTGTTGTGATTAGCTCGATCAAGTTGATTACATCTTGTGGGTAAAGTGTACAACCTCTCGCAGAGTGTTAAACAATCTATTCGAATAGCCGCGTCCACGGTCATGGACATGCTCGGGGATTTCACACGAGGGGTAGATTTTCATAAAACTTGGGATGGGACAGCTGTGTGAGGTAACTTATGCAGCTGTGTGAACAACTTGATTAGGCTATGAGTCTTTGTGAAAACAACTGCTAAAATTATTACAGTTATTTGTTTTACTATGCTCTCAATCTATTATTTGTATTCAAATTGCAAATGTTGCATTTCTCGAAAAGAACCACGTGGCCATTCCTTTGGAATAAGCCCAAGATCTATAAATTGCATTTCGTGGTATGACTTGCAAGTACGGGTGTACTCATGCTTGCTTTAATAAATCAAGTAGAGGTGAAGGAATCGTCCGTCAACAAGGTCTACTTCAAGGATCGTGGAGAATTAGGTCACAAGACTCACCGACCGCTCTGGGCATATGGATGGGCTTCACCGGGTTATTTTGTTTCGTTTCACGCAGCCTTCAATGAGCTATTCGCCTCAAGCATTAATCGTAAGCTTTGACCTTAAGGTCTCTACTCGATGTTTATTGTTATTTGCCTATTTATTAGTTATCTTTGTATATGGAAATGATATTTCACCGATGTTGTCACTCATGCGTGACTAGCGTGATCCTCGACTAGTGCAAGATACACAGAGGGTCCGATTGCATATTTTGGGTCCCTACACATGACCAAAGGAGTAGAGATTGGCTAAAAATGGTTCAAGCTTAATTAGGGATTAGGTAACTAGAAATTAAATCGCATATTATTTGATTGATGTCTATGGCGTGGGGCCCTTTACTCAGCCTTCTCATCGCTTCTCTCATTGCGCCTCTCCGTTGTCTAGTTAACATATGCATAGTTTGATGGTTAATTAGATTGTGTGAGATTAATTAGTAAGAAGATGCATCCTCAATTTGTATCAATTACATGAATAAACCAAAATTTGTGGAAATGATTAGTGTTTATTTAAACCTAATAGTGCAATAACAATGGATCATGCCTTTAATAAGAAATGGCATTGTAACTGTGGTAATCGATAACAATTATATTAGTGACCTAAAAGTTAATCATGACCAAATGGTATTAGCAGCAGAGTATGACAAAACTAAGTATAGGTCACCCCATAGATGAAAGCCAACCCGCAAACACCCCTAATCGAGATGTTTAGGCTAGTGTCTAGTTTCAGACTCGAAATTCCAAATAAGGCTCATGGAATTTCCTTGATAAATATAAAATCATAAAAGAAACCATTAAATGAACTAGGTCCCATATATCGGTGAAACTTATGTCTACCCATAGCAAACCTCGCACTTATGCATAGGTCTCACCGCTTTTATGCAACTTCCTCAGAATACGGAAGTAATAACTAAAATAATCATTAGATCAATTAGGGCGCCAAGTGAGCGCTTATGGTATGTTCCTAGTGAATGGTAGTTCATCCACCGTGCATCGCCTAAGCTCTAAATATCATCCACCGCTATTCGCTTTAGTAGAAGGATCATTCATAATCCGAAGCGTATATGAGAGTATTACCCAACTAGGTAATCTCTCCCATCTAGGTAACTATTAAGGAATGTTCTCATGATATTCTCTCTCTCTCTCCTCGTTAGATCTATCTAATTTCGCTCGCACTCCTTGGTTATACTTTTGTCTCAAGTATTCCATTCATCAACTTCATTTGATTATAATTTATCTGTAGTATTTCTTTCATCAACTCTTTTGGATATACTTCATCTAAAGTATTTCCTTCATCAACTCTATTAAGTATGATTAGTTTCATCCGAATACTTCGCCCTTCCAAGTTGTCGTTAGAAATGTTTGCTTTTATTCAAGTATTTTCTTTGGTTTGAATGTCTTTGGATTTATTGATTTCATTTGGTTATTTTCAGATGTTTTTGGATTTAATCGTATTCTCGTAGATAGCATCCGGGTTACAATAGAGCAAAGAATTCGAGATAGAACAAGAACAAGACCAGATTATCGTAATATTGGGCTCCATCGTAATATTGAGCAAGGCGATTATCAAGATATTGAGCCTTATCGTAATATTGAGCAAGGCAAGTCAATGCTTTGATCATATTGCACCTAATTTTTGCAATTATATTATTTTAAATTATGAAATTGCATTGCTATGATTTATACAAATTATATTGGTCTAGCTCAGTAGTTAATGCCTTAATAATAATTGTGTATAAACTTCCAATCCTTGGACTTGGACACTATCCTTGTCACCCTAGAATTAATGGTTAACATACTAGTTTATAAGTCCGTATCTAAGTGTTATACTTAGCCTTACTTAGATACATTATCATGCATGCATTAATTTGCCTCGAAACATCATTAAAATATTTGAAAATGAATTTAGCAATGAGGCCGTAAGCCCTGGCCGGTATATTGGACTAAAGGTTATTTTAGAAACAAAGGAAAACTTGAAAACATATTTCCACTGGTGGCTAGAAAGAGTGGTCGGTGCAAGTGCACGAGAGAGAGTTGGCATGTGGATGTACCACCGAAAGTTAATTAAGGTCCTAATCTTGTGATGACCTCTCATGTAAAAAACAAAGGCAACCACAAGTCTATAATGGGTACGACTGCTAACTAATTTGTTCTCCTGTGGCTTTGCCATTGGGGAATGCGTGGGTAGCCGGGGAGAATGAAGCCATAAGAACTACACGTCAGAATGGGAGACTCCCGAGGGGCACAGGAGGCCCTAAAGGAGATGATACCTAGCGGTGCGGTTGAGTTGAGGTGGGACATTGTAAAGGCTTTGTGATAATCAACTTAGTCGCACACCTATTTAAAGTGTGTATGAGACATTATAAGTTGAATATCTCTTGTGGGTAAAGTGTGTGAACTCGCAAAGTAAGAAAACTATCTGGATAGCTATGCTCACGGTCAAGAGCGATGCTGAGAACTTGCTTGATATAGTTTTCCTTTTTATAAAACAATTTATGGATGGAATGGAAAAGATGGGGCAGGACCCCAGGGATTTGAGAAGGCCTGGTCAGGGACCAATGGTAAATATAGGATAACCTGAGCATTGAGTGAACGAAGCTACTCAATGATATAGGAGACAGAATCTCCACTAGTACTTTACAACAAAAACTCAGTTTATAAAAACTTGTGTTAGTAAAATGCTAAGCCTCAGGATTTGCTACTACTTAATCTATTTCAATAAATGACTTTGTGTAAAATAAAAGAACCATGAGCCTCCCCTTTGATTAGCCTGGCATGTATAATAATTGCATTGAGTATTGGCTCGCAAGTACAGTTGTGTACTCATGCTCGCTATTTACACTCTTTTAGTCAAGAAGCATAAAAGAAGGCTACATGGATAATTATGAGTGTTGATCAAGATCAAGATCAAGAAGGCCAAGAACTAGGTCACGAGCCCACAATGATTGCCGATGGGTATATCATGCGGTTCCACGTGTTACACTTTGATGCTACTTCCGATGTTGTTCTCTGAAAAGTATTTGGCATGTTCGGCCACTCTGCAAGTAAAAAGTTGTAAGGTATATTTACTCTTTGTTTAATATTATGCAATAACTTTATATTTACGTGATATGTGTTTGAACCAATATTGTAATCGTGTGTGCTATTTACTGATCCAGGAATGGCACAAATATACACAGTGGGTCCCAAGATGGTAAAATTGGGGTCCCATAAGGTGGCAGACATCAAATCATCAATAAACAACACCATGAGTCCATGACCGACTAGCAATAAGCTAATAATAGACTCCATCAAGGCATCAACAAAGAACAATAAAACATCAGAAAACATAGTCCATGCGCTCGGCCGCTAGCCACACATTGACACGGAGACGAGTAGCAAGTGGAACAAGGCACAACAGTAGCCTCCCTCCCATCTCCGGCTCTTTTTTTCTGCAGGCATGAATCCAAGCATCAAGATGGCAATAGCAATTGTTGGAGCAAGAACCCAACAAAGGAAGGAAAGGCTTGTCCTTAAGGAAGATATCTAGACAAGTTCACATAAGCAAGAGCAACAAGAAGGATGAAAAATTTTCTTCATTTTCCTCTTGCGCTGAAATTTTGAGACACAAAAAGGGATGAGGACATCACAGAGCAAGAGGGAAAGGTCAAGAAAGATTAGGGAGGTCCGACAGAAGAACGAAGAAGAGAACAAGAGGAAGGCGAATCACGAAGAGAGAGACCGAGGGTTGGGCGGGGAAAGAGGAGGCGGGGCGCAGGGCACTGGGTAGGCGGTGGTCAAGGGCTAAATGGCTAGCTTTGGCCCAAGGGCAATAAACGATTCAGGCTGCCCCAAGATGACACAAACGGGTGACGGGTCATGCTCTGGCTGCCTCCCCAAGACGTAGCATCATCGCATGGCCCATCTAATAGCCGCCGAATGGGCCGCGGTTTAGATGGGTCAACGCTTGTGCCCATACGTGTCGCCAAAGTCGCCCATTTGGCTAGCTCAAGGGAGCTACTAGTGCCCAAATTGAGGTAGCCATTAGATCTCACTTAGCATCCCATCTCGAGCCGCTCGATATCCGTTGAACTCCGAGTGAGATATTGTGTCATCCATGGACTGCTCAATACTTTTCTATCAAGTGTCGATAACATCATGTGGTCGACACTTCACCACTAGTGGCATGGCTATGCACTTTGTTTATTCGATCACAACTAGGGGCCTAGAGATATCTCTTGTTATGATAGGAGGGTAAATCCCATATTCGACTAATCATATTCCTCCGCATGTTTCATAGTATACCCAAAGTTACATTTATAACTACCCAAGAATCTGAGTAGCGCTTTGGCAACCCCTAAGAGTACTATTACACATGTATGAAACTATGTCGATCTCGTGTCTAAGGATTATACATCATCATTGCTTGAGACCAACTAACTACACATAGAATCATAACAATCTTAATAGTGTCTCAAGGTGGGTCAATTCAACCCCATGTTCTCTAACATGTGTTCACATTATCGATTCAATATCCCTATATCTATGACCGGTGAAACATGGCCATCAATCAATACAATGGGCTGGTCGATAGAGTCACTAGTGTTCCACCATCGACATCCAACCGTGTATTCATTTAGAACGATATCATATAAGTTAAAAGAGTTTTACCAACAAGTCACATACTTATTAATCTTCATAACCAATGATTCATTCAAGGAACAGGATAACATATTATCCAATATTATAAACATAATAAAATATAATCATCTCTATGATTGCCTCTAGGCATATTTCCAACACCGATGCCTCGCCTCCGCCTCACAACGCCGCCTTTGTCGCCGGGCCATCCACTCACCATCGCCTCCCACCTCCTCCGCCTCACCGCCAGATTTGGTGAGCTCAGATCGCCTCGCAAGGGGAGACGCCAAGACGAACTTGGCTAGGTGCACGACCACGCCGAGCATGAGTGGCGCAGCAAGCGGAGCTTGGGATGTCGAGCAAAAGCAGGAGTAGAGCGCTTGTCGAGGGGGGAGAACATAGAGAGAGGTAGAAGAAGAATGGATGGTTGGGACGAGACAGAGACACTGTGCAAAGAATGAATGGATAAGGTTGAGGGTGTGTGTTGATTTTGCAACCGGAGAGTGAGTAGTTGGGAGTAAGTGTAGTATCAGAGTGGACTTTGAAACGCCGATGGTCCGTATAACATGGACGCCGGGCGATATCCAAAACACAATACTGAGTTGTTTTGTCTATCACTTTGATCGATAATTTCTATTATATCAACTTTTATAAATCAAGAAAAATATATGCTACGTAATCAATAGTCCAATACAATGGCAAAATTTGATATATGCCACTGAGAAAGTTACCACTTCGAGAAATACCGCTTAGTATCACGAAATTAGAAATATGCCACTCCAGAATTTGCCATTTTCTTTTCTTTTATTCCATTTTCCCTCAGTTTTCCATGTGATTTTCCCCTTTTGCCCCTCCTGCCCTGCCCTCATCTATCCAACCATCTCCAATCGGCCCGGGACGCGAAGCTGACCAACAAGGCCCTGAGGAAGAAGGGCGACCAGTACATCTGGGTGCTCATCGAGGTCGCCTGCGTGTCGTCCCCGGACCACCTCGTCGCCGTCAGGAAGGCCTACTGCTCCGCCTACTCATCATCGCTCGAGGAGGACGTGGCCTCCTGCTCACTTCTACAAGGATCCCTCAAGAAGGTGATCAATTAATCTCCCGAAAGATAGCAACTTGATTCTGTCAATTGTCGTATTACGACATTTTTTAGTCATGAGTATTTGTGTGCTTTTCTGGTGGTGCAGTTCTTGGTGCGCCTTGTGAGCTCGTACCGGTACGCCGGCGAGCACGTCAACGACGACCTGGCGAGGGCGGAGGCGGTCGAGCTGCACGACACGATGGTGGTCAAGAGGCGGCCGCTGCACGGCGACGTCGTCCACATTGTCAGCTCGAGGAGCAAACCGCAGCTCAAGGCGACGTTCGAGCACTACAAGCAAGAGCACGGCAAGGCCTTGATTTTGGGTAATCTCGGACCATTCTGTAAGACCTTTTTGTTTATGTTGCATGCTAGCTGAATATAAGTTCATATAATTTGCTGTCTCTAGATATTGATAATATTGTTTTGTGCAGACGGTCTGATTGGTATAGGAATTGCCACAACTGCTGTTGGACTTCTGGTTGGTGGGATTGTAGCTGCTGTTGCCAGGAAGAAGTGAGATGATACTTGCTTACTGTCGTAGGGGCGACCGACCGGCCCTCACGGCATGTGTGATAACCCAAGGACTTATGACAGCCTGGAGGGCCCCAAGTAGGGACCACGACGAAGGGCCTCCGGATGGGCCCCGAGGCCTCCCCGGGAGAGCGTCCGAAGGCCCCAAAGGTGAACCCGGAGGCACCCCGGGGAAGTGTCTCGGAGGCTCCAAGGTAGCCCCCGAGGCCCCGAAGGGGTCCCCGGGAGGCATGAGCTGAGACACCCCCTAAGGGGGGGCTACGAAGAGTCCTTCACACCACCACCGGGCACAATGAGGTAGACCTGGTCCACAACCCGGTAGGCCAGTCCAGGAGGACTACCGTGCTCTACTCCTAGGCTTAGAAACCCCCCGCCGCCCCTACATTCCCGGTACTTCACTAGGGTACAAGTGTAATTCCATGTACAGTATGGAGGCTATAAATAGCCCTCCCCGCCCACCGTAAAGGATCCTTCCGTGGCAATAAAAGTAAGAGCATTTCTAGTCCGAACTCCACATCCGAGACCCTTCGCCCTTTCTTACGAGGCGAGGGTCTCTCTCTTGTTTATCGTCTCGTCTAGTTTATACCACGACAGCTTGGCGCCGCCCCGGGGTTCGCAAAAAGTCACAAGACCCGAGGCAGGATGGCCTCGCAAGGTCAAGGCCCAAGGTCTTTACGGCCAAGCGCCGCTGCAGCAAGCGCCCCCAACACACCGAGGGCCAAGAGAAGGTGACGCCCTGGCGGCGGCGGCAGCCACGCCACCGCAGAGGAAGAGGCGAATAACTCCACTCACGGGCGCTGCCGAGGTGACACCCAACCCGCCAAGCATCCTTGCCTAACCCCCAACCTTCCTTCGGCCGGGGTCAGATAGCACAAAGAACTTGCGGCCTCCAACGGAACTTGCCGAGCTCCCATGAGAGTCGCTTAGCTTGGCGGCAACAGCAGAGGGTGGCTCGCCACGCACATGGCCACGGACCTTCCCGGTGGCTACCACCTCAGCGATCTCCCGATCCGGGGATCCTAGTTCTCGCTGAGCTGGACTTGAAGCAAGACGCTGGCCCAAGGACTTCAAGATGCCCAAGTCACCCCTTTGAAGGCACCATCGATCCCGCAGAGTTCCTCCGAAGTTCACGAAACGCCATAGAGGCCAGCCGGGGGACGACACCACGAAGGCAAAAAGTATCTCGCCTCAAGGGCGCCGCCTCACATGGTTCTTCACCATCCCGCCTTTGCTCAGGTATCGCTGGGGAGCAGCTTGCGCGACCCAGCGCAACAACTTCCAAGGAAACTACGCCGAGCCAAAAGACGCCGACACCTATTCGCCGTAGCAGTGCCTCGTGAATCCTCCGCAGCCTTCTTCAGAGGTTCGCCGAGGTGAAATGCCAGCGAGGGGCGCTAACGAGACAACGGTAATTAACGCGCAACTCAAGGGATCGCAGAAGGGCCCGCTCGTAAAGGTCGCTCGCAAGCCCATCTCCACCGTCACGAACTCTTCGATAAAATGGAGGAGTACGCGAGCGAGGAGGATAAAGAAGAGGAGGACGGAGGTCGCAAGCACCACAACGCTTCAAAACCGCCAAGCGGGCCGTAACAAATTGCAACAACTAACCCAAACCGCTAGAAGAACTACCGCCAAGGGTCGCAGAGTCTACCATGGACGCCACCCAAGACCAAGAAGGCACAAAAATGGTGGTCAAGAGGCCGCGGTCGAGCAGAGGTCATGAACGACGTATGGGCGGCAATCAGACGCCATGACGACGGCAGAAGCGGTCACGCCATATCGCGACTTCCACGGCGAAGTGCTCGATACCATCGAAATTGCCGCACTAT
Organism: Phyllostachys edulis; assembly: GCA_036346405.1. Lineage (NCBI taxonomy): Eukaryota > Viridiplantae > Streptophyta > Magnoliopsida > Poales > Poaceae > Phyllostachys > Phyllostachys edulis. The sequence goes on from CM070558.1 coordinate 21,663,642, forward strand.
CGCGCCATGAACGACTACATCAACCGCCAAGAACCAACAGAGGGCGAGGGCCTTAGGACTCCGCAATCAGTCACCGACGCCAGACGCGAGGCCACGATTGAGGAGCCTCGCGACGAGCCGCGCTACCGATAATAAACATGATAGCGGTGGATCCTCACTCTACTCAAGTCCAAGAGGCAAAGTTGCCGCCTATGCTCGACAAATCCACCACGTCGCTGGCATGGCTCACAAGACGGTCCGCCTCAGATGCCGAGGTACCCATCACCTTCGCCCCGGGATGCCCAGGCATCCACTTCCCACACCAAGACCTCGCTGCTTCCGCTACCATCGCTGGACTTCGAGGTCGACGGGCTCGTGGACGGCGGAGTTCCACCGACCTTTGTTTGGAGATGCTTTGACAAAATGATGATCCTCGCGATCGCCTGCCGCCGGCATACCCTCGAGGCTTCGGAAGACCGATGACGGCGCCAGACGATCGACCCGCCGCCACATTCGCAAAGGCCTCGCCACAAGACGGAAATCATCACCTTCGACGTGGTCCACATGTCGCATCAAAGATAATGCCATTTTGGGCCAGGTAACGTTGAACGCTTTTGGGCGGCCGCCACCACAACTACATATGCATGAAGATCCCCACCCAGAAGGCGCCATCACCGCGGCGAGGCGACTAAGACTCGCAAGGCAAACCGAGTTGGCTATTGACCCTTCGCCCGCCATGTGCACACAAATTCACAAGAATACACGCCCCACCGTAACCTTTCGCAATGGGCCCTAAGGGGCTGCCGAGGGCTGGCTTGAGAGAGTCGCCCGAGGATGCGCTCCGAAAACTATAGCCCCGTGGGATCGAGCTTCCCAAGACGAGACCGCGACGCCATCCTCTGTACTTCGCCAACTCCGATATTTTTGCGTGGTGCCCGAGGACATTCCCCAGCGCGGTCTGCAAACCATGGAGCATCGCCGCCTCCGGAGCGGTTACACCGAAGAAGCAAAAGTCGCCGAATGACGCCGAGCGCGCATAAAGCCGCCAAGGCCGAGATAGCAAAGCTCCTCAAGGCAGGGGTTGTCAGGAGATTAAACACTCAGAGTGGCCGCAAACCCTGCCTTGGTCCAAAAGAGCACTGCAAATGGCATATAAAGGCCGACTTCACGCACTCAACAAGGCCTCCCTAAGGATGACTTCCCACACTCGCGATAGACCATGGTGGACGCTACCCGCCGCGAATCGATGAGTTTCTCGACGATACCCGAGATAGACCAACAGGACGCTACCTCCGGCGAATCGATGAGTTTCTCGACGATACTCCGAAAGTACCATCAAATCTTCATGGCCAAAGAGGACGGTTAAGACGGCTTTTATAACACCGATCGACCTTCGCTTCGCAGAATGCCCTTCGCCTCAAAACGCCGGCAACTTTCACACGGCTCATCACCAAAGTGTCAAGTGGAGTACCGGTGTAACATCGGCTTACGCCGATGACATCGTGGTGAAAAGCAAGCTCGCCGCTCTCACGCTAAGACCTCCAGAGACATTTGGCAACCTCGTGAGGGAGGGATCGAGCTAAACCTCGACAAGTGTGTTTTCGGGTCAAGGCCGCAAGTTACTAGGCTTCTCGCTTCAAAGAGGCATCGAGGCCAACCCGAGAAAATCCGCCATCCAGAGATGGAGGCGCCAAGACCGCTGCCAGGTGTGCAACGGCCGACGGCCGCCATGCCCTCACCGCTTGTCCTTGGTGCACCGAACTGCTCGCTCTTCTTAAAACTCATGGCGAGCTGCCACTGGACTAAAGTCGCTAGAGCTGCTTTCAGACCTCAAGGGGTACTTAAACCACCTCCTGCTTAACAAGTCCGAAGCCCTGTGCGCAGCCTCCTCTGTACTCGCCACCTCCACTGGCGGGCCAACAATGTGCTCGGGTAAGAAGATGATGGCCAACAGCCCGTACTACGCTTCAAGCAATCGCATAGTAAAGGTCCGCTATAATCAATTGGAAAAGCTCACAGACGCTCTACTCATGGCCTCGCAAGCTCCTCCACTACTTCGGCGATCCCATTGTTGTACCAACATCCTACCGGGCGATATGCTTCGCGAACAAAGATGCGACCGGCAAGCAAGTGGGCGCAGAGTGCACCCTTCGACATCACCTTCGCTTCAAGACGGCAATCAAATCCCAATCCTCGTGGATTTCGCCGAATGGACCCCCAAGCGAGGACCACTCATGAACATGCCTAGACGCGACCATGGACCGCCCACACAGACGGATCGGTAAGCGAAGCAGAGCAAAGCAGAAGCAGCTATATCGTCGCCCAGATGGATTTGAGCATGTCATACGCAGACGCCGACTTCCCCACAACCAACAATGCTTCGAGTATGAAGCTCTACCATCGACTCCGCAGTTAAGGCCCTAGGCGCTAAGCGCCATAGTCAAGAGCGACTACCATGGCGGGCCACTTTGACAAGAGCTTGGCTACCAGGACCCCTTAAATGGCACGACACTGGAAGGTCACATGAAGCCGCAGCGAGTCACTTCCTCAAGATCACCATACAAGCAATCCCACGAGCAACAATAAAGCAAGAGATCTGGCCGCCAAGGCGGCGAGCGCAGGGATCGCCTAAGCCCAAGTCTTCACGAGGTACTACGCGACCTCAAGGCCGCCAGAGGAGCCCTCAGGCATCCCCTAAGCACAAGGATCGAGCTCCAAACAAGCCGACTTGGCACTAGGGCAAGGGACCCCGTGGTCTCCGCCCCGCCTGGTCGATGAAAGTCGATCATCGCCTACCTCCAAGGCGAAGAGCCCGAAAATTGCTTGAGGCATCGAAGACTCAAGCATCGCCCCAAACTACCGTGATCATGAACGGCGACCAGGCAAGGGTGGTGCACCTTATTTCTCCAAAGGCGACGCACTAAGAAGGAGGGACTCGCCAAGCACATCCATGAGGGAGATCATGAGCGCACTAAGCTCCCCGGCATTGTCGCAAAGGCCTTTCGCCAGGCTCAGATAATAACAGCCCCGGACGCCCAGACTCGTTTCTCGCATTGCCAAGGTTGCCAATGGGCTAGTCACATCCCGGCGCCAGACATTCTCCAAACCGCTACTCTCTGTCTGCCCTTCAGGCGATGGGGATCGACATCATAGGTTCTTCCCTACCGCATGGTGCAATCCGGTTCGCTTTTGTCGCCATAGAATACTTCTCCAGATGGGTGGAGGCGGCTCGCCGCCAAAATCACGGCCGCGTTGCTCGTGAATTTGTATGGAGGAACATCATCTCGCAGTATAGTGGTGCCGCAGACGCCGCCACCGATAACGACACCCGCTTTGACTCGCGCTATCAAGGCATTTTGTCATGGCTCTCAGATCACAATACGCGGCTCCGCGGCCACCCCGAGGCCAACAGAGCTGTGGAGCGGGCCAATGGCAACCCGACGCCGCCTCAACAAACGCCTCGGGATCGCCAAGGGGCTCGCCAAGAGCTACTGTAAGGCATTATGGGCCCTCCGCACAACGCTTACGAGCCACGGGCTTTCCTCGCTCAAGCCGCTGCTCGGATGAAGCATGACCTCGGCGAAGCTCGCCGCAAGATCTCTCGCGGCAACACAAGATGTCGACTCGCTAATCGCGAAGTCTCCTCGACCTCCTAGAGGAAACTCACGCTGAAGCAATCTCAACCATGGCGAGATACGCTGGATGGCATGGCAAGATCATACAACAAGAAAGTGAGGTTCACCACCACACCGGCGACATGGTCTCAAACGAAGTCGCCAACCCTCCACAAGGCAAGCTCGAGTCTAAATGAAAGGGCCCCACATCATCACTAAGAGCACAAGGGCCGGCACACTACATCAAGAACCCCCGAGGGCCAACAGTTCGCCATACCCGAACGCCAAGAGCCTCAGGCAGATTCTACCCCTAGAAGATTTTTTCTTTTGTATTTTGTACAGGCCTACCAAGGCCTCGACAAAGGATCCGCCCTCCTCCAAATCCACCCAAGGGGACCCTCATGCGATGTACAAATATGTAACTTTGGGAACTTGCTACCATTACAAAGAAGACAACGTGGGGCAACTACTCCTCAAGGGTCACCTCTCTACAAACTCTGTTCATCACAAGATGGCCCTAGGTTCCAGGCACACCGCACCTTCAAGGGCTTGGGTATAAACTCAAGCCACCACGCATGGGTCCTAGGGCCCTGCACACCAAAGACTTCTTCGGGTCGGTGTATAAACTCACACCACAAGATGGCCCTAGGTTCTGTGCACACCAAGACTTTCAAGGGCCGTGTATAAACTCAAGCCATCACAAGATGGCCCTAGGCCCCGGCACACCTAAGACTTCAAGGGTGCGCCAGATAAACTCAAGTTACCACGAAGGCCCTAGGCCCTTGCACACCGCCTCTTCATGGGCGGGCGATAAACCCAAGACACTGCCAAGATGGCCCTAGGCCCCGGCTCACATAAGGGCTCCTGAGCCCTATCTAAAGAGAATGGGACGGCGCCGAGGCTTCGCCTCCCCTCAACAAAGATCAGGCTCCCCGAGCCCCATCTAAAGAGAATGGGACGGCGCCAGGCTTCGCCTCCCCAACAAAAAAGATCAGGTTCCTGAGCCCTATCTAAAGAGAATAGGACGGCGCCAGGCTTCGCCTCGAACAAAGGCCTGGCTCCCGAGCCCTATCTAAAGAGAATATTGACGCGCCGAGGCTTCGCCCCCGAACAAAAAGATCACGCCGATATTATTAAAAAAATACTCAACACAATGTACATCTCATCACGCTACAACACGAAACAAATAGTAGGCACAAATTGTTGCTACGCAACTTCACACAGGCCACGTTCAGACATCTTGGGACAAAGTCCCACTCTTCCTATGCGTCGCCTACAAACAACCTCGTCAGACGCCCCTGTAGCAACTAGTCGCTCATATTGCCTCCAGACGCACCATGTCTTGAGTATCCGACGAGCTTGTCGGCATCCCCGGACGCGAGGGCACCAGGGCCCGCTTATGCCTAACAAATTTCAAGGCTACCTGAAGGTCTGATCTCGTCACAAGACCTTCAAGGCCCCTCCTCAACACGGAAAACATCTTCATAGAGCAGCTTGATTGGCCTCTTCCATCGCCGCCACTTCGCCATGGCACATGATGTCCCTTGTACCAAATCCTCACAGCCACCTGGCCCAGATCTCGACTCCTCCTCGGAGGGCGCCATGAGCAGTAGTCACGAATCGCCGCCCCATGGGAGGCCGAGGACCCTCCTGCCAAGACACTTAAACAAGCATCGCATTCTCAGATAGACCATGCCTTGACTTAAAACAACAAGTTTAGGTAGGATAAAGACGCATCACCAAGACAAAAGGTTTTCTCATTTAACACCAGCAGGCCATTACACGAGCAAAAGCCCCCACCAAAAAAAGTGTTTTTTGCTTTCCCAACATCCAAAAAAAGACATAGAGCAAACAGAGACCGGTTACCAAAGTACAATTCGCAACACTATGCTACATTAAGAGTTTTGAGCCGCCCTGCAAGCGGAGGGTCACACCTTGTCATCGCGGAGGGACCCCCGCCGCCAGGAGCCACACCGCTTCGGCCGACGAACACTTTCCTTTGGCCTTCTCGTCACGATCTTGAAGGACTTTGTTGCATCTCAAGGTCCGCCAAGAATGCCCAAGAGTCCTCCGTATGACCTTGCTCGCCTTGCGCGGCCCATCGCTCCACGCCGCCAACTCTCTCTCGTGGCCACAAAGAATCGAAGGGTGGCAAGCGATCTATATGCGCTGCACTCGCCTTTGTCTAAAGACGCTTAGGTCTCGCAGACCAGTCGCCTTTCAAGCAGCGGGTCTCGTGACGTCCGGCCGCAGGACGATAGCCTCGAACGCCTCAGCAGCCTGCCAAGGTGATGTCCGTCTCACCGCCGGTGAGTTCTCGCAGGGCACTGCACCAAGCTTCATCACGCCGTCTCCAAAGATCACCAGCCAAGGTCGCGGTCCCCATGGTCTCGACAACTCAAGGCCACGCCATGTCCTCCTCGAGCGATGCCCGAGCCCTCCGCGCTGGCCTCCACTGACCGAGTCTCCCGACACTTGCTCCTCCAAAGTTTTTATCCTCAACTCGAGGGAGTCGACTTGCCGCTAAGGGCCTCGCCGAGTGCTCCTTCGACCTCTCGCCGATTTTATCAAACACCGCGCGATGTCATCATCTAGCACCCGTGCAAGATCATTGTTCGCGACGCTAATAACACCTCGTTAGTGGACCCACGGAACGACAAAAGAACGCCGGTTGCGCCAAAAGACAAACCTTCATGGCATTCGCCCACGCCTCGATCATGTCGCTATGGCCATCTTCTTGAAAAGGCCGGGAGGAGCGGCGAGTGAGCAAAATTCTCCACCGCCGCAAACCTTCGCAACGCCGGGACTCACGACGGTCTCGCGCACAACGGGTCAAGGTTTACACGGTCCGCACCACGGCCGCAGAGTCGCGTCAGCGAGCCCCGGACCCCATAGAACCGCTGGGCTCTTCGACGCGTCGCTTCGCCACACGCTGGTCTCCTTCACGGGCCGGTTCAAAGATCGCCGCAGACGCGCAAGACAAGTGTTAAGGCATGCAACAAGAATCACCAAACGGACGCCGCTCATACCTCGCGGGACGGCGGAGCGATCGCTTCTCTCAGAACGAGCAGCCCAGACGCCCGGAGTGACCGGGTGCCTAGAGTTACCTCCAACTCGCAGCAGTATACATGCGACGGAGTCTTCGCCGAAGACTCTCAATGGCAAGGCTCGCTGTCAATTACGCCTGCCGCTTGGCCACCGCCAAGACCGCTTCCCCACGGCATCCTCCGACACGCCATCATCGGCCGAGCCACTGGCTCGCCGATGAAGAGCCACGCGAACTCGCCAATCCTCGCTTCGACCACCGCCGCCGCAGGCGGTCCGCAGCCAGACCTCCGACGGACCAACCGCTTCGCAAGGGACGGCAGACGAAGCGGCACCGCTGGCCAATCGGTTCTCGTCCGCCGCTCGACGGGTCAACAAGACGCTTTCTTCCCGGCCCGTCCGGACGTCGGAAGACGAACGGATGGACCGACGCCCGGTTGAGCCGACAACAGACACCACCGCCACGGTTTTGAATGTTCTCACCAGTATACGCCCCAAAGAAGACTCGGCCAAGCGAAAGCCGTTGATGGCCATTAATCGCGAAGACGCCCGCCGTAACAAAAGTCACGAGCCGCGGCGGCGACAAAAGGTCGGGCCCCATGGAAGGACAACGAGGCCGTGAGCTAAAGACTCATACCTTCGCGCCCCTTGACGGTCAGGGTCGGCCGCCCAAACTTCGCCGCTCCTATCTCCACGCTCTAGTCCCGGGCCAAGGGCCAGATCCCGAAGGCGCAGAATTCTTCCACCAGATCCCGGGTAGAGAATCGTCATTACACGCCCAGCGAGCCGCAGGAGAGCTCTCCCGCGCTGGGGCCCACCTCGATCGCCACAAGTCTTATCGCCCACTCGGCGATCGCAAGCCGCCCTTCGTGATTTACTTGTGGTAAAACCACCGACACGCCCGGGCCGGTGTCCCAGCCGTTCTGCGCCACGCCGGGGTGGGCACGCATATCGAGCACCGCGCGGGTCGAAGTTCACGCCGCCAAAATTCAGCCCGCCTCGCCATCGTTTTTTTTTCGGCCGACAATGACTGCCGGTAGATACGCGAACAATGACCGCTTCTTCGCAGACCGAAACCGCAAAGATCCACTAAGACCCCGAGCTTGACGATCGATTCGGTGTGAGCCGCGCCACTTCCACCTCAGATAACCGAGCACGCCTCGACGAGGTCAACACACGGCAAGCGAAGACTATACGAGAACGCGACGAAGACAACCGCCCATCGCCTTCGGGAGCTGGGTAGTTTCGCCCCGGCGCCTTAACCTTCTCCAGATTTCCATTTTGTTCCTCACAACAAGGGTGCCGAGCACAAGGTTGGTTACGAGGACCTCCCTAACTCGCTTAGTATAAGACACCTCCGCTGCTCCATCCCTACCACCCTTCGCCATAATGGAGACCACAAATAACAAGGCAATACAAGACGCGACTAACAGAGGGAGCAGAATGGCAATGGGTGGTTCTACCAGGTGCCGTGATATTTATAGGCCGCCAGACTCTACGGTGGAACTCGAGGCTCCGTCCATCGTGATAACCGCCACGCAGCAAATGGCCAACAAGGCGTAGTCGCCATTTATGGCACACGACAACCCGAGACGCCGTATGGAAATCCTAACAGACGATAGCCGCCATTATGGCGCGCGACCAACTCAAACATCGCAGTTCCACCAAAGACAGACTTTCACCAACGTTTCAAACCATGCTTCGCTAAGCCCGAGGGACGGTAGGCTCGACTCTTCGGAGAATCGGCGCGGTTTCACCATGGCGGTGGCCTCGATCAAGGGCTTGTCGAGGGCGCCCACCGCCCTCACAAGACAAAGCGACAACCCCAAGGACTCATGACAGCTGGGGGGGCCCCGCAGGGACCACGACGAAGAGCATCCTGACGGGCCCCGAGGCCCCCTGGGAGCGTCCAAGGCCCCAAAGGTGAACCCTGAGGCACCCCGGGAAGTATCCCGAGGCTCGAGGTGGCCCCCGAGGCCCTGAGGGGTCCCCTGGAGGCATGAGCCGAGACACCCCCTGGCTGGGGTTACGTAAGGGTCCTCGCCACCCACCAAATGGGCACAATGAGGTAGACCGGTCCACAACCCGTAGGCCAGTCCAGAGAGGACTACCGTGCTCCCTGCACCTACTCCTAGGCTTAGAAACCCTCGCTACCCCTACGCCGCAGGTACTTCACTAGGGGTACAAGTGTAATTCCATGTACCAGGGCGGAGAGGCTATAAATAGCCCTCCCCGCCCATCGTGTAAAGGGATCCTTCCGGTGGCAATAAAAGTAAGAGCATGTCTAGTCCGAACTCCACATCCGAGACCCTTCGGCTCCTTCTTACGAGGCGGAGGGTCTCCCCTCTTGTTTACTGTCTCGTCTAGTTTATACCACGACACTTACTAATGAAGTAGGAGACGTTTCATTCTGTATTGTCAGTTGTTCTACTTTTAGTTTCGTTATATTTCAGTCGAGTCGAATCGCTACAGTTATGTGCGTAAAATGAGTTGATGATGTAACACGTGTTTACTGGTTTGTACATCGAGTGAGCTGGCGTTTTATTATCACTAGTTCTCAGTATCTTTGACTCGATTCAGATTAAATCGTGATGACCATACAATAATCTCAATCAAGTGTTGACTGCTGAACACACCACAATGCGATCGACATGTGTCTTTATTCTACCACATGAAAAACCATGACTCTTATTTCAGAACACCTACATTTTACTTTGTAGATTATACACATGACAAGATGACGGTGCCATCTTGTTCAATAAAATGAGCAAAGGTGCAAGCAATGTTCCACTGTCCCTACACAACATCCAGGCAAACATCCAAGCTTCCATCCATGGCTACTCAGGCCCCACGAGGGAGAGCAGGATGTCCTTGTAGTACCCCGACGTGTCGCCGATGACGTCGTTGGTGATCGTCTTGCCGTACCTCGCCTTGTACTCCCCCTTCACCTTCTTCAGATCGACCTCGCGCGCGTGAGACGATCCCCCTCGTCAGGGACTCCTCGTCGGTGCCAAGCCCGACGATCGAGCTCCGGATCACCTGAAGAATCAAGATGAGCAGTCAGAACTCAGAACCAAACAAGCCATTCCTGTTCTCACTTTTGCAGGTGTTCACAGATTGTTGCTGATTATTACCTCTGCAAAATGCTTTTCAGGCGATGTCAAGCACCAAACCGCGGTTTTCAGCATTGCCGAGAGCTGGTCGTTGCGATGCCCACCAAGAACCTGCAAATTAATGGCACGCAAGCAGAGTCATGGCAAAAATCACTGCAACATAACTGCAGAATAGTAGCAGTCTAAGATTGTTCAGAGACCTCGTCAAAGGCCTTGCCGTGCTCTTGCTTGTAGCGCTCGAACGTCGCCTTGAGCTGCGGTTTGCTCCTCGAGCTGACAATGCGGACGACGTCGCCGTGCAGCGGCCGCCTCTTGGCCACCATCGCGTCGTGCAGCTCGGCCGCCTCCGCCCTCGCCAGGTCGTCGTCGACGTGCTCGCCGGCGTACCGGTACGAGCTCACAAGGCGCGCCAAGAACTACACCACGAGGTGACTTACTGACAAATACTCATGACTCAAAAATGTCGTAATATAACAATTGACATAATCAAGTTGCTATCTTCTGGGAGATTAATTGATCACCTTATTGAGGGGATCCTTGTAGAGTGAGCAGGAGGCCACGTCCTCCTCGAGCGATGATGAGTAGGCGGAGCAGTAGGCCTTCCTGACGGCGACGAGGTGGTCCGCGGACGACGCGCAGGCGACCTCGATGAGCACCCAGATGTACTGGTCGCCCTTCTTCCTCGGGGCCTTGTTGGTCAGCTTCGCGTCCCGGGCCGATTGGAGATGGTTGGATAGATGAGGGCAGGCAGGAGGGCAAAAGGGAAAATCACACGGAGAACTGATGGAAAATGGAATAAAAGAAAAAAATAGGAGAAAAGAAAAGAAATGACAAATTTTAAATGAACAAGAATCCTGAGCCACAGATTTTAATTTCGCGACATCGAAGCAGATTTTTCGTTGACAACTTTCTCAGCCAGATATATCAAATTTTGCCCTCAATACAATAGTCCACTAGTAATAGTGCACTCACACAACTACAAATGGATGGATCCTACCGTACAATACAATATGCAGAAACTGGATCTGTATCAGGTACAGTGCAGCATAGAGAGGCACGGCAGAGAGACACACTAGCAAGTACCGGGGAACACTGCAATGTAACAAAAGATGATGTAGCAAAAGATCTTAGCCATTCACTTAAAACCCGAAGACCGATGATAGGGAAAGACGGGGTAATCCGTAGAAATCTATAAACATTAGTATAGCCATATGATAGTTTTGGGTTTGGTCACTACTCGCTAATTTGCTATATAGATTAGAAAACAATTAGGCTACTATGCATTTAGTGAAAAGGATTCACTGATGTGTGCCAATGTTTTTTTTCGATTTAGTGCACTGAGGGTTAATATTACTTTTACAACAATACATATTATAAAATACGAGCTGTACTCACTGCAATTTTCCTTCTGCTTGTTAGTTTTACAATAACAATTGCTAATTTACAATTACACGAAGAATTGATGGTATAGTTTTGGTCCTTCTAGCTTCCATTTGCTGATTTACAGATCCACAATGAATCTCCATTCTTATGGCATCTCTTTTCATCCGCTAGCAGCCAATGTTGACAATTGCTTTGTGTTCAAGCTGCATTAGATGTTTATTTTGATGCTATATTTTTACTATTATAGAAGAAAGACTTGGTAGCGATGGTCGTCTTCTATCTCCCTAGCTTATGAGTTGCTGGGATCTTTTATATTACTATAAAAATCTTCTATGGGTAGTTAGATCATATATACATCTGATTTATGTTAAGATTCTTTGTGGCCTGTTGATCCTGTTGATCGGATGTGAATTTTTTATGCAATTTTTGTATACAAGGGTAATTATCTTATGCATATGTTTTTTTTAAGTTTACATATATATATATATATATATATATATATATTGTAAACTTAAAAAATATATATATATATATATATATATATATATATATATGTTTATTTGAGATCTATTGATACTAGTATACAGTATGAAAAGAGAATATGTACGAAAACATGTCCAAGAGACCACGGGCTGCACGTAAATTGGGAGTGATTTAGAAGCCCAACTCTGGCCCATGGGGAGTGAGTAAAGCCCAATCCAAAACCATGGATATTTACAAGCCTTATCTACAACAGACTACTACTGTAGTACTACTACGCTTGTTGCCGCTCGCTCGAGGATGCTCGTCGCCACAGCCCAGCTGCGTCTTCCCACCTCGCCTCGCCGGCGGGCCCCGCCGCCCGGCGCCGAGCTGCGGACCCCTAAGGCGCTCGCCGCCATACTCCGCTCGAGCGTCATTGCCTGCCTCCGCGCGCAAGAGTAAGAAAAACGCTGGCCTGGCCTCCCTCCCTGCCGTGGCGGCGCCACGTGTTTGGCGATAGGCCTCACCCTAGCAGGGACCAAAGGATTGGCTGACCTTGTGTCTGCTACTTTACTCTTGTGCAGCGGCGATACGGCGCTGCGGGCGGCCCACGCGGCTGTGCGCGGCGGCGTCTCTGTGGTGAGTCGTTGGTTGGTGGCTGCTCCCATGTCCCTGTCTTCTTTGGCGCTTGCTCGGAATAGTATGGAGCTATGCTCAGAACGTGCTGGTTGCTTGTGACACCAAACCTCGACAGGATGCGTGCTTCTTGACTGTTTAGTTTATGTCTCTGTTGTGATCCTTGCACGTTGTGGGTACCTTCATAGTGTGCAAGAAACCATCCTAAACTTTTTCTTTGCACTTGGTGCCTGGTGCTAACAAGTGCTTTTCTTCTTCAGCTGGAGATTGTGATGTCGACTCCTGGAGTGCTTGAGGTGTTGCCCTTTTCACCATTCTTCTGCAAGTTGTCCTTCAGGCTTTCAGCGTGAATGCGTGATCATTGCTGCTTGCTAGTTCTTAATGATTGTTAAATCTTCTTGTTGCAGGCAATTGAGGATCTTCGCCAGAGTTATCCTTCTTTAACATTTGGGGTAAGTCCCTGGCATCACTTCATAGGTTTTTGCACCATTGTCTGCAAGTATGTCTCGCCATGTGTTGTGGGCTTGTGGCCAGAGTGCTGTGTTAACTGTAGGGGTGTCAACAGATTGAATACGAATCGAGTAGTGGTCTTCCCATATTCGTATTCGTATTTTCTAAACGAATACGTATTCGAATATTGTCGAATACGAATCGAATACCTACTCAATTCGGTCAGATTCAGATATCCTCGTAACTTACGTAATTGCAAGATATTTATGATATTTTATCCTCGTACATAGCACACCTAATCATTTTAGTTTATCTATTTCACCTAAAAACATGAATTCATATTAAACTAAAAATACTCATCCAACTAATTAGACATACTGCGATAAAATATGTATATTGTTTTTATCGAATTCTAATTCAAATATGAATACGAATAGTGTGGATAAAATAACATTTCGGATGGCAAAAGTCCATACCATATTCGTATCCATTTTTTTATGCGAATACGAATACACATACGAATAGGGGAGAAATTGTTAATCGGATGAAAAATCTAAACCATATTCGCTACCAACCGAATTTAGATGCAGGATAAAATGGATAATTCGGATTCAATTGACACCCTTAGTCAACAGCACCACATTTTTGCACTTAATTTGCGTAGTTTCCATGTCACTACTGCTTTTGATCATTTTCAGTACAACCTTAAAGATGTATATTTCCAAATAAAAGATCTGGCAGTTTAACAATTTTTACATCTCAATTTGCAAGTTGTGTGTGTGAGTGTTTGTGATGCCCCAATGTGTTTCTAGAAAGTGGTAGTCACATCCTGCTATGTCAGAGTTCATCTGCACAACCCCACTTATGTCAACTGTCAAGCACATTGGGGTAAGTACCTGATGATACTTATTACTGGTTTTTATGCACCTTGTATTATATTTCTAATTAGGTTGGCACAATCTTGAATGCTAATGACGCAAGGCAAGCCATTAGAGCAGGTGCACAATTTCTCATGAGTCCTGGCACGGGCATGGTAAGTGGAAGTACTACATTTGTAATACTGTTTCTTTTCTATTTAAAAATGCACCTGTTTCCGATATTCTGTTCTTCCTTTTTAATATCTTTGATTTAGTTAGTAATTGTATACATTTCCTGTACAATTTGTCAATGTAACATTTTGGGATATCAGAGGTCCATGTAGTTTCGGGTCTCCGTAACTTCGCAAATTTTATCCCTTATAGTGTATACTTCGAGGTGGCTTTTCTAGGATGCACTAGGTATAGATACCTAAAAAGAAATCCATTGTCTGCTTCTTAGAGATTATCTTTATGCTTCTAGATGCTGATTGATTCGTGCATATTGTATTTGTTCAAGGAAATACTTCATGATCTTGAAGAAAGTGAAGTTCTATATATTCCAGGAGTGCTGACACCAACTGAAGTATGTATCACATGCCACTTGCCAACTTCCATAGAATTTAATTAGTACAGTTCTGAGGAAGGTGAGCTTATTTTTATTCTCACATGTTTGATTATTTGATTTTTACAGGTTATATCTGCTTTCAATGCTGGTGCAAAAGTCGTTAAGGTCTTATAGCTAAACCTCTCTTCACGTAGTTATGTGTAGACTCTAGACGGGTCAGAGTATTAACAATAAATTAAGATGTCAACATTGTAAGTCATTTTTTCCCCTCAGATGCTGTTAAAAAAATGTATTTTTTCATATTTTTTTGTTCTGCCATTTCGATTGCCTACTAATTAGCTAAATGTTTAACTCTTTAGTTTGTGTTTATTGGTCATCTAGTCATCTGACAGTAGTTGGTTTGTGTGATTTAATTTAATTAGGTGTACCCAGTTTCAGTGATGGGTGGAGAGATGTACATGTCTGCCCTGAAGAAACCATTTCCTCTTCTACCAATGGTCGCTTCTCAAGGAATTAACATAGGTAAGTGGCCTTGTCTAGCATCCATATTTCTAATGATGCCTAAATAATTCTCCATGTTTTGGATGTTTTCAGTAAAGTAATATCTCAGCTGAAATGAAGCTAAATAGACATCCAATAGCAACATATAAGGGTTCCTTTTAGAATACCTAAATGTCTTAAGTTAGCCACAAAGAAATAGATTCCCCAACTTCCTAACAAATGCAAAAGAAACTCTTAACAGAAGCTGAAGGTGTGAGGACTGAGGAGTATACCTAATTGTTTGGTGTACGGACCATTCCAATCTGATGCAATGGTGCCTGTCTTAGGTTCAATCAAGGGGTATATGGAGGCAGGGGCATCTGCAGTGGTGTTATCTGATGCTATTTTTGACAAAGAATTGCTGAAAGAAAGGAAATTCGGTGAAATTTCGGAACTTGCAAATCTGGCCACTTTACAGGCATCACAGTCTAGAAAATGAGGTGAATCTGACCATTTTACAAGCATCGCGGTCCACTGGTCCAGAAAACGAGGCACATGCTACTTATCTGATAATTCAAAGATTGGGATTCATAATTGTCACAACCCCCTATGCTATGGTGTTCGACACAGGAGGTTTCAGCGCTGATCAAAGGAAGAAGAAGCCGAAGGCACAGCTGGCAATGACAATGGGACCGCAAGGAGGAAGGATGGTCGGCTAACTACTGCGTAGGTGTGTGTGGGTCTAATGTGGGTGTTGAAGGGCCCACATGGCTGTGTAAGTTATGAAGGTATAAAGTATGTACTCGGCTAAACGGTTTTGGTCATTGAAGAAAAGAGCAGAAGCTACACTTTCCCCATTCTCTATCTGTTCTCTTCTCATCTCCTGTTCATCGTCATTTGTCGCTGCTGCCCCTTTGTAATCCTCCCGATCATCAAGGAATCTCCTACGCGGTGATCGGGTCGTTATAATAATGTTCGACGCCTTTGGTTATCCACTCAGACTCTATTGTCTGCATGAGGACAGCTGGAGAAGTAATGAAGTATGATCAAGCCCTAACACGTGAACTGTGTACAACAACAGAAGTCAGGGATACTATTATGAGAAAGAAGTGATTCTCCCAAATCGAAGTATTAGTGGTGTGCATTTCAAAGAAGGCATCAAATTCATGTGATGAGATTCATGAGAATAAGCATCTTTGCAGCAAAGAAAAGTATGCTTGCCATTCGTCCATTTCATCAGAAGTAGAATGCAAGAAGCCAACTTGACTTGACATTCAGCTGCTGTAGAATTATCACAAGGGAACAAAGGCGAAGGAAAAGAAGATTGCAGGGTATCCTGTGCTGACTAGTCTGGTAGATATATTGTAGCTAGGAGTGTAGTAATAGTGTAATACGACTCTGAAAAGTGGCTCATTTGTATCATCCGGGAATTGCAGCAATATGGTGTGCTTTATTCGAAGTAGTAAACCATATTTCTGGAGACACTGATCACAGGTCAAAAGGTGAAATGGGAACACACATGCATGATTAGTTACTCCTGTGCAAATGTAGGTCTACTGTAGAATATGATGAACAAGTGTGCATTTCACCGGGTTTTTTTCTGCGAAACATCAACAATTACCAAGTTTGTTGAAAATGACATGTGAATCAGAGTACCAACGAGGTATGCACTATGGCAAATTCGATAGCGACAATGAACTGACTAATGATATCATTGATGCATTCGAGAAACTAAATGAAACAAAGGGCAAGACTCCAGGGTCTTCAATTCCTAAAACGGAAGTGTAGTTTTGTGTAACGTTTGGTCAAATAAGTGTGGTTTTATGATACATGCCTTTAAAAATTACGGTTATGTCAAAGTTTTGCCAATCATAATGTGGTTTCACGAAATTTGCAGTTTACACTTATCTCAGAGTCTCAGAGGTTATTTTCTTGGTGTCCTGAGTAAAGTGTCTAATAAAAAAAAGAATTGCTATATAACTTTCGACAGTTTTTTGAAGCCAAAATTACCATTTTTCTGTTCATTAGATGTGCTATAAGATTCGTATTGTTGATGTGCTATAAGAAAAAAAATCATAATAGTTGAATTTTCATTCGTCCGATATGTTTTGAGATTTGCACTTTTTCCCACTTGATGAATTCGGTCTGAATTTATTATGATTTTTTATTTGGAATATAACATGTTCACCACATTGCCGTATTTTGTTAGTATATAATTTTATTTTTTGTCTTTGTTTTTGCTCAACCTCTCAAAGTACATGTAAAGAACATAATGGGTTCATCACATTATCGTATTTTGTTGGTATATAATTTTTTTGTTTTTGTTTTTGCTCAACCTCTCAAAGTACATGTGAGATTTTGAATCATGCGATGGAAATATGAATTATTAAGACTTTCAAGAATAATTACAGTGATCAAGAACCAAAATTACATAAATAATTTATTGTAATTTATGTATAATGGAGCTGGAAATGAACTTTCAGAATGAGACAGTTTTTTACAGAGAAAATAGTCGAATTTCTTGTAGATGCACTCCATAAAAAATGCACCTGAAAGGAATATAATTTTTTGATATATTTTTTGTTTGACCAGGCAACAGGCATGGGACATGCCTAAGAGCACAATGTCTGGTTGAAAACCTGTGCTTGATAAAGTAAGCTATGATTGATTTTTCGTAATCATATTTTTAGAATTGAGTATTAACTTCAAAAATATGCTTTGAAAGATAAATAATCATATCATCTTACCCTTTCCACGAATCACAATCATAAATCTCTATTCATATCTATCCACCCACCAAATCTATCGGAAGTTAAAAAGAAGAAAATTTCAGGGGACCAATCCCAAATCCAAATCTTTGGAAACCAACCCAAATTAACTTGGCGATTTAAAAATAAAATCTGACACAACTTGTTTGTTATGATTGATCCCCCAAAGTTGTTGGTTCATGCGGACCATGCAACAATATCAAAAGAAAGCTACGGCCGTGCAGTATTGGGAACGCATGTTGTGCGCACGTAGTAGCTTCACCCCTTGTCTAGGTATGCAACCAAACTCCAATTTAAAGGTGACAATTAGCATGTAAAATCGGATCCTTATGGCAAAGCTGTAAAAGTGACCTGATAAGTTTTTTTCCATCCATGCACATCCGTGTGTGCAAAAACACCAAAAATAAAAAATAAAAAAAATACCCCCCTCACGGCCTGGACTCTGTATCTCTTGCCCTCTTCCTTTTCCTCTTTCCCTCGTGGCTCACGCCAACACCATCGAACCCTCCCTGTCCGCCGAACACGTGCGTCTCCAGACCTCCTTCCACTGAAAGAGAGGCACTCCCGCCACCTCAAAGCGAAGGATTCATTCTCTCGTAGGAGGCGTCGTCCTCCTCCTCCGCGCTACTGGATTGGCATGGAGTGGAGATCCATCCCATCCAAGCTTGCTTCGCTAGATTTCTTCTTTCATTGGTAAGGAAACCCTAGCTCGATTGGATTGTTGTTCTATCATTTTATTCTGTTGTATCTTTTATTTGTTTCGAGCAATCAATCTAATCCAACTCTTTCTTTCTCTCCAATCCAATCTATGTAGGTTGTTGCGGATTTGTTGGCCACATGGTGGAGTACTGGAGTACTACTACTAATAACAGTTTATTTTCCAAAAAAAATAGGGGTTCAACTGAACCCTCATGCCCCATCGTTAAGTCCTATCATGGTCCAATATCAAGGGGGGTATTGTAGCACACGTACTATAGCACGTGTGTACTGTAGCACAACGCCGGCTCTTGCCTTTGGTGGCCAAGGAAACCCTCTCCTCTATCCCTACCTTGTGGTGTGGCCGTCACTCATCGGCATAGTCGTGTTGCTTGGGTTCAGGGTCATCTAATCCTAGCACGTGACAATTTGGTATCAGAGTAGTTGATCCTTACCTATGGCTTCTGTTGCCGATGGGATTAAGGCCGATGCGATCAAGGCCATGAATGCCGACATTGACAAGTTATCCTATAGTGAGCTCTGCGCCAACATCAAGGTCTTATTGTTAAACTTGCAAGCGAACTGGATCAAGATGGAGGAGGAGAAGAAGGCAAAGATGTTGTCGCATTCATTCGCCATCGCTAGTAAAGTCGCCATCACCGCCGGTTGCAACCTTGGCCAAGATTGAGAAGCAGCGAGAGGCGACGCTTGTCATTGGAATGGCGGTGCTGCCATTGCCTTCCACATCCCTTGTTGTTGATGTTGGTCATGCTACCATCCTCACCATCAACGACTTCTCTTCAGGCTTTGCTGTCCTTGGTTGCACCATTGGTGCCTTTGCTGAGGAAGAAGGTTGCCGTCGTCTAGCGGCGGTGCTCTCCACGTGGCTGGCCGATGCCGTTCCTTCGAAGGTGCGGTGTGCAACGGCTGTCGTGTGAGGGTCAGCAACACCGTCGCCTCTCTCCTACAACAATCGAATCTCGGGGATGAGAAGGATGCTGTTGCTGCCCCGCGTCAGTTGCCTTTGCCGTCGGTGACTCCTGCGACGTCAACCGACACTGGAGGGTTGTTGTTCCCAATGTTGTTCATCTAGGCTTTGTTGATCCTCTTCTACGCAACATGATATTGTCATCGTATCCTCTCATCAACATGGGGCCACCAAGAACTTCAACCGTGGCCACCATCGCAGCTTGAGGACGAGCTGCCTTGCTGTGAGGGGTGTAATGTCATGGTCCAATATCCAAGGGGTACTATAGCATGTGTATTGTAGCGGCGTGTACTGTAGCATAGCACCAGCTCTTGCCTTTGGTAGCTAAGGAAACCCCCTTCTCTATCCTTCAAGTTTAGGGATATTATCTTTAGTTATTTCCATATCCTTTAGATTGAATTGTTAGAATCATCTATTTCCTATATTAGAGATATATTTCTTAGGGATCAAGTCAAGTCATTCCTATAAAAAGGATAGCCTTGTATCTTCTTGAATCAACTAAGAAATATACCAAAGAGTCATTAGGCTACCTCTCTCCTATCCTCTCCCTGCCTTGGGGATGCGGCCGTCGGCCTTGGCATGGTCACGCCTCTTGGGTTCAGGGTGTCAAACCCAAATTTGCAATTTGGAATCTGCTATGTTCACAGCACCAAATGACTTGCAGAATGGCCGAACCGACCAAATACCTTTCAAAGAACAAAGAATGAAGGCATTAAAATATAACACATGGGACCCTCACGATATACCCACAAGTAATCGATCAGCCCGTGACCTAGTTCTTAGCCTTCTTGATCTCCGTCTTGACGAATGCCCATAATTGCCCACACGCCTTCTTCTCTTACACTTACCGAATAATAATATTGAGAGGGTATGAGTACACAACCGTACTCGCTAGTTGACACACATAATACAATTATACAATATGCAAGGCTGATCAAAGGAATGACTAGTGATTCTTTTGTTTGCATAAAGCCACTTATTGAAATAGATTAAGTAGTAGCAAATTATGAAACCTAGCATTTTAACTAACATGGGTTTTAACAAAGTTGAGTTTTATTGTAAAATACTAGTGGAGGCTCCAACCTCCTATATCATTGAGTGGCTCTATCCACCCAATGCTCATGTTCTTTCTCGGGTCACATCCCATGCTTTCCATTGGTTCTCAACCAGGTCATCTCAAATCTCTAGGCTCTAACCCATTTTTTCAACCTCTGGGCTCCAGCTCATCTTTTTCATTCTACCCATAATTTGTTTTATAAAAATAAAAGCTAATTCAAGTAAGTTCTCAACCTACCATGACTGTGGACACGGCTAACTAGAGAGTTTTTACACTCTACGAGTTCGTACACTTTACTCACAAGAGACAATCAACTTATAATGTTCAGATTGACACACTTCCATTCCGCATTTGTGGTGGTACGAGTTTGGCTTAACATCCGCGCCGTGAGACCCGTCCTTATATGGTAGGCGATTTCCAAAACAAACCTCGGCCTCAACCATTCATCAGATGAGCCTGCATATACTTGCACCCACCAACAATCCAATTCACCCAAGTCTAAACCAATCTCATTTATTTTCCTTTGTCAAAACATTTTCCAATCACCTATGGTAAAACAATACCATAGATTCCTTTTCAAAATAACTTTGTATTTTGGCAAAATTCCCCAAATCATCTTTTGGTCTAAGCAATGACTAACATAATTATCTTAATTATTTTACTAAGGTGACAAGGCATGGCATTCCAAACATCAATATTGGCTATACAAAGGAATTGACATAACTAAGAATTAAAACAGAATTTAAAATACTTGGATAAAAATATGCATGCAATAATAACTTTAAAACAGAATTAATTAACTTTGAAATACTGGGATCAAGATGGTCAAGAATGTAACTTGCCTTCGTTGAAGTCTTGAGATTCTAAACCCTCCGAAGATCTATCTCTCCTAATCGCCAAAGTCTATACGCTGAAAGTATTTACAAATTCAAATAAAATTCAAATAAATCCAAAAAGACAAATCAAACTAACTCCAAATGAAATAATTTTATTTTATTTAGCTAGATAATAATTTTCTAAGATTTTAGCAATTTGAATCACTCAATTTGAAGTTGAGGTTCAAAAGATATGAATTTTACAAGTTTTAGTCTAAATTTGATATTTAAAAGAATTTCTAAATTTAAATACAGATTCAAAATAGCTTCAAATTAAATAATTTTGGTTTAGTTAGCTAGATAATGATTTTGTATGAATTTAGGAATTTGAAACACCCAATTTGGAGATTGGATGCAAAAGTTATGAATTTTACAAATTTTAAACCTAAATATGCAATTTAAATGAATTTCCCGAATTATTTTCCTAAAGGAAAATTGGGATTATGACGTCAGCGCACGTAAAAAGATTTTCCGGCTAAATTATTTTCTAATGGAAAAAGAAAATAGTCATCGACATGTGGGCCCTAGTCAATGGACTAGGTCCCATCTGGCATCAACGCCCACTGTGGACTTGGTCCTGGAACAATGATTCAGCTATTATGCCTGGCCGACTCTACCGCCACATTGCGGCCACGTGGCTGCCACATGGCAGCCATGCACGCAAGAGAAACGAGGTGGCGCTTACGCGGCGAGCCACGCCGACCGCGAGGTGAGGTGTTTCTACGACGGCTCACCGGTGTTAAGGGCTCCGACGAGGGTCAGGTGGTACAAAAGGAAGGGCGAATGTATCGATCTCGACATGCTTACCTTGGCGGCACTAGGATCGCTACTGGAATCGCCGACGGCGAGGCGAGAAGGTGGCGCGGTTCGGCTTATGGCGGCGACGGGTTCGATGGCGCCCGGCGAAAGGAGGCAAGCACCTGCGCGAGGAGGTGGTGATGTCAAGAAAAGGTTCGGTGGCGACGAGGCGTTCGGACGGCGCGGAATCGGGAAGAAAGTCCTGCGGCGCACAAGAAACTCGAATTCACGATGATTGAGAAGGAGGAGGGTAGAGGACCCGGGGTTTTAGTGCGGGTTGAAAGGGCTCACCGTGCTCCTATTTATAGGCGGAGGAGGCCGGAGGCGGAAGATCGCGCACGGCGCCACGGGCGCAATTGAGGAATCCGGTGATTGCAAGCGCGGTCGAGGGCAACAAGTGAACGAAGCGCGGCGAGATGAGGGGGAATCAATGCGCGTGTCCGTGTGAGCAAAGGGACAAAGATTGCGGCGTTGATGAAGCTCTTGGTGGTGCTAATGGCGGGCGGCTTGCTGGACGGAGAAGAAGGGCACGGAAGAAAGGTTTCTAAGGCCCACGCGCGGCGTGGATGTGAACAAAAAGAAAAGGCGGAATGGTGTTGGCCATCGGATCTTAATCCGACGGCCACGATTTGATAGGGAGGTGAGATGCGTGGTCGGTTTTGGCTCAGGCGCTTGGCGTCTTGCGTGAAGAAATGGGTGAATGAGTTTCGCCCAAAACTCTGAGGATTTTCTTTTGTTTTCTTAATTGTTTTAATTTCGATAATTCAAAGAGGCTTTAGAAAATAGCAAATAATTCCAAAAATTCTAGAAAAATTCACGTAAATTCCTAGAATGATTTTGGACTTAAATAAAATAATTTCAACTTAAACTTTGTAATAGTTTTTGTATTTAACTTTGTTTTAGCTTTAAGGTTAAAAATGAAAGCTTTAAGAAAATTCAGAAAATCCACCAAAATAAATAAGTTTTAAATTTTCTCAGAATTTGAATTTTTTGGGCTGTTACAATTGTTAGAATCATCTATTTCCTATATTAGAGATATATTTCTTAAGGATCAAGTCAAGTCATTCCTATAAAAAGGATAGCCTTGTATCTTCTTGAATCAACTAAGAAATATACCAAAGAGTCATTAGGCTACCTCTCTCCTATCCTCTCCCTGCCCTGGGGATGCGGCCGTCGGCCTTGGCATGGTCACGCCTCTTGGGTTCAGGGTGTCAAACCCAAATTTGCAATTTGGAATCTGCTATGTTCACAGCACCAAATGACTTGCAGAATGGCCGAACCGACCAAATACCTTTCAAAGAACAGCAGCGGAAGCAGAATAAAAATATAACACATGGGACCCTCACGATATACCCACAAGTAATCGACTGGGGCCCGTGACCTAGTTCTTAGCCTTCTTGATCTCCAGTCTTGACGAATGCCCATAATTGCCCACACAGTCTTCTTCTCTTACACTTACCGAATAATAATATTGAGAGGGTATGAGTACACAACCGTACTCGCTAGTTGACACACATAATACAATTATATAATATGCAAGGCTGATCAAAGGAATGACTAGTGATTCTTTTGTTTGCATAAAGCCACTTATTGAAATAGATTAAGTAGTAGCAAATTATGAAACCTAGCATTTTAACTAACACGGGTTTTAACAAAGTTGAGTTTTATTGTAAAATACTAGTGGAGGCTCCAACCTCCTATATCATTGAGTGGCTCTATCCACCCAATGCTCATGTTCTTTCTCGGGTCACATCCCATGCTTTCCATTGGTTCTCAACCAGGTCATCTCAAATCTCTAGGCTCTAACCCATTTTTTCAACCTCTGGGCTCCAGCTCATCTTTTCATTCTACCCATAATTTGTTTTATAAAAATAAAAGCTAATTCAAGTAAGTTCTCAGCTTCGCCCATGACTGTGGACACGGCTAACTAGAGAGTTTTTACACTCTACAGAGTTCGTACACTTTACTCACAAGAGACAATCAACTTATAATGTTCGTATTGACACACTTCCATAGGTATGCGACTAAGATGATTATCACAAGGTCTTTACAATGCCTCACCTCAACGCAACCCCACCCGCTAAGGTTTCTACCTCCTTGGGCCGCGCCCCGGGAGGCTCCCTCTTGCGCCGTGCAGGTTTCCTGTGGCTTCTGCCCATACTCACGCCACACACCTATCAATGGTGAAGCCATGCTGAGGCAAACAAATTAGTCAGCCAGATCATACCCATTACAGACATGTGGTTGCATTGTTTTTACACGAGAGGTCATCACAAGATCCGGGTCCTTAATTGACTTGGATGGTACTTTCTCATACCCACTCTGTCGTGCTCTTTACCAACACATACGTTTTCCATTACCATGTTGAAATCTGTTTTTGGTTTTCTTTTATTTTAAAATACTTTTCTAGTTCAACATATCAGCCAGGCTCCATCCTCGACTGCCTAAATCTAGTTTCAAGTTTTGAATGATGTCGGGGCAAACCTGCCCACATGTTAATATATCTAAGCAAGGTTAAGCATGACATTTATATACAGCCTTAACATCTAGTATGTATACCATTAGTTCTAGGGTGACAAAGGATAGTGTCCAAGTTCAAGGATGGAAAAGTTACACACAATTATCATTCAGGTATTAGCTAGGAGCTAACTCAACATATTTGTATGAATCATAGCAATGCAATTTTATAATTTAAAATATTATAATTGCATTTCAAAAGTAGGTGCAACATGATCAAAGTGTTGACTCGCCTTGCTCAATGTTCTGATAACTTGGTCTTGGTCTTGTTCTGTCTCGGACTGATGCTCCGTCATGGCTTCAAATTCTAACTATGTAGAATACGATCGAATCCAAAAACGTCTGAAAGACAATCAATTGAAATCCAATAAATCCAAAGGCAAGTAGTAAAGGAAACACTTCAATGAAAGTCAATCATATATAATGGTATCTTGAAAGTAGGAAGCATTCCAGATGAAACTAAACCTGCTTAATAGAGTTGATGAAGGAAATACTTCAAACGAAGTATATCTAAGGAAGTTGTGAAGGGAATACTTTAGACGAAGTATATCCAAAGGAAGTTGGTGAAGGAAATACTTCGGACGTAATGAAGTACATCCAAGGATATTCAGAATGAAGGAAATACTTCAAACCAAAGTAGATAAATCCAAACTCTACTCGTTTGGTCTAGTGGTGGGTTTTAGGTTGATAGTTGGACTTAGGGTTAGGTAGCCGTTTGGTCCGAAGTGAGAGCGAGAGGGATTGGGCTCTCGAGAAGTCCGCTGGTGCAAGAAGTTAGGACTCCAACGGGAAGGAGAGAATATTCATAGGAATATTTCGCATCAGTTACCTAGATAAGAGAGTTCACCTAGTTAGGTCGAACTCTCTGACCCACTTTCGGATTATGAATTGTCCTTCTACTGGGAACAGATAATGATGGATGATAGCTAGAGGTTATATGATGTTATTTGGTGGTTGGATTACCATCATCCACTTGGGGACATATCACCGCTACTCACACGCGGCGCCTAGCTGATCTAATGATTTTCTTTGTTACCATCCCCTATTTATCGAGAAAGTATCATAAAAGTCAGGTGAGACCTACGCATAGGTATGAGGTTCGCTCTGGATAGACATAAGTCTCACCGACACATGGGATCTAGTTCACTTAATGATTGCTTTTATTATTTTATATTTATCAAGGAAATTCCATGAGCCTTAGCTAGAACATCCAAGCATTGGCTAGACACCACCCTTACATCTTTAGTGGTGTCTGCGGGTTTGGCCTTCATCTGTGAGGTGATCTTTACTTAGTCTCATTACTTGCGTGGTTTGGCATGCACTAAAGAAACCTATCACACTAGGTTGATCATTAGCTTCAGCACCTGCTAAAGATTACTTCTAGTTAAGTAGACTACTATGATACGAGGTCTATGGATTCTTACCTACTAGTCCTTGTTTAGCGATCAATCTTATTATCTTGGTTACTACTAGTAGTATGAAGCTAGGTCGTAACTACCGCTAACCTCTAGGATTATCTAGTATAATGATTAAGCCTAACTTCGCCATGATCTTAGTCGTTGACACACTATTGCTATCATCCTCCAATAACCTTAATTTGTTAAATTACTTGTGAGGGGTAGCTATTCCCTAATTGTTATGGTCTATTGGTCATTTGACATTTTATGTGCCTAACTAAGTATTAATAGGGACATACGGTTTTGTGTTCTTGGACTCTCTGTATATATTAACATTGTCATATCGGGGCATATTAATCTACTTAATCAATTTTGTTATTGTTATTGCCATCATAATTTTTTAATGGCCTAGGGTCTGCCTGCTATGGAAATTACTATTCCGAGCATGACTTCCACTTAAGCTGCCCTTTAGACTACATGCTAATGGTGCACTAACCATTGTTAATTAACCTCTAATTACTAGGTTCAATCTTCTTAACTTAGTCACTACTTAATGTAATAAAAATGCCACTCTAAATAAAAGGGTGACCTAGGTATAACTTATATTGTAATGTGGTCCCTAACTACATTAACTACATTAATTTGATCATTGTAAGTATATGCTAGACATGACGATATTATCTTAACTAATCACTTATTGACCTAATGCAATTCTTAGTTACAATGTGACCTACTGTTATTTTAATTGAACCAATGACTGTTTTAAAATGGACTATGGCTCTACTGCTCTTTTGACCATTCAATAGGTCATAATCTCATGTACATATTTTCTTCTAATCAGAGCCATGAAAATCCAATCTGGTCTATAACTTCTCAATTTGAATTAGCATCTAATTGTCTATCTTTGTTACTTTAACTACACTAGCTCACTGATGATTTCTGGTTAAGCTCTAATTGCTTAATTCAATCACTAATTAGCATTATTGCAGATGCAATTTGCTAAGGCATATTCATTCACTGAGGTTAACTAACTAATTAACCTACTACTTAAATTAGTATCCTTGCTAGCTATTCACTGTGGGAGGGGGCCACCTATCATACACACACACAAGGGAGGGGAAGAGCCACAAAGAGATGCAGAGGGGGGCACATGTCATTGCCAGAGAGAGAGACAAAGAGAAGAAACAGAGAGTGGGTTTCTTTGTTCCCAACCGACAAAGAGGAGGGCAAAGACGGCTCGGGGTGGCACTCAATGCTGATGAAGCGGTCGACGGTGGCGGCCCTGAATGGCAAAAATGGAATAGGGAGGCCGGGGTGAATTCATGAGTGGTGGCGGCACGCCAGTGGCGGACAGTGGCACCCAAGCATGGCTGACGCATTGTGTGGGGAGGAGACACGGCGATGGAGCCAGAGGGAAGGAAGGGAAGAAAGGGTGTGTGCACGGGCATCGGTGAGATATGGGGAACCTACCGGAGTTGGCAGTGGCGACGGAGGTGGGCTGAGGTGTGCTGGCGGCGGTGACTCGGGGCGGTGCGATGGGTTCGTCGTGGGGGCGGCGTTCGGATGAGGGAGAGCATGAGTAAGAGGTGGGGGAAGGTAGAGGGAGGCCAGGAAGTGCTCTCGGAGAAGGAATCGAGATAGGAGCTC
Organism: Phyllostachys edulis; assembly: GCA_036346405.1. NCBI lineage: Eukaryota > Viridiplantae > Streptophyta > Magnoliopsida > Poales > Poaceae > Phyllostachys > Phyllostachys edulis. Next base: position 21,690,969 of record CM070558.1, read on the forward strand.
ATTGGAGGAGTAATGGCGATGGCAACGACTGATTTCGGCGGAGGCGAGGGAGACGGAGGTGCACGGCATTCCTGTGGGTGGATTACCAAATTGCTTGAGGGGTTTTGAAGAGGGGAGGCTAGAACACGCTTTTGGCCGACGAGAATATGGGAGGGCTCACCCGGTCAACTCGGACGGAAGAATTGGTTCTTGCGGTGGCACCCGGTGATCGCACCGGTGTGGAAGGGATGGCGCGCCGGTGCTTCGGCCGTGAAGAGGGGGAGAAGGAGGTGGACGCGACGACAAGGAAGACGAGGTGGTGGCGATGCGCACGGCGAGGACGGCCGTAGCTTGTTGAGGCATGGCGGTGATGTGCGCCATGGGCAGCACGACGGCTCCATGGCTCGACTCTCAAAGCGCGAGGAAGCAGAAAGAAAGATGTAGAGGGGAAGGGGAAAGGGCGACTCGATGCTGGCTTATAGGGGTGAAACGGCGCACTGCTTGACACTGGGGATGGTGACGCGATGGGGCCAGACGGTGGCATGGGCACGTGTTGGGACCCAAAAATGCAATTCTAGAACCCTCTGTGTATTCTAAACTAATCCCAGATCAGTAGCTAGTTCACATAGGAAACATCGATGAAATATCATCCATTTATAGATTTAACTAAAAGATCTCAAAATAACAAATAGTAATAATAATTGGACCTTATAGTCAATGTTTACTTAACTTACCACGCAAGGCTAAAGAAACAAATAAACTCTTGCAACAGAATAGGAAAACTTGGAAAGGTCAATCAACATGCCTACGGGAAATCGAGTGGAGAACACTTCCTAATTCGCAAAGTCTTCATAGTACTCCTTCTCAAAGAACTCTTGAGTAGCTTGATAGTCTTCAACTGAGTAGCAAAGTTTGAAGTCATGAGCACATAAAGTACTTTGCAAGTCGTAGGAAAATAGTATGCAATTAATATTCATGCAAGGCTTGAACAAATGTTAGCTGTATGGTTCTTTCGCAGAAAGCAATATTGACGATAAATAGATTGAAATACGTAATTACAAAGAATATTAAATAAGTAAACAATTGCTTTGAAACAACTAGTGAATTCCCCATTCACTATCTAACACAAACTACCAAGTGAATTACCCATTCACCAAACGAACATTATATTCATCGAGTGAACTTCTCATTCACACTCCAACACATTTTATGAAGAAACTCTAACTCTCGTGTAAAATCCCCAGACATGTCCATAACCGGAGATGTGGCTATTCAAATAGATTAATTAACACTCTGCAGATGTTGTACACTTTACCCACAAGATACAACCAGTGTAGCTAGCACCAATCATAATAAAACCTTTCAGAAATTTTATCTCAACAATTGACTCTCCCGTTGTGCATACTACCGCCCCAACCTCACCGTTAGTTCGACGCACACCGTTGGACCTAGAGACGGTAAACCCCGCCCATAGATGTGACCTTAAAAAGGGTACACACCTCCACCCATATACTACCTGAGTAGTCAATACCAAAACTCCATAACTTACTAAGTTGGGCCCATCCCATCAGGCATGTGGTTGTACGATAAGGCCAAGTTCAATGGCGCACAAGAGTAAGTCCTTAACAAGTTACTCAGATGAGTCTACCACAAACCCACAGCGTGTTATATCCACATCCACTCTTCACAACCGCTCGCCCGAGCGAAAATTATTTTGTTCAACCAAGACCAATGACATACCCTGTCATGGTACACAAATTTTAACAACAGTGGCTAACCGCCATGATTCCATATCTCATTGAGTCAAATTCAATATTTATTGTACATGTGATAAGCTTGACTAAGCATCTGTACGATACCCATGTTGGTGATACAAATATGTCCAACTAAAATTAACCATGCTATGATGACAAATGATTCATGGCATTCAAATATTCAATGGAGGCATAATGACAATAGGTTATAGCTAATCCCAAAATAGTTGATATAAAGATAGCATGCAATTGATATAAAACAATATACTTTTAAAATCATAGGTTCAATATGATCAAAGGACTACGACATGCCTTGGCTTTGGCTCTGCTCAGTTACTACACTTGAATCTTTAAAGTTTGCTTCTGCTCATGCTCCGTGAAACAAATCTTCTAACGAGAGAGAAAACAACAAACGAAGCACAAATAAATTCAAAAGCAAATCAAAGAAAATCCAAAAATAGTAAAACCAACTCTAGAAGAAAGATCTCAATTTTATATGGATTTAGGAATTTGAATGGACTGAATCGAAGTTAGGATTAAAGAGAACGGACTCTCGGAAGATTTGCCGGAAAAGAAATTGAGAGAGAAAAGAATATTCCTGGAATATTCCCTTCAGCTGAAAAAGAAAATAAAAAAGAATTGGGAACTTACAAGTAGGGTCCACTGGTAAATGAGAGAGAGAGAGATGAAAGAGAGCATGACATGTGGGCCAAGGTGCTTGAGAGAGAAAGAAAGAAAGAGAGAATGACAGAAGGGTCCCACATGGCATAGGGATGGTCCATGGTAGACTAGGTCTACGGGTTATGGGCTCGGGGCTTGCCACATGGCACTGAAATGCAGACGCTGACTGGTATGCCACATGGGCAAAGACAGATGAGGTGAAAGGGGAGGTGGCACATGAGATGAAGTGCCACATTGGCAGAGAGAGGAACCGAGAGGGAGAGACAGGGGACAGCACTGGCCGACGGTAATGGCGCATGGTGGCGAGGATGACTGGAGGCAAGGGAGGTTTGGCAAAGGGGCAAAATGGAAACCCGAGGATGCGGTGATGCTCTAGGTAGTGATGGTTCGGCGAGACCGTGGCTAAGCATGCGGCAGCGACATGACAATGACTTAGGCGATTTGAGGATGGGAGAGTTTCGTCACGGCAGCCAGCGAATCAAAAGCGCCTGAAGGAAGCCAAGGGAAGCACCAGGTTGGCATCGACGTGAGGAACTCAAAGAGCACCTTAGGAGGACCAGAAGTTGATCGGAGCGACAAGGAGATGAAGATGATCGGAGCTAAGGAAGAACAGCGGTGGCGACACTCTGGTGACAGAGAGAGATCGGGAAAAGAAGGAAATGGATGAGAGGGACATGGAACGTGACATGACGCACATAGAAGGCAAAGGGGCTCACCGGAGGTGTAGATCAGAATGGGGTGGCAGCGGCCGGTTTTAGGGAGGAAGTGGCGACGACGATTTGATGATCTTCGGGTGAAGAAGGAGAGCACACCGTGTAGAACATCACAACGCGAACTAAACGGAGGTGGTGGCTTGGACATCGGACGATGAAGAACTTCGGTGAGGAAGTAGCTTCGATACGACTCGGCTCTTCGACAAATTGCGGCACAACGAAGATGAAAATGGGGCCAATGCTTAGGGCTTCAGGAGAGGATCTCAGGGCAAAGAATTTGACGTGGAGGGGTGCTGTTACATAGAGTTGGAATGGAGGAGTTTGCATTGGAGCCGGCGGCGTTGTCGTTTTAGACAGGGACACAAGGAGTCCCGACCAGGAGGAAAACAATGATGTGGAGCACTACCAACATGGGGCCACAAGTAGTGGGGGAGGAGGTTATGACGAAGTGGTGGCTCTTTCCAAAACAAAAGCAAGGGTGCAAATGCCGAGAGAAAGGAAGGAAAAGCAGTAGGTGGGAAAGAAAAGGAACCGGTCTGAGAGAAAGATGAAGATCAGAAATTGAGAGAAATAAAAGCGAGCTCAAATAAATAGCAAATAAATTCCAAACAATCCCATAAAATTCTCTGGAACACTAGGAACTCAAATAAAACAACTTTTAATTTAATTGAAGTTTAGAGTATTCACATTAAATCTTTTTGATTTCTGAAAATTCAATTTAAGCTTTGACTTAAACAAGAAAATTCAAATGGTTAATTTTATTTTTAAAGCTTTAGAAACAAACCAAATTTTTGGATGTTACAGTAGCGCCTGACAGGACAAAGGCGGTGACTAGCGTTGTGCGATGTGAGCCAGCGATGATGATGACGTCGTGGGTGGCTGCCTTGCACTAGTGGCGGCGATGGGAGGGTGGTAGTTGGGTGGCGATGGGAGCACATGGCACGGCAAGGGCGTTGACGGGCAGAGGAGCAGAGGAAGGGAGGAAGAAGAAAGGGAGGCTGGCGGATGGGCCCGAGGAGGAAAGGAGAGAGAAAAGAAAGGGAAGGAAGAAGAAAGAAAAGGAGAAGAGAGAAGAGAGAGAAACAAAAACAAAAAGGACAAGGAGAAATCGGGCTGGGCCGGGCAGTTTTCGACCCAGACCGCCCTTTTGGGGTTTTTTATTTTATTTTATTTTCCTTTTCTTTTAAACCCAGAAATTCAACTATCAACAAGTCGAACTAAAAAGAAAAAAATCCACATTTTTAATCAGTTGAGCTGGAAACTATTTTTGGGATGTTACACAGGGCCACCTAGTTCGTTCACGTGACAGGTCTGCCCCTGAATAGTACCTTCTGAATTATGATCACGTGTGAACCAGAAAATTTGTAAATTTCGTGTCTATATATACCACTCAATTTTATGATAACTGTATATAAATGGCAAAGGCAAACTTTGGGTTGCAACTTTGCTTTCGGCACTGAGTCTTGAATTTTCAATAAAATGCTTTTCTTTTTTCACGTTGAAGGATGTTTCTCATGTGTTTCCTATATGTTCTGGATTCACGGATAGTAACTTACTGGTGGTTCTTTGAGAGGCTTGTGAGATAGTAGCTGCCAGGTGTTGCCCTCCATTTGGACAGGCCCGTACTGGAGGCATGTTTTTTCAATCCATTCTTCAATAACTACTTGCTAATCTTTGTTCTAATAATAGTAAGAACTAATAAACGAGCAGCTCTTTTATTCACTTCTCACTGAAAGCTACCACTAGTTCACATCCATTTTTGTCAGGACCCAAAAATGCAATTCTGGACCCTCTATGTATACTGCACTAGTCCAAGATCACGCTAGTGCACACAGCGAAAACATCGATGAAATATCATTTCCATATACAAAGATGGCTAATAAATAGGCAAATAATAATTATTATTAGAGTAACGACCTTAAGGTCAAAGCTTACTATTAATGCCTCGGAAGGCAAATAGCTCAATTAAGCTGCAGCGAAAGGTAACGGAATAATTTCAGTGAAGCCCATCTATATGCCCACAAGCAAACGGCTGAGGTAGCGCGACCTAGTTCTCCACGATCTTTGAAGTAGACCTTGTTGACCGATGATTTCTCCACTTTATCTGAATGATTCTAGCAAGATTGAGTACACAACCGTACTCAACAAGTTGTACCATAGAATGCAATTATACATGATGGCTTATTCCAAAACAAATGGCTTATGTGGTTATTTTGCAATAAAGCTGCATTTGCAATTGAATACAAATAATAGATTGAAAGCATAATTTAAAACAAATAAACAGTAATAGTTTGACAATTGTTTTCACAAAGGACACAAAGCCTAAATTTTTTTTTCACACAGCTACATAAGTTAAATCACACAGCTGTCCCTTCCCAATTGTTCTTATGAAAATATACCCTTCGTGTGAAATCCTCAAGCATGTCCATGACCGCGGACGCGGCTATTCGAATAGATTGTTGAACACTCTATAGAGGTTGTACACTTTACCCACAAGATACAATTAACTCATCATATCTGTCATGACTCACCATACAGAAGTATGCGATTGAGTAGTCATTAAAAAAACCTTTCTGAAACTTCATCTCAATAGTTGACTCTCCCGATGTGTTTTACTGACGGTACCAACACCCACACAGGAAATTAGTCCGTCGCACACTGTTGGACCTGAAAGCGGTGAACCGTCCATCGATGTGAATCACCACAGAGACAAAAATACACCTCCACCCTAGCACACAGCTTAACCTATTTGCCTGAGTAATCAATCATCAAGACTCCATAGCTTACTAAGTTAGGCCCGTCCCATACCAGGCATGTGGTCGTACAGTTGTGGCTCAGTTCAATGACGCACAAAGGTAGATCCTTAATTGACCAAGGTAAGACTTTCAATTTCTAACTAAATAATCATTATTTTCAATTCCCAAGCACTAAGCTCCATCATGTCACACAGTTTCCACTCGCCTCAGTCTAAATCTTTTCCCACCATGTTGGTTAAGTGCAACACATACCATCAACGAGTAATAGCACACAGTGCACAGTTTTACACATGTTCTATAATCACTTAGTCAAATTTATATTTGCAACTCAAATGACAATGAATGACTTGTTGCATGGCTAAACAAACTATTCAAGTCTAACCAACCCACGTTGGTGCTAGGATAATACCAACTAATAATTAACAAAGCTAAGGTGACAAAAGATCATGATGATACAACAGGCAAGATGGATATTATCAAATTGACATAGCTAATCCCAAAGCATTTAAATAAATACTTAAAGTAGAATGCAATAATTTGAATCAAAGTAATTTTAGAAAAACTGGGTTCGACATGGTCAAAGCTACAACTTGCCTTTCTATAGCAATGATGGTCTTATTTTATCTTTGATCTTGTACTTCCTTAACATTCAGCTTCTTCGGACAATTCCGGGACTTCAATGTCTAACGAGAGAGAAAGCGCAAAACAAACAAAATTCAAATAAACAAATCAAATAAACTCCAAATTGAAACTGAATGGCATTGAAAGGTAGATATTGAATTTAGATGAATTTATAAACTTGAATGGGTTCAATCGGGGTTCGCATGAGAAAGAATGAGCTCTCGGAAGTTTGATCGGAAAGGAAAATGCTGAAAAAGGAAAAACGAGAGAGAAAGAGACATGTGGGGTCTACGGAATATTCTTAGAATATTCTATTCCAAAAATATTAGAAAATAGCTGAGTATATGACATATGGGACCTACTGATATTTATGAATTTCTAGAATAAAAATAATTCCAGAAAAAAATAGGGATTGACATGTGGACCACTGGTCTATAGACCATATCCACAGAGAGATGCTAGTCCATGGTGGACTAAGCTCATGGAAGAGGGTTGATCGGGAGTTCAATGACATGCGGGAACCACAAGTAAGTGAGATAAATAATTAGAGTTTTTAATTGGGAGGACGACATGTGGGGTCCACATGTAAGAGAGAGAAGGGATTTATTTTCTTGAATGACACATGGGGTCCATTTGTCATAGAGAGAAAACAAACAAAAAATAAATACAGAGAAGAAACCAAAGACAACAGGAAACAACAGAGGGACAAGGAGCTACTGGGTTCATGGCGCATAGAGGGGGCATCAGCAGGGCAAACCTACAGAGCGGACTCAAAAGCTTTAATTAGCTGGCTATCAAGAGAGAATCATAAGAGAAAGAAAGAAACCAAAGAACATCATAGAGAAGAAAGTCACGTTCTGGACATCAGATAGGGATAGTGCACAGAGACATCGGTCGATTCTTGCGCATTGAGGTGCCGGTGAACGAAGGCGAACCAATGGTGGCAAAGGGACAAAAAAGAATGGTGACGACGAGGCAAAGGTGATGACGTGGTCCAAACGTCGAGAATCGGTATAGTGCATCGGCGACAAGGCGAAGAATGGCGACGGCGGCGGCCTCACGAGTGTGCAGCAATTCCAACGAAGCTCTGTGAAAAGGGGGGAGCACGGCGTAGAACGCGGTGATGCGAACCCAACGGTGGTGGAGTTGAAGGTAGGGGATCAACAATTGCGGAGTAATTGGTTGGAGGAGGGAGACGGTCAAGAGGGGAGAGAACGCTCGATTCTCGGTGCACGGTGGACAAAACTAGAAACTAAAATATGGAAAAAAAAATAGGTTGAGACGAGGGGCACAAGATGACCGATCGGATTTTGAAAAAATTCACCAAGGAAGCGGGGCGTGCGACGTACACGTATCAGTGTCATGGCTGGACATGGCCGATGATGATTCGGTGGTCTTCGTGCGAAGACGATGGAAGCATGACGTAGAACACGGTGACGCGAACTGAACGCAGCAGACGGTTTGGCTGGGGGACGTCGGATGGCGATGAAACTCATCGGAGAAGACCTTCGGTTGGAGCTCAGTCTTTTGCAGATTGCGATGAAACGAGGTCGATTCGGAGGAAACCAAATCAGGGGATTGGAAGAGGAGATCAAGAGCTTCAATATGACGCAGTCGGTTTCTTTTTATATGCACTAGAGAGAGGGATAGAAAATTTGGAAAGTTTTAGTCATGCGCGTACAGAACGTGGACTCTCTTGAGTCGGTTGGAGAAGATAATGAACAATAGCGACACGTGGAGGAGAGAGATTGGAAAAGGATTTTGTTTCTTTTTATATGCACTGGAGAGAGGGATAGAAAATTTGGAAAGTTTCGGTCGTGCGCGTACAGAACGTGGACTCTCTTGAGTCAGTTGGAGGAGGTAATGAATAGTAGCCGACACGTGGCGGAGAGAGATTGGAAAAGGATTTTCAGAATTAAATAGAAGGCCAAAAATCAAGGAGACCAAATAAATAGTAAACAAACTTGGGAAAATCCTAGAAAATTCCTTGGAACACAAGGAAGCCAAATAACACTAGTTTTGATTTAATTGATATTTAGATTAGTCAAATTAAATATTTTGAATTTAGGAAATTCCCAATTAAGCTTTACTAAATCAAATAAAATTGGTGAAATTTTCCAAGGACCTAAACTACTCAAAAGATTTTTGAAAAGCTAAATTTTGGGACGTTACAAACCTCCCCCCCCCCTAAAGGAATCTCGTCCTCGACATTCATGCTGGCTAGAGAATAGGTTAAGGAACTCAGCCTTCGACTTCTCTTCTTGCTTCCAAGTTGCTTTGACATTGACAGACTGCTCTTATGAACACTTAGGGAACAATCGTCTTGCTTCTTGCTGAACTTCTTACTTCAACGAAAACTTGACAACTGACTCTTGGCAGGAAAGGACTTCTAGCAACTTGATTGCTTCTAACGGGGCTACTTGACTGGTGCTTGAAAACACTTGTGGAGTTGAGAAAATCCTTTTGCTGACTGGTAACTCAAGTTAACAAGCTAACTCTTCTTCTGATCTTTGGAATCTGAGCTAACTAACACACCTCTGTCGCAAACTTCTTAACACAGAACTTCAACAGGTATCCCGAAGATAGACATAAGCTGCGAGGGTGATAATCTGCAAAATATGTGTGGCTTTTCCGCTTGAACTAAGCTATTTACAATCCATTTAGATTAAGGACACTTGGCCTTACGTTTCATTATTAATGCAGAATCCACATACTTTGTGATTTGGTCTGCTTCTAGATGAGCGATGTCTCACACGGTCGATCAGAGAGGACTTCAAATAACGACAACTGCGAACTAACTGGCATCTGGTGTTGTAGGGGAACTCTGCACACAACACTCACTTGTTCGAATTGGTACTATGAGTTAAGGCACAACTCATAATTTTTTTCAATCTATCTGCCGGTTCGGGACGATACACAGTACTGAACTAAAACGAGCATCCAAGGCTTCATACACACTCTATAGCTAACACGAGGTAAACAGGGATCTTCGATCTGACGCTAACTTCTCTGACACATCGTGTAAATTGACCATCTCTGTCGATCTGACACTATACCAATTCTGGCGAATACCATCTCTGTCGTATATAACCTCTATCGTATACTACTCTGCTAAACAGTCTCCAAACTAGGTGATATTGGCAGACATGGAGCGACAAATTTCTATCAAATGAGCAACAATCACTCTTCAAGAAATTACATCGCGATTGGGTCCTAGGAAATCCCATACTTCAATTCTCAGGGATAGGAGTACTTTGACTAGTCTCTGGCATGTTAGTTGACTTTCTTGTATACCAGGTGCGTGGTAACACATTCTGCGACCTTTTTCTTTATTTTGGATCATCACAATTCAATTTCGAGATCCTTGTACACCTTGGTACTTTCAGAGACAATTGAATGCTTGCACTCAAATGTTTGTTTGAGCTTCAACTACTTGAGTTTCTTCTGATCAAATACACAAATATTCTCATTGATTCATGGATCATTTTGTTCGCCTTCAGTGGATTCTCAAGCTTTACCTTACTTCAAGGGAAACCAATTTCCATGATAAAACTATAACGTCCCAATTTTTTGAAGTTCAAAAATCTTTTTGAGTAGTTTAGCTCAGAGAAAAATTCACCAAAAGTTTATTTGAATTAAAATAAAGCTTAATATGTATTTTCAAAAGAAAAAGAATTTAATATGATTAATCTCAAGATCAACTGTGGTCAAAACTATTTGATTAGGATTCTATGTGCTTGGATATATTTTCTAGATTTTTCTAGAATTTTTCTGAGTACATTTGCTATTTTCTAATTGTCATCTGCATTTTTAGTATTCTTTAAAAAGGAAAATGTATTTAAATTCTCATAAAAGCTCTTGGGCCAAATCTCCTTGGACCCAGCCCATTTCCTTTGTTTCCCGGCCCAATTTCGCGCATAGCCCAGCCACACCTCTTCTCTTGCTTCGTCTGGCTGTCAGGTGGACCCCGCCTGTTAGGTTCACCTCCCACCTCTCGTCATCGTCTCCGTGTGAGCTTCGCTCACTGCCGCCATTGCCGCACCGTGAAGCTTTGTCTGACAATGGCACAAACGGCCAGGGAATTCCGATTTAATGCCGCCATCTAGAAGCCGTATCTCTTCGCAACCAAATTTGGTATTTATCTCGTCCGATTTGCGATCAAATCCCGTTCAATCTTCTTATCCCTTTTCGGGTCCGATTTGGACTCCGCTGCCAACACGCTATCTCGTGCACGCTCTGGCCCTATAAAAGGCCCCTAGGATCGCCTTGTCATTCCCATCCCGAACCCCCAACTCATTCCACCTCTAGAACCCTAGTACCGCCGTAATCAGAGTTTTAGGGTTTTCGACCGGAGCTCCTTCTTTTGTCAATTGCACCGCTGACGTTTCCACATCGTCATCATCGACCACGCCATCGTCTTCGTCGTCATCTGGGCTACCTCTAGCACCCATCCGCGCCACCGGAGCGTTGTCAGAGCGATTTCTCGACAACGGCCGAGCTTCTCTGCCGTTCAAAGCTCGTCGTCGGCCTCCACCGTCGTCTTTGTTCACCAGTGAGCATACCATTGGGTTCGCAATAACCCAAAGTGTCCTTATGGAGGGGAAGATGACGAAGAGCCCAAATCATCATAAAGAAAGAAGAATGATGACGAAAGAAGACACTTTGCCGGGCTAGCCATAAAGGATGATCCATCAAACCTCTTAAATGCAAATGAGGCTCCATCACTATTTAACATGTCTACATGCTTCAAGGCAAAAGTTAATAATGAGGTAAATGATGATGATGAGCATTCATATGATGAGTTAATGGATATGCTTGAAGAGCTTAATAAGTATTTAGCAAAGGAGAAATCAAAATTCAAAGTTTTGAAGAAAGAGTATGTCTCACTTCAAAATAATTATGATGTTCTAAAAGATGAACATGAAACTCTCCTCCTAAATGAGCTCAATAAGTCCATAGTGGATATAAGCATAACATGTAATTTATTTGATGATATGCCATGTATAGCTCCTAGCCCTTGCATTTCATCTAAGGTTAGCACATCCACTTCTTGTGATGATTTGCTTGATATGCCTTGTTGCTCAAAATTAGATGACTATACTTCCTCTATGCTTTTTGTCGACGATCGAGTCACCGATCTTACGATATAAAATAGAGGAAAATGGCACAGATCTCCTAGGGAAGAATGGGGTTGCTCTTTATTGATATGAACTGGATATTACAGAGGAAGTTTACGACCCGACTAGGGACTAATCCTAATTACACTGAATAAGATGCTTGACATGCTAATCAATCAGACTTAAAGTATGAATCTAAGGCTGATTGTGTTGCTCTAATCTGATGCAGAATGATCAGATCTGACTTGAATTTCGATGCCCCTCTGTCGTTTGTGCTCCATCCTTAAATAACTTCCGAAGAGGTGATTACTAATGGAGAAGACGTCCCTTGTGAAGCGTCGCGACTGGTCGGAGCGAGGTGATGGTTGATAATGTATCAACTGCTCTGCGGTTAAGTATCTGTGAGATACTCAACCGTATGGTGGTTGTTGTCAGTGTCTTAGGATTATATAACGTCGTGTGGTATGGAATATATAGCACATGTTCTATTTATCACACGGTAAAGAATATACCTGGAAGTAAATCCAGATACCAGTCCATAGCTTTTCCGAGCTACGACCGACGGAGACTAGAATCTTGAGGACCTTGTCAGGCCAGGTACCCATTATGTAACCTCTGGAATCCTCACGACCAGTGAGGTCGTTAGCCTTAGGAGTTACGACCATGAAGACGTATGATCTTTTATTATGTATTAAAGTAATACATATAGATTTTGAACCTCGTCAGCTAGCCTCCGAACTTTAAATGAATAGGTCGTGTGAACACTTTATTAAAGCGAAGTCGTATTATTAGAACCCTCATTTAATGCCGTGACATACGAAGTGGTCTGTATTCACTTTAAAGTTGAGAACTTGCCTTGGGAACCAAAGAGTTTTTCTGTCCGTTGGACAAAAAGGTTTTGTCCGTTGGATTTTAAGTAACTCCCGATTTCAGTTAAAATTTAGAAGCTATAAAATCCCCATTGCTGGTCTTTAGAGCTTTTACGCTTCCAGATCTTGCTTCAATCCCCTTCAGTTCCTTGCCAAGAAATCTTTCCGACCTCTGCTTTCTTTTCCACCCAAAGACCCCTCCGACCACACCCCTCTGTGAGATTTCATCATGTCGGATCAAATCACAAAGTGGGTGGCTTCAGATCTAAGTGAGAGGAAGCTTGAGTCACTGGGGTAGATCGGAATGCTCCCGGACAGGAATCTGATCAAATGGAGGTCAGCGGCCAGAGATCACTTTCTGAGCCACGAAGATGGGGAAATCCGAGTTTTCCTCGCCTACATCGAGTGCGGGCTGAGGGTGCCGGTGCACAAATTCCTCCCCCACGTTCTGGAGTACTACGGGGTGGAGTTAGTGAATTTGGCTCTGAACTCCATCACCAACATTAACATCTTCGTCTATCTGTGTGAGGCGTACCTAGGAGTGCGACCAAACTTGAAGCTCTTCAGGTATTTCTATCAGATGGCGATGTCAGGAAGATCCATGGCGGCTCCTAGAGAATGCACGTTGTGCCTTCACGACAGGAAAGCCGATGAGTACATCCCAATGTACTCAAAGTCCTCGTGGTCGTTATGGAAAAAGAACTGGTTTTATATGACGGTTACGAGTTACGATGGCCTCTACTTCACCGATCTTAGGGCGAACGAGAATCCCAAGTAGAGGGGAACTGTGGAGAAGACAGGGATGGTCGAAAGATGTGTGGATGCTACTCTAGACCTGAGGATGAAGGGCTTGACTTCCTGGCACGTGGTGAGAGATTTCACCAAACGCCAAATCAATCCTCTGAAGCTTCGAACTCAATCCCTACTCTAGTTCATTGGTCGAGATGAAGCAATCACGTACTCACAAGAAGGTAAGTCTTTGAAAAAGCTCTGACCAGTACAATTTATAAATAGATTATCATAAAACCTTAAAATATCTTCTGTCTTTTTTGAAGCCCTTTCTCCTAAGGAAATCAAAGAGCGAATCAAAATGATCTGCGCTGGGGAGCGTGGCGAGAAGGCTGCATTTCCCAGAATCTTGGCGATAGTCTCTAATGAAGAGAGACTGGCGAAACTTAAGGTAGATAATCAATTTTCCTTTACTTATATATATATATATATATATATATATATATATATATATATATCAGTTTATTGATCTTGCTCTAATTTTGTAGGCGGTCGGACTGAAAGTCATACAATCCAGTGAGGATCGTAATCCTACCGTGGTTCTGACTGATTCCTGCCCAGGGGCAATAGAAGAAGATGATTCTCCCGAGGTAAAAAAAGCATTTGAAAGAAGATATATATACTTGGATGGAAATTTTCATCACCTAACCAAACTTGTTTTTTGATTTAGGTGGGAGAAATTGAAGGTCTGCAGAGCAAGGCTGCGGAAGTCGTAGACTCCAGAGTGGTCGTTCACGACCTAATAGTTGTTACTGAAACAATTGATCTGGAGGTCGACGAAACCACACCCTCTGACCTGATGGTCAGGGACGCTATCCTCGACCAGCTGGTCAAGAATATCGCTTCCGACCTCATCTTGGAGGATGTGAGGGGTCTAACCAACCCTACCAGCTCAGAACTGGTGAAATTGGTTGAGAAGAAAAGAAGGCTAGCGGTATGGAATTTATTCCACCACGTTTCAAGGTCAAAACCAAAAAAATTGACAAGGTATGTACAAATGAAAGAGTCATATGAGTGCATACCTTTAATATTTTTTTTGACGATTTGAAGTTTTGAGCTTCCTTTCTTCGTTTTGTACAGATCTTCTGGTGTCTCGGTCTTTTCCGACCAAAACATTCCTGAGGACTAGGCACCCGAGGAAGTGCTTGTCCAGAACACTCCTCAGGACAAAGTTCCTGAAGACAAAGTGGTCGAGGAAGCCCTCGAGCAGACATCGGTGCCGGCGGTCATTCAGGATCCAGTGGTGATTCTAACTACATCTGCGGAGGTAGATGCCCCTGTGAAGAATCTAGCCCGCCATTATATGTTTATGGAGTGTTTTGGTGATTAATGACAAATGCATTTGTGAGACTAACATGTTTATTGATACACTTATTGTTTTAGTCTCAATTGGATATAAAGGTGATAATCATGAAGGCATGTATGTGATTAATGACAAATCAAATTCATTGAATAAACAAAAGAAAAATCTAAGCAGTATGCATTTATAATGACAAATCTATTTGTAAGACTAACTCTCTTATTGTTATATCTCATAATGAGTCTCATTTGGATATAAAGAACAAAAGAGGTATGCATTCTACTTTGTACTCTTATACCCTATTGCATTACTCGGATCCAAAATATAGGTTGAACTTCACCAAAAGGTCTAACTCGAATATGTGCATATGTTCCTATTACACATTTGTGTATGCACACATTTAAGGGGAGTTCACTCTATGTTTTGTGGTTTCATTAGTATTGATCCATATTCCTTTTCCACATATATAAAGGATCTTTACTTTGGAACATATCCGTTGAATATACTTAACTTGCATAGTTAATATATTCATGTGAGTATATAAGACTTATGTAGTCTAAATATACTTATATGTGAGTATAACAAAACTTGTGCAGTTCATGTGTACTCACATATCCTTGAATATATAACTTGTATAGTTAATATATTCATGTGTGTATATGAGACATGTGTGCTCATATATCCTTTGAGTATATACAACTTGTGTAGCGCCTATATACTCATACCAATCTACATTCAATTATTTTTATTGAAGTGGTTATCATCAATTACCAAAGAGGAAAAGATTGTGGTATCTTGTCCCACCATTATGAGATAATGGTATGGTGTGGTAATTAATGATAATCATATTGTTGGAACTAACATTTTCTATGAGTTGGATGAAATAGGTTATGTTCCAAGAGGTTGACAATTTGGGATGACATCATATGTTGATGGTCATCAAGTCAAGAGCTTTGTGTAAAGGATGCATCATGTGTTGATGCGCATCAAGTTCAAGATGAAGGAAATCATCGTTTGTCGATGATGTTCATAAAGAAGATATGATCATGTGTTGATCAAGTCAAGAGAAGCTTCATCATGTGTTGATGAAGGGCAAGCAAAGGATGTCATCATGTGTTGATGAACATCAAGTCAAGAACCCGGAGTTGAAGCAAGGATATGCATCATCAAGTTTCAAGAAGTTGCTAAAGGCAAAGGTATGGCTAGCTAGGGCTAAGGATGTGTTCCTAGTCTTTTACCGGTCTCGGTGTTTGGTTGGGAGACCGGATTGCTAGTATAGGTTGTCGTACTATTAAAAGGGGTCTTTTGCTAGTAGCTTGAGTCATCATATGTTGATAGCTCATTGTGTTTGCTCTAGCTCATCTTAACATGTTGCCAATATTTGCTAATGTGTTTTGCAAATAGTTGTGGCTCATGGATAACCCTTGTAGCATGTGACTTAAGTTTGCGAATGTGTTTTGCAAATGGTGTAAGTCCATGTAGCTTATTCCTTGTAGTGTGATTCTATAAGTTGGCAAATGTGTTTTGCAACTTGTTGAGAATCTCACTTGAATCCTTGTTTGCATCGCACGTCAATTTGGCAAATGTGTTTCACAAATTGAGTTGAAGCGGAATGCAATTTGAGGCATTGATTCTAAAAAGTTGGCAAATGTGTTTTGCAACTTGTTGAGAGTCTTGTCTTTAACCTTGTGTGCATCTTGCATCAAATTAGCAAAATGTGTTTTTGCAATTTGGGTTGATGGAAAAATCAAAATGCACTTTTGTTTGTTGCTAATCGATCGGCCTTGATACTTGGCGATCGACCGGCCAAGATGGTCGAGCGGTTGTACAAGACCGATTTTCGGTTCAACCGCGGTGCGGTCGTTCTGATTTTTCTGAGGCGGTTTGATTTTTCCAGAAGAGGTGTCTTTGGTCCTTAGCCAATTCGAGAACTTTTTCGAGCGGTCGACCGGCGTCTATTGGGCGATGCGGCGGTGGGTGGTCGACAAGCCATTATATGTGATCGACGGGTGTGAGCTCAACGGCTAGTTTTATAGCCGTTGGAGCTAAAGGCGGTCAGACCGTCCATTATATGGTGGTCAGACCGATTTTGTCCAGAACCTCTGGAATCTTTCCCCAACGGCTTGTTTTTGAGTGTGGGCTATAAATACCCACCTTGGCCGTGTGTGGGAGGTTGCTGGTGCCCCTAGACATTCTATTGAGCAAAGAGCAAGCCTCTCATTCTCTTTTGTGCATGTGTTGCACTTAGTGAGGTCAGAGAGCAAACCCTAAGTGCATGTGTTGCCTTAGGTGGTGGATTTAGTATCCATTTGAGCTTATACACGTGATTGGTTCAAGTGAGCGTTGGAGACCTGTTACTCTTGGTGTTTGCCAACACCTAGACGGCTTGGAGGTGTCATGCGTCGGTGATCTTCTCAAAGAAGCTTGTGAGAAGATCCGAGCGGTTTGTGAGTGGTGTGGTGCTCGCCATCTCCGGAGTGGAGGAAAGAGCAACCCTAGTGGAGCGAGGTGTTGGTTCGGTTTGGAACCGGTCCAAGTGGTTGGACTTACCTCGGAGGCGGGTGCTCAATTCGTGGAGCCGGTCCAATTAGTTTGGGCTTGCCTCAACATGGATTAGGGGAGACCGGCAAGTCTCCGATCACCACGGTAAAACATCGCCGTGTCAATTGTGGTTTGCATTCTTGTGATTTACTTTGTGCAATTTATATTCCTTGTATTAAATTGCTTATTCATTGTGGTTGAATGCTTGCCTTGCTTTGTGCTATTTACATTGATTAATTTGAATAGCTTACAAGTCCTTGCTTAATTGTTTTTATCATAGACTTGTATTGTTGGTGCACTTAGGTGAACCTAGTTGATTTAGGCTTTAATTGTGCAAAACCGTATTTGTATTAGCTTCCGCATTAGAAATCGGTTTTAGCCAAAAGAATTTTTAAAACCTCCTATTCACCCTCCCTCTAGTCAGCCTCCTCGATCTTACACCCTGAAGGCCCTCAACAGGTTCCAACCCTTGTTGGTAATCCCCCCCCCCGACCTAACAAGTTCCTTTTGCCCCGATTTATCGAGGATAAGGAGCTTGACGAGGTTTGGGGAAAAATATCATACCATCAAGCCAAGATAGGTCTGATACAATTTTTGTCGATTATAATGACGTGGCAATTCGGATAAGTATCCACGACCGGTTTCATAGCTTCTCTTAAAAGTTTATAGGAAACTTAAAGAAGAATGCTATTTGTGTAGCACATAATTAGAATTTTGCTATGGTCGGAGGACTAGCCCAGCGAATAAAGTACACAGGCGAAACACTCCGAATTAGAAAGTAAGAACTTTCTTCTTAACTTTGCTTCTTCTTCAATACTTTGTCCTCCTTTTGTTTAATTATTCTCCCTTATCATATTTGATAGATTTGGAGAAAATAAAGGAAAAGGCTGTGGCTGATAAAGCCAGAATAACCCAGCTTGAAGAAGAATGCCAAGCAAAGGATCGGTCGATCGAATGCGTGATGACCAGACACAAGGAAATTATTGAGAGTTTTGAAAAGAAGATTCAAGGTAATCGGTCGTAGACTTGACTAGTATATCTTCTAATCATATTCACTCATATCTTGCTTTACTTATGCAGAGCAAACTCAAACACTGAACAAATTTAAGAAAGCTCTGGAATTTGAGCAAGACAAAGAGGCAGCTCTTGTGCACAAAATGATCGTCGATATGGGATCGGGATCAAGTTTGCCTACCTTGAGAAATCCAACAGAGAAGATGGACTACACGGGCCAACTTCTAGAAGATCTCAAGGGTCTGCTCAAGACTACTCGAGAGAATTATGCCCAGGTAATGAAAGAAGCTGTGGCCAACGGAGTTAGTTTTGCTCTGGCAAAACTGAAAGCTTCCGACCTCTCCATCAATCTCTAAGCCGTTGAGGAAGATTTCAACTATTTGCCTGAAGATGCAACCATGTTTCTCAAGGAAGTAAGGCCTCTTGGAGACAAGGTTGCAGAAGAAATGGAGGTCGGATCTCCGTCGAGCAGCAACTAGTATGGGGATATTCAGGAGTAGGAAATTTGTAACATAAGAATTATGAAATGCAAAAAACTTACATTTATGTCATCAATCAAGTCTTTTGTTTATCCTTTTGACTTTTGAAGTGCTCATATATTCACTAGTCCCCGACTGATTTATAGTAGAAAAACTTTACTATATAATCAGTAAGCCAAGAAAGAGAACTTTAAAGTCTCAA
Organism: Phyllostachys edulis; assembly: GCA_036346405.1. Taxonomy (NCBI): domain Eukaryota; kingdom Viridiplantae; phylum Streptophyta; class Magnoliopsida; order Poales; family Poaceae; genus Phyllostachys; species Phyllostachys edulis. Next base: position 21,709,784 of record CM070558.1, read on the forward strand.
CCAATGTTTTGAAGGCATATACCGACTATATGTTAAAACTGATCGTAGTAATACCAGGAAATCAATTTGGTCAGAACCAGTGTATGATTTCGACTAGTTATAGATCTATTTTGTAATAATCAGAATACCAAACAAAACAGTATATGGTCGGAAGAAAAAGACTTTCTTTGATGACAAAAGAAATTATGCAAAATGTATGCAATGGATGATAAGTAATCTTATTGATATATAGTATCCAAAACTGGTCAGAAGAACTGCTAAGAACCGAATACATGAAATACACCGTGAAAGCGTGCTCGAGCTCAAGTCCATGGCGGCGAGGATCGTAGGAAAAAAACCGTCGCTAGGAAGCTCCTTTTAGAGGCGGACCACGTCTGCGAAAAAGGAGAGACTTCGACTAGGAGGCTTTGTGTGTCCCGACCAGTAGCCAAACGAGAGTAGAATAGAATCTTAAAATGAGAAAATATAGTCTTCACAATCTTAAGCATATGAGTTACTACATGAAGTTATTTGTATGATGCTCTGGTTACTCGTATATTTCTTTGAGAAAAGAGTTTGGTCGCGCGTGAGAATCATTCATGGAATGGTCACGACTAGGACCCATACAGCGTGTGACTTAGAAGTCGTTGCCAAAGAGTAACAGAGATCCTTGTAAAGGATGTCGGAGAGAAGGTTGTCTTTTTCGACCAATGTAAATAACAATAGTAGACGACCAGAGTCACTACAACAAAATTATCACGTAAAGACGCTTTTGTTTTGACGCTTTTATATCTGTCTCTACGCCGAGAAATGCCTCGTATGTAAAGACGCATCTCAAGACGTTTTATATGACATCGCAAATTCTCTTACCGTAGACATCTCTCCACCTCCTCACGCCTCCGTCTCTCCACCTTCCCACTTCTTCAACCGCCAACATAAATCCAATCTGGTCTGGCCGGTGCTGTTCCCCCACGCAGGTGCTCCCTCAAATCGACAAATCCCTATGTCCAAGGGCGAATCCAGTGCGTGGGGTGGGCTGGCGGGCTTCATCAGTGCCGGTAGACATAGAGCTTAGAGGCGGGCAAGGCCGACCTCCCGGGAAGGTCAGGTGATGGTGGGAGCTCGAGGCGGCAGGCGGAAGCGAGTTCGTGGGAAGCCGCTCGTGGCGGCGTTGGGCGTCTTGAGTAGAGGCGACATCGAGCGTCGTCGGGGGCTCGGCGGCCTGGCGATGGGCTCAGCAATGATCCGGTCTGAGGCGGCTCGAGTGGTGCTCGGAGCTGGTGATGGCCGGATCGAGTATGGGCGTCGGGTAGCCGATCGGATCGATTTAGATGAGGCCCAGCATCCAGATTGGGAATGCACTTTGCTGGTTGCTTATTAGGCCTGGCATCCTTGAGTTTGATTTGGATACGCAGAGCTTAGCTGTGATTGAGAAACCAACAGATGTGTGTCATACCAATACCATTGATTTTCAAATCCATTTTGTCAGGTACATAACATCCAATTATGGTTATGGGAGAGGGAGGTCCATTTTGATGGCGTTGCCAGATGGATGCTGCAGAAAACCATTAACCGGGGTAAACTCCTTTCACTGGGATCGTCGATGGAGCGATGGAAGCCGCTGATAATGGGGTTTGCTGAGGACAACAATATGATTTTTTTTCTATCAATGGCTATCGGTGTCTTTGTGATCCAACTTGAGTTAATGCAGTTCAGGAAGCTTTTTGAAAGAGTTAGAATCACCCCTATTTTCCCTACACAAGTTTCTGTACTGCAGGTAATAGCTCGTCTCTACTTTATAGAAGTAACATGATCTAATTAGTTTTGGTAGCATGTGGTTGCTAGGATATCGTTCATGTACTTAAGGGTTGACTAGCAATTTAAGCATAAATTGTATTATTTGTTTCTTTGCCAGGTTGGTGAACTTATGGCAATGTAATTTTTGATATTGTTATTGAATTGTGCGAAAGCTAGAATAAAAATAGAATGGTAGTTTATTGTTGCCTGGCTATTTCTGTATGAATAAAATGTACTATGGTGCTGTTCTTGCACTGATCTTTTCAGTTTGAGCTTTCTAACAACTGGAAATTGTCAACAAACACACACTTATTAATAGGTAAATGGGTATTACTGTTTTGAGTAGTTATCCTTGTACGTGCTAGTAGATGTAGTTCCATTTACCTATTGCTAAGCTTGGCACAAAACCTAGTAATTTGTTGAAGTTACATGAATATATAATAGTGGGTTGATCTAACTATTGAGCCTTTGCCCACTCTCATCGTCCATCGATTTCTCTTTTCCTTGGAATTTTCATTGGTTTCTGGACTTCTTTTGCATGTAGGCAGGGGCATTGGTGATGGAGATGATGGAGCTGAAATGTTGAACAATACATGAGATTATTGTAGTATTAGATCTGCTAGCATGCTGTGTTTGTTGAACAGGTGATAATTTATCTTCTACCATGTGTATATTGTTTTGCCTATCAACATCTTAGTTGTTAATATATATGCTCCATATGTTTAAGAAGTTCGTCACCTATTTAGTCAGTTTGGATCAATAATTGCTTCAGATGTAAATAAGTTGCACAGTTTGATGTATTCATGGCTAAGTAAGAAGACATTTGTTATGTTTTAAAGCATTCTTAGAACTCCCATGTTGATGTATTCACGGCTGAAAGCAACTTAAAGCTACATATCTAACTGAGTTCATGCCATTTTTCTCAGTGATTTACATGCAATGTAGTTTTAGAATACATTCAGTTATTTTTTTAAAAAAAAGTTTTGACCACTAACATGAACAAAAAATATTCAAGATTTTTAATATGTAAATAGTATTAATATATTTGTCAAAAGTATAAATCGGATGATATTACAATTTTTAATAATTTTTACTAACATAATTAGAAGAAAAAATAGTCACAGCTATGTATTGAAGACTGTGTTGATGTCCCAAGCGACATGTCTACTTTCCATTCAATGACCAGAAATATATAAGTGAAGAGTGAAGACCAAAGACCAAACATCATTCTAGACATTCTAGAGAAGCCAAAGAAGCAAACTATGAGTGATATACATTCTAGACTACCTTCCAAAGTGTGGGGCCATTGGACACCTTCCAATAACAATGTGAACATGAAGTTAACATGAAGTTAGTGGCCACAAATTTAGGGCTTTCTACTTGTATGTAATTCTTGGTCCAACTTTGTTGTGTTGAAATCAATTTAGGTAATTTTGCCAAACTACCACAACATCATCGATGGATAGGGTTGGTTAAACAGTTTACCAGTCAATACCTACCACATACTAAAGAGAACTGATGAGACATTGGAAAATGCTCATGTTCAAACCAAATACCTGATCTACTTTGTCACAGAAAACATTATATACGGTATGAACCTTTGCATGAATGGAAAAACCAAATACCTGATCAGTTGCAAAATATATATATTTTTTCAATTTTGCTACAAAACCAAAGCTGTGCATGCGAATTTATCAATGTTATTCCTGGATACATGTTGCTGACCCAACGTGCTTGGTTCAACCCCGGAGCATCATTGACAGGTTACTATTGCATCTCCTGTTCTAGCCTTTCTATCAGTAGTATCCTATATTTGGAAGAAAACTTTTTTCCACAGAGAAGCAATGCACCAACTGCTACCTTCCCAATGTTCCCAAAGAGACTTGCTACGAATGCTATGAGCTTGCAACAGGGTAAAGATTGTAAATCTGTAAGCGTATCTGTGATTTTGCATCCAAATGGAAGGTAACCTTCCACTATTTTGAGAGGGACTTCCACTATTTTAAGAGGGACTTTGTTTTTCTTTTATAATAAGAGCATAACAATTAATGTTGTTAACATTTTATTTGTGTTGTGCATAGTATTGCAGAATATACTATAGAGAATTCAGTCATTGAACCTACCTACATGTTAACATATGAGAGTGCAACTGAATTCATGTACATGAACTTGGAAGAAGAGGAAGAACTGAGGATTCTTCAAGAAGGCGCCTTCAATTAGTGCACAATGGCGTCGTAGCTAGGTAAGTACTAAACAAGCCTCTGTTATTTATTGGTCTATGTTTCATCCATTCACGAGTCATTCAGGGTTAGCAAATGAAAGCACAACACACCATAATTGTAATTTTCTTAAATGAGAAAAAAAATATCAACACCGACATTAGTGGCTGATTAATATTCATACTTTTATACTGTGGTCCATTTTTGTTGCAAGTAATTCTTTCCTCAATTTGAATGAACATTTTCCATGGCTTTTCCTAAAAATAACTTTTTACCCTTTCCAAATTTCATTCATAGGCAATAAGATAGGTTCTGAATAAATGCCCAACAGATTATTTGGACATTGTGCATCGGTCCCTATGCCACTTAGCAAAAGCCTATATTTTTGGAGACTTTACGAAGTTTTATGTCTACCTAACCAACTGAATATTGTAGATGCATTTGTTACTTAACAATGTTGACACTCTTAAGTCCATGAGGTTCAATCGACACTGCTATGATAGAACCATGTATCAAGGTATCAAATTTGCGCATTTTAGGTCAAGAGCTAAGAAAACGGCTTCAAATCGATCACAAAACAGCCTGGTATGTTACATTATTCTAATTTCATCAAATAAATTTGTCATCTTACAATTTTTTAACCAGAACATTTATTTCCTTTTCAATCGGCTTTGCAGGATAATTGAGGACTACAAAGAAAATACAATGAAGATGGATGAGCTAATGTATTAGTTTCTCCCTGGACAAAGCTTATGGATAGATTCCAACTATTTAGAAAAAAAAATTTGTGTTAATCCATAGGATCTTTTCCTGATGTATATGCACCTTTTTTATATGGATGTTTGATTCAATTGTGAATTCCACTTGCTGTAAATTCAAATATTTGTTGCTGCTATGAAGTGCATGCATGCTCTACTGTTCTTGGTTTGCTGATTGTGAGAATATGATGCTTCCATGTGACGACATGTGCTCTACTATTTTCTAGTTTTTTTGGATGAGGTGGAATAATGTCTTCATATGACAATATATGTTTCCGTTTGTAGCAAAATGCACGAATCAAATTCGAAATAATCCAATTAAATTTGAAATAAAATTAAATTCGAAATAAAAGCATCTCTATGTTTGTTGGCACGCAAATCGAACATGTCTGTATCAATAAGACGCTATGTAAGTGTATATACTAAAACGTCTCTACATACATAAACATGAATTTTAACATCTCTATAAAGCATCTTATATCCTGTACACATGTTTTACAAGCGTCTCTACGGTTCTTGACATAGTCCGTGGGGAGGCACTCCAAGGACGCTTTATAAAAACGGCTCTATGGTCCTCTAGAGATGAAATAACACGTCTCTAGCCTATAGGTTAGAGCGTCTCTACATGGGTGTTATGTTGTAGTGAGTATAGGCACATATATATATATATATACACACACACACACACACAATATTACTCATCAAAAATAAAGAAATGACTAATCTTTATTAAAATGAAAAGAATTAAAAGAATAATTAAACATAGAACTTATGCAATTGATAAATATTCCAGGAATTAGACAAAACTTGCCCATCAGACATGGCTAGTCGTACAGAACCTGGTCGGGTGACTTCGATCACAGTGTAAGGACCTTCCCACTTAGGAGAAAGCTTGTTACAATTTGCTTGGTTCTGAATTTTTCTGAGAACTAGATCACCTACAGCGAGGCAGCGAGGTTGCACCTTACGACTATGGTACCTTCTCATGGCTTGTTGGTAGACTGCTGATCGTACCAGGGCTTAGCTTCGTCGTTCTTCAAGGAAATTGATATCATCATATTGTCGTTCATTCTGATCATTTTCATTGAAACAATCAGTTCGAGCAGAGTCAAGTTTTAGTTCTGGAGGTAGCATAGCTTCAGCACCATAAACCAAAAAGAATGGTGTTTCACCAGTTGCACGACTGGTCATGGTTCGAACGGCCCATAATACAAAAGGGAGTTCTTGAACCCAAGCTCCTGACCGTTTGATTAACTGGTCGAATACTCGGTGTTTGATCCCCTGCATGATGATACCATTGGCTTGTTCAACTGCTCTGTTGCTCTGCGGATGAGCAACAGAAGCAAAATGTATCTTGATGCCGAGTTCTTCGCAGAATTCTTGGAATTTACTGCTTAAGAACTAGGGCACCGTTATCTGTGATTATACAACTGCGTACACCAAATCGTGTGATCACATTTTTTGTGAGAAACCTCTTAGCGGCTGCGGTTGTTGTTTTAACAACAAGCTCAGCTTTGATCCATTTTGTGAACGTGTCAATCATGACGAAAAGGAATTTGAAGCCCCCAGGTGCTCTTGGGAAAGGTCCCAGAATGTCCAGTCCCCAGGTTGCAAAAGGCCAAGAAAGAGCAATTGTTTGCAAAGCTTGTGCCAGCTGATGTACATATCGGCTATAAGCCCGACATTATACGTGCTTCGTCACGAGCTCTTTTGCATCGTGAAGGCGGTTATTAATAGTATCCTTGCTGAAGGCTTTACCAACCGGTGTTACATAGGAATGATCGCTCCACAGACTCCCTCATGAATTTTGGTTAGCAATTTAATGCCATCTGTAGGATCGTAATGGCAATCGGGGAGGGGGTTGAATGATTGCGAGATATGACCTCCAAATCAATCTTCAACTTGTGCACTAAAGCTCACGGAACCTCACGTGAGTCTCGGAAGAACTTTCTGACAAGAGCTACCTCGCACACAGCAAGATCAACAAACTAAGAAACAAAGTTGAACGAATCTGAACTTTATATATCAAACTTGATTTGTGTCTACAAAGCGCTCATCAAGCACCCCCTCAAAGCCCCAAATCAAAGGACCTCTCAACTGGAGCAAAACAGCAAGAAAGCTACGGTCAAAACATAACGAAAAGCCCGTAACTCCAAAGCTGCGGCTAGAACCCCCATCAAACGGTTCTCTCCCCCTTCTCTATTTATACCCTAGAGTTCTATTCACGTCCAACACGACACCGAAACGGACTCTATCTCAAAACACGTCCAGATTTGGAACTCCTTCCAAATCTGTCACCCTTCTCCAAAACTTCACGCCGCAAGCCTCCAGGACTCCTCCCGTAGCTTCAGCGCAAACCACCTTTGATCTCCACGTGCTCCAGCATGATCCGAACCACTTTATGACATCCACGACCTCCTAGACCTCAGATCTCCCCATCCTAGTCCGAGTCAACCTCGTCACGAACTGTGATTCGTCCTCATGCTCAACCTGCACATACACAAACCAAAGAAACCAAATCTTGGCACAAGTTCTCCAACTTGACCATCCATTAGCTCACTCACACGCATAAACACTATCATGCATCATGCAACACAATAAATCTCACGAATTTAAACTATCCTCAGCCAAATCCCCAAAACGACAATTTTTCAGAGCATAATCGGAACTACCGCCATATTAGCCCCGGTACTACCGCACACACGGTCGTACCGCTCGAAACACTGCGGAACTACCGCTCTTCGTGAAATCTCAAAGTCTTCCAAAAACACACTCTCTGGAAATTTCATACCGTTATCAAACGGTCTTATAGACTAGCGGTATTACCAGCGTTCAAAGCATGGTCATGCTGATTCTGCGATCATCCGCTCCAAGACTCTGTTCTACCGATTTTCACTTAACGATTGCTTGTTAGAAACTCTCTCTGTGAAAACCTATCGGCGGTACTACTGTCGTTGAAATAACATACTACAGTAAAGCGGTACTATTATGGAACCATGACACGATCATACCAGCTCGACAAGAAAACCAATGTCCAAAAAGCAAGTGTTACGGTTTTCCATACCGCCAAAAACACAACGGTATTCTTGATGTGCGGTACTACCAAAATTACCAAATGGTACTACCACACCACTTGAAATCGCAAAGAACTTAGAACCAAGCCACGAGACATGTGGGCCTTCTGAGATGATTTGGGCCGTCGGACCACGCTTCAACACCGTCGGATTTAGGAACCATCAGAAAGTCCGAGCGTTCCTTTGATTTCATCCGTCGATTTCAATCCAAAAGCTCACAATCCTTGAAGAGTTTGGATGGTCGAACGTTCCTCTCAATATGAGCCGTTAGATCAAGATCTAATGGTTTGAGCAAAACACGCATTCGGAACCTAGACAAACAGTACTACCCATTTTGCCGGTAGCGGTCATATCAGACTCGGTAGTACCGCATACTAAAAGCCGGTACTACCACTCTCAAAAACGAAACCCAAAAACAAGCCTTCGGAAATATTGAACCACCAACAAAAATGTGGTTGATCCGTCCTGTGATAATACCCGCATAAACAACGCCAGTACTACCGATTAAAAGCCCGACAAAAAGCTGATTTTGACGGAAATTCAACGAGCTCAAAAGCAAGTCGACATCTAAGATCCAAAGCATGTTCGAGAGACAATGTATTCCTCTTAAAACACCAAGACTAAGTCTTACTTATTGTCAATGTGTTCATCATGAAATATCATGACCAAAAAACCTTCTGGTCTTACACCATCCGTTTGAGATATGCATCTCATCAATACTCTGTGAGATCCTTGTTTATACAAGGTACTTTCGATCAGAGTGTATGATTTGGCTTTTCATGCTATACGATCAGCCTCTACATCATCTTCTGGAATTATGTCATGCTAAAGATAATTGTAGATCGATGTCATCCAATTTTTACCTTGATCGTGACAACGCCAACCGTCAACGACCTGTGGAGCATCCATGTTCTCACAATCGGTTTGTATGACCTGTAGGGAAGCATGTATGTCCTCAGAAAGCTCGACCATCGAGGGTGAATCGAGTTACTCGAGAAAAACTCCGGGCGGGACGGTTGACCTTGTGGAGGCCATCCGTGCTAACTAGTTTGCTAGAAAGTTTTCTTTTCTAGGAATATGTTGGATCTGAAAACCGAAGAAGTGTTTTGAGTTTCCGTACTTCTGCCAAATAAGATGACATCTTAGTAATCGAGCATTGATACTCTTTCCTACTTGATTAAGCTACTAGTTGAGAATCACCATTCACTAATGTCTGCGAATCCGAGCGAGCGAAATTGCTTTGAGTCTGTCGATAAACCTTCGTGATACGCCACATTGTTTGTAGCGAGGAGAATTTAAGCGGATGGCGTGCTTGATGTGTTCGCCAGTAGGGGATATCAAGACAACTACAGCCCCCGAGCCTTTAAGCATCAAGGAACCGTCAAAGTACATTATCCACTCGTCGTGGTGTTCGTACTTGGGCCCTTGGGTGGGTTCAGGGTTTCTCCATTCGGCAATGAATTCTGCTATTGCTTGGGACTTAATTGCTATTCGTGAGATGAAATGGAGGTCGAACACCCCTAGCTCAACCGCCCATTTTGTTATTCGTCCTCATGATTCCCTGTTTCCAAAGACTTGACCAAGGGGATATTCGGTTGGTACAACCATTTTATGGGCCTGAAAGTAATATTTTAGTTTCCTTGAAGCCATAAGAAGACTATAGAGCAAATTTTGTATTTGTGGATATCTTTCCTTTAGTCCATATAAGACCTCGCTTACGTAATACACTGGTCGTTGGATGTTATCACATTCTACGACCAGTACCGCTAATAGTCTGTGGCGTTGTAGCCACATAAATTAGCAATGTTTCTCCCAATCTTGGAGAAACTAAGACCAGGGGACTCGTAAGGTACTTTTTAAGGTTTTCAAAGGCATCGTTTGACTCCTTAGTCCACTTAAAACTTCCATGTTTCCGGAGAATCTTAAAGAAAGGTAATCCTTTTTTCCTAACCGTGCTATGAAACGACTGAGCGCTGCCATACAGCCGGTTAGTTTCTGGACTTCTTTCTTCGTGGTCGGAGGGCACATCTAGTCGATGGCGGATATTTTTACTGGATTTGCTTCGATACCTCTAGCCGAAACTAGGAAACCGAGTAGTTTTCAGTGAAACCCCAAACACACACTTTTCCGGATTTAACTTGAGGTTATGTGTCGGACCCGGGAGTAACCCCCAAATCCTTTGTGTATTTCTGAACTAGTCCCATCATCAGTAGCTAGTTCACACAGTAAACAGATATGGTAATATCCATAAATTGCATAATTTTATTAATAATCAACAGAGTTTATTACAAGAAAGGCTTACAAGCCAACAATAAACAAACACAGCGGAAGACGAAGAAGTAGTGGAAACCAGTTGATCTGCCACAGGCAATCGACTGGGGTAGCGGCCTAGTCGTTGAGATCCACACGGTAGCAAAGTCCTTCTCCTCTGAAATTTATTTGCATCAAGCAAGGATGAGCACAACTTCCGTGCTTGCAAGTTACACCAATAACAGATTACAATGCATACAAGGATATATCAATGGATGGCTTCTTGGTTGAATTTGCATAAAGCAGTATTTTCTTTAAATATTTGTACTAAGTTCCAAAGTAGTTATTCTATAACTAAAATTTATTTTATAAATTCTCAATTTTATAGTCAGATAACATTCACACAAGAATGGTGAAGGATACCCTCTTATCACATGGCTTCCTGCCCAATTTCCCATTTGCATAAACCATTCGATAAGTCTTTTCAAAACAAAATCAAAGTCTAACTTTGAGTGGCTTTGCCAAGCATGTCCACGACCGTGGACACGGCTATTCGAATAGTTTCACACTCTGCAGAGGCTGTACAACTTTACCCACAAGAGATAATCAACTTGTATTGTCCGCTCACACACTTCCAAAGGTGTGCGACTAAGAGATTATTACAAGGCCTTTACAATGCTTCATCCCACCGCAGTCCCGCCTCGCTAAGGTTTCGCCCCCTTTGGATAGAAACCCGTCGGGTTCTGGCCCCCTCTTGCGCCAGTGGGAATACAAGTAGGTCAAAATAGGTGCCCATGCAACTGAATGGCACGACCACGGTGAAACGTTGCAAATTAGTTGGCCAAGTCCTCCCCACTCTGGACTTGTGGTAGTACGGTAGGGCTTAACAAGATGTGGCTCGAAGACCGGTCCTTAACTGACTTGGGCGACTTTCAAAACAACCCCTGGGCCTCAACCTTGACCAGGTTGAGCCCGTGCATCAACATGCACCATCCATACAACCATTTCGTCCAAGTACAAACCATCATTTTATTTTATTTTTCAAAGTCATTTCTAAACTTCCATAATACACCAATGCTATGGATATAATTTAAACCACATTTGATTTTTGGCTGAAATTCCCCAAATCAGATATTTTTGGGTCTAAACATCAGTAAGCATATTATGTTCAAATGGTCCTAGTTCATACTATTGTATCAACTAGGTTTTATCTAGGGTGACAATATGTTTGATTCAATATCAACATTGGCATTACAAAGGATTTAGGCGTAACTATTAATTTAAAATAGGAATTTAAATTACTAAATATAAATAAGCATGCAGTAATAATTTAAAATAGAATTTAAATAATTTGAAATAATGGATTCAAATATGATCAAAGATGTGAGTTGCCTTGCTTGATTAGTTGCTCTCAAACAGCGTCGAAATCTTACTCTCCGAAGTTGTCGAAATCTATACACGAAAATAAGCCAAATTCAAACAAAATTCAAATAAAGATTCAAATTAACTCCACATTCAAAATAGCTAGATCTTAAATTTATATGAATTTAGAAATTTGAATCGATGAAATCAGAGTTCATATGAAGGAGAACGAACCCCGGGAAGTTTAGAAATCACATGAAATGAAGGAATTAGGGTTTTTCAGAATTATGGAATTGTTTTTATGAAGGAAAATTGGATTATGGCATCATGATGACATTAGCGACCGATTTTTTATTTTTTCGGTCGAATTAATTTTTCAAAGAAAATCGGAAGAGCCACTGACATGTAGGCCCGATCTTGTGGACCGGGTCCACGAAATTTGAGCTCAGTCCATGGTGGACCAGGGCCACAGAACCGTGGCTTTGCCACATCAGTGACACGTGGTACACCACGGGTGGACCTGTGAGAGGAAGGTGATGTGGCCGACCTAGCGCCACATGAAACTGCCACATCGATCTTGGGACGGTGGTGGCGCTTCGGGTCCCAAGGAACCAGTGACAGCGGCATAAGATGTGGCCGTGGTGATTCGCACCAGCAGCTAGAGGAGACAACGGGGAAGGTGGTGCTCTCACCTGGGTTCCTAGAGGGGGACGGAGGCGGCCAAGCGGCGAGGAGAGAGCGGCGGCATCGTAGGGCTCGTGGCGGCGGTGGCGCTCCGTAGAAACTGAGGCGAGGCGCGCCAGTCGACGGAGCTGCAGCGATGCCAATGGTGGCGGACTCAGGGCCAGAGCGTCGACGATGGCAGCGCTAGAGGCGGCGGAGCGCTTGCGGCCGCGACGAGCAAAACTCCGATTCCGACTCTAAGAAGGCGAAGGAGGGAGGGTGAGTGATGGGGGTGGGATGAGGAGGATGGTGTGCACCCGGTGCTCCCTTTTATAGGGGCCGGGGAGGTCTGGGGAAAGAGATCGGGTGCGAGATGCTCGACGGCGGTTTAGTGATTCGATTAGCGAAATCCGGTGGCGTGCATGATGGAGAAACTTGACGAGAGGAGGTGGCGAGAATAGGGAACTAAATGTGCATGAATGCACGAGTAAACGAGGCAAAAATGGTACCGGATTTCGAGCTTGAGCGGACAGTAATGGCGGCCGCGTGCAGTTCTTGCGCGAGGAAGAAGGGGTAAGGAGGAGGAAAGATGGGCGGGGCCCACTGTCGGTGAGAAAGGAAAAAGGTAGGGAGGATGACTGGTGGTGCCAGGGAGGTGAGAGAGAGGGGGTAGCGTCGCTTGCGGGCTAAGGTGGGCCGCGAAAACAGGCAAATAGGAATGGGCTGGGATTCGGCCCAAGATGAGTTTTGGAATTTAAATTGATTTTTCCATTTTAAATAATCAGTTAAATCAAAAGGGCTTTAGAAAATAGCAAAAAAATCCAAAAAATCTAGAAAAATTCACGTAAATCCCTAGAGTTATTTTGGACTTAAATAAAATATTTCCAACATAAAATTGGTAATAGTTTCTACACATAATTTATTTTGGCTTTAAAATAATTAGAGAAAAGTCATTAAAATTCGAGAAAATTCTAGAAATTAATTAAATTTTTATTTTTCACTTTAAATCAAATAAAACTTCAAAGACTTCAATAAATTTTATTTTTGACTTTTAAAATTTAGAAATTCAAATAAAGCAATAAAACTCTTTTAAATTTGAGAGAATCCAATAAAATAATAACTTTATTAAAAAAATTTGGTAATAGAACTTTGGGATGTTACATTATGCCTTCTCAAGTTGTTGAAAGTCTCTTATAGGTCAAGAATGTGATCACCAGCGTTGATGCTCTTTACGACCAGATCATCAACGTAGGCTTCTAGATTTTGACCTATCTGTGGATTAAAGGTTTTCTGCATCAACCTTTGAAAAGTTGCACCAGCATTTTTGAGACAAAACGACATATTAACATAGCAATAAGTGTCGTATAGGGTGATGAAGGAAGTTTTCTCATCATCTTCTTTACTCATATTAATCTAGTGGTACCCTGAATACGCATCTAAAAAACTTAATAACTCACACCCGAAAATAGAGTCTACAAGTTGGTCAATGCGTGGAAGGGGAAAATCATTCTTCGGACAAGCTTTATTAAGATCTGTAAAGTCAATACACATTCGTCATTTCCCATTATTTTTCCTAACCATTACAGGATTGGCGAGCCACTAAGAGTGGTCGACTTCACGGATGAATCGACCTTGAGGAGCTTGTTGATTTACATTTGGATTGCCTCCTTCAATCAGTGCAAAACCGCATGACTTTTGCTTGATCGATTTCTTGTCGGTGGAGAGCTAGCATGTGCTCGATCACCTCCGGGGACTCGGGCATGTCGGGCCTGCCGGCGAATCGTCTGATTTGCCTGGAGGAAGAAGATGAGCAACTCTTCCTATTTGGGGTCGAGTCTTGCCCCAACCAGTATCTTTCGGGTAAACGAATCAGTGTTTCCTGACTTAGGTGGCAACTTGGCGCTGTCTGGAGAACGCCCTTATCAAGTGGTACCTCCTTTGTCTGGTCGGAAGGCTTTGGTGTCATCTTTGGCCTTGAGTGCTTGACCTGCACGGTAGATGGATTAGCCTCTCTAGTCGAAAATTCATCGACCAGCTCTAAGGATTTCTGATCACATGCGTAAGCCATTTTTTGATCCCCTCGAACTGTGATGACTCCCTTTGGTCTTGGCATTTTCAAACTTTGATAACCGTAATGCGTGGTTATCAAGAATTTTGCTAAAGCCGGACGACCAAGGATTCCATTGTATGCGAATTTGTAATCCACCACATCAAATGGAATCTTTTCTGTTTGAAAGTTGTTGGGTCTTCCGAACAGAACCGGTAGGGAAAGCTGTCCTATCGGTTTGGCAGTAGAACCAGGAACTATACCATGGAAGACATATTTCACAGGTTTCACCTTTAACTTGGGAACTTGCATTTCTTCTAAAGCTCCCACAAATAAAATATTTAAAGAACTACCTCCATCTATTTGGACTCGATTAATCTTACAGTTATTAATAGTAGGTTCAACGACAATAGGGAACCTACCTGGTCGAGTCGAAGAAATTTGGAAGCGATCTTCTTCTTTGAAGGAGATTATAATGTCCGACCACCTTGATGGCTTGATGATGGTCGGAGGCTCGACAAGGTTGACCTCCCGCTCCATGGCCTTCAGATGATGCCTTGACTCGTACGAAGAAGACCCACCAAAGATCATATTGACCGTATGTTGAGGCTCCTGGTACTCCATTTCTTCGTCGCCATCTTTGTCCTTCTTAAAGCTCGTCTCACCAAACTCCTGCGTTGCGGGGAGTGGACCTTTACCTACATAGTAATCTTCCAGCTTCTTTTGCCAGACTCGACAGGTGCGCAAGTCATGCCCTGCCTGCTAGTGAAGTAGACACCACTTCTTGCTTTTCTTGTATCCTTCGGTCGGAGTTTTTGCTTTGCCTCGACCGATATAACCTTTCTTATCCTTCGTAAACTTTTCATGAATTGCAAGGACTTCCTTATCGTCGGGTCTGCGGTTCTTCTTTTTCTTGAGAGCCATCTTATGCTTCTTCTCTGGTTTATCCAAGCTAGGTTGGGGGATTTTATCCTTCCGATCAATAGCCTCACACCACTCAACCGCTTCACTAGCGGCTGTGTATTTGTCGACCATGTCAAAAAGTTCAGCGGTCATCTGTGGAGGGTTTATTGCTATGTTCTCCGTAAACCGCCGATTCCTTAGACCTGCTTTGAAAGCTTGGATGACAGATGATTCTACGACCATTGGTATTGAATGACGAACATGCCTTGGAAATTCGCAATCAGAAGGTCGCAAAGTTGCTCCCAAGTGTAGATTGATCCGACTGGTAGGTTAAGTAACCATGACCAGGCAGACCCTTCGAGTACTGTGGGTAGATAGTTTTCCATCACATTTTCATCACCACTAGCGGCTCTAATAGCGGTGGTGTAGATTTAGAGAAATTCCAATAGGTTCTGAGTCCCATTGAACTTATCCAGGTTGGCCGGTCAGAACCTATTTGGCCAACATACAGCCTGGAGCCCTGCAGAGAAGGCTCGACAACCTGTAATTGATTCATGGCGCCTTCTTTAGAAAGGTGTTAGATTATAATCGGTCAGACACCGATTTCTAAAATTAGAATGTCAGATCTCCGGTGTCCCGATCCGGTCGTAGATGTTAGTGTGATGCCTTCGACCGCCTGCTTGGTTTAGTTGATGACGAAGATCATCAGGGCCAAGCGATCGTTCCTCTCGACGAGGTGATGGAGTGGCTGCTTGAAATAGCCTTCTCCCCTCATGACTCCTTGGTCGAAATCGTCGAGCAGGCCTTGGTATCGATTGTTCCCCAATACGACCGTGCTGCCCTCAACTGAGAGAGGAACGTTGGGATGAAGTCATGGTTTGACTTCATGAATTCCTTTGTTCCCAGTATTCTTCCGTTCATTGCATGGTCTGCTGAAGAATTTCTGATACTTGGCCTACAAGTTGCATAAAACCTGGGGTCTCTGCTAGAGCAGGGTTAGAATTATTCAAAATATCCTGAACACGCTGCAGGTTTTGTACTGTTACCGAAGGTCTCGGAGGATTCATGCTGGTAGTAGGTGTTCGAAGATCTGAACCTTCCCCCGACCTTCTAGTTTGTTTCGTCCGATCAGCTATTCTTGGTGGGGCAGAGCCAGGCGAGTTAACTGATGGACGTCTATTAGTTTTGTTACCTCCGGCATTTGGTGCTTGATGGCCCGTGTCATTTCTACCAGCACGTGGTGGCGTGGCAGAGTGTGCAGGATCGTGCAAGGCATCTTGATTTGTATCTCCGATCACATTGACCTCGTGCCTCCAGTAGCGATCTTCCGACGAGCTTCCATCGTAACTAATGGAGAGCCTTCCAATGCTTTTGCTAGGAGTTTCCACGATAGAGAGCAGTAGGAGATGAGCACCTCCTGAGGTCTTCATGGTGGGCTCAGCTTGATACGGCGGATTGCCGATCGTATGCTGAGTCTTATCATTCCCACTTGGCTTACGACTAGTGGGGTTTCATCAACACCGTTACCAGATGTCGGTTGGCTCCTGGAATCACCAGAAGTCGTTAGTAAGTACCTTTCAGCCATGATTTCATCGAGAGTATAGTGATTCTCGAGTTGCGGTGCTGAATTTTTGTCACCTTTTTCGTCGGTCGAAAAGACCGGGCTTGGAGAGGCCTTTGGACATTCCGAGCTGGTCAGAATGCTTGGTTCCTCTGAAAGTGCCACTTGTCGTACTGGTGTATCCTCATCCATCCGGTCGATTTCACTAATGTCGGTGACGTGCGAACCGGCAGAGGAAGAGGATGATGACATGTCGTTTTCTTACATGGCGCGGATGCATCCCTCTATGTCGAGGTTGGAGTAGTCCGCCAAGTTGAACCAATTCTCCTCGTCCCAAACTCCTACCATAGCCGCATGTGCGATTATGAGGAATGGGCGAGGATTTGATGAGCAAAGAATTTTTTCAGGAAACTTGTGTCTTCTTCCCCACGGAATGGCCGCTAATTATCGACGATCGAGTCGCCGATCTTACGATATAAAATAGAGGAAAATGACACAGATCTCCTGGGGGAGAATGGGGTTACTCTTTATTGATATGAACTGGATATTACAGAGGAATTTTACAACCTGACTGGGGACTAATCCTAATTATGCTAAATAAGATGCTTGACATGCTAATCAATCAGACTTAAAGTATGAATCTAAGGCTGATTGCGTTGCTTTAATCTGATGCAGGATGATCGGATCTGACTTGACTTTCGATGCCCCTCTGTCATTTGCGCTCCATCCTTAAATAACTTCCGAAGAGGTGGAAATTACTCCTAGAGAAGACGTCCCTTGTGAAGCGTCGCGACTGGTCGGAGTGAGGCGATGGTTGATAATGTATCAACTGCTCTGCGGTTAAGCGTCTGTGAGACACTCAACCGTATAGTGGTTGTTGTCAGTGTCTTAGGATTATAACGTCACGTGGTATGGAATATATAGCACGTGTTCCATTCATAACATGGTAAAGAATATACCTGGAATTAAATTCAGATACCAATCCATAGCTTTTTGCGACTACGGTCGGAGACTAGGTCTTGAGACCTTGTTCGACCGTGGTACCCATCATGTAACCTCACGGAATCCTCACGACCGCTGAGGTCGTTAGCCTTAGGGGTTACGACCATGAAGACGTATGGTCTTTTATTATGTATTAAAGTAATATATAGAGGTTTTGATCCTCGTCACTTGTTGAGACTAATCTTGTAGAGGAAAACAAAGAGCTCAAGGACCAAGTCACCAAGTTGACAAATGACTTGGGGAAGTGCTTCAAAGGAAATGCCACTCTTGATGAGATATTGAGCAAGCAAAGATGCTTGCAAGATAAGAGTGGAATTGGCTTCACTCTAAAGAAGAAGGAGAATAGCAAGACAAGGCATAATGCAAGACACACGAAGAATATCAAGTGCCTTGGTTGCAACAAGAAGGGACACTTTGCCTCGGTGTGCCCAAACAAGTTAAATGACAAGCAATTGTCATCAAAGAAGAGGCAAGCCAACAAGGAGTAAGTAAAGAAGACAAAAAGGGGAAGCAAAAGCCCAACTTGCTACAATTGCCGGGAAAAAGGGACATTTTAGTAAGGATTGTCCCAAAGGTATCACTCCTAAGCCTATTATCTATAATGATCATTATTTGCTTAGGAAGGATAAAAATAGCAATGTGTTTGCTAGGATTGTTAGTTTACCAAAGATTAACACTAGGGCCATTTGGGTGCTCATATCTATTGTGACTAACATTCAAGGACCCAACCGAGTTTAGGTACCAAAAGGTGCTTAAATGATAAATAAGTACTTGGAGAGGCATTGGAGGCTTGGCTTATTCATGAAGAGGTGGAATCCACCATATGCAAAATTGGAGCCAAGCTTGAGGATGACCACTTCATATTATAAACCAATGCTATCTCGGTAACAAGTATTTACATTGAAGTATCTAGCCCTTTTATCTTGTGTAGGTTGCATTCCACGAAAATCTTTTCAAAAGGGTGTTCTTGCTCTTGTCCAAAAACTGTATTAATTGAAATCTTGAGCAAGATGGTAGTGGCACATTAAGGGGAAGTGATAAATCATGATCATGTATATCACATCCCTAAGTGTGCCCAAATAAATTAAGTGCTAGTATTGTTTTTTCAAAATTGAGTCTTTTAGCCAAAAGTCAAAAATTTCATAACTATTAGTAATCCTTTGAAAAACTAGTTGCAAAATATATACAAATGCTTTTCAAAGGTTTCCCAAAGGTTTTGTCTCATGAAAAACCTATTTCATGTAAAAATGAGTTTCTAGCCAAAATTCGCATCATAATATTTTGTTTTTGACATAAACTAGATTTTTGTGTAAAATCTATTCCAAAAGGAATTTGAAAATCATCTCAAAAGGAAAATCTTAGAGTTGGCTATTCTAAACCTTTTGGTATTCAAAAGATTTTCAAAAGACAAACCTAGCAAAAATTATTTGATTTTGAAACTCGTTCAAAATCCTATCTTGACCTAAGTGGTCACTTTCTAGCACTTAAGTGAGTTTTGCCATTCGATCCTAATTTATTCACATGAATAGGTCCATAATGGTATTAATGACTCATACATAAAATTGGATGCTCAAAATTTCATCATATGCTCATTTTGGCATCTTTTGGAGAAATTTTATGAAAATAAGTTTCATTTGCGAAAACAAAATCTTATTTCATAAAAACTATTTGAGAATTGGATTTTTAATGGTTATATAAGTTGGAAATACTACAAATATGTTTATTAAGTTGATTGTGTGAAAATTTAGAGCAAAATACAATATTTCCATCTTTTCTCCAAAATTAGCACTGAAATCTGCTGACAGATTCAGTCTTAGCAGGTCTGATCGGCTACCTCCCAACGGTCTGACCGCAAGCCATTCGGTCTAACCGCACCTTGAACGCCGGTCTGACCGCTAAGCCTTCGGTCTAACCGCACCTTTGCCTCCAGTCTGACCGGACCAACAGAGACTTGGCTATTTTATCCAAAATTGTTGATTTTTCAATTCCCACGGCCATTCTCTTTGCTCCCCAAAGTCAAGTTGATTAAAAATGCTTTTTCATTCTTCAAGTAGTATTCTTTCAAGTGGTGGCTCCTTTTGATCATCTTGACCTCGGCATGAGATTCATCTTTGTAAGTGACATCAACTTATCCCTTCAAGTAGTATTTAATTTCATTCCTTGCCGATCTGACCTCTGTTGACTAAGCTCATGTACTCTCCGTGTACGAGTGGATTCTCTTTCCCTCTTTTCTTTGGATGCTTTCTTTGAAGATCTTTGTAAGAGAAGTTCAAGCACTTTGCATATTCAGTTTTGTCAACACGTGGTATCCAAGTGATGTTTAATGACTATCTTTCAAGTGTGATCCACAGAGACAGAGACATTTTTGGTGCTTAATGTCAAGGGAGAATTTGGTTATAAATAATGGTCAAATGAGAGAGTTTGAAGTCATCATGAGTTTTGGATGGATATATTTCAAAGAGATAACAAAATGGAGATATTGATTGGATGGAGAAAGCCTTTGTGTGTCAAAGGAGTCCAACCTTTGTGTAAAGGGGAGTTTTTTTTTCCTAAAAGGGGTTTTCTTAGCGAAAATGAAAAATGTTTTGGACTTTGTTTAAAATGGGTAAAGTATTATCTGGGAAAACCTAATTTGTTATTTGCCCAAAATAGTTTATGGATCTTTATGCATGCATGTTTTTCATGAGCATGAGCTAAATTGTCATATCCTTCAATTGTTGCATTCTTTGGATCCAAAATATAGAATGACTCCACCAAGAGTCAAACATGAATATGTGTATTTTTGTTTCATTCCACATATTTGAATGCACATATTTAGGGGGAGTTCAATATATGTTTTGTCATTCACTAGTATTGATCCTATTCTTCCATCCACTTATATTAAGAATCTCTACTTTGAAATGTATCCTTGGGTATATAAAACTTGCGTAGTTGATATATACTCATGTTAATTCAATTTTAATTTTTTTGCAAGAGGATAGTCATCAATCACCAAAAAGAGGGAGATTGAAGAATCTAGACCCTCTATTATATGTTAATGGAGTATTTTGGTAATTAATGACAATCGTCTTATGGAACTAACATTTTCCATGAGTTGGATGAATAGGTTATGTTCCATGATGATGAAGACTTTGTATGACATCATGAGTTGATCCTCATCAAGTCAAGACTCGGGATGAAGGAAATCATCATGTGTTGATGCATATTCAAGTCAAGAACTTGAAGTAAAGAAAATCATCATGTGTTCATGATTATCAAGTCAATGACCCAGTCTTGAAGTGAAGATGTGTGTCATCAAACTTCAAGAGGATGCTCAAGGCAAAGGTATGACTGGCTGAGGCTAAGAATATGTTCCTAGTCTTTTACCGGTCTTGGTGTTTGGTTGGAAGACCGGATTGCTAGTATAGGTTGCCGTACTATTAAGAGGGGTCTTGACTAGTAGCTGTCATGTGTTGATAGCTCGTTGTGCTTACTCTAGCTCTTGTCTGCATGTTGTCAATATTTGTGAATGTGTTTTGCAAATAGTTGAGGCTCATGCATAATCCTTGTAGTATGTGACTTTAGTTTGCGAATGTGTTTTGAAAATGGTTTAAGTCCATGTACCTTATTTCTTGTGGTGTGATTCTAAAAGTTGGCAAATGTATTTTGCAACTTGTTGAGAATCTCACCTTTAACCCTTGTTTGCATCGCGCATCAATTGGCAAATGTTTTTTGCAAATTGAGTTGAAACGGAATGCAAAAAATCCTTTTTTCTCTGCTCTAGCGATCGATCAGAGGTCATTGGTGGTCTGACCGGCCCTTGAAAGGTTAACTGGGCTGTTTGTCGGTTCCTTTGGTTTGGCGGTCTGACCGCCATGTGTTGGCCGGTCTGACCGGACCTCCGGGTCAAGAGTCCCGGTCAACTTTTCCAGAGAAGGTGTTTTTCTGGGAATGCTCTTTGTTCTGTTGTGCGGTCTAACCACCATGTGTTGGCCGGTCTGACCGGGTTGGCGCGGACTAACTGGCCATTGGTCGGCGGTCAGTCCGAACATGGTCCAACGGGTAGTTTTATAGCCGTTGGAGCATGGCCGGTCTGATCGTCCATTGGTTGGCGGTCAGACTGGGCTTCGCTGATTTTCAGCGGATTCTCTTCCAAACGGCTAGTTTTTGTGTGTAGGCTATAAATACCCTCCTTGGCCGGTTGTGGAAGGTGTTGTTGCTAGTGCTATTCATTCCTTTGAGCAAAGAGCAAGCCCTCTCATCTCTTATGTGCATGTGTTGCACTTAGTGAGCTTAGAGAGCAAAGCCTAAGTGCATGTGTTGCATTAGGTAGTGTATTGTATATCCATTGAGCTTAGTCACTTGATTCATTTAAGTGAGTGTCTCCGACTTGTTACTCTTGGTGTTTGTCAACACCTAGACGGCTTGGAGAAGTTGCGCCGGTGATCTTCGACAAGAAGGTTGTGAGAAGACCCACGCGGTTGTCAGCAGTTTGGTGCTCGCCATCTCTGGAGTGGAGGAAGAGCAACCCCGAGTGGATCGAGGTGTTGGTTCGTGTTGGAGTCGATCCAAGTGGTTGGACTTATCTCGGAGGTGTTGGCTCAACTATGGAGCCGGTCTAATTTGGTTGAGCTTACCTCAACGTGGATTAGGGGAGACCGGCAAGTCTCTGAACACCACGGTAAAATATCATTGTGTCATTGTGGTTTGTTCTCTCGTGCTTTACTCTATTGCAATTTACATTCCTAGAATTGAATTGCTTACATGTCTTTATATGATTGCTATCATTATCAATAGTCTTATTTTATTGGTGCACTTAGTAAAGACTAGTTGATTTAGGTTTTAATTGTGCAAAACCGTATTCTTGTTAACTTCCGCATTAGAAATCGGTTTTAGCCAAAGAAGTTTTTAAAACCGCCTATTCACCCCCCCTCTAGTCGGCCTCCTCGGTCTTACACGCCCGCACCGTGCCCCAAGCGCCGGCCGCCCCCACCAGCGCCGCTTCCCCTCCGGAGCTCCTACCTCCGATTCCTCCCGCCTAGAGCACCACATCGACCTCCTATAGCCTCCCCAATCGTCGGCCAAGACCCTAGCCACCCTAGGCCGTAGCCACCGCGAACCTCCTCGTGCCGCCCCGGTCGCTTGTCGCCGGCCCGCTCCAGTGCTCCTCCGCCTCAAAGAACAACACGGTAAGCTTCCTTGTGCCGCCCTAGTGCTCGTGCTCTCCTCCCCTTCCTCTCCCCTCGCTCGTGGCCGTCACCTCGTCAGACCACGGACCCTGCCCGCTCAATCGCGCACCCTCCTCGGCACCGCCCTAGCCCCAATGCTGCCTCCCTTGGCCTCCTCCTCTCCCTGGCGTCTCATTTGACCGACCCCCGCCGCCCTCTCGTCATTGCCACTGTCAGTGCCGCCTGTCGCCTTCCTCAGTCCCCTGGCTCCTGTTCTTTTCCCCTGCTACTGAGCCCTTTGTTTCTCATGTATGCTGGGATGTGTCCTTCTTTCCCTCACTGGCCAGTGGGCCCTTGCCCTTTATAAGCTAATGCAAGCACTTCAATCTAATTAGTTCATCTCTCAATTGGAAGACCATCGATGACTTTCAAATATTGTGATAACCCTTTGTAAATCATGGTTAGTTAATAAATAAAATTAATTTAATTAATCTTCCACTAATGTGTAAAAACTATGAGATGCAAGAACTCAAATTGCAATTTCACGAAATTGAATTTGAAGCTATTCAAGGATAATTATGATGCTCTCAATATCTTGCTCTAGAAACTTGAATAATTAACTCGCAAATCATGTCAAATATTCTATGGTCCAAATAATAACCATCGCATCTTTATCCCTCGATCTAAAGTTATCAATGTTAATTAAAAATAATCAGTGTAAAGATTAGCTTGGCAAAAATATCTAGTATCATCTCCATACCCCAAAAATCGTGAAGACCTCTAAAATGGTGATTTAATTTTTAAGGAAAAGGAATCTTTTAAATCTTAAGTCCTTAATATTTATCTCAAACCTAACAAATTTATTGATATCCATGCTGACCTTGTGTAAGCGGCAAATAAATTAAAAGTGAAGTAATTAACCAATATGCCTTTGCCATCGAATTTAAAGTGCAGTTTAAATTTGAAGCCTTGCCAAAATTATAATCTTGCCCAAATATCAGTCATCCTATCTTTATCTATGGATTTAAATCACCAATGGTTTTTAATAAATAATTAATGTATCAACAATTCGAGTCACAACCTTAAGAAGGGAACTCCGATAAAATTTGGACTCCAAGTTTAACTCGACGAATTAAAATTATATTCGTCGCATATTGAACTCACACCCTAATCTCTAATGTTTAACGCTCTTCAAATAATGCTCAGTGTTCTTTTAGACTCATATCCATCATAAGTCTAACCCAACTCATGTGGCTTCCTTAATAAATATCCAATAATTGAAGAAGCTCTTGAATGTAAAAGATCAAGATATGACTTTCCTCAATCGGCGATATCTTGCCATCTTCCAAAAACCGAAGTGGAATGTTCCTATAAATGTTCCTTCGACTTTTCCTTCCTGGCAGGGTTTCTTCGCCATTTTCCCTTTTCGCTTAAATAATCGTTTGACCTTGTCAAACATCCCCGATTCACTACATCTTCTCTCATAATCTCGATCATTGCAAAACTTAATCAAGCTCAATTGAATTTATTTGGTCTTTTGAAGTTCTTTGGATTTATTTGGTTTTCGATAGATTATTGTGTAATTAGAAGTTGGAGTCCCGAAGAAATAACGACTCGAGCGGGATCAAGATTCGGATAAAGACGCAGACCAAGAATTCAAGACCACTGACTGAGAAGACTTTAAGTAAGATCAAGGCCGCGGTAAATTAACCCAGGCGAGTCAATACTTTGATCATTTTGTGACTACAATTTATGCAAATTATATTCCTTAAATTACCAAAATTACATGCTTTAATTCTTTAATCAAATGTATATTAAATCTTAAGGTAGTTAAATACCCATTGGATGATTAATTAATTATTATGCCATCCTTTGACAATTGAATCCATTATTCCATGTCACCCTAGTAACTATATAGTAATTACTAGTTATAGGTTGTACTTAAGCGACATGCTAGTCTTGCTTAAATACCGGACATTAAAATGCCCTAATCATCATCTCTTCAAACATGAAATGGTTTTGGGAAGTCATTGAATGTCCATGACTGAAGTAATTGAGATAATTTGGTTTTACTCCTCGAAACCCTATTAAATTGTTATTACCATATCTGAGCGGATGGTATGGTGGTGGGTGCTGTCGCAGCACGAGGGTGGTTGGTATGTGGAATGAACCGCCCGGATGGATTAAGGACTTAATCTTATCATGACCTCCTATTGTAAAACATGTGCAACCACAAGTCTACAAAGTGCAAATTGGCTTAATAAATTTATTGAATCCTGAAAGTCAGCTCACTGGAGAGACAATAAGGTAGTGCAAGCTCTGGATACGTCTAGCTTGAATGGGACACCAAAGCATAGTGAAGTTGCTAGTCGCCATGGTGTAGTCCAACTACGCTAATCGCTGAGGTGAACATCTCGTAAAATGTATGGGTGTAACCCCATATGGGTGAGATGACGAAAGGGGTGAGATATTTAGAAAGGTTACTGTGATGGTCGCTCAACTACATGACTAAGGAATCATGTGGGGCAACGAGTATGATTGTCTCTTGTGGGTACAGTGTACAACCTCTGCAAAGTCTAAACTGTTTAAATGACTATACCTACGGTCAAAGGCGGACATGGGAACTTACTAGAGTTAGTTCTATTTCAAAAACATTTGTAGGTGGTATGAAAATCAGGATGGGCTCACCTAGCCCTGAGATTGGATTTTTTTTTCCTGGGTTTTCGAACTCAGTGGTGTTAATAAATGGGGTTAGCCCTAATAAAAAATAAGCATAAAGGTGGAGGTAGCCTCTGCTGATATAAATATTGCACAATTACTCTCTTTCATAAAATGCAATTTAGTTAAAATGCTAAGTGATAGGAATTTATAATTATGATAATTGAAAACATTGCTTTGGCAAATAAAATAATCCGAGCCATCCTTGTTAACCCTTGCATATATATTATTGCATTGTGTGTGTTGGCATGCGAGCACAGAAGTTGTGCTCATCCTCGCTTTTTCCCTCAAAACCCTCAGAAGCAGGAAATCATGGACATTATGACTACTATGAGGATCCAAAAGTTGGAAGCCCAAGAGATGATGAGGAGTGGTTTAGTTCTTTTAGTTTAGGTCTCGCCTCAGTCCAACTGACTCCGTCAGTGCTTGCGTGCATCCAATATTATCTAAGTCTTTGGTTAATATCAGACGCATATGGGTTTCCCTAGTCGTTTGCCTGTGGAGAGATGCACTCTCACCTTTTTGCTTCCGTTGTCGCTGTCGCTATTTTTGTGATGTAATCATTTGGCCTGTTTTGTTCTTATTGTAAAACTTGGCCCGATGCGGTCTATGTAAACTATGTTGTATTAATTAATGGATGGTTTCGTTCACATCATGTATGAAATAATTTAGTGATGTATCTGTGAATGCTATCTACTGATCCAAGAAATAGCACAGTGATTTTCACAGAGAATTCGGGATTAGGAAATCCAAGCCCGACAACATGATAAGATTTATCCTATAACTCATAAATATAGATATGATATAATTATTTCTATGACTATCTCTAGGACATATCACCAGCAGAAGGCATCTTTACTGCTCGTACATCTTTTTACTGAAGGCATATGCAGAAAGGGGTGATATCCATAATTCTGAGAAGATATTTGATAGGCTGAAGAAATCGAGTACCCAGGAAGGATACAACCTTATGCTGTGTTACTTGAAGCTTATGTCAATGCCAAAGTTCCACCCCACGGGTTCTGGGAGAGGGTGAGAGCTGACAATGTACGTCCAATCAAGAAAGTAAAAGGACATTTGAAGCTTCTTGACAAGTTACAGAAAGGAGACATTTCAGAATTGATAGACTGAATTTTTGTTTCTGATAGACTGATTTTTTTTTGCTTTTTGAGATGGATCGCATTTACCATTTCTTGAGAAGTTCCACTGAAAGGAGGCAACTTGGAGCTGGTAGCCTGAAGAATAGAAGAATCCAATATGCTTTTGTTATTTTCCTATTTGAATTTGTGCTCTTGGTATGCTTAAGTAATGGCATGTATTCTTAAAATGCTACATTTTCCCAATATTTGAAGTTGAAATGGTTCATTGCCAAAATTGAAACTCAATTACGAGGCATCGATCACATCTGCATTTGCCCGTCCAGTACAGACTTCCAGCTGGTTGTTGCATTTGTTACGGAAGGTATGTTGCATTGGTCATAACTCGTAAGCCAAGAATCATGATGCCATTATTAGCCAAAGATTATGTACTGAGGTGGATTGCATATTTACCGCTAGGATTTTCGGGTTTTGTTCATTTACCATTGCAAACCATCTAATTGTTGTGATGCCATTATTAGCCAAAGATCATATACTGAGATTAAATCTTACGAAAAATTGTATATTTACTATTAAGATTTTCGGGTTCTGTACATTTGCCATTGCAAATGAGCTAATTGTTGTGGTATCGTTGCAAAGGTGGGAAAATAGGGCTTACTTGCCACCCTCACAAGAGTCAACGGGTTTGACCATGACCAATGACCATTCTGCCCCTCCCAGAAAAATGAAAAATGAAATTTGTTCTCGTGTCACATGCCAGAAGTCAACCATAGGCGTCATCACCGACTGCACAGATCCATGGGAGAGGACAAAAAAGAGAGGAGAGGGGATAGAATCAGGGAAGAAAGGGCTGGAGGACATTCTGGAACAAAAAGAATATCATTTCCCACCTTTGCAATGGCACTACATTAATTAGCTTGGTCACAATGGTAAACTCTAAATTGCACACATTTGTAACGGCGAATATGCAATTATTTCTAAATCATGTGTCGGGGTTACGAGTTAAGAAGCCAACTTTTAGTCAGAGTGAAATGTTGGTTAGGCCGATTGTTAATAGCAATTGAATCAGGTACAACCCGTACACCTGCATTCCAAAGTCTATTGATACATATGTTTCAACGTCTTAGATCAAATTTGTAACATCCTAGTTTTCAGAGTCTTTTCTAAGTCTTAAAATTAAAAAAATCATTTGCAATTTATTAGATTAATTTAAAGCTTAATTTGAATTTTTAGAAAAATAAAAACATTTTCAATGATTAAAATAAACTTCAATTAAATCCCAAATTATTTTATTCACTCTTTTCAGGTTCCAAGGATTTTTGTGGAATTTTCTTGAATTTTTCTGAATTTATTTTATTTTTGAATTTTTTATTATTTTATTTCCTTTCATTATTTTTTTCTCTCTCCTCCTTTCATCTTCAACGTCCAGAACGGCCTGTTCATTCTTTTCTTTTCGAAACAAGCAGCCACCTTCATGGTTGCACCTCCTCCCCAACCACCGCTTCCTTCTTTGTCGGCCTCACTTGCTTGACTCCTTTCCCGCCACCTCCACCGCACTTGCAGCTCCTCCCTGCTTGACCACCCGATCCTACTAGAGCTCCATGGCCATTAATGGCCGCCATCACCCCCCCTCTCATTTCTTTGCACACGGCATCGAAATTGATTTCATTTGAAGCGAAACGTTTTCACTAACATCACCCACGTTACCGTGCCATCAATTGCCGCCATCTCCACTCCTTGCATTCAACTTTATGTTTCTCCATTTACACTGAAATCTGCCCATTTATTTCTCAAACGTTTTCCGTCGATTCAGGCACCACCTTCACCCTATAAAGGGGGGCATAGCCTTCGCATTTCTCCCCTCATCTCATTCCCCGCAACCCCAACCCCTCTACTCATCTCTAGCCACCAGAATCAAAGCTTGAAGCTCTTCCATCGCCAACCCTAGCACCGTCGAATTCACCACTGACGTTGACGCTCCGTTGTCGTCTTCTTCACCAACGAATTCTTCATCTCGTGGTCTATCATTCTGTAGCGCCATCTTCATTGGAGAACCCCGAACACCGTGCCGCTTAAAACCCGTATGTAACAGCCCATGGTTCTGTTACCAATTTTAAATTAATAAAATATTATTTTATTGGATTTTATGAGTTTTAAAACTAGTTTTAATGCTTTTCCTGAACCTCCTATATGTTTAATGATAAAAATATAATTTATTGAGTCTTCTGGATTTTTATTGGATTTAAAGTTAAAAAGAAAATTTTAATTATTTTTCTTGAGTTTTTACGAATTTCTGGAATTTTAAAAAGCATTTTCCTATTTATTTTAAATCCAAAATAATTTATTTGCAAAATTGAATACCAATGTTAAGTTGAAATATTTTATCTAAAGTCCAAAATATCTTAGGAAATTTCGTGAATTTTTCTATAATTTTGGACTTTATTTGCTATTTTCTAAAACCCTAAAGAAATTATTTGTATTTCGAAATTGTTAGATTACCATAAATCCGGGTTTCTTCTTTGGGCCGAAATCCTAGCCTTCGGCCTTCTCCTTTTCCTTTTGTGGGCCATCTCCCATTTCATTTATGCTTTGTTTCTCCTGGCCCAAGTCACGACCATTTCTCGCCTTGGCTCCCCATGACCTCTCTCCTCTGCTCGTCTTCCTCCTCCACAGTAGCCCCACTTGTGATTCCTCGCCGCCACTTGCGGGTCCTCTCGCCTCGCATTTTGCGCCACGCTCGAGCCCACGTCGCCGCTCTCGTTCCTCCGCCACTCGACCTACAAAAGCCGCCGAGCCTCGTCTCCTCCCCGGTGGCCATTCTCTCCCCAACCTCCCCTTCTCTACACCGAATGCCAAGGAGCCGAGCACACCGAGCGCCACTCATGGTCGCCGCACCGGCTGCTCACTATTTCTGCCGCCAAAGTGAGCTCCGTCCATGGCCATTGCGTCACAGCAGGTCCCGCAACCCCACGAGCAAAAACCCCCATTAAATTTGGGGATTCGACTACCGGAGCACCTCATGTCGGCTTCTTCCTCCACGCTGGCTGAAACCGCCGCCGCCATCGTCCCGCCTCAACCGGTGAGCATCCTCCCGATTGCTCCTGCTTCTAGCACCCCCTCACCTCCCTTTGTTGTAACCTGCAGCTCAAGCCCTCTCCCCCATCCTACAGCACCGCCACCACAGAGCACTTGTTGCCGCCGCTGCTCGCCGCTAAGCGCCTCGGCGCCACGGTTCGTTTAAATGCACTGCCGCCGCCAATGCCTCCTAACGCAAAGCATCGCCTTTGCCCAGAAACCATCTTTGGTGCCTTTCGTAATGTCTCTTCGTCTTCTGACAGGCTGTGTTTGCATGTAGTGATTTTCAGTGGGAGATGCAAATGTCAAATGCCTTGTTAATTAAGGATTTAGGAGAGGATAACTAACTGTCAATGTTTAGTCAGAAGTATTAGTTAGTTAGCTTTGTCATGACATTTTCCACTAAGTATTACAGACCAAATTGCACTTATGCTTTGTTAAGTTAATTAGTGTTAAGCTTAGGTGATAAACAAAATGTTAAAGGAAGCCAATCTAATTAAGAGTTAGGTTTAGAATATAATTGTCAGCTATATTAGTATGTGCTGGTCTCCCTTGTGCTCACTCTGCATGTTCTTCTGTATGAGTTGAGCAAGTGCCTGGCAGTGATTTGTTCAGATTAGGAGATTAGTTGGTAATTGCAATGAGTAGTTAACTTGAGAATGGAGGTTAATTTAGAGGTTGATCAGAAAATGTCAGTAAACTGTTGCCACATATAATGCAAAGACGAATCTCTTTTGGAATGATACTAGAACTAGAATTGTCTCTGTGACTATTGTTACTGAGCCATTACATTTCTATATGGCTCCATGCTAGGTCTTAGTAACATTATATTTAAGATGCCTAGTTGAAGGAGTAACTGGCTGAGAGCCCATCAAACTTGTGATTGATTTGAGTAATCGACCTAAGGATATTAGCACGTTAATTAGTTAGTAAGATATATCCTCAATCTGTGTCAATTAGATAAATAAATCAGGATTAGTTGAAATGATTAGTTTTGACTAACCGAGAAGTGTGACATTAACCTTTATTTAAGAGAGTCAGGTTAACTAGAGTTGGACATAAACCATGGGTAGTTGGACAACATTAGGTAATTAGAGCCTAAGATACTATAGTCATATTTGGGAATATGCCAAGTTAGTTAAGTTCGATCAACATGTAATAGCTATAAAAGCTTAATTAGGAAATTAAGGGTAACTAGAGGTTAAATCGTACAGTAATTGATTAATGACTATGCCCTAGTAATTTATAACTGCAGCAGTGGGTGAAGTAAGCAAATAGGGTCTTCATGAAATCATCAGTGACTAAAGTCAAATGAATTAAGATCAAGTGAATAGAATAAAGTTGGGTATAAGTATATACCTATTTGTCAAAGACCATTGGATTGTAAGTTAAGGCTTAGGTTAAAGTGATATAGCCATGGTTGGGCATATGCATATGAACTCTAGACCAATGTTAAAGTGATTATGGCATATAAAGATATTAACAAATAATACCCAAGGTTAATAATAATAGTTAATAAACCTTGATAAATGACCAATAACCAAAAATGATAATAGATGTGCACATAATCACCATCAAAGTCTGCCGAAAGAGGAGAGCATATAATAGGACTGATTTTGATCGTATGGTCATCGTGGTTGTATACATAGAATACCTGGAAAGAGTATTTGTGAGTACTAGGTGTCCTGTTAAGGAAAACAACATCACCTAGGTTCTAAGTAGCTTCCGACGTCATCTGTTCACAGTAGTTAACTCCTTCATAATCAGAAAGTCGATCTGAGAGTATTACCTAACCAGGTAGTCTCTCCCATATTGGTAACCATTGAGAAATGTTCCTACGGACATTCTCTCTCTCTGTTAGATCTATCTACTTTTGTCTGTAGTATTTCCTTCATCAGCTACATTGGTTATACTTCGTCTGAAGTATTTCCTTCATCAGTTTATTTGATTGTACTTTCGTCTGTAGTATTTCTTTCATCAACTCCTTTGGATATACTTCGTCTGAAGAATTTCCTTCATCAACTCCACTAGTTTAGTTTCATCTGGAATACTTCTGTCCTTCAAAATGTTCTTAAATATGTTATCGTCTAAGTGTTTCTTTTATTTGAATATATTTGAATTTGGTTTGTTTTCGGCGTATAGATTTAAAGCGACTCGAGGAAATCGAATTATTTGAAGAATCGATTTGATGTCATTTAAAGAACAACAATTAAATAAGCAAGGCAAGTTACATCCTTTGATCATGTTTGAATCACAATATTTTAAATTATTTAAATTCTGTTTTAAATTATTATTGCATGCATATTTCTATTCAATGTAATTTAAATACCTGTTTTAAAATTTTAGTTATGCCTAAATCCTTTGTCTTGCCAATCTCGACATTGAATTAAACCTACCTTGACACCTTAGATGAAAATCTAATTGATACAATAGTATGAGTTAGAACATATTGAAAAACTTTATGCTTGGTCATGCTTAGACCAAAGATATTGAATTTGGGGGAATTTAGCCAAATGTTCAAATATGATTTAATTGAGCTTATGGTATTGTTTTACCATAGGACTTTTGCAAATGATTTTTGAAAAGCAAAACGAAATGAAAAATTGGTTTGGACTTGGGCAAAATGGATGTTTGGGGGGTGCAGGTTTATGCACGGGCTCAATCCGGGTTTGGGTTGAGACCCAGAGGTTCTTTTGGAAAGTCGCCCAAGTCAGTTAAGGACCGGTCTTCGAGCCGCATCTTGCTACGCCCCATCATACTACCACAAGTCTGAAGTGGGTAGGACTTGGCTAACTAATTTGCAATATTTCACCGTGGTCGTGCCATCCGGTTGCGTGGGTGTCTTTTATGACCTACTTTTATATATTCCCACCTGGCGCAAGAGGCGGCCTGAACCCGGCGGATTTCCATCCAAAGGGGGCGAAACCTTAGCGAGGCGGGACTACGGTAGAATGACGTATTGTAAAGGCCTTGTCACGTGCTCTAGACTGCTTATCTAAGGAAGTGAGCGGTGGTACCGACGGGTGCCAAACAAACTAGAGAAGTCGTGTCTTGTTGCTTTATGCAAAATAAACCCTATAAGCCATCCTTTGTTATACCCTCATGCATTATCATCTATTATTGGGTGTAACTTATGAGTACATTCATTTGTACTCACCTTGCTTAATAAATTGTTGATCACAGAAAAGGACTTCAAGAATCGCGAAGATCTCGACGACTAGGCCGCTACCCCAGTCGATTGCATGTGGTAGATTAGCTAGGCTCCACTACTTTTTCTTCATCTTCCGCTGTGTTCATCAGTGTTGGCTCGTAAGCCTTTCTGGTAATAAAAACTCTGTTTATTATTTATTAAATGCGTGATATAGTTTGTTATCATTTTGTTTAACTGTGTACTCTAGCTATTGATCATGGGACTAGAGTGGAATGCACAGAGGATTTGGGAGAGTTAATCCTGGGTCCTTACACCGTACCCCACCGCCACTAAACCTCTCGCCGCCGGTCACTCCTTTGTGCTCCGCCGCCGCAAGGTATCGCAATAGGTTCAGCGTCATCTCCCCTTCTTTTTTGCGCACCTTCGCGTAGCTCGCCGTGGCACATAGCGCCGGCAACCGTGGAGACCCGTGCCCCTCCTGTAGTCGAAACCGTGGTCGTAGTATTTCGACCAGGTGATCGTAGCTCCTTCGACCAGGTAGTCGTAACTCCTTCCGACCACGTGAAGTCGAAGAGGTGAACATTACTAGGAAGATGAACAGTACTCAGAATTCTATCTTTTCTTGTAACATCAAAACTTCTAGATGTTCGTTCTCCTCTCACTAACTCCAATTTTGTCGATTATCGATCCTAAATTCATTACTACCTTCTAGTATTTATTTTGTAATTTTTGGATTTTATTTGAATTTTGGTTATTTATTGTCTCGTTTTATGCATATAGAATCCGGCATTTTAAACCTTCCAGAGCAATCTCATCAAGCATCTGCAAACTTCGACGAAGGCAAGTCGTAGACCTTTAATCATTTTGTATCCATTTTATAAAATTATATTATTTTGTATCAACATGCATTGCTAAGTTTATAATAAAGGCTTTCGAGAATAGTTAAATACCTATTTGTCAGTATGACTCCTTGAATAATTGTGAATGGCATGTTGACATGTACCCTTGGACATCATAGGCTGGGTTAATTTTAGTTGGACATATTTTATAACAAACATGGGTATTGTATTATGCTTAGTCATGCTTTAGTTGTACGATGATTTCCTTCATCATGTTAATCATGAAAATTCGACTTCATGATATATGAAATTGTGGCGCGACCACTATTATTAAAATTTGTTGTGCCATAGTAAGGGTTACCATTTGGTCGGGTTTGAACCAAAAATGATTTCATACTTATGCGATTGATCGTGCATTAAAGGGGATGAGTTGGGATGTGGTTGACTCGCCTAAGTAGTTACTAAGGACTTAACTTTGTGCGCCATTGATCTGGGCCATACCGTACAACCACATGTCTAGGATGGTGTGGACCTGGCTGAATAATTAGCAATATTTTTGTTGGAGATATTAGAGATAAGAAAAGAGTCCAGAGTTTAGATAAGAGTCCAAGTCGTGTTGGAGTCGGACTGTAATATTTGGCACTATAAATAAAGGACGTGGTGATCCTAAAGGGACATACAATTATTCCCCAAAATCCTAAGTGGTATCGAGCCAACCTCCCAAACCCTAACTTTGAGCAAGCAAACCCATACCTAAAGAGCAGCCGCCGCCATCTAGTGACGTCGATCCATTGTCGCCGCTATCCTGCCGGCGTGGTCCTCCGCGATCATGTCTCACGGAGGCGGACCGGCGGCCGGCCGGGTTGCATCTGCGGTCCTCACATGACACTGAAGAGCAGAGAAGGAGATGAGATCCCGTGCACTTTCGGCGGCGATGGAGGTGGGGAGGCATACCGGCATGAGGTGGAGAGAGACGAGGGCATGGCGGCGGCCAGTCTTTGTGGCACTGGCGGTGGAGGCGGCCGGATCTGGGATCTTGAGCTCAGAGCGCTTTCGGTCCGTGGTGGAAGGGGATCCGGCAAGGAGGAGCTCGGGAAGAGGATATGGTGCTCGGGCGTGGTGGAGTAGGGTGGCTTGCATGGGGGCGAGGAAGAGGAGCAGCCGACTGAGGCGTGGGATCCGTGACCACGGATCGGGATCCGTGGCCCATGGCCGGATCTGGGTGTGGGTGAGGAAGCGAGGACGAGGCTGCGTCGAGGTTAGGCGGCGGTGACGCGAGGTGAGAGGCATGGCGTCGGTGGGCGAAAGCATCTGCATCTTGACGGAGGCGATGGTGGCGTGAGGTGGTGTGCGACGAAAGCGGTTGTATGAGCGACGGCGGTTGGCGTGGCGGCGATGCGGTGTGTTGCTTGGTCGAGGCTTGAGGGGAGATGGCGTGCTACTCGAGGTGATGGCGGAGGAATCCGGGGAGGAGAGGAAAGAGGAGAGAGAGAGGTGTGCTCGGGCTCGGGATGAAGGAGGAGGTCCCGTGAGGAGGGGCCGGTGGTGGAGGAGGAGAGTACATGGAGAATGAGTGCTCGGGGGAGAAGAATGGGCAAGGGAGGTGAGAGGAAGGAAAGAAGAAAGCGGAGGCTTGCGCTCGGGAGAAGGAGGATCCGGTGGGAAAAGAAGGTGTCGAGAGGAAGAGGCGCTCGAGAGGAGGAGGAAGAAGGCTTCGGGGGAGAAGGAGAACAGGGGGTGAAGGAGGCGTGCGGGAGGCTTGGTCCCGGGAGAGGAGGGGAGGTGAGATGATGAAGTTCGGGATTTGTTGTGGCCAATGAATCGGGGAGGGAGAAGGAGAGGTGTGGTGCTTTTGCTTGTTTTTGCTGCTGATTTGGTGTGGGTGCTTCGAGGGTGAAGGATCCGGTGGAGGTGTGGAGGTTCAGATCTGGTGTGGCGGGATCTGGTGTGATTAAAGGGATCTGGTGTGGAAGGTATGGAAGATAGGGGAGAAGATTGTTTAGATGATGCTTTGGTGGTTGCGCTAATGATGAAGATGAGGTCGACGATCGTGAGGACGGAAGTAGGAGCTAGCGGTAGCTCCAGTGGAGTCTATGTCAGACGGTGGTGTTGGTATGGGTGCTGGAGATTGTGTTGCTGGAGATATCTAGGAGGATTGGAACTAGAGTCAAGTGTAATGATCTGTGACAGAGGTAGAGGTGGTGGAGACCAAGACTGGGAGCATATGGGCAGAGTGGTGGAGGCCGGGGGTGGCTGGGGGTATGAGGGTAAAGGAAGATGAGGTTGAGGTCGGGCAGCTAGTAGATGGTGGAGATGGATTTGGTGACGTCCCTGGTAGTATTGGTGGTTAGCAACTATTTTTGTGGTATTGATTATAGTTTTTACTAGATTCTAGTAATGATATTGCATTATGTAACAAGATGGTTATGATTGCTATCTCATGCCCATCTTGAGGGGGAGTGTTGGAGATATTAGAGATTAGAAAAGAGTCCAGAGTTTAGATAAGAGTCCAAGTCGTGTTGGAGTCGGACTGTAATATTTGGCACTGTAAATAAAGGACGTGGTGATCCTAAAAGGGACACACAATTATTCCCCAAAATCCTAAGAGTTTTGATTTGGTTCTGTTTAGGTTGATAAGCGCGCAAGAGGGGGCCAGAATGGCTAATTCTTAGTAAGCAGAATTGGGTCAAAACAGAGTTTTGTAAAAACCTTGGGATAATCACTTAGTCGCATGCCTTTGGAAGCGTGTTATGTCTGATATTATAAGATAATTATCTCTTATGGGTCAAGCTGTACAACCTCTACAGAGTGTTAAAAACTATTCGAATAGCCGTGTCCCTGATAATGCCTGATGATTACACACGAGGGTTAGATTTTTCTCAAAAATATTGGAATAGTGGAATGGTTGGGAAGTGAACAGGGTTGTTCACTAGTTGTTTTAAAGAACTTATTTACTTATGTATGTAATCTTTTAAATTGTGCTTTTCAATCTATCTATTGTATTTACAGTCAATACTGCTTTCTGCAAATTAGCCATAAAGCTACCCTTGTTCAAACCTTGCATAAATTCTATTTGCATACATTTCCCTACAATTTGCTGAGTACTTTATGTACTCACGGTTATACACCATTTGTTGATCAGTCATCGAGGAAGATCCAGGGAACACTGAGTTCTACGAGGAATAGTACTTCGAATACTATGCGAACTAGGGTGCGCTCTCCACTCGATTGCCTGTGGGGATGTCGGATGGCTACCACAAGAGTTTCTTCCGCTGCAAGTTTATTATTCCGTCGTTAAGCCCTGCGTGGCAATAATTGTAAAACCTTGACCATAAGGTCTGTTGTTATTTTATATATATAATATCTGGCTTATTCTTAGCTATTTCGTTGTATGGATATGATTTCATCAATGTTGACACTGTGTGAACTAGCTACTGATCTTGGGACTAGTTCAGAATACACAGAGAGTCCGGATTTGCGAGTCGGGTCCCGACAAAATTGTATGGAACCTAAGAAATTGCTATAACTCCTACTTGTATCATTTAAGTTGATATGAGGTATTTCTCTATTTCAGTTTCTACTTGCAGCACCTAAACTAATTATAACATTTTGTTTTCAGTCATACTATTTATCATCTTTTTTTACATAGCTTAACAATATTTATTATCGAAGAACAGAAAATGACACGATAATGCGACGTAGTCGATGCAGTGGAGACTAGAAAACTGCACACCAAATAGAGGAGAGAGGACACACCGTGAGCATGAGAGCAACCAGGCACAAAGTCCCGAGTTCCCGACACAGAGAATAGAGGAGCTTTTGGCACTGTTTGTGTGCATTTTAGCAAATCTAGTCTCCTCGCCCGATCAAGACCAAAATTGGCACCGAAGAGCCGCACGGACGCGCCATATAGCCTAGTCCAGCCCCCAGGGGGCACGACACTACCCTAGGTCGGCCCCCAGGGGCACGAATGCCCCTAGCGCTATCGTCATTTCATGTGAAGTTAACGAATAAAATTCGAAAATTGATATTGACGAAATTTCGGAATAAAATTTGAGAGACTTTACAATGTAATTTGCTAATTACATGACACGTGGGGTTTGATTACATGTATTAGAAATGACAATATGCATGAATCAACAAATCAAAAAACACTTACGATACATGCGTGCCTTTTTGGAATCGAAAAAAAGGATAATCGAAATTAGTCTTGGCGACCCATTAGTTCCTTCCCCTTGTCTCTTGGCTGCCCACGACAGCGGCCAATCTCCAAAGCAGTCTTGTTCTACGAGACGGGCTGGAAGATTGAATGATGTTAGCTAAGGCGAAATCAATAATCAGAATGCAAATTGAACATCACTTACCTCTTCAATCCGGAGTGTTCTATGGCGACGGAAAGCACTAGGATGGCTGTCGGTCTCACTAGCAGGTATCTTCCCCTTGTCGACCGGTGCCTCTTTAATAGGATCGGGTACGTAAGGTCTTCACTTAATATCGAGCTAACTCTACTAAAATGGTCGCTAAACACTTCTCCAAGCTCTCTCAAATCGGCAGCGAAATCGGAACTAATTTTGGCCTATCGCGCTGCCTCTCGCTTGATCGATCTTCGTCTCTCTACGCAGAGCGGAATGGTTTTAGTGTGGAAAAATCAAAGCACATCACTGGGTTTTATAGTTGCCCGAAGACCGACCGCAAAGCGACGGGATGGAATTTGATTCTCTCTCACACCCTACGTGCCGAGGTTTTCGTGCATGTGAGAGATATGAGAATATTGTGACAGTCGGAAGCACAGATTTTCGTTCGAAACCTAAAAAAAATAGTAGGGCGGGGTGTTCGTGCCTCTAAGGCCAGCCTGGGCAGCCCTGGAAGCCGGACTTGCCTGTTCCGTAACTTAGGGGCCGGACTACATGACGCGTCCGCACGGTTGTTATTTTTTGTTTCGATGGTGAGAGGCAAGATTTGCTGAAACGCCAACCGTGCCAAAAACTCCCAAAAAGTCGAGAATAGGCCGATCCCAAAACTCCCAAAAACTCGAGAATAGGCCGATCCCAAAACCAGATAGGCCGACACACGGTGATCTCCTCACCTCCGGCCGAGTTAAACCCGAAGCGAACAGGGAGAGGCACAAGAAAATGGCGGCGGCGGCGCTCCGTCCGGCGATCCTCCGCCACATCCGCCTCTCGCCCTCCCCGGCGGCGCCTCTTGCCGCGGCGGCTGCGGCGGCCCAGCCCCACGCCCTTGCGCGGTGGCTCGCGCGGCCCATGTCCTCCCACGACGCCCACCTCACCCGCGACGAGGTCCTCGACCGCGTCCTCGATGTCCTCAAGAGCCACCCCAAGGTCGACCCCTCCAAGGTAACAACTGCACCAACCCTAGCCCCCCAAATCCACATCGCGTCACGCCGGCGCGGTGCCCTCCAAACCCTAACCCTAACAGAGAGCACGGTTCTTGGCGGTGGCAGGTGACCCCGGAGGCGCACTTCGAGAAGGATCTGGGGCTGGACAGCCTGGACACGGTGGAGGTGGTGATGGCGATCGAGGAGGAGTTCAAGCTCGAGATCCCTGACGGGGAGGCCGACAAAATCGACTCGCTCCCGCTCGCCATCGAGTACGTGGCCAACCACCCCATGGCCGCCTGAGTCGGGTGCCTCCGAGGTGATGGTTTTCTTGGTTTTTTGTTTCGATCGGATGAATAATTGGCTGGAGTGGTTCAGGAAAACTGGTCCCTGGTTCTCCGCGTTGTGTCGCGGTGGATGTTGATCTTGAATGGAACATTAACATTCTGCTCTTGTGACAGCACGGCGTTTTGTTTAATCATTTCTATTCCATTTGTTTACGAGAACCAACTCAGACTTGATGAACAAATGAAATGATGGTTCAATGATCGTTGCTTATGGAAAATGACGTAGGAGGTGGCAGCTCTGTTAGTTTCGTCAGTCAAATGTAGTGTTGCCTGTTGTTTGCCTCTCTTTTGCAATACTGAGATTTTGAATGTGGTTTGTGTAACACATTTACTCTTAGGTTAGTGAACTGTATTCCAATTGTTGCATGGGAAGGGACCAATTGAAACAGGGTTCTATATGCCCTTTCAGTTAACATCTCTGTACTCCTAAAAATATCAAGTTTATGCAAGCTTCCGATATGTGCTTAACAATGGAGCTGCACGGTTTGGACATCTTCAATTGGGACATAAAAACGAACTCCCAAGAAAAATAGTTCCCAAGCTATATTGCTGGATGAGAGCCGAGCAAATGGTTAGGAGCGGCGTAGGCCCTCCAACCCACCCACGTTCGAGGCTTGGCCTCAACGTGCATGTCTCTTCGGGGGGTTGTTTAATTGAGGATCGGCGGGGCTCATCTGGCAGAGGGGAGCTATAGGCTCTCAGCCCGCCACGGTTCGAGCACTGGCTCCCATGGACGCCTCGCGAGGTAGGGTGTTTCTTCTTCTTTAATATGGACCTCGGATGCGCTGTGGTCATGCGCAAGAGGTCGCGTACCACACCCAGTCAGTGCAGTGCAGACGCCTCGGTCTGATACCAGAGTATCGGTATTTATCTGAAATAAAACAAAGCCAAAAAACTTGGTACGCTTCAGTCTTGCTCGAATCTTGAA
This sequence comes from Phyllostachys edulis, assembly GCA_036346405.1. Lineage (NCBI taxonomy): Eukaryota > Viridiplantae > Streptophyta > Magnoliopsida > Poales > Poaceae > Phyllostachys > Phyllostachys edulis. The sequence goes on from CM070558.1 coordinate 21,750,036, forward strand.
TGCGGCCCAAAGAAATGAGAAGAAGCCAGGTTTTAGCGATTAAGCGAGCTCAGGCATGCTGCGGCTTCGAGGAAGAGGCCTCGTCTTGCCGGATCCGGAGAGGAGCCGGCTCGTCGGGGAAGCGAAGCGGGGAGGCGGTGGCACCTCGGGAAGTAGGGAGACTGGCGACGTCGAGGAGGAGGGAGACCGTGGCGCCTCGGGAGGCAAAGAAGCAGCAGTCGGCTTGTCGGCGTCGAGGAAGCGGCAGCGAGAGGGCGGCGTCGGCGTTAGAGGAAGCAAGAGCGGCGAAGGCGTCGGTCGGCGCTGAGAGGAAGCGATAGATGGCGGCGGCTGAGCAAGAGCGTGGCGGTGGCGAGGAAAAGTGGCTAGGGAAAAACCCTACCTGCTCCTCTTATATATGCACAAGGCAGGCCCAATTCAGATTTCGGGCTAGCCTGGCCCAATTCCACCCCTTCTCTTTTTTTCTTTAAAAAACTCAGATTTTGGTCATCATCCTTTGGGTTCAGTTTGGTTTGGGGGTAATCTAGCCCATTATTATATATATACTGCCGTACCGACGTACCGGAGTTTTTTTGAAAATGCCGTATCGCCGTACCGGCGTACCCGCACCGGCGTACCGGTATCACGTACCCGTGCATCCTAGATGTGGACCGAATGGGGAAAATCCCGGACATAAAAAAGGTATATTGCTGGATAGTGAAGGGTCATTCTGTTATGTGGTTAGTATTTAGTAATCAAATAGTCACTGCTGTGGTTTTGATCTTCACTAGTATGGTCTACCATTTCAGGAGAATGAATTAGAGATTGTTAGTTGTTACAAGTGCCTCGGCCACAATTAAGGAAATAAAAAAGGTAGTCTGGAGAAATGTTTGATATTCTTTTCTAGTAGTGAACCACGTCCCACTAGTTGGCCAATAAACAGTCCAGAAAAGCTCAGAAAATTCGGTGATTTAAGTGTTAAATATCTCTCTCCCTCCCTCTTGTTTCTTGTTTCTTGGAAGAACATTTGTAAAAGTTATATACTTATATTTGCATGCAAGAATAGTGAAAAAACATGCCTCAGTTTAGAATGAAATTGTCAAATTGTTCATATGTGTGAATTGGTGTTGAATCCCTAAAATGCTTGCCATTTCTGGTTAACTGAGAGGCCACCACTGAGATCTGTGACATTGGCTAAAACATGTTCACATTCGAGCATGGCCTACCAGGCAGCATCCTTTCTCCGTGTCAGTCCTGCTTTTACTATACACATCTAGATAAGGTTGTAGTAAGAAGTTGTGGTAGCTGCACCTTATATCGGTGTAATTACTTCTTGATAGGAATCCTTTATTTATTTTGTTATCTCCATCACCTGACTGTAGCTTTTTATCCTTTATTTATTTTGTTATCTTCATCACCTGACTGTAGCTTTTTACTATGCTGAATTGTGGCAATGGAATCATCAATCATGGAAGATATATATGATTTGATTCTCCAGAAGCACTTGGCAAAGGATAGTTACCACATACCACATACTACATGTCATCCTTTTATTTGGGTGTATGGCCCACTGTTGAAGGTGTGCTTTCAGGAGGTAATTTTTGGATAAAAATATAGCTCCGTTGATGTGATCTCCAGATTTTCAGAATTTGATGCAGCCTAGAATGTGCAATATTTGGGATGGTTGTTAGATTGTGTGCAATATTTGGGATGGTTGTTTATTTCTCTTGTGGCTGCTGTGTATGTGTGATCTTGATGTGATGGGTTTAATCCTATAGACGAAAGAACCGTGTTACCCTTTTGGGTAGCAAGGAACTGGGGATGAGATGCAAGTTTTTTTTCTTCTTTTTTGTTAGATCCTTTAATCATTATAAAGCATGCTGTGTAACTGTGAGGCTCGATCTATGTTCTGTCGTTGACGTCTTGTTGGATGACACACTGCCAAATTCTAGACTTGAAAAACTGATGTGCAAAAGTTCAGTTTATTAGCTCCTAGTATTATGAACCTCATCTCAAACAGAACCAAGTTGAAAAGCTCTACTGAAGGAATTAGGCATCATATATCTAGTGTTGGCATTTGCTGCTTATGCAATCCTCATCAAGCTGCAATGCTCAATGGCTTTGTTTGCGGCGAACCTTTGCGTTTATTCTACCAGTTTCGTCCTTGTACATTATGACACTGCTACGACGATCGATGAGACTATGACCTGTGATGATTTAGAGCGTGAACTGGGATGAATTTGATACTGAGAGTATACCTTTGTTCCGTACTTCCATGAGAATTGGTTCTGGCAAAGCGGTGCTGCTACCTCAAGGAATTGCAGTACAGCTTTCAGTGTTGCACGATGAACGAGCTCGCAGATACCAACGCGCTCTTGCAAACGATGCGACCGGGGATGTGCATGGAACCACGATCTCCCAGAGAAATTGCTTGCGCCGATGCAGCTTCGGAGCATATCATAAAAATATTGGGAGCGTATCGTAAAAAAATAAGATAAGTGTGCGATTTTTTTAAATAATATTAATTTAAAATATAATTACAAAAATAAATAGTCGAAAAAAACAATTACAAAACTAGGAGCCCGCACTGTTCATAGGCCGTGCCATGCTTGGGCTACTACCCTAGCACGTGCCATAGACATATGAGTGACAAATTCTGAATTGCACATCTTTAGAGTGGCAAATAATCAGATCTCCTTTTAGATACTAGAGGTAAAATTGATGCATTTGATAGTGTGCTTAATCTTTTTAGTGATACTGCAGGGCTAGACTATACTAACTATTTTGCAAAAGTTCGTTCTTAGTTATACGAGGCTTACCAAATGCATGAAAATAAGTTCCGGGAAGTTCGCAACGACCTCCAATAGCCCCCACCTCAAGTAGGAAGATAAATATATGGGGCAAGATCTTCGGTGGTTCTTCCTCCAGGTCCATATTTTCTTCTTCTACAACGTCGCCTGATTAGCCAAGACCACAAGGAGTAGGGAACTATTCACCTATCTAGACAACAATACGGTAGATTTCAACTCAAAATGCTTTGCAATGGTGGCAAGTCCATAAGTTAATTGTTCCTGTCTCGACGGTTTTCTTCGAGTCTGCTTTCAATCTTTCTAGAAGAATACTGGAAGAGAGAAGAACAAATTTCACAAATGAGATGATGGAGATACTTCTAACTGTGAAGGACTGGGAACAAGCTGATTCACGAACACACCATTCTGTGGAAAATCCACATTTGTCGGAAGTGTTTGAAAATCTGTACCTAGACAACGACACGTAGAACAAGAATGTATATAGAGCTATAGGTTGTACTCCTTTTCCTTTGCCAATGTTTTATCATATTGAGTTTTTATTTGGCAAAGATTTTAATGAGACAATAATTTAAACATTAATGAAGCTTTTTATTATATTTTTAATATGCTTATCTCATATTTTATAATTTTTATATTTATTTTTGAATTCTACATATTTTTTTGATTTTTTAGAATTTTTCTGATATTTTTAAGTCTAATTGGCTAAGTGGACCGAAAAAAACTATGGAACTAAATGGGCTCTTGCCGGCCTGGCACATCACGAATGACCCAAGGACCGTGACTTAGACGCTTTCTAGCATGTGGATCAGACATGGCCCACCTAATAGCCGAATCACGATGAATCATGTCTAGATGGGCCGGGCGTGCCGAGCCGCCATTTGGCCAGCGCTAGCCCGCACAGTCAAACGCGCCCGGCCGGGCGCCACCACTACAGTCCCATCTCTCACCAGCCGGCCTCCACAAAAGCGCGTCGTCCTTCAACATTTCCATCTCCCCACCCCTAAGCAAGCCCCAAATTTTCCTCCAGAATCATCGCATCTCGAGCAGATCAGGTGAGCCCTATCTCCCTTCCCCCAACGATGCATCATGCACCCCACCTGGTTTCGAATCGAATCCGCTCCCTTCCCCGATCTAGGGATCGGGTCGCTGGATCTGTTCGTCCGCTCTTGGATCTCAGACGGTTGCGGATTTTGATTTCGTTCTTTTGGGCGGATTCGTACATCTCTACAAGTTTCGGTGGGATCTGCTCGGCGATTTGATCGGGTTAGGTTAGGGTATGCGTGGGTTCGTCCCGATTCGCCGTTGCTTGGGGTTTGTGATCCGTAGTTTGGTCTCGTGTTGAGATCTGAGCAAGGAATGACGTGTGCGGATTGTGTTGCAGGTGAACCAAGGAGGAGGGGGAGATGGGGCTGGCGTTCGGCAAGCTGTTCAGCCGGCTCTTCGCCAAGAAGGAGATGCGGATCCTCATGGTCGGCCTTGATGCTGCCGGAAAGACCACCATCCTCTACAAGCTCAAGCTCGGCGAGATCGTCACCACCATCCCAACCATTGGTAATATATAAACGATCCGTCTTGGAAATATGTTTTTGTTGTTGCATCTTGTTCAGTTTTTTTTGGAACACCCTCTTGTTCAGTTTTCTGTTCTTGTTGTTACTACTCGATGTACTCGTTGCATTTGCGTGCCCTCACCTTAGAATTGTCTGGTGGTAGCATGTTGTTTAAATTCTGGTTCGTTAATTCAGTTGGGGGCAGAGTTGTTTGTATGACATTCTAGAAAATTATGTGCCGTTAGTTTTTTCTCTTCGGAAAAGAAACTTTTATTTATTTAGTGATGGGGATCTGATGTATCCGTATTTGATGGAAACCTGATTGGTCAACCTAACAAGGTCTGTTCAGTGCCTATGGGCTCCAACAGGTTTACAACTCCCGATAATTCTAGGCCCTTTCCACACATGGCTCATACAGTTTAACTCCCACCAAATCTGATATAACAATCGTGTCTTACGTTGCACCTGATCTTCATTTGCACATAAGCCTATTTGATTCAGTGTTCTAAAAAACGGTCACCTTTGCGCGATTATACGGCCTAGCTAGCCAAATTTTGGAACAGTGATTTGACTGTAAGATGTCATATTTCTTGCTAGTGAACATAGTTTGTTTATCGAGCCAAGGATTGTTGTAGGCCATGCCAAAGCACATACTACAAAGTCTTCCTAGCTCTTGTCCTTAGATGACGTTGAATGTATGGAAATATAAAACAGAAGGTGTTAACTGATGGCTGCCAGCTTTTGAGTAGGGCAATGGCGCAATGCTTTATTGAACTTCTATGTAGTGAATAGCAATAGCATTTTCATCTTCCCGCTTGAACAATTGTTATGCACTTCAGAATTGTGTCGCCATAGAGGCTTAGGGCAGTTGATGAACATATTGGCATGTTAATGTGATGGAAAAGAATTATATGAAATGGGGTCTTAAGTTAACATTCCATGTGGCAGCCTCTACTGTCATATAACTGACGAAGGGGCTTAATTAGATATTTACATAGGTTCAAATCAGCAAAGTTTGGATCAACAAATACGTGGGGAAGGTGCCTCTATTGTTATTTTTTCTTATGCTCGAGCCATGGCACAACCTTGATGTTTTCTGTTATATTTACTGATTTCCTTTGAAATACAGGGTTCAATGTTGAAACTGTTGAGTACAAGAACATTAGCTTCACTGTCTGGGATGTCGGGGGTCAGGACAAGGTATGAGCTACTGTAATGTTTTGTATTTAGTATTATGCACTTTTGTAATTGATTGGATGCACTACGTGTCTAACATCTGTTTTTACTTTTACCCTAAACTGTTTACAGATTGTTCCCTCACATTTTGGCTGATTTTTTTCATTCCTGTGAAAACAGATCAGACCTCTCTGGAGGCATTACTTCCAGAATACGCAGGGTCTTATCTTTGTTGTGGACAGCAATGACAGGGACCGTGTTGTTGAAGCCAGAGATGAGCTCCACAGGATGCTGAATGAGGTAGATTATTCTCCTGGGCTACTCTATCATGCCATCTGTGCTATGACAATTAACTGATGAACAATGCCATTGCATGGAAATCCACATGATCCCAAAATTGATTAACTAACCAATCCTTTTGTTTGACACCTCTATTGACAAATGAAGCAGTTGCTTTTGACATCCATATGACACAACTTATTTTGCATTTCCTTCAACTCTTTTAGTCTTTTATTTCTTTTTTCGGGAAATTTCTATATATAATAAGTGTGCTGGCCCTTTCCATGAGAATAGTATTCTATGGTTAGTGTCTAGTAGTTAATATATTTTTATTTTCTTTAGGATGGGAAAGTGGTATTTTTACTGTAAACACTCTCTTGGAGAAATGCCAGGAACATTTTCATTGAGAAGTTGGCAATTTTGTGCAACTACATTTAATGATTTTTACTTGAAATTGTTGACAGGATGAGTTACGTGACGCTGTGTTGCTTGTCTTTGCCAACAAGCAAGATCTCCCAAATGCTATGAATGCCGCAGAGATTACTGATAAGCTTGGACTACATTCCCTTCGCCAGCGACACTGGTAAATAAGGACTACCTGTTCTTACTTTACTTTTCTGTGTTTGCTGTAGATATAGTTTGAAATCCACGTGTAAGCCACTCATGAGCTTTCCTTTTTGAACTATAGAGATACTTTTATCTGGTGACTTTATAGTAGCAGATCATCTGCTCTAGCATTATTGATGCAACTTGCAGACTTACTTTTCTGCAAGCCATTAAATTTCAATCTGGTCTTTGTTCTGACAGGTACATACAGAGCACTTGTGCCACAACCGGTGAGGGTCTGTACGAGGGCCTGGACTGGCTGTCCAGCAACATTGCTAGCAAGGTATGCAAAATCCATTCCCCGACCAGTTTTAGATATCTCCATGTTCTGCAATACTATTGTGATGTTTCTGGGGATAATTCTGGTGCACTTGCTATTTCTGCTGATTATTTTACTTCCATGGTAGCAAGAGGGCTGTGTGTTCAAAATTCTAGTGCACTCTTGTTTTCTTTTCGACTCTCATCTATTTTCTGCACTTGTAGTCTTGAGGCTTGGAATTTCGACTGCGAGCTGACTAGGAGCTGTGGATTTATCATATTGATACTTAGGACGAAGCAACTGTTCCAATCTGTTATGCGTCTTCGGAGAGCTCAATATTTTTGTAATGATGTCTCAGTTAAATGTTTCCTGTACTTTTGAATGTTCTTTGTACTTGTTCATTTTGCACAAGGATTTCCAATATCAGATTTCTGTGGCAAGTTATGTTGAACTTGTCTAAGTACTGCTAGCTCAAAGAGCAAAACATTATTGAAGTTGATACGTGGAACCCCAATTTGTTATATGGAAGGCGCAGCCTTGGTCCAAGGTTGAATTTTTGAAAAAATAATATTTTTTAAAGATATTTATAGAAATAAATAGCCGCCCAAAAAAACTTACAAAAATAGGTTCCTGAACCGCGGCAGCTACATGTCGCCAGTTGAACTGGTGACAGCTACTCTCTTCCTTCAGTTGTCGGTTTAGCTATCTATTGTTAGTTAAACTGGTGATAGGAACTGAAAAATCTTCTTGTCGCCGGTTCAACTGGTGGCAGCAAACTATCACCGGTCTGGCGATAGCTTCGCCAGTTGAACCGGCGATAGGATGCCATCTATAAAATCCCAAAAATTCCTCAAAACTTATTTTAATTCCGAAAAAAACAAAAGAGGGGAGGAGAGGAAGAGAAGAAAGGTAGCAAAGATTTACTAGTTTGTCACGGAGGAGAGAGATTGACAGAGCATTAGATCCGATGGGTCGGCCATCTTGCAGGTATATTTTTTGCAACTTTATACATTATGTCAAATTATGTAGAATTAAGTACATCATTTGAGCTATAGCGAGTAGAATAGCAAGTAGAATTAAGTAGAATAGCAACATAGAATTAAGTAGAATAACGACATAGAATTAAGTAGATTAAATAATTGTAGTCAAATTATGTACTACATTATTTGAGATGTATATAGTGTAGTTCATCGTACATATGTTATGAATGTTACAGCAATCGAATGATTTAGGATAAATCAGCAGAAATAGTAAGATAACTATTAGAAATATGTAAAAAATAATCTCAGCTTTATTTAGCTTCCCATTTGTGCGTGGTAATTATATTGTTAATGTTGAAAATTAATTTTAAACTACGAAACAAGGAAAATAGGAAGAACTTTGTTTATTATTTATATTTGCACTTAAAAAATATTTAAAAATATCCTCTAAATTGGAAGACTCTATTACAAATATGTTTAAATTGTTGAGTAGCCTAAATTATGTTTACATTTTTTTGTGATAATTATTCTGTTAACGCCGAAAATTATTTTTAAAGTAGGAATTTTTGTTTTTTTACATGTTTCGTAGTCTTTACAATACATGCACTTAATTTGTAGGTATGGCGGACACAGGCCACTACGAGTTGTTTGACCCGGTGATTGGCACGCATCACCGTAGCCATCTTAGTACCATGCTCCTCCCGGAGGGCGAGGCGCCGATTGAGCTTGGTGCGTTGCATTGCAAGACGCCTATCAAGGCATGGAGAGGTGCGCACGGCACCGGGTTCCGAGGTACATGTAGTTTTGACCTTTATGCACTTAATCGCGATCTCACTACTTTGCGTGCAATCACGTTTGTTCTTAATCGTTTCGACGCAGGTTGAGAGCGGTAGGCCTCTTTTTACTAGCGAGGATGGTGGAGGCGACGTGGGAGGACGACCAGGACCGCGGTGCTGGTCGTATGTCTAGGTGTTTTCCATACGATTGGGCCCTCACCGATGCTAGTTGGCCGTGGAGGCGAGACGCTACGTTCCACCTTTTGTGCGGGGAGATGGCGCCAACGCTGCAGGACGTGAGCTTTCTGACCGGGTTGCTCTGGACAGGCTCCCCTGTGGTGGCATACGACATCTCGGCCACGTGGCGCACGGACCTCCTAGCGAGGTTCCACGATATCTTCTTCTACACGGCGGCGGCAAGTGCCTGAGTTCAAGGCCGCCATGCGGCCGACGTTGAGGTGGATCTGCCAGTTCTACGTAAGTATTTGTAACTATTGTCATCTCGTATCAATTCATATGTGAACCTTGCTAACGTGTACATGTCTTCTTGCAGCCCGAGCGTATGACGTAGAACGCAGGGGACGTCATTGTTAGGAAGCACTTCTAGGCCTACCTGTTGTGTCTGTTCGGGTGGGTCATGTTCCTGGGGTCCCACAGCGACAGCGTCGACAAGCACTACGTCCGGTACGCACGTGAGCTGGTGGACTTGCTAGTGGATGAGATCCCCTCCTACGCCTTGGGTTCGGTGCGACGCGTGCACCGCGTGCCTAGAGCGACTCCATTCTCTCCGGATGCGCTTCGCCTGCGGCTGTGGTCCTTCGAGCGCTTCAGATTGGACGACCATAGCTAGACTTGGGAGTGTACGCGGTCAGCTTGTATGCTCAGGGCGACGATGTGGACCGGCCGACCATGGGCACGGTGTGGTGCTATTGACGGGTTAGTTTCATGATCATTTATTATTTTTCATATTGTAATCACAATTTCGTGTGCTAAGTTTATGGTATTCTATTGCACAGGTCACCTACACGCCGATCACTTCGCAGGGGTCCTACCCGGAGTACATTGCGATGTTCGATCAGTTGACCAATGACCGCACCATCTGGACACCGTACACTCTAGAGAGGGTGAACGCGCATGTGCCCGAATTACTGTCGATCCTGTGCACGCTAGACTACATGTACTGGTACACGCGGAGGGTCTTGGTGCATGATGTCTTCGTGGAGGAGTACCAGGTGCAGCGGGTCCTCACGCGATTCGATCTCATGACAGAGGTTCCATCCTCAGGGGGGACGCGGTGCCGGCCTGCGCCCACGCGTAAGTTCACTCTTTACTTTTTTTGTACAATGTGCGTTACGTGTCGATCAAATAATTGTGTTGCCGTCCACAAGTACACTAGGAAGGGGATACGTGGCACGATGTCCTAGTTGGACAGGATGTCCCTTGGGTTGAGGCTTGGAGTGGCGCGCACAAGGACCTCATGCAGTGTATAGATGATCCATATGACCCCGGGACGTACAAGGAGTACATAGAGTGGTACGCTAGTCGGACGAGGCTTCGCTGCGTTCGGGTCGTGGTCGACCCACCACGACACGAGGCTGTGACGTCCGACACGTACCCCACCCAACCGGACTTTGCTTTCCACCGCTCCGTACGTATTGAATTGTCCTTAATTCATATTTAATTTGGCAGATTTATGTTTCCAACTTGTTCATTCATTGTGCAGACGGATCTACACTAGGAGATTTTGAGTTGCCAGCCTCCACGCAGCACATGATGTCGGGGACACCGAGGGTCTGCGGCGGATCATGGAGGCCGCGAGCGAGGCATCAGATCGCGACTTATCGCGACGCCGAGGACGGTGGACCCGACCAGTCTGCGAGGACGAGGGGTCAACCGAGGTGGTTCACAGCCACGGGCTCCTACCCCGGATGTGGCGGGCGTGTTGTCGTGGCACCATGGTGGGAGCACCGCGACACATTTTGGAGGTGAGCATGAGACATTCACTTCTGCTTCTTTATTTCGAACCACAGAAGTTACTAACGGCAATCTTGTCTTGCAGTCTGTGCTCCATCGCACGCGCAGGCGAGAATCACGTGAGTCATCGGGGCATGGCTTCATGCCACCAGGTATGACCACCCTGCTTGCTTGCGTAACGTCCTTTTTATGGTTTTCGCCATGATTACATGTGTAACATAATGCTTCTTTATTTCGAATCCCACTAGTTACTAACGACAATCTTCTCTTGCAGGTCCTTAGCTCCACTCGTACGCGGGGTAAGAGTACGTGGAGTCGTCGTGCACGTCTTCGGGCCACCAGATATGACCACCTTGCTTGCTTACGTAACGTCCTTTTTCGTGGTTTTCGCCATGATTACGTTTGTAACATAATGCTTCATAGGAACGGCTTGGGAGAACTCTTCATTGTCACACGACGAGGCACACCTATCGGCAACCCTCGAGGACTTCTTCACGGACCCGCGTGACACCCTGTTCTCCTTGGAGGCTTCTCAGTTGCACGGTGCGCTGGGATCAATCCAACCGATGCAGGATCCCCCCCCCTTCGCGACACCACCTCAGGCTACTCGCGCTAGTCGGGTAGTCAGGCAGCCTGATCCTCTGACGTACTCGGACCATCGCCGGGCGAGGCTAGGAGCGACACGTGGGGTGCACCCCAAGATGGGTCGCTAGTAGATATTTGTTCCTCCAAATATCAGTTATGCCATGTAAATATTAATTTCTGTATAACTATTATTATGCTAGACTCATGTTTCGATATCTCTTTTTTGCTTGAAAACCGCGACCACATGTACGATTCTACATCGAGACACCCCACACCATCCTCTTTCTACGCCTTCAATCCCCCTTACTTTGCGCAGCGACGTGACCCGACGAGTCAACTTTGTGGAGCGACGTGACCCGACGAGTTAGTTTTGCGGAGCGACGTGACCCGATGAGTCAGCTTTTTAAGACGACATAACCCGACGAGTCAACTTTTCAGGAAGACGTGACCCGACAAACCAGCTTTTTAGGACGATGTGACACGACGAGCTAGCTTTTCAGGGCCGCTGCCTCACTGACGTGAATTTCTTTCAACAGAATTACAATTCAGTCGCGTACGCAACGCCGGCTTAGCATATAAGTACTACCCCTTCCATGTCAGGTTCTCCTACATCCATACTTCAACACAAACTCGCTCAGATGGATAAACACTGGGAGGAGATCCGCGAAATGCAAAGGGAGTATGCGGCTTCAACACAAACTCGCTCAGATGGATAAACACTGGGAGGAGATCCGCGAAATGCAAAGGGAGTATGCGGCTTCAACACAAACTCGCTCAGATGGATAAACACTGGGAGGAGATCCGCGAAATGCAAATGGAGTATGCGGCTTAGGAGGAACAAAAGGAGCGTGCAGGAGGCCACCTCTTCGCAATGACGTCGCCCCCCTAGCAGCAACGCCTGACAGAACGTCCCAACCGAGCGTTCGTTGCAACACCCACTCGAGGGGGAAACGCCGCCCCTCTGTTGGTGCAGGGACAGATGCAAGTTCTTCAAGTCCAAGCACCCGCTTAGCCTGGGCATGCGTTACTGGGTTTGCGCGAACTACTTTTGCGACTATCCCGACCACCATTGGGACATGAGTCGCTATCGGCAGCCGGTAAGGACAGATAGCAGCATGTTTCCCTACCATTTCTCTTTGAAAGTCCGCATTAACAACCTCTTTGAAAGTCCGCATTAACAACCTCTCTCATCTACTCGTAGTTCTCGGATCCGTTATGTGGCTACTGCAAGTGGATTGATCTAGAGATCCACCCATACAACCAGTGGACTCTCAATTGTGAGGAGTGGGATGCCAACAGGGACCGCGAGAGGAGGGAGGAGGAGCGACGCACCGAAGAGCACAACCAGCGTATCCGGCGGGAGACGCAGGCGCATCTTGAGGCGTGTAGGCGCCGGGAGCGCCAGGCTCGCGAGAGGGAGTGCGATAAAAAGAGGGAAATGGCGACCGAGGTCAAGGGGGCCGACGAGGAGTACAACACCGAGCTCGCAAGGAAGGGCAAATAGCCCCAGTCCATGCAGTAGTCCGACCCTCTTCGTCCATATGTCCCATGTATTTTTAATTCCCTAAAGGCATGCGTGTGCTACCCTTGGTTCGTTAGTCTGCGTGCCATGTGACCTCTCTTGTCGGATCAACTGTTGTATTGTTATCATTGCGCCATTTCTCTAATATTGTGTACCGTGTGTGAATTCTCTAACGCATCGCAATATAACTTACCTTCCTACTTACGAATTATTAATACCTCAATCGTCCTCACAAAAGTCTCTAGTGCATCACAATATAACTTACCTTCTAGCTGACGCATCGCTAACATATTTGTACCGTTCCGAATCTACGAAAATAACAAACACACCAACCAGCATAGGGTCCTGTCGCCAGTTCAACTGATGACATCTCCTTGTCGCTAGTTCAACTGGCGACATCTCCCTGTCACCAGTTGAAATGGCAACAGGTAGCAATAATATGCCGTACATGTACATAAGCAAGTGTATGAATTCCCGGGCGCATCGCAATATCACTTACCTTCCTACTTACGAATTATTGATACCTCAATCGTTCTCTCAAAATTCTTCAGAAATTCACCGCACTAGAACAACATACGACGATCATAAAATGTTATTGCGAGTCTAATAGATTTCATACCGTTCAAAATCTATGAAAATCACAAGTAGACAAATCAATTTAAGGTCTAAGGTACATGTCGCCGTTCACACAGCGACAGGTACTTGGACCGGCGATCGGGGGTGATAAGGTCCCTGTCACCAATTCAACTGGCGCTAGATTCCAGAGACATATTTTTGTAATTTTTTGGAGCGACTATTTTTTTTTGTAATTATCTTTAAAAAATATTATTTTTTAAAAAAATTCGTCTAGGGTTACAGATGATACTAGCCGTATATGAAAACTTTTGTTTTCTGAGGTTGAGGCATTTGGCAAAGCTTGTCCTCGTTTGAACGTAGGATTTTTCACATTAAAACAGTTCAGGTCCTGCATTTGTCTTGCAAAATTCTCGTGTTTCTAAATTTTTTATTAAATAATCTTTTTAACTTTTATTTTAAAGTTAACCTCGGACAGTTATCCTTTATTTTTAAAATAACCCTTTGATCACGCCAGCGTGGTGTGACCAAACAACATCACACGGAGTTTTATCTTGTCACGCCATGGGTGGTGGCGTGATATATGTTTTTAGTAAAGTAGGTGGTGACGTGACTAAAAGGTTTTCTTTGACTTATCCTATGACGTGACAAGAGTTTGGCCTAAGTGTGGCAGGTGTTGTTGGTCACATTTGCAGGTAGATGGCATGGCCAAAGGGTTATTTTAAAAATAAAGTGCGTCGGAGTTAATTTTAAAATAAAAGTTAAAAAGATTATTTAATAAAAAGTTCTGTTTCTAACGGACCAACCTGTCCAGGCATTTACTATAAAATTGATCGGACAGTTATCCAGTGAGGGGTCTTCCAGAAACTAATTTTGCGTGGAGCGTGGTGGAAGATAATGGGAGTGATATTTTGAGATAAAAACGCATAAATAAGAGAATTTTCGATGATATTATTAAAATTTAAGGTTGGACCAGTATAGAGCCAAAGGACCTTTTGCATTTTAGAAGCTATTTTACTATTCAACTTCAACAACGTGCTAAACGAGGAAAAAAACCTTCAAAATCTCCCGTCCCGAATCACCACGCGCATTCCTAGGCCTCGAATCGCTCCCCACCTCTTCTCCCCCATCGCTCATCTCATCGCCTGGATTCGCCTCGACGCATCGAATCACCAAGCGAAGCAAAGCTTCTTCGCCGAGTTCTTCTGATCAGGTACGGGCGATCTCCACATCCCACCTGGCCAAATCAGATCTCCGGTTCGAATCGAACCCATCGTCTCCCTTCCGAGTCTTGCCGAATTTCAGGACACGAATCCCATAGTTTTTCAGCGGATTTCGCGAGAATTCTGCTCGATCTGTTCGTCATCCAGTAGATCTCCCCTGCCAGCTTCGTCGCAGATCAGAACGTTTTCTTGCCGCGTTTCGCGTGGTTGTGTTAGGCATCACAGGGATTTTCCGTCGCGTTTCTTGGATCCGTAGGGTTCGCGTTCGAACTGTGTTGTTTGGATTCTTGAGATCTATAACCTGTCGTGTCCAATCTTTGAGTTGGATCTGATGGACGCTCCAACTGTTGTGTGCTGCAGGTGAGGGGAGATGGGGCTGGCGTTCGGGAAGCTGTTCAGCCGGCTCTTTGCCAAGAAGGAGATGCGGATCCTCATGGTCGGTCTCGATGCTGCCGGAAAGACCACCATCCTCTACAAGCTCAAGCTCGGCGAGATCGTCACCACCATCCCAACCATTGGTAATAAAAAATGATCCCTCCCCCCCATCTCTTGTAAATATGTTCTTGTTGTTGCATCTTGTTCAGTTTTCAGTTCTTTAATTGAACGGTGTGTATTGCTGCTGGTATGGTATTTAAAAGGAAACGGAGATGCTGATTATCAGCGCTTGTGTGCATGCCAGCCCACCGACTGTGAGAACCAGGGCTTGTAAGAATATGGTTTGAGGCCCAAAAGACCATACTCTAGGTGTTCCTCGACTGCTTAGGTTATTACTGTTTGGTTTTCGGCCGGAGTTGCAGCATCCCAGCACAAACATGGTGGAACTTTTGCCTAAGTTGTCTATCCAAATTAGGCACCGAAGAAAGTGTCATGCCAGTGTCTCCTGTGGGACCACAACATTCTTTGACCCTTTGTGGCCTCAGACCATACAGCCCTTAATTGTTACGTGCATGGTTGTTACGACGTATTAGATGATCACAGCGCCTAGCAGGCACCTTGCCGATTAGTCGACCAGGTCGTCGCCTAATCGTCTACTGGGAGGATATACGTGCATGGTTGTTACGGCGTATATCTAGATCACAGCACCTGGCAGGCACCTTGCCGATTAGTCGACTAGGTCGTCGCCTAATCGTCTACTGGGCGACATAAGGCGAACATAAAGGCATGCATTAAATAGCAAATTAAGCAGGGCAGAGCATGAGCAGCATGAGCAGATGTGGAAGGAGATCATGAGACTCAGTAGAGCATGAGCAGATCTGGGAGGAGAGCATGAGCAGCATAGCAAGTTAGCAACATAGCAGAGCAGATCTAGGAGCAGAGGAAGAAGAACAAAGAAAAAAAGAAGCAGATGAACAAAGAAAGAAGAAATAGAGACCAGTGGCAGAGGTAGAAGAAGAGTACCTTGGCTGCAGATCTGGAGACCATGGCTGGCGGTGGAGGGAGTGGAGGAGGGAGGGAAGCTCGCCGGAGGGATCTTGGATGACGGCGCCGCCGGCAGCCGGCACAATGAGTGGCAGCGGTGGCTAGGGTTCCATCCTGAGTCACTTCTCTCTCTTGCTCTCTCTCGCTCTCGCTCACTCTTCTGTCCTCAAGTCACATGTCTCTCTCACTCACAGCTTGGAACTTATGTCCCTCTCTCTCTCACCTGGCAAGGCGGTCGCCCAGAAACTCGCCATGGACGACCTGGTGACGCCATGGACGACCAGAATTCCTGGCCGCTCGCCTAACTGGCCAAGTCGAGGTGAACCTCCATGGCGTCCACCCAGGAGCGCCTTTCCGATTAGGCAACGTTTAGGCAACCATGATTATGTGACAGATTGATAGTGTTCATTATATGAGTGCCTTCCTTGTCACAAATTTGATTCTTGTCTAATGCGCAAGTAAATGATCTAGAGTACAGATTACTTAATGTTAGCACATGCCTTTAATAGGTGAACTTGTTATGATAGGTGAATGATGTTGTGGTGAGCATACTGTGAAAACAGTGGTGTGATGAATGACATTTGAAGTTTAAGATTTGTTCATTTGAAGTACCATTAAGTAGTTGATGGGTTTTACTACACAGTTTGCATGTAGTCTTGATCTACCACATGATCTGTCATCTGTGCGTCCTATGTTTTCATTTTTGTGTTGGAGACTTGGAGAATATTAATTTTCTTTAAAATACAGGGTTCAATGTTGAGACTGTGGAGTACAAGAACATTAGCTTCACTGTTTGGGATGTCGGGGGTCAGGACAAGGTACTAAGATCAGCTGCTTCTGAAGCCTTTTTTGTATTGCACACTTATCCACTATTGTAATCAATCCATTACCTCCATTTTCTGTTCCATCAAGAGATTGTTTTATATATTATCTTCATCACTTCCATTTCTAAACTTGCATCTTTCTTTAACATTTCTTTTTGGTTTTGTTCCCTCATTTTGGTGAAAACAGATCAGACCTCTCTGGAGGCATTACTTCCAGAACACACAGGGCCTTATCTTTGTCGTGGACAGCAATGACAGGGATCGTGTGGTTGAAGCTAGAGATGAGCTCCATAGGATGCTGAACGAGGTAAAATATTCTCCTGGATGATCTCTATCATTTCATATATGTAATTGCAATTAATTTATGAATCAATCCTTGAATTTGACACCTACATAATGCTACACTTCTTTGAAAAAAGTTAATAGCTGGTTACTCCTTTCGAGCATTTTCAGTGGTTTGCACGTGTTGTTTATTCTTTTATGAGTTTAGGATGTAAAAGTGGTGATATGTTACTGCATTGTGGATGTTGTCTTTGAGAAGCTCATAATTTTGAATAGAATATTCACAAATTTCACTTGAAATTTGTGGCAGGATGAGTTACGTGATGCTGTGTTGCTTGTTTTCGCTAACAAGCAAGATCTTCCAAATGCTATGAATGCTGCTGAGATTACTGATAAGCTCGGGTTACATTCCCTACGCCAGCGGCACTGGTAATGAAGTTTCTAACTAGAGTATATAATACAGTTCTTGCTTGTCTTTTCTCGATATACTTATCTATCTTTGTTGCATTTATAGCTTGAAAAATCAACTACAGACCACTGTGCCTGTAGACATTCATAACCTTTCATTTCCCCCTGAGCCATTGTACAAATTGTATCGTATCTAATGATTGTATTTCTATCATTTCACTTGATAACTCTCTCCAGTTCAAAAATACTTTTTCTTTATTGGTTGTGCAGTCTGCAGTATAGTGCGAAAAACCGGACCGTCAAGCGAACCGCTTACATGATTTGTTCACGGTTCACTGGTTCAACTGTTGGTTTTTTCTGGTCGGACCGCGGTTCAATAGTAATACTATTTTAATAATTGTGGCAAAATCAATTGGAAAATCAATGAGTTAATATTATCTACCAGACAATGTAACCTAATAAAGATGCATATGTCCACTTAGACTAACAATGAATGTAGTCCAGGTGGCTCACTACATCGCGGGGAAGCAAGATGTTGCCAGTTCGAATCGTAGCGACACAATGCTTTTTTTAAAAAAAGTTTTAACCCGGTTTTTTTTTGTCAAATGATCCAAAGAGCAAACCGTACCGGACCAAGGCTCCGGTCCTGGTTTTTTACGGTCAGACTGCCGGTCCGGTTTTGTGTACTATGGTCTGCAGTCGCAAGGTCCAAGTTTTACCATTAATTCTATTTTTTTTACAACAATGTGTTAGTCATTTTTTAAGCTGTACTATTCTAATGATACTTTTACTTTGGTATAGTGGAAAATCTTAAAAATGTTTGGTTAGCAGCATACGAAAGAGAGAACTATTTTGAATTGGAGGCAGTATTAACTGTTACATCACTGATACAGCTGGGTAACTTTCCTTTTAGTCCTTAGAATCTGGTCTTCTGTGCGGCAGGTACATACAGAGCACTTGCGCCACATCTGGCGAGGGTTTGTATGAGGGTCTGGACTGGCTGTCCAGCAACATTGCCAGCAAGGTATGCATTCCCATTCTTCATTCTGCTTTGGATACATCTTTTAGTTCTGGAAGAGTGATCTTACATTTACTTAAATCCGTTTTCTTCTGTGGAATAGTTCTAAGAGATACTGTATTGCAGGCTTGAGGCTTTGAATGCTTGAGGTCATCGAATCAACTAGGAGCTGTGGATGTATGGATGTTGCTATTTCAGTCTCTCGGGTGCATTCCACAAGCTCAAGTATTTTTTTGAGCGTGTAATAACGAGATATTCAAATGTTCCCTGTACTTCCTAATGGTCGTGCACATGCTCACTTTTGCTCTAGGCCTTTTCAGTATCATACCTGTTTGGCTATTCGTAAAGTCTAATCAACTTCTCTAAATGTTATCTCGGGAACTTAACAAAGTTTGTTGCATGAAACTTGCCCGTGTATTTTATGGCCGTTGCTTTCAGATAATGCACTATGCATGCATACTTTCAGACTGAGTTTTGGATTGCCTGTTTTGTTGTTAAAATGTCTCTGGCAAGATAGGAGTAGAGATAAAGCATGTGATATATCGCGGGGTTCAAAAGAAACAACAAATGCAGAATAGAAGTAGAGGCTTAGATCGTGATACCTGGAGCGAGTGACTCGCTCATGAAGATATCCAATAATCTGATACGGAGGATGTTGCCTCCGAATGTGAAGTGGATTGTCCGGAGGAGATAACATCTCTTTGACCTCCGTAGGTACTGCTGATAATGATTATGTAGCAGGAGCCTCAATTGGAGGTGAAGTAGTCGAAGCAGGTTCTTGAGCTGGAATAGGAGCGTTAGCAACAGGTGGGAGAGCATCATCGACTCCATCATCATCTTTTTTTACAAAAATGCTCTCCGTCGCCTGTGTATCACCTGAAACGTCTGATCTAGCATTAGGGCTAGTCTCATCAAAAGTGACATTGCATGTCTCCTGAACAACGTTAGTCTCAACACTAAAAACCCGAAAATCCCTCGAATGTGCAGAATAACTCAGAAATAAATCATCAGAAGTTCTTGACTCAAATTTATCTAGGTTTTCTGTCTTGAGAATGAAAAACTTAGCTCTAAAAACTCGAAAATAAGAAATAGAGAGTTTTCTACCAAACCGATGCTCATATGGTGTCTCACCTAAAGACAGTCTCAAGAAGATATGATTGACAATATGGCAAGCGTAGCAATAGCTTCGGTCCAAAACCTCCTCGGAGTGCTATACTCATCTAACATTGTCCTAGCTATCTCGACTAAGGTTCTGTTCTTCCTTTCCACCACGCCATTTTGTTGAGGGACGTGTGGAGAAGAAAATTGATGTTCAATACCACGCTCAGCACAGAAAGAGACAAATGAGGTATTCTTGAACTCCGTGCCATTGTCACTGCGAATTGCTCTTAAGGCACTGGGGAGTTCAGAAGCCAAGCGAAGAACAAGATCATGAAAATGATTAAAAACTTCATCCTTCGAAGCAAAAAAGAACACCTAAGAGTATCTCGAAAATCATCGACTATGACAAAAATATACCATTTGCCACCGGTTGACCGAACCCTAGCAGGACCAACAGTATCCATGTGAAACAATTGTCCCGTCCGTCAGTCTTGCTTGCCATGCCTACAGGGCACACATACAACATCCTTGACGGCTTTGAGTTTGGACAAACCTCTTATGAGATCAAGGCTGCTAACTCGCGTCAGATGATCAAAACCAATGTGTTTCACCCCCCCGAATAGCGGTGCCAAAGCTAGATGATCAAAACCAATGTGCCCCAAATCCAAGAACGAGGATTCCACGGAGGAGACGGTGCCAAAGCTAGAATTCAGAAGAAGATGCAATCAAACATTTGAGAGATTCAGCAAGAAATTCAGAAAAGTCAGCTCCAAAGATCCTACCAACTCTAGAAATCCCCAAAAAACAAGCCCACTAGCTGAATCGATGTCGGGACCCCGAGTATGCAACCTCGAGACTCTGTGTATTTCGAACTAGTCCCATGATCAGTAACTAGCTCACACAGTTTCAATATTGATGTAATCATATCCATACAGCAAACTAAAGATGAAACGGACAAATAAATATTAACAGAAGCAAAAGACCTTATAGTCAAGTCTTACAAGGTTTGCCGCACAGGGCTTACAACAAAAGAGAGCTTGCAGCGGAAAACAAAACAACTCGTGGAAGCCATTCAACATGCCCACAGGCTATCGAGTGAAGGACGTTTCTTAGTTCGCATGATCCTCAAAGTACTCCTCTTCATAGAACTCGAAGCTCTTTGGGTCATCTTCAGTGACTGATCAACTAGAGGGCGTAAAGTCGTGAGTACTTTGAATGTACTCAGTAAGTCGTAGGGAAATGTATGCAAATAATATTCATACAAGGCTTGACAATGATAGCTTATAGTTATCTTGCAGAAAGCAACATTGACCGGAAGTACAGTAGGTAGATTGCAAAGCACCAGTTGAAAGATTAATACATAAGTAATCAATTTCTCTGAAACAACTCGTGAACACCCCCCCCTCCCCCGGTTCACTTCCCAGACCACTCGAACAACCACGACCACATTTTTGAGAAAGTCTACCCCTTGTGTGAAATCACCAGGCATTGTCCATAACCGGGGACACGACTATTCAAATAGTTTTACACTCTGCAGAGGTTGTACAGCTTGACCCACAAGAGATAACCATCTTATACTGTCTGCCCACACACTTCCGAGGTGTGCGACTAAGATATTATCACAAGACCTTTACAAAGCTCCGTTTTGACTTGGTTCTGTCCGCTAAGGTTTCGCCATTCTAGACCCCGACCAAATGGCAACCCTTGCCATGACACAACAAATTTTAATAACAGTGTCCGCGCCACGATTCCATATATCATTAAGTCAAGATTAATCATCATTGAATCATGTGATCGAGAGACATCGTATAACTAAAGTATGACTAAGCAATATACGCACCCATGTTGGTATCACAATAACGTCCAACTAAGATTACCCAACCTATGGTGTCCAAGGGTACATGTCAATATGTCAAACACAATTATGCAAGGAGTCATACTGTCGAGTAGGTATTTAGCTTTTTCCCCAAACTATTTCTATACAATTAGCCATGCATATTGATATAAAACAATATAATTTTGCAAACTGGGTACGATATGATCAAAGGTCTACGACTTGCCTCCGTTGAAGAGCTGAGATTCTTTGGTAGAGGTCGTCAGGTCCAAAAACTCTTTAGAGAAGCTGGAATCTATACGCGCGAAAAGAACCAAATAAATACCACAAATCCACATAAGATCCAAAAACTACCAAACTAAGAATCAAAAGAAAGGCGCTGAATTTAGATGAATTAGGAACGGGCTCTTGAGAGGAGGCTCGACTAGTCGAGAGGAGGTCTAACTGAGAGGGTGGTCGAGGGAGATCCTGGGGAGGAGGTCCTGAGGAGGATACGATTACTCAACGTGGTCATATGAAGAATACAAAAGGGATACGACTACGCAACGCGGTCGTACAAAGAATACAAAAGGGATACGACTACGCAACGTGGTCGTAAGAGGGATACAGGAAGGATACAACTACGCAATGTGGTCGTAGGAACAAGGGGGAGAGAACAGAGCACAGAGAAACTCACTAGGACACAGAGAGACCGGAGAAGACTGGAGGAGGTCGGTGAACGGTGCGGGCGCTCCGGCGAACTCTTTGGCGACGACGAGGCGATGGCGCAGGCTCCAGCGAACTCTTTGGCGATGAGGAGGCGACAGCGTAGGCTCCAGCCGGCGATGGCGAAACTCGAAGCATGGTGAAACTGGGCGAGAGCAAGAGAGTTGAGTGCGGAAAAATGAGATAGAAGATGGCTGCTCATGCTTTTATAGCCAGGGGAGACGGGGAGTCACTGAGAGACTTGGAGGCGCACGAGTTCAAGGGTAGGTGGGAGGCAGAGACGAGCACGCAGTCTGGCGTCTGTGCAGAAACTGAGGATCTGGTGAGGCGGGAGTTGCTGGCGGAGGCGACATCATTTAATGCGACACAACGTCATTTAATACGTGAAGACTTTTGCGTCAGCAGTGACGCGATGGAAGGAAGAAGAAGGTGAGCAGAACTGACAGGTGGGGCTAGTCAAAACTTGGGAGGGCGGTCCAACCTATGGGGTGGTCGTGACCGGTCTTAGGACCACCCGGGAGGTCTCCCAGGACCAATCGGAGGTCTTCCAGGACCACCTGGGAGGTCGCCAGAACCACCTGGAGGTCTTTCAAGACCATCCGAGAGATCTTGGACTGAGAGGGAGGTCTGGACAGAGAGGGAGGTTCAAACAAGAGGGATGTCTGGACAGAGGGGGAGGTCCAAACGAGAGGGAGGTTTGGACTAAGGGGGAGGTCCAAACGAGAGGGAGGTCTAGACTGAGGGGAAAACGGGATGAACACAGGAAGGGAATTTCAACACCAGAGAACTCCAACAAACTCAAAATAAACCAAACTTTGAATTAATTGAAGTTTGATTAATTCAAATTAAATTGCTTTTGAATTCTAAAATTTCAAGTTAAGCTTTAGGAATTCAATAAAACCAAATAGTTATTTTTATTTTGAAAATTTTAAAAAGCTCAGAAAATCGGGATGTTACAATCAAGCACACGACAAGCATTTATCTTAAATCTAGTCTCATAGTCATCATCAAGAAGCTGCGAGGCAGAAAGCAAGTTGTACTTTAGTTTGTCCACAAGAGCGACGTCCTTTAGGATAAATTTGTCTTTCACCCTGATCGTCTTGTTCCTTCAATCCGCCCTTGTGTATCATCTCCAAAGGTGATGAAGTCATCACCCGTCGACTGCGTGAAGGAGGTGAACCATCTTAAGTCTCTGGTCATGTGGTGTGAATAGCCGGAGTCGACGAACCACGTGTTCTTCCTCTTTCGCGGTAATCCTGAAAATTAAGGCGTAAAAGATCAATATGTCTCAATACTGAGGTTAGTTAAACATGACTTGGGAACCCAGTACTGAGACACACGTCTGCGAATAGTATACAAAGCAGAATTGATATCCTTGATTCTACTCGAGGTTCTATCATGAGCAATGGTTACACGAACATGAGAAGCATCCTGTTTAGGAACATGATAATGATGAGCATGTGAAACAAATCCTAGTCCAGGTTTCTTTTCTAGATGACCATGTCTCATGAAGGCTCTAGGTTGATAAGATGAAATTCTAGCAAGATTTTTTCTAGCATTTTTCAACATACGCCAACAGAACTCAAGCAAATTCCCATCCTTCTTGCAATAGGTGCAATGATACTTGGTATCACTGGGAGAAGCACCTTTTGGCTCAAAACATGGTTGGGCAAAACTTGCAGATTTGAAAATAGTTTTTGCAGGTTGGGTTTTGAACTCAACTAAGCCATTTTCCAAGACTTGAATGACATTTGGTTTGGACTTGTCTTGGGCAAAATTGTATCATAACCATTGCTTCTTATAAGGAGTTTTGGACTTATCAAGAATCATGTTTAACTATTTCTTACTCTTAGAGAATTTTTATAATGTATCCTTAAGATAAGCGTTCTCTTTTCCAAGATTAAAACATGATTAACAAGTTTTGACCTTAATGACTCTAGCATGCTTCTCCTTATGAATAGCAACTTTAAACTTAAGGGCTTCACACGAAGCACAAGGAGCAGAATCAATTTTGTCCTTAAGCTTGTCATACTTAGCTATAACTGCTTCTAATATGTATTTTACTTCATGTTCAAATTTTAAGTAGAAAGAGCAAGTGCTAGACTTAACCTTATCAGAAGCGACCAACTTGCTAGATTCTAAGCATTTTTCACATAGAGCAGATTTAACTTCAATTAACTCAGTCCTAGCATTTTCTAGTTGGTGCAAGGCAACATCATGAGCAGTTTGCAATTGAGCAAGTTCAGAGTGTAAAGTATGGCAGGATGAATATTCATCAGCATCAAGATTCTTAGCATTCACAAGTTCTAGTGTGAGATTATCAACTTGTGAGTCCTTATTCCTAGCCATGGTAAACTCTAATGCCTTATCCTGGCTAAGCAGTTGCTCAAAGATAGTATTACATCTAGCAGAGAGAACTTTATAAGATGGAGGTACCTCATCGATGTCATCATTGTTGACGGAGTCGGTCATGAAGTACATGCCGGTGAAGCCTTTTGCCTTCCCTTTCTTCTTGTCTTGAGGGAGCTCCTCCTCCTTGTCTTCCTCACTCTCGGAGTCTACATCGCTCATGGATTGCTCTCCAAAAGCGGCAAGGACCCGGTGAGCGGCCTTCATGAGCTTGGCAGCATCAAACTTGGACTTGTTCCCTTGAGGCTTCCTTCAGGCTGCCTTCTCATTCTTGTGGTTGCTCTTCCCTTTTAGCTTGGGGCAGTTCGCCCGGATATGGTAGAGCTCTCCACACTTATAGCATGTCACAGGGCCGTCTCTCTTCTTGTTTCTCATATTGTTATAGACCCGTGTGAATTTTTTTGCTAGAAGTGCTAAATCAGCCTCAGGAATACTCTCAAGTTCCTCTTCATGGATGGCAGATAAGCAGGCAAGTGAAAATCCAGAGGAAGACTCAGAAGAATAATCAGAAGTTCTTTTAAGAGGGTCAGCCACGAAAGCCATGTTCTTCTTCTTAGGATAACTAACTCTCTTGATCTCATGAGTCTTGAGTTTGCGTTCTAAGTGTTTACCTAGGCGTTAGGCGCTAGGCAGGCGGAAAGTAGCCGCCTAGCGCCTAGCCCGCCTAGGCGGGGCCTAGACGGCGCCTAGGCGGCATACCCACCTCCACCTTGAGTTCTTGGTGGGACAGGTATGTACCTGTAGGCGAGGCGACAATAAGTAGACATGAGGTAGGAAATAGACCGAGAGAAAGAAAAATGGCAGCAAAACCGAGAAGGCAGTTGGCAATACTGAAAAGGGACAACAAAATCGAGGAGGCAGCTGGCAAAAAAAAGGCAAAGCTGGCGTGTAGCCTTGTAGGTCAGCAAAAAGCAGACTCAGATGGCGTGTTGGACAGCGAAAAAGCAACTCTTGGCTACAAGTCTCAAGTCTTCAGCTCTCCTACTGTCATACAGCAAAAAGCATGGGAGAGCATGAAAAAGTAAAGCCTCCAGCCCTCCTGCAGGCTACAGCAAAAAGCACTACACACTCCTCTTCGTCTTCCTCCTCCCACTCTTACTTCAATCCTCCGGCTCCTTCCTTCGACTTGGCTCTTTGACTCGGCAGATTTGGCAAAGGCAGGCAACGAGCGGAGGCAAGGGGACAAGACGACGACGGGAGGAGGCAGCGCCGCCTTGGATCCATGACCACTTTCAATTTGCGCGCTTGCCTTGCCCGCCTGACGCCGCCTTGGACCGCCTAGGTCCGGCGTTGACCCGCCTAAGCGGGTGGAGCGCCTAGCTCACATATTAGCCCCAAATCGTGGCGGTGAGGCTGCGCCTCGCGCTAAGCGCGCTAGGCGGGCTAGGCGCGCTTAGGGAACATCTTGTATAGAAACGACTCAAAGAGATATTAGAGAGATTGACATTCTCCTCAATGGTAGTAGCCTTCATCTCTCACTCCTTGGTGTTGATTGCAGCCAAGAGATGGGTGGCATTCTCATATTGAGAATATTCGATGTCTACTGCTCTCAACTGATTAATCACCTTGTTAAAACGAGTGAATACATCATCGATGCTCTCTCCAGGACGCATCTCGAACTTGTTGTATTCTCGCTTGAAGACCGTCTGGCGTACTTGCTTAATTTGGGATGAACCCTCATGGTAGATTTCAAGGGTGTGCCAAATCTCGTGTGTGGTCTTAAGATTACAATCTTGTCATACTCCTGTCTACCAAGTCCAGCATATAGGAGATTATTTGCCTTATGGTTATTAGCCAAGAGGGCTGCTGAAGCTGACGTAGCAACCTCGGGTAAAATGAGCGGGGCTCGAACAACCTCCCATGTGGCTTGACTTTCGCTCTGAAGGAAGACACGCATGCGATTCTTCCAATAGGTTTGAGTGAAGGTTGCTTTAAAACCGAGTCAAAACCAAAATTTGATCTAAAAACTTGCTCGTGGGTAGAAGATCAAGATGATCCTAGATGTATTCCTACATGTCACAGCAAGCAAGATCCAGGCGAAACCAACGGAAAACTAACGGATCAAAGAAAGCCCAAAAATCACAAAATAGTAGCAAGAACAAAAAGAGACCCATCTTGTAAAATTTTGCTTGGATTGATTTGAGATTGATGTTGGTTTACAGCCACTCTATTCAGGAGGACAAAATCTCAACACATGAGCACACAATCAATCCAACTCTTTAGAACCCTAACCTCTCCACTTTTCTCCCTAAACACAAACTAGGGTTTGCTCAAATACAAGGGTTGAGGGGTGCACAACCAGCACCCTCCCCTATTTATAGTGGATGCTAGCTTCTAGAAGAGTATCTCTAATGGGCACCCGTTAAGCCCACACACAAACGGGTTTCACTTACGCACGTATTTTAAAGCACCGTCTTCATCTCCTCTTGACCTAAACCGTTTCTCCTTGCGCCGTCTTGCGCGGCGGGTTAGCAAAAGGTCACCAAGGCGGTATTTAGGTAAAGTTACCAAAATACCCTTTCTCGATCCTTCTCCGAAGACCGAGTCCAATCGTCATGAAGCAATCCCATGCTTCGCCACGTGTAGGTTGATCAACGGCTCTCTTTATGTCGGCAAGTCTCCCATCCGGCTCCCACCAAAACCACTATGGCACTTGCATCGACCTTCACGCCGCTTGATGCAACCCTTCGCACCGAACTTCCCGTTCGGTCATTCTTATCTATTTTGCGCTATACTTGAATCCACTGATTTCACCCGACATCTTCGATCGTTCTAAACCATAGCTCTCCAAACCTAGTCCCGATCATCCTCGTTGTTGATCGTCGTTGACCTTCAAGCGTCCTACACAACAATAGACAAAGAAATCGATTCCGAGAACAAGTTCCAACACATATGCACTAAAACCCATGAACTGACCTAATTTACATATATTGCCGCCAAGTTGGCCGGTGAAGAAGTCAAAACCAGTCAGACCGCCACCCATTAGCCGGTTTGACCGCCCCTTGGCCGGTCTGATCGCCCAGCCTAGCGACTTAGCCAAATTTCTGCCCTAAAAATCCGAAACTTTCTGGAAATTTCAAACGAATAGAACTTTTGACTCGAAACTCCAAACATTATGAGACCAAGTGTAGAAGAACCGTCTCTCTTGCCTACACCCTCTATTTTTGGCCCTGCTCCAAACTCGAAAGTCCTTTATGGTTGGTCAGACCGCTGTCCATTGGCCGATTTGACCGCCAGCCACTAGACCCGAGGCTTGGCGGTCGACCCTTGATGGTGGCGGTCGACCGCTACATAGGCGGTCTGACCGCCACCTTAGCTTGATCTAACCGCTTTGAAGCTTGTGACATTTGAAATTTGTCAAAAACGCGTGTTTCGACAAACTTTTAACGCCATTGCCAATTATACCATCGTCCTAAGATCGTGAGCATATCCCCATAATATCCACACAACCACTTGTCCAGACCTCAACACTCTTTTAAAAAGACAAAGTTTAACTCATAAAACAGATACGAAGATCTGGAATAAACAGAAGATAAGCAAGTTCGTGTCTCCCCTAATTGTCGGGTTATTCCAGACAATCAGTCTACCGTATCTAGACTTGCATGGCTAAGCAATCCCGTACAATATATTCCACACAACCTAACTTAAGCATGTTGGTACTAGAATATTTCAAGGATAATCCCCATGAATAGGATATAACTAACTACACATCACAAAAATAACAACATAGCAAAAATAGCATGAAAGCAATTATCATTGTACTAACTTATCAAAACTGGGATCAAATATGACGCAAAAGAAAGTTCAAATGATGCTTGCCTTGCTGGTAGTTCAGTTTCTCACTCTCGGTGGCGTACGAGTCAATATCAACTGTTTCGGGATCTATAGAATTAACGACATCAATAAACACCGAGAAATACCTTAAAAACCAAAATACTAAAAAATGCATGAATTTTCTACAGGGGCTAGTTCATGATCTTATATGAATTTAGGTGAAATAATTATTCCATTTGGAGTTAGTATGTGAAAGTTATGAGGGTTTGAATTTCAGTTTTCAGAAAAATCCAATTTAATTGCTATCGATTCTTTGTTCATTTAGTTTAATTATTTGGTCAAAATTTGTAGAGCAGTGAGGAGACAAAGTATTACATAGGTAAATAGAGAATAAAATCATAAGACCAAAATAACTTGGTTCATCTCATTTGGAGTTTTTATGAATTAGTTATGAATTTTCAAAGTTATCAGTTTTTTTTTCTATTGTAAAAATAATAGAGTTATGGATTATTTTCCAAAACTATATTTTCTACTAGAGAGACATGTTTGAAACCAAATTTATATTAAAGTTCACTAAAAATGAAAAATACCAACACTGGTTTCATTTATTTTGGTGTTAAGATGAATTAGTTATGTATTTTTGAAGTTAAAGGAATTTTCAGTGTGCAAATAAATAGATTTCGAATTTTTTAAAGCATTTATTCCTTTTCTTACTGGGCGTTGCGCTAGCCGCAGTCGCTGACGAGTGGGACCGAAGGAATAGTGCGTTTTTCTTTTAAATCTCGGATTTAACCGCGCATGACATGTGGGATCCGCTCGTTAGTGACTTGGTCCACTGGACTCAGTCCACATGCGCATGCGCTCAGCGCACGGCGCTTAAGCGGCTTGGCCCACACGTCAGCCGCTCTATGGCTTTAACTTAACGCGTTTGATTTCTGTGCATGGTCCCACGTGTAAGTGACAGATTAGAATGGCTAAGACAGCCATTAACT
Source organism: Phyllostachys edulis (assembly GCA_036346405.1). NCBI lineage: Eukaryota > Viridiplantae > Streptophyta > Magnoliopsida > Poales > Poaceae > Phyllostachys > Phyllostachys edulis. The sequence continues at coordinate 21,779,091 of CM070558.1, forward strand.
ACTTAAGCGATGATTAGCAATTAAAGAATCAGATTTGCGCCCTAATGGTGTTACTCTGATATTGTCGTAATCCGACAATAATGTCTTCTTCAATGACGTATCACCGGCGATTACGGCATGGCGGCGCCAGCAAGGGCGGTATGGGGCATGATAGCCTTGCGCACCTTAGGGTAGTGGTGGCGAAGGCTGAGGTGGAGTGTACCGGCAGCTAGCCGGAGATGAGCGGCGGCGCTCTTACGGCAAACATGCATGCACAAGGTGAAGTTCTGCATCGTCATTCAAGCGGGTGCCCGAGATATTAGAAGGTCAAGTGATGCTACCTAAAGCTAGGGAAGAGGTCGAGGTGGTCGAAGGAGCATGGAGCTTGGCCGACGTCGAAGAAGATGACGGCGGCGACACGGCTTCACGAGGAGAGATCGACTGGAGCAAAACGAAGAGGAATGAGTGGTTGGAGTCAGCTTAAGGATCATATGAGGATGCTATAGGAGCAAAGAATCGAAGGATGGTTACCGGATCCAAGTGGGAGATGAAAAGGTTGTTCTTCGGCCGAAAATGGTCCAACCTTCAAATCCTTAAGATCCTGTCGTGCATTGGTAAAATTAGTTGAGGGGTTTTTCTTAGAAGACTAAAGCATGCAATGTGACGCTCAAAGTTTAGGTTAATACCCCGGAGATGAGTAAGACACGGTGGTGTCCTCCGGGTGCGTGCTCTAGAGCTTCCAATGACACCTAGGTGGTCCAGAAGCTACAAGGCAAGGTAAGAGCTGACATTAGCCAGAATGGAACCGGCATCGAAGATAGAAAAGAGAGAGGACGCACAAGCTTGAAGCTTACCCGAGAGAGGTGCTCGAGCGGGCGTCTTCTTCCTCAGCCATCGAGAGGAAGAATGGTGAATTGAGAGGGGCACGGGGCGACTTAAGCTCAGCCGATAGACGGAACGGAGGCGGTGTCAACTGACGACGCTCGGGGTTGGCCGAATCGGGCGGTGGATCCACGGCGTGAGCATCGCGCCAACGGCATGGAGTAGAGCGGCTTGGCCGCTTGGCGAGGAGCTCTTGCGCGAGGAAGGAGATGGAGTTGACTAGTGGGCCCAACTTGGCAGTGACCCCAAACGCGCGCGCGAGTGACGTTCGGACCGCGCGTTCCGACGGTTCGATCAACATCCAACGGTCCACAAACGCTGCGCGTTCGGACGGTCCGAATGACTCCTCTCGATCTGGACGGTTGAATTTAAATCTGACGGTTTGATTGTGTTGGGCTCATTTAGTGCAGCTAGGTGACTCAGCCGAGTCAAGTGGCTCGGGTCGGGGTTGGGTTCGGGCCCGAGGAATAGTGCTGGTTTGACTGGTTTGAATTCAATCTGATCCTACTTTGACTGGGGTCTTAAAAATAGAAATAAATTTCCTAAAAATCTGAAATAAATCAGAGGGGTTATTGGGAAGGTCTAGTACTCATAAAAATTCTTAAACCTTATTGTTCAAGATATAATCTGCTCAGTTTAAAATCAAACTTAGAATAGGTCATTGTAGAGTGTTTGAATTTTCTGAGGTTTGAAACTTGTCCCAAAAATTTGGGAAAAAAATATATTAATTCAAGATGATTATTATAGTAATTTAATAAATTATTTCCAGAAGATTAACACAAGTTTTTGTTCCTGTTTTTCTTAGGAATTAAGTTTTGAAGTGTAGGTTTAACACTTATTTGAGATTTTCCAAGTGCAATAAATTATGCAAAAGCTTCAAAACATGATGCATGCTCATGAAATGCATACTAATTTTCATTTATTAAAATGGGGATGTGAGTCCTCGTCGCCGCTCCTCTTCCACTGCCACGCCGCTCTCTCGTCCGTTGCCCCGCCGCCATTTGCTCCCCTCTACGCATTGACGCCTCCCTCTTTCCCGCTACACCGACTCCTCCTCCCTCGACTCCTTCACGATGCCAGCTGCTCTTGCCGCCCTCCTCCCCCTGTGCCCCGCCGCCAGGTGCCCTCTGCTCCTTCGCCCTCCCTTCGCCGTGCGTGTTGCCCCTGCCATCTCTTGGATTAGGGCTTTCATGTGGTATCGTCGGTGTCAGCAGATGGATTTCCGACTGTGGTCCACATGTTCGTTCCATTGAGAACGGCCGTCTGTCCTGTTCATGCTGATTCGATCTCTGTCTATCTCCATCCCTTTTCTTTTGCTGGTAAGCAATGCCCACCATCTGTTGTCGCCCTTCTTGGTGTCCAAATGACTCTATATCTATCTACATTGCCCAAAAAATTGAGCTGCACATGTAAGATTTTCTCTCTCTCTCTCTCTGAATTATCAAGTCCAAATGTGCATATGCATACATTCTTGCAGCGATTTGTCCCCTATAGATTCATTCTGCAAAATTGCTAATAAAGAACATCTGTCCTCTGTACCACGCCATCTTTTTTCTCCAAATAGGACAATATCATTCTAGAATACAATAATGATAGCTAGTTGTTGTTGTTGATGTCTGAGAGAATGTAGTCAAAATAGGTGTCCAATTATCCGTTTGTTGACAATGCGTTGACCTAGCTGTCTTGTAGTTATGCCTCCTGTTGTTGCTGGCTACAAATGGTTAGGATGGAATTTAGAGCAGCAGTTATCAAATGTTGGATGCCTGCTTTCCAATTAATAAAGCTGATACTTCGGTTAGATGAAAATGTTAGTCGGTTTTCTCATTAGTCAGCATATGACAAGTGTGTGTGTTCAGTTCTTGTATGCAGATATGGAAGCGGATGGCCCAGTCTGGATGTGCGTGATCAAGTGCATTCCATAGCCTGAACTTGTATCGGTTGTATGTGTGATCATGAAAGCTACGAAAGCAAACCTGTCTCGTTTGCTGAATTTCTTATTTGCTTTTGTTGATTAAAAGGGAACGAGCACACAAAATAGGAAGGATGGTCAATAACATTTTGGGCCAGTTAAGCCTACTCAGAGAACATACTCAGACAAAGTGATAAGCTGCGCATGCCAACTTATTGAAAACTCTCTACGTGTGTCCGCCGTAGACATAAAGTTGAATACAACATTATCTCTGACATAACAAATTACATGCCATTGAATCATTTGTATTGTCATTTGCTTCTTTTAGTATCTCGCTTGGAGTAGTCGATAAGGCTTGAGACCTAGCACATGATAAAACAAAAATCTGGTTGGAAACCACCATGAATTTCAAAAGAAAATATGTTTTATGTGTTCAATGTGCTTAAAGCTACAAAAAGTATCAAGTACTTTAACCAATGTTTCATTCTTGAGCATAGCACTCTATTTGGTCTCAATTTAAGCTTCTTAGCTACGCTTAGCTTATTGACATGGCCTGCATCATCCTTGGATATCTCTAGCTAGACTTTGCTCATTGATGACTTGACTTGCTCACATAATGTACCTCATTTTCAGATTGTCATCTATGTGTTCTAGCTAGCTTATACATATCTTGTCATGATCTAGGTAGCGTTTTATTGAGTTATGGCTTGGTGTATTACATGTTGGTCATTATGGATAATTCTCATGGCTCAAAATGCTTAAATAAACACACTTCAGCCATTTTCATCCATTAACATGTCATATTCTCTCTATTGCATCTTGATGCGTTTATTGCCAAAAGGGGGAGAATAGAGAAGAAAAATCTGTGGGAGCGATTTAGAGCTTTGGAGATCAATTTGCTCTTTCATTGTTGCTCTAGTGTTCCTTACATCGACATGGTCATTTGTTTCACTCTTCTTCTTTGGACCATGTTGGTTTCTTCAAACTCAAACTCTTCTTAAAAGCTTTTTCTGAGTTTGTCAATATTCTCATCAAGGGGGAGATTGAGAGACCATGTGGTCGTGTCCCCATGAGAGTGATGAGTAATTGACAAAGGTTTTAGGTCGATCGAGTTTGGTTTGTGTGGTCGGACCATGTCAAGGCGAGGTTCACGCTGCGTTTTCGTGAAATCAATCGAAATTTGTCAGATAATCGAACGACCGTGTTATAGTTATGAGCGGCACGATGCTAGGCGGTTATACCGATTGGTAAATGGCGGTTGAAGAATTCCGAAGAAGTTGTTTTTTCGAAGTTCTGGTCTTCATTGGAAATCGAACGACCGCAGGTATTGAGCGATACGACCCGAGCGGTTGATCCGCCGGTAACATGGCGGTTGTACCGATTGTATTGTGAGGTTCGCCATTTTGGTGATTTGAGTTTTGGGATAGGTCATATCCAGTGTGTTCATGCATATGTGTTGCATATTGCATGTTTGAGCTAACGTTAGGTCAAGTTGTGAAGAACTTGTTCGGTTTCGTGTTTCTTATGCGTGTGGTCGCGGGACGTCGAGGAGTCGTGGCGAGACACGGTGGATCGGACTAAGCGCAGGGCGCCGAGGTCGAAACAGTCGGGATGTGTCGAAGACGACGTGGACTCGAGGTGGCGAGGCGTGGCGAGACAAGGAGCGTGAAGCTTCGGAAGGTCTGCGAAAAGGCGAATCGGGAAAGTCGCAAGGCTGCACTGGCGGGGCGGCTCCGTTGGACTTTAGCGGGCGAACGGGAGGAGACCAGCTAGCCAAAACTATATAAAGGATTGGAGGGGCTGCATGCCCTCTTGAGCACTGGGTGGAATTAGGGTTTTAGAGTCAAAAGAGGCTTTGTGAGGTTGTTTCTCTTTTGCTCTTTAGTTGTTGAGTGGAGGTGTAGGCAGAGTAGTGCTCCCCGCTTGTCCCTTCTTGGTTTCGTGTTCATCTCCCTCATGAATAGATGAGTGTTGGTTCTTGAGTTGTGAGAGTGAGGAGATGGATTGAGCTTACATGTAATCATCCCTCTTGGTTCTAATGTCCATGCGTATGGGGATGTATATATGTGTTTTAAGCTTTTGATTCAATGAATGAAATCAAGTTTGTCTCTCGAACTCTTGTTTTGTTCTTCGTGACTCCCATTTGATGATTTCTTGATTTTGTGAGTCTCTTGTTTGTTTCTTGTTGGGAAGCCTCAAAAGCGAAGTTGTTCTGTGATGGGTTAGTGCCACAAGATCTTTTGATCGATTTCAAGAGCAAACTTGGTTTAATTCTAAGATTTCAGATTTTGGGTTGTCTCTGTTCTTCGTTCTTCCGCTTTTTGGTTGATTCCTGAGATTTTGTGGATGGATCTACTCCAATTAAATGTAGCAGCAATGTGCTAATTAAAAAGCTGATGGTCATTTTCTTTACACCATCCAGGTAACATTGCTGTTGATGATGTCAATGGTGGGAGGGTTATCTTCTACGACTTTGGAATGATGGCAAGGTTGCATACAATCTCTTTGTTTCCCGTAAACTCCCATTTATGTAGTTACAACTTACAGCATGGTTATTCCAATCTTCAGTATTCTTACTTGCAGTATTAGTCCAAATATCCAGGAAGGATTGCTTGAAACACTCTATGGAATTTATGAAAAGGATCCTGATAAAGTAAGTTTCTCTAGCATATTAACTAAGGAGAGGTTTCAGAAGAAGCAGAGACTTGCAGCTATTGGTAATGGATCAATGATTTCTGCGACCTATCAGATAACTGGGATTTAAAAAGAAAATAATTGGGTTTTTCTCTGTCGAAAAACATGATAGAAGGAAACACGTCAAAGTGTATGTAATTCTACTGCTTTGCTTTTAGTTAACTTGCATAAAAATTTTGCAGGACAATATCTTTTTGCAATTGCTGCCGATCAACCATTTCGATTTCCTGCCACCTTTACATTTGTGGTCAGAGCATTCTCAGGTCTTATAAATTTACATGTGGAGAACCGTGGTTGTAACATACTATCTTGGTTCCTCATGCTTTCTCCGTTCTGTGCAGTACTGGATGGTATTGGGAAAGGCCTAGATTGTAGGCTTCATATTACAGAGATTGCTAAGCCGTGAGTACTTTCTCCATTACTAGCATTTCATGTTCTTAATTGACTAGAGTTTTCCAACTTGACCTATTCTGGGTTCGACTTGATAGATCCGTTCAAATTGCTAGATATGTCATGGAATTGCCAAGATTTAACGAAGCTGGTGTTGAAGTACTTGTTAAGGCAAGTTTTTACCTTTGGTCCATAATTTTAACCTATCTAATTGATGGCACATCTGTTAGTGTGAGTATGGACATTGAGAGTTTTTAAGTGTTCTTCATTTTATTATACCTCATAATGCAAAGAGAATGCAAAGAAGAGATGGGAAAGGCAGCCCCGTGCATTCTACGGTTTGCTTCGCCAAACTGACAGAGCTGAAAAGCTTGCATGTCGGATCCGAATTTTGAAATCCCGAATCCTCTGTTAAAAACACTGTGCTATTCTCTGGATCAGTAGATAGCACTCACATATACATTACTGAATCATTTAACACATAACGTAGACCGGACCATTCATAGTTTATATAGACCACATCGGGTCAAGTTTTACAAAGCGGGCCGAACTGGCCATGATTACATCACAAAAGTAGCGGAAATGACAACAGAAGCAAAAGCAGTTGAGCACATCTCTCCACAGGCAAGTGACTGGGGTTGCCCGTGTATGACAGATATTACCTAAGGGCTTGGATAATATTGATTGTACGCAAGTACCGACAAAGTCTGCCCGATTGAGGCGAGACCTAGACTAAAAGAACTAAACTACTCTTCATTGTTGCCTTGTCCATCGACATCTGGATTCTTGTAGAAAGCATAGTGACCTTGATCCACGGGATCTGAGGATTTGGGGGAAAGAGCGAGAATAAGCACAACTTCCGTGCTCGTGAGCCAATACATAAGATGCAGTAATAATAATACATGCAAGGCTTAACAAGGATAAGTCGGGTTCTTTTATTTGCTAAAGCAATGTTTTCAATTATCATAATTACAAATTCCTATCACTTAGCATTTTAACCAAATTGTATTTTATTAAAGAGAGTAATTGTGCAATATTTATAACAGCAGAGGTTCCCTCCACCTTATGCTTACTTTTGATTGGGGCTATCCGCACTTATTAACATCACTGAGTTCGACGACCCAGGAAAAATCCAATCTCAGGGCTAGGTGAGCCTGACCTGATTTCCATCCCACCCACAAAGTTTTTGAAATAGAACTAACTCTAGTAAGTTCCCGTGGCCGCCTTTAACCGTAGGTATGACTGTTTAAACAGTTTAGAATCTGCAGAGATTGTACACTGTACCCACAAGAGATAATCAACTCCGCATGGTGCCACGGCGGCACAACGCAAAAGGGCTTGATTCCGGGCTAGGGGAGCATCTCGAGGCTACAAGGAGCTCACCTGGAGCAACGACGAGGGACGGGGAGGCTCGAGGCGGCTTGTCGATAGGAGCCCGAGGCGACGACGAGGGGGGGTCGTCGAGGGTAGCTCGCTGGAGAGGGGGAGAAGGGCCGGTGCAGTAGGGGATGACTTCGGGGTGTCGAGGAGGTCCTCTTGGTGGCGGCGATTGGGCTGAGGCGGCGAGGAACTCGGTCGGCGATGGAAGGGGGTGATTCGGCCGGAGGAGGGGAAGAAACCAAATCTGGGCGATTTCTTTGGGGACACTTACCAATCGGCGAGGGGTGAAATGAGGGAGTGACAATGGGGAGCTTGGGGCTCTTATAGCTAAAGGGGAGGGGCTGGGAGCCGTTGAAGGTGCAGTGGAGTGCACACGGTCACGAGGTGGCCGACATAGGGGTGCTCTGGCGAGGATGTGACAGACGGCGCTTGTTGTGAGGGCGTATTGTCGTCACAAATAAGACCAAGAGGGAGCCGCACACGTGTCTGAAGAGCATGTGGCACTAACGCACTAGCGAGCCTGGCGTAAGCGATCTGACGGTCGCGAACTTCTTGTGACGCGGTGGGGAAGTGTGTGGCGACGACCTAGGCGAGCTGGAGTAGGTGGCGAGGCGACAAAGCGACGTGGCGGTAGCGCGGTGCAAAGAAGTGGGCATGCACGGCATGGATTGGGCGCATGAGAATGAGGCGACAGTCGCTTTGGCCGAGCGAGAGAGAAGAAAAAGGGGGAGGGGAGAGGAGATGGGCTAGCTGGGCCGAAGGAGAGAGGCTGGGCCGGGCTAAGGGAGAAAAAGGGAGAAATTTTGAAAAGAGAGACAAATTCGAATTTGAATTCAGGTGGAAGGGAGAATTTTGCAATTAACACACTAATTTGAATTAGGTTTTCTAAACCAAAACGACAAACGGAGAAATACTATTCAAGAACCGAAAATGGGCTGTTACATTGCACAAATCATTTAGCGTTTCGTATCTACAACGCTTCTTTGTTCTATTACTTTCTGTGGTTCACTGCTGCCATTTACGCATATAACTTTTTAAGAATGTGTGTAACATTGAGCGAAGTGCAGTATACTCATTACCTTTGGACAACATGTCTACTCAGTTTTGGTTGCACAATCTTATAGTTAGTAACAACATAAAAACGTAGTTTATTGAATATATCAAATAGCTAATAACTACAATTTTTATGCTTAAGTATTTCCTGCATAAATTTTTTGGTATAGTTCCTCAAGGATGTTTCCAGTTTGTATTATATTTACAAAACAGCTGGGGCTAAAAAAGAGGACCGTCCTTTGAACATAAATCCACTGCTAAGAACAAATGTTGGTCGCCAGGCAATGTGTAATATGCAAATTGCAGTAAATGTTGGCATAGAACTAATGGTCCATAAGTATCTATCACTGTACATTTGTTTTTGAAGATACACTTTTTTTTGCTGCGAAAAGTGCATTGGTCGCTTTTCTGTGTTGCCATAAAGTTATTTTGTTATATTTCTATTTGACGTCTCTTCAATTTGTTTGCTTGGTCACTCCTGACAGTTTTTTGATCTACAGAACAATGGGTCTTGAATCAGCGATAAATCGAACCTGCATCTATTTTCTGCATATGAATGGTTTTGGTTAACACATGTAAGTGAATGCATTCTCCCTGTTACACGCCCCATATGAATGATTCTAGTTAGGACATATAAGCGAATGCATTCTCCCTGTTGTACGCCCCAGCCCATATGGCCTCCTTCGTTATCAAGCTTTTCATATCTTTTCCTCCAAACGAAAGGACTGTAGTTCATTTATGTAAGTTTCTTCTACTACTATAGATCATCTACTATTCTCACCACATAATTGCAAAGTACTTTATACTGATCAATGGTATACACAAAATGATGGAGGGTTATATTTCAGTATCTTAGTATGTAGGTGGATTATTCGAAAACGAAAAGGATTGTAGTTAATTTAGTTAGGTTTATTATGGATGTATACGCAAAGATATATAGGGATGGGCAACAGGTGCTTTCGATGTTTATAGTACCCCTAATCTACAGTCCTGTCCTGTGTCCTGCTGATACAAAGGTAGACACACTGATGGTCATGTCATGGTTGTATATTCATAGACAGATAATCAATTTTCCAATTTCTTGGCTTTTCGTCTTTATATTTTTCCTGCAGAACTTTTTAGGCCTCTTACGAAAGGTCTACTATGTCACGAATCTTGTCATTGTATTATTAAATAGCCTGCGAAAGCACTCTGTTGAGCCTAGATTGCATGTAGTTCCATCTATTAACAATAGCTAACTGTCCTTGACAAGGGTATCTTGTTTGTCCGTAGAACTTACTAATCTTTATTAGTAGATTTTTGGGTCAATTAGTCGGTTGTTTATGCTTATATAGTCTTATGTTGGATCTGATATTGGCTAACAAAATTGCAACCACATTTCAAAAATGCGACTGAATTCATCCTGTAAGGTAATGAAGATTCGGATGATGAGGTTGCTCTTGAGTTGTGAATTCTGGTATGTTTTCTGGCAACATAGTGAATTCAACATGTCATGTTCAAACTTTGTATTATAATTTTTATTTTTTTATTGGCGCTCCTTATCACAACTTTTTTTTGTCAATTATTCTGTCTAATTCTTTAAATTCAACAGTTTTTATTCTTACATTTTATCGGTTGACATCCTTGAAATTCAAAACAAACTATGATCAACTAACATAGCTAGGAGTTTTCGATCCTGTTTAATGCATTGTTAGAGTACTAACTATCGGTAAACTTTTAGATCTGCGTCCTGTGATGTCAGCATGCCTTCTGAAGGCTTGCGGGAATTTTTGCCACGCTTAATCCCGATATATAATTTTTCCTTATTTAAACGAAAGCTGATACATGTCGGCGTTAGTTACAGTTTTTAACACCATTCTTAATATTTATTTTCTAGACTTTGTTATCGAACATGATCTATGCTGATGATGATGAGTCACTCATTATACCCCAACTAAACATGTTCAGCAAAACCCAGCTTTTCAATGCCAAAGAAGTTTATATTGTGTACACTTCAAAAACTAAGTCTATTGTTCAAACAACCTAAGATCAATGGCGCAGTGCAGCGTGCATTATCATCGTAGTCAATTCTACCAGAGGTCGCCGGAACGAGCTTCACCGATTTTCACCAAAAACCGGTCCATATTTCGAACCGTGCCGTGTTGAACATCGTGGACCTGCCCCAAGTTAAGCATCCTATACAAAAGCTAGTTCAAAGGATAAGAAACGGCCAACTTACAAAATAATTTCATTATTTTGGCTACTAGAAAATGTACACCTAGAGAACCTACGAGTGGTCGGTTGACTAGAACGTGGCTCGTAGCTCGTAGCCTACCAGCGTTCGAGTTCTGCTCGATGTTGTTGTTCATCCGAATAAATTGAGTATACATGCATACTGTTTAATGAAAAAAATGTGTGCCTATGTGCTGTAAGATCTTGATGCTCCACAAAAATTCCCAGTATTTGTAGAGGATATTTACACGTGTGTGGTGGTTGTGCGTCCACTTGTACTTAGAAAGTAAATGTACAAAACCTACACGGTAGGCCAGTGATTGATTAAGCTGTTGAGTCGAGTTGGCGTCAGATAAGCCTTTTGTTATGTTGGTCGCTGTCAGGTGTCCCTCCACTGAGTGTACCGTGCATTGCATGCACACGTGGCTGTGTGCTATGTCGCTTTCAGTTTTAGTTTATCAAGACACGTGTCGGAAATTAATTTGGAGTCTATATACGTTTGTCACGAGTCCAACCAAACCTTGTGCGTTGTTGTGCCTGTTTCTTTTCCTTTTTTCCGACACTAATAATCTATTATGGTACTATGGTAGGGATTTGTAATGCGAAGCGAAGAAGTACGTGCAATCTTGCAATAAAAGCGCGGTTACACCATCACGTGGCTGCGTGGTGGGTCTGTCTTATTTATCACTGCACGCGCTTGTACAACGTTGGATCAGGAATCTAGGTACAGGATTTTGACCATCATGGTACGAACAGATCCGCATCACTGTGTGAACAATGATGAGCAATGATACGTGAGTAAGCGAATAGTACACGGCAGTGGTACTGCAGGCAAAAATTGTTATGGCAAAAATGCTGTAGCAATTGATATGGACATTTGCTTTTCGATCGGACGATGGATATCAGTTTCTAATACGTGTCACTGTAGATTCTCTGTATTGAATCTTTCAATGTAGATGATCCATTTCCATACGAACACACGAAGAATAATTCCACTTGCTCTCCGCTCCTAGCTCTGCCCAATGTTGTGTAAAAGGAACACGGTTGGCGGACAGAAAGATATCGCCGACTGGATACAGACGAATAATCAGAATTATACGGATAATTATATGTTCTAATTATATATTAATATTTTTTTGTGAGGTAATATATGCTATATTTGACACATAAACACACTAGAATTTATTGGGATGGTTAGTAGACACCCGGCAACCCACTTAAAAATAAATAAACCACAATACTTGAAGGACAATTTTTAGGTAATAAGGAAGCAGTGAAGGGTGAACCATGCTAGTGAGGAGGCGATTCCAACAAAAGCATGGAACTCTACCCCAGTTGGCGCAACGAAGCTGCAGTCGACGAGTATTCCGTTTCAGAACACGAACTGACTTGGCGGGTGGCGGCAAGCTCGGCTACGGCGTTCTACGGGGGAGGCTTCGGTGAGCGGTGGACGGGAGAAGCATCTTCAATTGCGTCCGTTCGAGACATTGACGGCTTCGGCTCAGTGGTTTCCAGCACCAGCTTCAGTGGCTTTGTTTTGTGTGAGCAGATTTGTTAAAAAATTTGCAATCTAATTGAGGTTTAAACGGATTTGTCGCCCGATTAAAGGGCCGATGAATCGCATTATTCGGGCGATTAAATGTCCGATGGCGTTAACAGGCTTCTGCATCAGGTGTTCGTGACTGTTTGGTCACTGACACCTAATATGCGGCCAACTAATCGGCCCGTTTAGACCGTTTTTTACTACACTGTTGCACGCTCCTTTCCTCCTTGCGTGTTTGGTGGTAAAAATCTAGTGATAAAAATCCTAATTTGAGGTTACCCTCAAGACCTGTTTACGGGCGTCCCGGTCCAGCCCGCCGGCCCGGCCCGAGCCCGATCATATTCGGGCTGGGCTTGGGACAGGAAATCCGGTCCGAAGGAAGCCCGGCCAGGCCCGAAATCTCGATAAAAACAATTTAAAAAATAGAATTCTATTTATTTAATGCTGAAAATGAATTAAATATTAGTTTTTTATTCCAAAAATAATTAAAATAATACATTTTAAACAGGAAATTTGTTTTTCGGGCCGGACTAGGCTCGGGCCTGATGATTTTTGGTCAAGCTTTTCAAGCCCGGTCTGGCTCGCATTTGAACAGGTGACAAACTAGCGGAGCGGCCGAAGGACACGAGGAACGATGTATGCGCGACACGTGACTCCATCTTGGGTCTGCTGGAGGGCATGTGGAAATGTCCCACGCGTGACATGTGGTGAGCTCGCCTCTCTTACACTCTGCAAGCGAGCTCGCCTCACTCTCGGTCCCCTCATCTTTTTCTCTCACTTTGCTGCTCCTAGCCACGAAAGCTTCAATTTGAAAGCTTTTTAAATGAGTTGAAGGTTTCAAATAGGAAGTTTTTTCCGAATTCATTTGAAAGTTCCTAATAGAACGCTGTGTGTTTTCCTTTTTTAGAAAACAGAGGAAGGAGGGTGAGTTTCTAATGTGCGACGCCCCGTGTCATTACCCTGAGGATAATCACACTTAGGCACACGGATTACTATTCGTTTGCCCAGTAGAACACTGTTCCAACGAATAGTAAGCTATTTATCATGGTTAACGCAGCAGAACAATAAAATAGAAACTGTTCTTTATTACAACAGTAGCCACACAAGACTATAGTTATTATTACAAGTATTACACAAATACAAAAGGGAACATCCTTGCTTCTCTAGCCTGCCTTGAGTTACTGGCTGCCTAATGGTCCCACGTGTCAAAGATGGCGCCCATATTGCCCTGGTCATCATAATCAGCGCCTTCCCCTTCTATGACTGCGTTGGTACCTGCAAGCTCCTCATCCCACTCGGGATAACTCCCGACCGGATTTGGATCTAAGCAAGGGGAGAGATAGCAAGAGTGAGTACTATAGTGTACTCAGCAAGCATTAATAGCTAAAATGCATCTGATGAATCTATCTCTTGTCCTTATCAAATTCCTACCTCATCTCTTATTCTGAAAATAGTCATTAAAATTTAGGTTGCAATTTTAATTCCGAAAAGACTACTTGATTACTCGGAGAGAAGATAGACCCCCGACGGTTCCCGTAGACTCCAATCCAGGAGACTGGCATGAATTCATGATTTGATAGCTTCTTGAGCTTGTACCACTTTACCCATAGTTATTCTGAACTCTAAATAAGTCGGGTTCCCTGCATTTCCTTTGATGCGGGTTCAAGTTCAGAATACAGAACGTTTTCCAGATTACGTGATTAAGTCTTCACCCATTACTTTCCGTCGGTGCTGATTTAATCACGTTGTTGACCTCGTCATACACCGAGTTCGATAATGTTGGTTGGGCGGCCACCGTCGTGCCCAACACTCCACCTTAGGCGGCTCGCTTCCGTGCCCAAGCACTCCAATGTGACCCGTTGTGGAGATCATAATTACGTAAAGAGGTAACCTTTCCGCCCGCCGAAACGGGAAAATGGTTGGTACTGAATTACGGCCTCTGACCGAGTAAGAGTTTTGTTTGTCCTTATATTATAACCACCCGTAAAAAGGGACCCACCTCTTACCTCATCATCATCATTGCGTTCCCCTGCCCGGGCCTCCTTTTACCAACCTAGTAATTCTCATCTCTTTTCTCTACTCATTCTCATTTCTTATTTTCATCTCATTTTCATCTTTCTTATTTTTTTCATCTTCATCTCATTTATTCGATTTGGTTTTTGAAAAATAGTTTTGATGCAATACATATAAGATAAAGCAAGATACGGTTTATATTTAATATAGCTATGTTAATGAACAAGGGAGTAGCTTGCCCGTGGAACTGTAGAAGAGATCGTCGTTGATGAAATTGGTATTATCTACTCTTGTTGGTTCACCCGCTGCAATTTATACGATGGTGCGAAATAATAAATACATAATTAAATACTTATCAATAGTATGTACGACTATGTGCATACTAGTGGAATGATCCTTTTTGTTAGCGGATTTTATTTTAATAATAGTTTGAAACCTGTTAAGTTAGCACTCTCCCGGTAGCGGTCATTCTACGATCTATTAAGCTCTAGGGTTGAGGTTGCGAAACTCACGTATTACCGCACGGAAATTAACATATTACTCGTACTCACATTTTACTAAGTTTGTTGAATTCTATTTGCGCAAATACGCTTAATTGAGTGTACTTAATTGCGTACGCATTTATTTACTCGTCTGAATAAATTCGGTGTTGAGTAATTTAATTGCTCTATCATGAATAATTTAGCTTCTAACATAACCGACTATTCATTTTAATCTGTGGTTCTAAAGACGATTACTTGCATCGCCTAACCTTAGACAAATATTACGACTTTTTCATGTATTTAATTGCTATGGATCCGGTTCATGGTTAAATATTAAATGCATAACTTATATGATTATACGGTTCAATGGTTACACGGTTTGTAATATTCTTTGGTCTAATGACTATAAAATACTAACAATTATTATTTTTATTGCTACAAACACTAATTAACACAATTCTGGTGGAAATGATACCTTTACCCTAACTTCTTTTTAACCCTAATCCTAATTATTTACCTCTAATCTAACCTACCCCCTCTCTCTTTCCTAAATCCCTAACAACCGACATTTCCCACTGACCACCTCCCACTGCAGGTCTTCTCCCCAAATCCAATCCTCTCCTCTCCTTAAGCTCTCCTCCTCCCTTCATTCTCCCATGGCGCCACCTCTATTTCCCATGGCTCCTCCTCTGGCCGACTCCTCCTCCTCTGGGTCTCCCGGCTGCTGCTCATGCTTTCTTGTGCCTCTCCACAAGGTCCATCGAGCTCTCTACGGGCCGTGCTGCCCTTTGCCTAAACGCCTCGTCGCCGCCTCCGGGTCCAGCCGCCCCGCGTCAGCCGTCTCACTCGTGCGCTTTGGTCCCACGCCCATCACGCCACGCCCTAGGCCAGCCCGCCGGGTAGCCTCTGCTTGGCCAGCTTGCCGCCTATATCTTGCCGTCACCTCCTGTGGATCGCTGAGCCATGTTGGGTTACTCCACCTTGCCTCCTCCTGGCTGCAAAGGCAGTGCTTGCTTGGTCAGCCTCCCTCCTCACGCGTCAGGCTGCTCTGCCAGTCGGCTTGGCCTCTGACCGCCGACCACGACCTCCACTCTTGCTACACACCTTCAAACCCTCCTTACTCTCTAACCTCCCCTCTGAAATCTTGCTTTGTTTTAATTTATTTTTGTTGATTTGCTTATACTAATGTGAGTTCATTGTGCTAATGCATGGGTACTGGAAGAGATGGATGTGGCCATGATGCTTGCTATTGATGTTAGTAAAGCCTAAATGATGAAGTGGCCCGCTGCTCTTGAACCCTTATGGTATAAGGCTCCCTATCTTCTTTCCTCCCTATTGCTCTGTGATGAAATGTAAACTGAGGGCTAGATAGGGATACTATATTGAGATGCTCTATGGATGATTGATGTGCATAAGTGTGGAGCACTGAGATGTAATCAAGGGTTACCTCCTGTTGAGATAAGGATAGGGAAGAGGATTGTAGTGCCAGTTCTGTGCTGGTGCTCTCCCCTTCTCCTTTGCTACAATCGGCTTGCAGGTGATGATGAGGTGAACTCTGAGCCTCCTCCTTGTGGGTTTGATGCTTGGCTATGCCGATGGTTCTGGCTTCGCAGGTCTGGCTCTTCTTCCTGCTCCCTTCCTCCTTCCTTTCTATGGCTTGGTGGTGGCTTAGATAGTGGAGGCAGTGAGGTGCTTGGCTAGGGCTTACCTTTGTGCTCTGAGGTTTCCTCTGTGTTCTTGCTTGAGCTCTGGTGGGACTTTTCTTGGCCTTGTTCTTGTGCTCTGGCTGTGAGGAATGGAAGCTTGTGTATTTGGGGTGAGAGGAGCCTTGACTGGATGGGGGCATAAGCAGGATTGTTTCGGTTGCCCTTAACCCCTTCCTGTTGGGCTGACTTATCTCTTGCCTGGCTTATGGCGGTTTGGTTATGGCGGTTCCTATATGTGCAAGATTTTTTCTTTGGGGGGGTTCTTATCCTCAAAGACCTTGTGCATTTCTTTTCTTTTTACCCTTTCCTATTCTTTTTATTACCAGGCTCTTATCTCTTGAGTCTCCTCTTCCCTATGGCTGTTGGCTTATGGCGGTTTGCACTCTTGAGTTATCTCAGAAGCATGCAATGCCCTAATCACCCTCTCTTGTTCATTTTATCTCACCCTAATCTTTTATCTTTCTTCTTCTTCATTCCTCACTGTAAATGTTGGTTATCTGTGCTCCTTTGTGATGCATGCTTGACTTTTGCTATGCTTGTGGGAAGGCGGTGGCCGTATTTGTGAACTTGTACACTACATGTAAGAATAAATCTTGATTAGGGAAAGGTATTTGGTGGCTTTATTGGGGCATTCAGCGACCACTATATCACATGCCTTAACTCCATTGTCCTAACATGGTACTATTGAGGCAAGGTCTGTTGGTCCATTGGTTGCTAGATGGGGATGCATTGATGAATGGGTTTGTGTTGCCTTGGTGGGATGAAATGAGAAGAATGCTACATGTGGGTTTATGTCGGTTCTCTTGTGGCATCTTGGCTTTGGTATACTGATGAGGCTTGGTGAGGATGGGGTTTAATGGAATATGAGATGTGGGCTTGTGGGACCCTATGATGCTCCGACTGAGGGTAAGATTTAATGAGATGGGCCTTGTGGGATTATACTGCAATTGCGGTAATGAACAAGGTGGGTGTTGGATTCTACTGATGACGGATGAGGATATCCCTAGAAGTAAATGTTGCCTATTGACTCTGGTTGATTTGGATACCTTGATTACTAAAGGAGCCGACTAACTCAGGTTGGTCAGGGTGCCTTGGTGATCGAGGGACCGGTTGGCCTAGGTTGATATGGAAATCCTATTGTACTTCGGGAAATTCTGACGGCAACCTCTCTCCCTTCTAACTAGCTATTACTGCATCCCTTTTGTTTGGCTAACTGTTGTCTAGGCGTTTTGGTTGCATGAGACGGAGAGGCGAAGGATGACGGAATAAGATGTCGGGAAAAGATTCGATGAGATGAATGCAGCAACATGAATTGTAATTTAAATTTTCTTTTGTAATTAACATTGTAATTGTTTTGTAAAATTAATCTTGTATCCATTCTTGTGTTGTAAAGTAATTTTTGTAACAAAAATTTGGTTTGTAATATTTTAATTCCGCTTTGTAAACGGACTGTTATAAAACTGTGATGTGAATAAATGATGTTTGCTTAGTTTGCTAAGTTCTTTGCGTTAATTATGCAATTGAATATTAATTAAGATTATGCTTGAGATTAGTTTAATGAAATTTTTACTTACGCTAATTACTGATTATTGTTGATTAGCTTAGTTTTAATTATATGGGTTCTCACATAATGGTATAGATGCAGGCATTCGGATTCTACCTGCTCCGCTTTTCTATTCGTGCCGAAACAGGCAGATCAAATTGCTTTGTGAGTTTCTAATGCAGGGAGAGGTCGGTCGATGCACGGAAGGGAAGCGGTTGGGTTGCGTTCTTTTATTTATTTATTTAGGTTGTGAGCCCACCAACACGTAGTACACATTGGATCATTGTGCTAAACTAAACCCCCTTGTATGGTCCCACCTTAGACCGTTTAGATGGATCAAACAATGGAGTTTTTGGCTTACTAGTAGGGTGTTCATGCGTTACGATGAAATCCTATATTTTGAACGAAACAATTTTTATATTTGTGTGAAGCGTATGAACAAAACTGAAGCTTTCTGAATCGGCTCTCATTGAAAATTTTCAGTAGTCAGGAACACAAAACAATTCCACATTGCATTTCATGGCTCAAAATTTATTTGAACAAAATCTCAAACGGTTTTTTAAAGGAAGAAAAACACATATTTATATTGGAAAATTATAGAGACACATTTAAAGTTAGTCCAAACAGTTCTAATAGCTTAACTCATGCACACATTTGCGGTTAGAACTCAGAACCAATGATGTTTTTTTGGGTAAACCAATCATAACATATCTATGAATGAATTGATTCCCTGTATCATCATGTCCTAGTTACATACTCGTGTGTTGCAATGGATAAAAAGAATCGTATATGAGATGAGACATGCTCCACGAGAGCGGGCAGAAGTGGGAGGAGGTGGAGGAGGAGCTGAGAGCCGCAGCGCGGGAGAGGGACGCGCGTGCGCAGCCGAAAGAGCGGTTATGGTGGGAGGCGAGGAAGGAGGTGACGCCGCCTCCTCCCCTGGCAGCCGCGTTGTCGTCGATGAGGAGGACCGACAGGTCTGAATGCGCCTTTCGCATGTGGTAGAGTTGGCCCTCGTGGATCTCCTCAGACGTGAGCAACATGGATGGCGCATGCCGATGAGGCGCTCCTAGTGGCACACCTGCTCGACACCGTCATGCGCGGCGTTGCAGACATCGCAGAGTTTTGTTCAGTAATTTTCTCCTATCTTTCCTTAGCGTTTTTTAGGTCAGGAGGGTGTGGGACATGCACGGGAGGGGTGGAAGGAGTCGGCACAAGTTTTTTTTATTTTTTATGGTGGGACGATCGTTCCGCTGCGCGGGAGGAAACTCTTTCTTTATTGGTTAAGATAAGATAAGATGCACGGGAGGGGTGGAAGGAGTGGTTGCGAGTTTTTCCCAAGGGTGAGATGATCGCCACGCTGTACGGGAGTAAACTCTTTCTTTTATTAGTTAAGATAATATTTAGTATTTTTTTTAAAACGAAATAGCAAATATAATCATCTGCGATCGAAATAACAAAAATGATACCGCGACAGGTTAGCCAGACGACACGTGTCCCCTACCTCGCTCCTAGTTCGTTGAAGCCACCTTCCGCGATCCCCGTGCGTGGCAGCCACCTACCGCGCTCCCAGTCCGCGGCAGGATGATATGCACACGTGGGCACCGCGAGCAGGCACATTCCTGCCGTGGACTAGGAGAGTGGCAGGTGGCGTGCCGCGCACGGGGATCGCGGTAAGAGAGGTGCTGTGCACAGGGAGTGCGGTAAAGATGCTATTTTTGTTATTTCAGACACGAAAAGACTAGATTGGCTGTTCGGTTTCAAAAAGATGCCAAACGAGCCAATAACTCCCAAAATGTTGTCCATGCGCTAGAGGCTACCGATGTCATAAAAATCGACTCCTTTTTTTGCACTGAAGGTACATTATATGCCCAGTGCGGTAAAGATGCTTATTTATAATCTTCATGAGGACTTGTGCCTAGCAAACATGCTTGATGCTTGAGATTGAGATCAGTTCTTCGAATAAGGTGTATTTAGTTGCAAAGCAAACTCTAGACTTTAAAGAGCATTCAAATTAATAACTCCTAGCCAACGAATGGCCCGTTCGAACTGGATCGAGCGCATGCGGCATGCACGGCATTCCCTTCACCGTCTCTCCTCCGGACGTCTTTCCCCACTGCCACCGCTCGAAACCTATCTCGATCATCAGACTAGGCTTTCGCAAAATCTTTTTTCGCGTGGACCTTCCAGGAAATAGCAAAATCATCGAAATACTACATCGGTTTCAAAATAGATGTTGATGTTGCCGTATAACGTTGCAGTCAAACTTATAAATCTGGGACCACGAATGTAAATAGAAGTATTTAGGTTTGCCACACATAATTGTCATGGGCAGGTTTATCATAAAGAAATGTCCAAATCATTATATATTTTAAAGTAATTGTTAACAAAAGTAATGATCAAAAGTGTGTACTACAGACCGTAATAATGTCTAAAATGATATATATTTTTGGAACGAAGCAGCATGACTAGTATCGGTGTGAGAAGTTGAGGGAGATACTCTAACCAAACAAGATCTCACGCTCTGGAGCAAACATAATTCCTATTTGAACTAGGAACCAGGCAGAGCTTAGGCCCTATTTGAAACGCAGAAATTTCACATAAAACAATTTAATTTTCACGTTAATCAAGAGAAAAAACTCGTGTTCCAAATAAAGTCTAAAAAACTTGACTCAGAGAGAGAGAGAGAGTTCCGAAACAAATCAGACAAGGGCAACCCATTCGCTCGGTAACGCCCATGTTGCCCCCGTTCTCCGGTCACTGATTCCCCTTCAATTAAAAGCAGCCAAGAAGCCATCGGCCGGAGGGCAAAATCTCCTCCCCGATCGCGCGCGCGCGTGGCGCGAATCTACCATAAAAATCCTTCGATTCCTTCCCTCCTCGTCGGTCACTCCCTGTAAGGCGGAATCCTGCGCCGAGGAGCAGTTCCCTCCGGAGGCGCCACCCCCGCCCCGCCCCGGAGCTCGCCGGAGTCGGAATGCCCTGGTGCCTACCGCCGCTCGGAATCCGGCCGCGGGTGCGCTCCTTCCTGCGCGACTACGACGCGCTCCAGTCCCTCTCCCTCGCCCTCATCTACCTCCAGGTGCGCGCACATTCCTTGCCCCGCCCGATCGGATCGGCATGCTCGGCTGCCGTGCTCTCAGGATCGGTTACTTTCTTGTTGTTGTTGTTGTTGTAGTCCGTGATGGGGAATCTTGGGAGCGGATAAGAGGAGGAAGGAGATTTATGCGTGCTGTAATTTTGCTACCTCAGTGGTAATTGTGCGCGTTGCGGCGTTCTTGGGACCCCGGGTTTACGCAAATTTGTATAGATTTTATGCTTGCAGCGTCAAAATATGCTGGCAAATTGAAGTTACTAGTTGAATGCGATTTAGGTGGTGGGCTTCAACTTCCATTCTTTCTTGTGCATAACGCAACCTTAGAAAGAGAAGTGAGGAGTTTTTGTTGAATCTAATGCTGGAGTCAAGTTTGAGCATACCAAAATTCACTGCTTTAGTGACATTTGTGTGCCTTGGCTCTCTGGGCTGTGAGTTTGCCCAGGATTTTTTTTGTCCTTTTCTATTCCATTTGGTCAGATCATTTTGTTCCTTGGATGGGCTTCCAATTTTCATCTTCTTTTTTTATCGGTAATTGCTATGTTGGAAATGTGAATGAGAGGAAGGGCGATAACTTGATGCTGGAATCACTTCTTAGTATGCTGCAGTTATAGCATCCTAGAGTTAATGATGTGCCTTGCTTCTTGTCAGAATCAACGCCCATGCTTTAGAAGCAAGGTTACTTGCTTCTGGCCTTTTTAAACTGAGAATTAGCACAAAGTGTCCATGTTCGAGCAGTTCTTGATGGTTTCATTGGTTAGCAATTAGTTTTGGCCAGGTACGATCTAGATGAGCTTCATGATTCGACTATTTTTTGATTCGTTGTAGCAGCCTAGGAAATGGTAACGAGAAGAACAAAGATAACTTTGTGCTGGAATCAGACGAGCGCTATAATTTTACTGTCACACTATCATTAGTGATAATTATGCCTTGGTTAAGGTATTGCAATTTTTTTCTTCTTCTGAATTTGGGCAGTTTTTTGTCTTCCTGATGCTTACAATGTTGGAAACAAGTTAGTTTTGAACTTTTAATCGAGTGCAACTTAGTGAGTCTTGTAGACATTATTGTGTTGAATCTTTGATCAGGTTTGGTAAAAGAACAAGGCAAAGCTGGTCCACTTCAAATGTCGTGACACTTGAATCATGGTTTTACATTCAACATGCTTATCCTAATTTATACTTAGGGTTCATGCCTTATGTTCAGTTCTTTTGATTTTTATGTAATTTTAATGCTTATAGTGTCAAAATGAGTTCTTACTTAGCAGAAAATCGAATTTACTTCAAACTAAGGTATTCACTTGCATAGTTTTTTCTTCAAATTTTTAGATTGGTTGTGCGCTGATTGGATCTCTTGGGGCACTGTTCAACGGGGTTCTTGTGATCAACCTGGTGATAGGGCTGTTTGCTGTTGTTGCAATTGAGACTAGTAGTCAGAGACTTGGACGGACATATGCTGTCCTTCTCTTCTTCGCTATCGTCCTTGATGTTTCTTGGTTTATACTCTTCTCACATGCTATATGGTATGTCTTCTGCAACCACTGTTTTTCAGTTTAATAATCTAATTTTCCTTTCTGTATTGTGAATGCAGACATCTGTGCAAATAGGAAAAATCATGATAGTCTGCATAATAAATGGACTAGTGACTTTAGGTGATATTGATTTTTGTTTGATGGCTTCATAAAATTTAATGAAATGGAGTACTGATGCAAAATAACTGTCAAGTCAAACCAGTCTGGGCAAGTTTTAATGCCTTTTTTTGGAGCCCACCAATCCGAATGATATCAATCTGTTGAAGGTTCAGGGAAAACCCTTATGATGTCAATATGTTCAAGGTTCAGGGAAACCCTTGTTTCATGAAACTTGTTTTGATTGATGATTCCCATTTTGTGCCTAATTGAGAGGAAATTGCCGGAGTGGGTTTGTGCGTTCTTCTTTCAGTAGGGCAGTAGCACACTATTTCTTCTTTCACAGGTAAAGTTAATTTCAGTTTTTGCTGCATTGTGAATACTGTATAATATATGATTTGTCAATGATTTTTCATCTAATAAGTACCTATGCGGGCTTCGTTTCTTCTATCATCCCATTTCTAATGTTTATGAAATGTCAGATTTAGAATCTTAACTGCATAAGTCATTTGGTATGTCTGTGCTATTGGATGAATACAGAAATATTTGCTAGCGCACTTTCTTTTTTGGTAACTGGGAGAATATTCATTCCGTCCAACAAAAAGGGAAAATATTCTAAAATTATAATTTAGAGTTATACTATGTATTCTTCTGACTCTGGTATCTATTTATGCAGGAATATTACTCCTGACGAGAAGTATGGTCAACCTTTTGTTTTCTCACTCAGACTAGCATTGTGGATGCAAATTATTGGGTTTTCAGTGAGGTTCTTGTCTTCGTTCATATGGATCCAGATGTATAGGTTAGGGGTCTCATCCAGCACCCCAACATATTATGAAGCAAATTATGATGCAAGAAATAGTTTCTTGAGCCCCAGATCTAATTCAGCTAGACGGAGCTCCATGGCTGATGATATATTGGGAGGTTCTATATACGACCCTTCCTACTATTCTTCACTTTTTGAGGACGTTCGAAACAATGCATGCAATCATCAGGTATTCCCTTCTCATTTATGTTAGATCTTTCCTTGTGTGTATTTGCTTGAACAAGTACCAAAGAGATAATTGGAGGGTATAACATATCTTTTTTTAAAAAAAGTTTTTCTGGTATGGTTGACCTACCTTTTTAATTCATTTCGCATTACATTTTCATATAAACAGCTCCTCTCTTTGCTAAGACATTCATATCATAGTTTTAAGATAAGATCATAAATGTTTGTGTACACTTTTGGCTTGATTCTCCATTTTCCCGCTTTGCAGCTAACATAATATTCCCCAACTTCAAGTATTCTCAATCTATAACATTTAGCATTTAGCTGTCGATGATTGAACTTTATAATATTATCAGCTTCTCAAGAATTAACCATATATAGTTCATCAATTTTTAAAAATGCAATTGGTAACTTTGAAATCATTAGAAAGCTTAGCATGTATTATTTCTCCAGTCAGATTGTTTTCCCATGGGATAGAGGGGGATTCCATCTGGACACTAAAATTCTGTCAGGAATATTTTTCCTAGTACCCAAACAAGGCTCAAAACAATTGTTAATCCTAGATTCCTAGTTATGTGATGGTTATATTGATATCCTTTTGTTATGGGTATTCTAAATTGAAGATGGTAAATTTTGACCTAGTTGACTTGATCTAGCTTGAAGATTACCTCAGATTTTGTGTCATGCAATGGATGGACTGCAAGAACTACACATTTGTTTCATCTACCTTACTTTTCTGCACCTTTTTGTCCTGACAATTTTTTTTATTCTTTTCTCTCTGGCCTCGTCATCTAGCATTCTTTGTTGGTTGGCTGTTTTAAATATGACGTTGAGTAATTTTTTTGTCATACATCAACTCAGGTTGTAGTTCTTTAAATTTATGTGTCTCATAGCTTTCAAGGTATTGGATGCATTTTGCATGAGGAATGTCTTGTAGCCTTCTGAAAGAAAGGGAAAAGGGGCATGCCTAGGATACAGCACTCAGTTGTTAACTCATTTATTAATGCTGAAAGTCTGTGTCAACATTGCTAGAAGCATAGAGTGTGTGAATTTACAAAGAGCTCGTCTGTTTGCAGGGAGAGAGACAAAGTGGCAGTAATGACAGCGGGTCAACATCTGCAGGCCAATCTCCACAACTTAAATCTTTCGCTAGCAGATCTTTTCTGGCTAATGATGTAAGTGATTCCCAGTTAGTGCAATTATAATATAACAAGTTCATTTCTACATAGCCCATCATTTTGTCAAAACTGTTGGAGAACCACATGTATGAACTAATTTCTAAAACTGTTGTATTACAAAATGCGGATATGGATATCTTATTCTTTATGCTCTCCAGTATTATCATAGCCTATCTCTGACGTCTCAGTCTTCTTTGTAAGTCTGCTTTGAAACACAACTAATGCTCAGCAGTGTTCTCTAATCCAATCTGATCATGTGCTCTCTGAGTTTGAACCTATGATGCACGGACACGGATACGTCGACACAACACGACACGACACGGACACGGGAATTCGTCATTTTTCCAAAAATACCGATACGGCGACACGGCTATATATATTTAAATAATAAGAATAAATTACACATATGTATAATTTTTTATGTTTCTTCATGCTAGTCGAACTGAAATTTTGTGAAGTGTAAAATAAACTCGGAATATGTACCTCTCAAAGATAATCCTTGCCTCTTCATTCTTCCTGCAGTCAATTCATTGATCATGACATGTTCAATTGTTCATATGAATACCATTTTCAGAAATCATAATTCCATATACCTGGAAAAAGAATTAACATGATTAGCAAGAGTTGCAAGAATATAAAGATAACATATGTACTTGATTTTTTGAACAATCTAAGTCAAAGACTCAAAGCAATAGAGCAACTACAATTGATAAGCAATAAAAATAATTAAAAAGCAGCCAAGTTCAAACATAGAAACTTAAATGCATAGTTCATGATTCCACAATGGAGGCTTGAACCTATTGTTGGTTTGCTCCTCTCTACCACTCGAATTACCGGTTTCCATTTTTCTAAAATGATGAAAACAAGCAATCAGTAACATACTAACATAGTAACATATTAACATGAGAGCAAGCATCAATGGCTCAATGGTCAATGCATCATTTTTCTAAAATGCTTGTGTATTGATGCTATGCTTGTGATACATAAATGAATTGATGCATTGAGGCATTGATGCTTGTGTACGCCATCAGTACACAAGCATCAATGCCTCAATACATTAATTCATTTATGTATCACAAGCATAGCATCAATACATACTAAGTCTCACTGTCTCAGTGTATCACAAAATCACAGTTCACAAGTCACAAGCAATTAAGCAAAGCATCAGTACACATGCAGCCTCTAATCCTCCATTCTAGACCAACATCAACATACTTACATACATACTAATACATATTCATTAGTAATTACTAACTTCAGTCTATCACAATTCTGAATTCACAAGCAAAGCCAAAGCATCAGGGCTCAAGCCATCAGTGCATCACCATCAAATCATCAATCCATCAACCATCAGTATAGCCATCGCCCATCGGCCCATGCCATCAGTACATAACAAGGCACAAGCAAAGCCAAACCGCCAAAACATCAATCACTTCACTGCATCACCAATTCAACAATCACCTGAGGTTGGAGCTGCGGCGGCGCGAGGGACTGAGGGAGCACCGGAGGTCCGGATCTGGCGGCGCGAGGCGAGGGAGCCGGAGGACCGGAGCGCGGCGGGCGGCAGGAGGGAGGTCCCGAGCTGGAGGTCGACGAGGAGGAGGAGCCGCCGAGCTGGAGGTCATGTGAGGAGGAGGAGGCGAGGAGCCGCCGGGCCGAGGTTGCGCGAGGAGGACCGAGCTGGATTCTGGCGCGACCTCCCGAAGCCCAACCGCGCGCGACCTCGACCGAGCTGGATTCGACGCATGAGGAGGAGGAGGCGAGGAGCCGCTACCGAGGTCGCGCGGGAGGACCGGCGCTGATCGGCGGCGACGACTCGGCCGAGCTAGATCCGGCGGCAATGAAGCGCCCACGGCCGGCGCGCGACCTCGACGGCGCGGCTTACGCGATGCTGCGGCTTGGATCGGAGGCGGAGGTAGGCGCAGCTCTCGTAAGGGGCTCGCCTTCGCGGGACGGAGCGGAGGCAAGAAGAAATGGTGACCTAGCTAGTGTTGGGCCGGGCCGTGTCCTAATACGTGTCGGACACGCGGTCACGGCGTGTCCGACACGTATCGGGAATTTTAAAAATAAAAATTTATTATTAAAGTCACCGATACTTCGCCGACACGTGTCGGAGACGTGTCCGACACGTGTCCGTGTCCGACACGCCGTTTGACACGGATACGGCAGTTTTTCCAAGTGTCCGTGCTTCAGAGGTTTGAACCCATCTTATCTCATTCTATGTGCTACTTGCCCACTAGCTGAGGGGTTCTAAGAGAATGCACCTTTGTTGTACTGCCTACTATAACATAAAGCACCGATAGACAATTCTGGCTGACTGCTTGCTATTACTAATGCGCCACAATAATGGAGTTCCTGGTTAAATATTCAAAGTATGGAGTTTGCGCTGTACATATTAGATGGTAATGACTAATGAGCAATAGGAGCAATTTTGGGCTGATTGGCATCAATTTGTATTGGTAGTAGACTAGTACCTTCATGGATTATTGTTTGGATGTATTTATGGAGAGCTATTACAATTTCATTGACTCGGGCATGTATTTTGGGAAATGACTGACGTTTTTTTAACAGATGGAAGCTGGACTAAGAAGACCCCTGAACTCTTAATGTAATGCACAGCAGACTGAAGTTGACGATGGAACTCATTTTGCCAATCTAAGCACTCTTTGAGGCTCTTGCAGCCACCTTTCTTGTTGAAATATAGAGATTTGTACAGTGCAAAAGCTCATGTCTCGGACCAGAGGGTTTCTCAATGAAAGGAGATCAGCAAAATACCGGAGTGATGATCGCCTGTGTTCCTGTGCATTCTTGAACTTCTACAAGAGCTTTGGTGCCATTTTGGAGCAATGCTCGCCTGCTCGGCGCACTTGAGTTGGATGGTTTGCAATGGGCGGTAGATTTCACAACCATCGATGTCACATATTGGTTTATGCCTTAATGTTTTGCTGCTCAGTATGTTCCATTTTTCAGACATGTGTGTTGCCTGTTTCTCCTAACTATCAAGAAAATGAAGCTAGTTCTCCTGTAGTGACTTGGTCCTACAGATAGCCACTGCTGGCATCTTCATCTTCTCCCCTAGCATTTTGGCCATTGTTCATATTGTTATTTTGAAAAGTTGCACATTTGGGTCAGTAAAGGAAAACAATTTAAATTTCATTCTGCTGAGTAAATTGAAGGCTCAATATTGTACCGGCGCTTGAATTTATCATATTCAAATCCTCTTGTGATAGCAACGGTTGTGAAGCGACTGCAAACAATGGGGTTACATCCGGATCGTCCGATCACCACCAGACTCCGTAGCAAGCCTGACGGTGATATATTTTCGGGCTCGCAACCAACCGTCAGAAATTTAAATTTTAGTGACGGGTTCATAGTGCCACTAGGAAAAATATGCAGTTTCCCTGATGGTGCTGCAAATAACCGTCAGTAAAATATGGTTTCGCATCGGTATGTGGTAAACCCTAAGAATGTTTGTATCCCTGACAGAAGTGTACCGACAGGAAAGTTTGTCTTCACTCCTCCCACACACATATCTGGGTGAACTCTACTGCAAGTCCCCAAATGCTCCATCACCACCTCGGCTCCAACCTTGTTGCCGCCGCCATCTCCCCTACCCCCGATGTTGGTCCCTATCCCCCATCTCCGCCACAACTTCCCCACGCAAATCCGCAGCCGCCTCCACCCCTAGCTACTTCCCTACAGATCCGGCACTATCTCTTCCTCTCGCCACTTCTCCACAGATCTGGCGTCACCTCCAACTCCAACCGCTTCCCCACACAGATCCCCCAGCGCCTCTACCTCTGTCTGCCCCCCTTGCGTAGGTAACCGCCACCTCTACCTCTAGTCGCTTCCCACGAAGATCCACCGCCAACCTCCAAGCCATGTTATCTGCACCAAATCATTTATCCTTGTTCTTGGTTCGTGTATTGAGGTGTACACGGTAAAGGAATTCATCTAGTAATTGGTGTGCTGTTGTACTTGGTATCAAGGAAAAAAACCGGCTATAACCGAAAAAGCCGGTGGGAACCGGGAGGAAAAAATGGGCTGAAAATTTTCAAATTTAAATTTAAATTTATGACTAGGCGATGCACTTCTTAGATTGGTTTAGACCTTATGTATCAGGATTGTTACATCATTAAACACTTTCTAATTAATATTTGCATTATTCCAATTGCTAATTACCTATAATCGGTTTTATCTGTTTTTCTGGTTTTAGTAGCGGTTTTTCTGATTTTGGGTGGTAACCGGTCTGGTTACCTATTTTAAAACTTCGCCAATTCAATTTTCCATTTACAAATTTTGATCGGTTTTTTTTTCCGGTTACCGTTACCGGCCACCGGGTGGTTTTTTCCCCGATTTCGAGATTTTGATCCTTGCTTGGTATCATACCGATCCATCTATCTTTCTTTGTGTTGATTCAATTTTGCACAAAGGAATTGTTGCTGCTGTTTTCTTTGCCGACGCTAGAGAAGCACATCTACTAGTTATTCTATTGCCTTGTGCTGAACAAGCTATTGGCTGAGAGCTAGCTATTTGGCTGTGTGGAGATATACTGCTGGGTGTTGCGAACGAGGCAAGGTGCTGCACTGCCGATTCTCAGGAGAACTGAGAAGAAGTTATTGATTTGCGGGTTGAGTACCCTGAAAGATTGGGCGTACTCCGATGTACGCATGTCCATTAGTTTACTAGTTGGTCTGTATCAAATGGTATCAGAGCACCACGTTCCTCACGGTATTGCTGATCTTGGATGTTTTGTGTGGCTGTTTTTGCAAGGATCGACAAGATCGTTAAGTCAGAGCCTAGCGATCAAGTTGGTGTTTATGGTGGTGCTGCTCAAGATGATAAGGTGCCCTAATATACTGATGAATTGCTTCTAGAGAATACGTGTGGGACTGGAGGCCACACGGGACTACTTCCTGGATCATCACAGTAAGTTGGAGAATAAGGTGGACAATTTGGCGGCGCGGATTGACGCATTAACCAACGCTATTAACAACAGATCGCGACCACCACCACCACAAGAGGCGCACGCTGGTTGGGTTCCTCAATTCCCTGAACAGCATGCACACTCTAAAGGCGATGAACAAGAGGAGGATTTTTGACAACCATCACTACACCGAGGATAAGAAGATTCGTTTGGCGATAATTGAGCTCACCAGGTATGCTCTAGTCTGGTGGAACCAATTATGCTGAACAGGAGTACGTCCGGATACATGGGTGTACATGAAGAATATGATGATGCGACGTTTTGTTCCTAAACACTACATTAAGACCTTGTACAATTGGCCGCAACAACTACACCAAAGTAATTCTAGTGTTGATGAGCACTACAAAGAGATGCAGATGTTGATGACCTATACATGGACAGAGGATCATGAGGAGGTTACTATAGCACGTTTCTTTATTGGGATGAATGAGAAGGTGCAAGATAGAGTGGAGATGGTTCATTAATAGAACATCTAAGACTTAGTGCATCAAGCCAAACGTGTTGAACAACAAGTTAAGCGAAAGCAAGAAAGGAGTGGTCGCCCCACTCAAACCAATGCATGGAGGCGTCCACAATAGCAAGAAGGTGATGTTGGTACAAATTATAAGGTGGCGACATCACACCGGTTAAATGGGGTTGTTTCTAAGGAGGCGTCAAAAGTTGCAAGCAATGGAGGTAAAAAAAGCATATAAAGCTAATTCTAGTGCGTTCTCTACTGCACCTACTAGGGAAATTGAATGCTTCAAGTGCAAGGGAAGTGGGCATACGATGCGTGATTGCCCAAATCAGTGAAAGGTGTTGCTCATAGGTAACGATTATGCTTCGAAAAGTGCTAGCGAGAGTTCTAAAAGTGAGAAATTAGAAGAAACCTAATACAAGTAAACTCCTTTTGTGTCGAAACCAACTTTTGATCAATTGGATATTCTTCCTAAAAGTGGTGTGAACATGCTAGTTCAAAAAGAGCATGGTGCTGAAATTGAAGCTAAAGGGCAACGGTGGGGTATTTTCCAAACGGAGTGGAAGATCAATGAGAAAGTGTGCAAGTTGATCATTGACGGTGGGAGCTTTACCAATGTGTTTAGGAAGGATTTGGTGTACACTTTGGGTCTGTGCACGTGAGGCATCTGCAACCGCACTACGTGGAGTGGTTGTATAACTCCAGGAGGTTGAAAATAACTCACAAGTTGAGTGTTCCGTTCGTCATTGGTGATTATGCTGACAAAGTCGATTGCGACGTCCTACCGATGGATGCATGTGGTTTGCTATTGGGTAGGCCATGGCAATATGATCATAATGCTACATATGAGGGCCGGTCCAACATATATTTTTTGTGCATGATGGGAAGCGACTGGTACTGAAACATTTTTTTAATAATCTATTTTTTATTTTAAATTACAGAAATAATACTATCTTTTTTACAGTAATAATCACTTATAGCTCCACGGTTGGGCGACTTGGGCTAGTCGCCCAACGGGTGAGCGATAAGTGTCTAAGTCGCTTAACTGTTGGGCGATTGGACCTTTCGCCTCCTAGTCGCCGAACGGTGGAGCGACTAGGACACCTGTCGCTCACCGCTGGGTCCTAGTCGTCCAACCATTGGGCAACTAGGGGTGTTTATAAGGCTCACGCCCGGCCGAGGGCAGTTCGCCATTTTCCAGAGAACGAGCGTGAGGAGAAGAGAGAAGGGAAAGAGGAGAGGGGGAGTGAAAGATAGGAGAGGAAGAGGGAGGGGGGGAGAAAGTGTCTTCGCATCGACGATGACGACAGTGAGTTGTATGCGTGTATTTTCGAAACCATGGTAGGTTAGCAAGCAACATCATGTGTATTGACATATTGTTAGCAAATAAAATAATAGTAGGTTAACTTCAAAAATCTTTAGATGAGTACTGTGCAATGTCATATCATCAGTGGCGAAGCTAGAAAATTTGTGTAGGGGTGTAGCAGTGATGGTAAAGATTAGGCTATTAAGCAATTATCGGCTGAACGAATGTTAAGGTTGGGTAAACCAGGCATTGCAAATATTGTATTAAGATGATACTTAATGTTTATATATAATTAGTTGCGCTTTTTTCCCAATCGGGCAAGTGCTTCACACATTTAGTTGCGAAAACAACTTAATTTTATGGAGTGTTCATGATAACAATTGCTAACATCGGTAAATAAGTTTCAAATATGTGTGAACATATTATTAAAAACTTTGTAGTCATTACATAATATTTTGTTAGAAAATGGTGGTACCTGTGCATACCGGGCACCCTACCTGGATAGGGTCC
This sequence comes from Phyllostachys edulis, assembly GCA_036346405.1. Taxonomy (NCBI): domain Eukaryota; kingdom Viridiplantae; phylum Streptophyta; class Magnoliopsida; order Poales; family Poaceae; genus Phyllostachys; species Phyllostachys edulis. Next base: position 21,811,023 of record CM070558.1, read on the forward strand.
ATGCATATTATTAATAGTTGTAAATAGCGTAGTCGTAGGTTTGCATATAAAATCATGGTAGGTTACTTTCAAAACCATGGTAGGTTATGAAAAAAATTACTAGACTTATGCAAGAATGCAACTTAATTTTTAGAATTTTCAGAGCTACACTATAAGTAATTGAACCCACTAATTATGTCGTAATTGCTAACTGGAAATTGATTTGCAGATACGGCTCGCGACCCTAGTGGTTTAGATTGGCATTTCGGGTCCCGCATCTGGTTCGCGGGGACGACGCGACTGACTTGGGGGTGGTTCGTATGCGGACACCCCGATAGGCTTACAGACGGGACCCATGCTAGGTAGGCAGGTTTGTCCGCAAGTTGTGCCACTTCTTTGTATCATATGTCCGCTATGTAGTTACTTCTTCGTTCTTTGTAGGCTGAGCCATGCTGGTCTTCTACCAGTCGCGCGGATGGTGGAGGCCACCGAAGAGGACGACGTTCTAGTCGAGGATGACGGGGAGGCCCAGGCCGGTCTAGAGCGGTCACGACGGTTCCCGTTTGACCGGTCGCTCCTGACAGCCCTGGTGGACCAGTGGCGGCCCGAGACGCACACCTTCCACCTCCCATTCGGGGAGATTGCCCCCACTCTGCAGGATGTCACGCTGCTGCTCGGCCTACCTATCGTGGAGCCATCGCCTCCCCCGGTGCGCTCGCCGACCGGGCGCGACGACCATCAAGGTGTTTCGGGGTTCTTCCAATGAGGTCTGCGCCACCCAGACTCGACTTCTAGGAGTGATAAAGAAGATGGCCCGCCTCTATAGTGGCTTTCGCAGTTCTGAGTACGTATGCTACCCATTTTCCTTGTTTAGCGATGCACTATCCTAGCCATACGACGGGCTTACTAATTATTCGTTTGTGCGTAGGTCGAGCAGATAGTCCCAGATCCCACCGACAACCAGGTGTCGCAGCACCTCGAGGTGTACTTGCTATGGCGCTTCATTTGAGTACTGTTTACCAACAGCCACGGTGACTTTGTCGACGCCCGCCTCGTAGGGTACGCGAGGGCCATCGCCGACGGCGAGGAGCTGCAGATCAGCTGGGGATTAGTCGTACTTGCCTCGATGTACCGCGGCATATGCGAGGCGTGCTGTAGGACGAAGCTGTCATCTATCCTCACAGGCTACCCCCTCCTGCTGCAGCTATGGTCGTTCGAGCGTTTCCCCCTCGGATGGCCCATGTTGGTAGACTCTAGTCCGTACCGCGCAGACATGTACCATAGGGGCGCGGTGGACCGGTCGACCGCAGGGTCCCTTTGGTGCTATAGATGAGTACGTACTCCCCTCTATCTTTACTTCAATCGTATTATGGGTCATCCTTTATAACCACTATTCCAGCTCGCAGGCACAGTATGTACACGTGCAGGTCACACGTGTGTACTGTAACATCCCAAAAATTTGGTCTGTTTTAAAGTTTTAAAAGAAAAATAACCATTTGAATTTTCCTGGTAAAGTTAAAAGCTTAATTGGAATTTTCAGAGTTCAAAAACAATTTAACGTGATTAATGTCAATATCAACTATTATAAAAATTATTTTAATTGGATTCTATGTGCTTGGATATATTTTCTAGAGTTTTCTAGAATTTATCTGAGTGCATTTGCTATTTTCTATTTGCCTTTTGTCTTTTCTGCTATTTTCTAAAAAGTAAAACTAATTAAATCTCAGATTAATAGCTTTGGGCTCAAACTCCTTTGGCCCATCCATCTTCGCTGTCCAGCCCAACTTCCGCGGCCCATTTCCTTGGTCTTTCCAGCCCATTTCACTAACCAGCTCGGTCCGTTGCCGTTTTTTTTCACTCGGCCGAAGGCCACGACGGCCGTGCCTTTCCTGTGTAAGCGTCGCGAAAGCGATAAGCGAGCCACCCGGCGCTTAGCAAAGGCAATTAAGCACCGAGCCACTGCTCGTTTCCGTTCACGTGCGCCAAGGCTCGGCCTGCACTTTCCTTTACCCTGTCGCTCAAATCGCCGGCCCGTTCTCCTTTGGTGCACGCGTGAGACTCAGCCGGCCGGTCCGCGGTCGTTTTCTTTTGCACGTGAGGCAGCCTGAGCCAGCCCAGCCAACTCCCTCAGCCTTTCTCTTTTTCTACTTTCACCGACCGGTGGCCCCGTCTTTGCTGTAAGGCTGCGTCTTCTACACAGAGACTTCTTTCGGTGCCGTAGTAAGACAAACACGCAGAGCCGCCGGCCTCCTTTGAAACTCCTCTTTCTCAGTGCTATTTAAACCGAGCGCCCGTGTCCTTTGGTGCGCATCCTCCCTCTCCACCAAAACCCTAGATTGGTTTCCGCGATTTCGGTTCCTTTGTGCTGGATTTCGTCAAGCTCCGAGCCGCCGCCGAAGCTCTTGTTCGCCGGAGTTCTTCGCCGTCAGTGCCTCTCCGCCCGTGCCGTCTTCGCCTGCGGGTCCGCATCATCGAGGGCTTCGCCGTGACGCCTTTGCCTTCGCCCGAGGACCTCTACGTCACCGTCGGCTCCTTCGTTCCACATCTGATCGCGCCGCCGTCGTTATTTACTTCCTCCGGTGAGCCCTGCCTGTTCTGGTGGCGTCCCTTGTGTTCCTTGAGTCTTTGCTGAGCCAGTGCTCACCCTAGTTCTCTTCGGGTGCCTTTGAATCGCCAAAACAGATCGCACCTGAGAAGCTTAATGCCGTCGGCCATGGCTGCCGCCCCTTGTTCTTTGGCTCTGTGCCGAATCACCTTGCCAAGTCAGCGGCCACCTCACTTTCTTGACCCATGTGGCATCCCCGTCATCTCCTGGTCATCAGCCATGTGGCAGATCAAAATCTCACCCAATCTAAAAGGTCCATGGATCCAGTCCACCATGCACCAACTCTATGACCAGTGGGCCCCACTTGTCATAATCGATTTCCTTTATCTTCTCAGCTGAAAATCATTGATGATGTCAGCATGACTCAATTAGTTGTTTTTCCTTCAGAGAAACAATTCCTTTAAATCCTGAATTCTGATTTCATCATTTCATGTTATCTTCCGAAGCCCATATCTTTTGCATCCGAACTCCGTTTGAGTCCATTCAAATTCCTAAATTCATCTAAATTTAGATCCAGCTATCTGAGATTTTTATTTAATTTTTGGAGTTTATTTGCTCTCTGTTATTTATTTATTTTGTTTATTTGCTTATTTGCGATTAGACGTTGATACTTCAGGAAGCTTTGAGCAAGGAGGAGTATATCAAGATCAAGATCAATCTCAGGATTTATTCCAAGGCAAGCCGTAGTCCTTTGATCATATTGAACCTATGATTTCAAAAGTATATTGTTTTATACAATTGCATGCTATTTTTATACAAATTGTTTTGGGCTTAGTTATTACCTATTGTCATTATGCCTCCTTTGATTATTTGAATACCATGAATCCTTTGTCACCCTAGCGTGGATAATTTTAGTTGGACATATTCATATTGCCAACATGGGTAGCGTATTAATGCTTAGTTCAGCTTAGATACGATGGGTTATCATCACATGTGTCATAATGATTAATCTTGACTTAATGATATATGGAATCGTGGTGTTGAGCCACTCTTGTTAAAATTTGTGGGTACCATGACGGGGTGAGTCATGGGTCTTGGTTAAACAAAATCGTTTTCACTTGGGCGAGTGGTTGGTGGATAGTGGGGGTGCGGGTTTAGCACGGATTGGGTTTGTGGTAGTCTCGCCTGAGTAACTTGTCAAGGATTTAATCTTGTGCGCCATTGAACTGGGCCTTAACCATACAACCACATGTCTGGTATGGGACGGACTTGGCTAATTAATTAGCGATGTTTTGATTTGGTTCTGTCGTGGAGAGCGTGAGTTATGGAAAATGTATTCTCACAGGCGCAAGAGGGGGGCCCTGTCTGGTTGGAAAGACATCCAGTGTTGAAACCTTAGCGAGCAGAACTGGATCAAAACAGGACTTTGTAAAGGCCTTGTCACGTGCTCTAGACTGCTTACCTAAGGTAGCGAGCGGTGGCATAGATATATGCCGAACAAACTAGAGAAGTCGTGTCATGTGGGGAAAGCTGTACAACCTCTGTAGAGTGTAAAACTATTCGAATAGCCGTGTCCGCGGTTATGGACGTGCTCGGGGATTTCACACGGGAGATAGAGTTTCTTTAAAATGAGTCGGAGTGTGGATGTGAAGTTTACTTGATGAATATAATATTTGTTTGGTGAACAGGTCATTCACTTGGGGGTTTGTGTCGATTGGTGAATAGGGGATTCACTTATCTTTGGTTTGGTTGGGAAGTGAATGGGAAGTTCACTAGTCGTTTCAAAGAAATTGTCTAATTATTTTTTTATTGTTTTCAACTACGCATTTCAATCTATTTATTGTATTTATCGTAAATGCTGCTTTCGACAAAAGAACCATACAGCTAACCTTGTCAAGCCATGCATGAATATTATTTGCATACATTTCCCTACGGTTTGCTGAGTACATTCAAAAGTACTCATGGCTTTTGCCCTCGGATTGATCCGCAGTTGAAGAATATCAAGCTGCTCAGGAGTTTTTTTAGCAGGTGGACTATAAAGGTTTTGCGGATTAGGATGCGTTCTCCACTCGATTGCCTGTGGGCATGTTGATTGGCCTTTTGAAGAGTTTTGTTCCGCTACAAGAGTTTTATTTGTTTCTTTAGCCCTGCGTGGCAAGTTAAGTAAACATTGACCATAAGGTCCAGTTATTATTATTATTTGTTACTTTGAGATCTTTTTAGTTAAATCGAATAAATGGATGATATTTCATCACTATTTCTTGTGTGAGCTAGCTACTGATCTGGGACTAGTTCGGAAAACACAGAGGGTTCCTGAGATGCATTTTCGGGTCCCGACAGAAGTGGTATCAGAGCCATATCGACTGTAGAACGCAACCTTAGTTAGCATGGTTGTTTTAGCTAAAAGCTTCAAAATTTATTTTCTAAATCAAATCAACTTAACTTGATTTAAGTAGTTGTTCTTTTCTCATCTATTCTAATTCTTTTCTCATCTCAGTCTATTCTATTCTTATCCTATTCTATTTCTTCTCTCATCATGTTCTAGAAATCGTGTTCCTTGTCCTTGCTGCATTTTGTTTTGTAATCTTAAATTGACTTTCTCACCGCATTAATTTCTCTAGTCCGGGAGAAGGCGTTCAAGTTATCGACAACCGTCAAGAGTCCCTTCATCGCTTCATTCCAGTTGAAGTTGAAGAATCTTTGTTCGCTAGTTCAGATTGGAAGCCATCCTATTAGAGTCTTTAGTAGCGTTTCTAGATCGTTGTTGCATTAGGTCTTTATTTGGGTCGTGTGTAAGTGGGAGCTGCAGTTTTGCTAGGCCCTAAAGGCAAGGAGTACAATGCCGAGCTAGGCCGCAAAGGCAAATGGCCACGTTCCATGCAGTAGTCTGACCCTCTACGTGCATATGTCTCATGTATTTCTTATTTCCTGAAGGCATGCATATACCATCCTTGGTTCGTTAGCCTGCATGCCATGTAACCCCTTTGTTAGATCAACTATCAGGTTGTTATTGTTACCCCTTTTATCCAAAGGTCTCCATCGAGTATGAGTCTTGCGTATCGCAATGTCACTTACCTTCCTACTTACGAATCATTGTTACCTCCGACGTCGTCACAAAATTCTTCAGAAATTTACCGTACTACCATAACATATGGCGATCAAAAAAGGTTATTGCGATACATGAAGCCACTTTCCAGTCGGAGTACCTATGCATGCACGCCATTTTCTGAACATAGCGACGTCCAAATTACCTATCGACGACATCCTGGTAATTGGATGTTGACACGCTCTCCTGACAGCCATGCTTCTTAAACTTGCAGGTTCGATGAAGTTGCCCATGCCCGCTGTCTCATCCTCCTCATGCTGCATGGACGACCACTTGAAAGTGGCTAGGGGACTACGAACAATATATATAATATATATATGAAGCTAGTTTTAAAGGCACAAGCAACCACTACTTGGAGACTTTATAGAGAAGAGTCATCACAGACGATTTCATCTACAAACCGTCTGTGACAGTAAGCCATCGCAGACGGTTTCATCTACAAACCGTTTGTGATACTGTGATACATCAGCTATCACAGACGGTTTGTAGATGAAACCGTTTGTGAAAGTCTGCATCACAGACGGTTCGAAAACCGTCTGTGATGACCTCATGTCATTACTGACCCATAAACTCAGACGGCTCACAAAACCGTCTGTGATGACGTTTTTGAACCGTCCGTGAAGATCTTTTCTGCAGTAGTGTCAACAAAATCAGAAGTCTGGAGCTAAAATAGATCTATTCCTAGTTTTCAGCACGTCAACTGTTATTGCTCTCTATAATTTGTTATTTAATTCATGTCATTATGCTAGCCTTATATCGCCCATTTCCTCGTAAGAAATCATTAATTTCTATATTTTTGTATTTTATTATATATATGTGTATCATCGTATCAGTGTTTTAGGGGGAAATGACATTTCATGGTATTAGCGTACGTAGACGACTTAGTTCCGAAGTCCGAATACCCATCCTAAAAATCATGGGTCCGCCGCTGCATGAACAATTAATCAGCTAAACCAAGATAAGGCGTGAAGGGATACGGGTAGGCTGCAATACCTACAATTCAATAATTCTACTACGTAAACCAGGAAGCCAAGAAAGAAGATGATCACAGATCGTTACCACCAGACGCACATAGCAGCAGAAGAGGAGTTGGAGCAGCCTGGTCTAACGTAGAGCGCGTCGATGTAGTGGTCGTAGTCGATCGGCCAGTGTCCTCGCGAGTCGATCGTCTCTTCCAGCAACCTCTGTAGTTCCTTATGAAGATCGCGGATCGTCCTCAAGCGCAACAGCAACCACAGTAGTGCCTCTACGGTATCCACACGTCCAGGGAAGGAACAACCGTACGTCGGTGTGCTAGCACCAAGTCGCACGGCAGAGCTCTTAGGAAGATGGCGGCTAGAGTTTCGGTAGAGCAACTCACGTCAATCTCCTCTTCCCAATAGCCTCAAGCATCTCCTTATATAGTGCCCATGACAGACCCTATCCGAACACGTTTTGTTTCAACCCGTTAAGTGTGTGACCCGTTAGGTTTATGTGTAGTCGGTTGTGACTCGGAAACCCTTTCCGATCACGAGTCGTTAGCAGTTCCTAGCAGGACACAATGATTCCCGAATACACACAAATTATATCAGACGAACCTTAATGCAATATGATCTACAACTAGGTCCTCATCACTTATGACCAGGTCATATCTCCATACGACCAGTCCATAACTGATCGAACTAAGCAATCTACTCGTGTATTCTCCCTTTGCCTCACAATGTCTGGTTGAACTCCAGGTGAGATATTATGTCATCCATGGACTGTTCAATACTTTCTCGATCGAGTGTCGGATAACCTTATGTGGTCGAACTCTTTGACCACCAGTGGCATGGCCATGCACTTTCTTTATCCGACCACTTCAAGGGTCCCAGAGATATCTCTTCTGTTATGCTAGGAGGGGTAAATCCCATATCCGACCAGTTACATCCCTCAGCATGTTTCATAACATACACGAAAGCTACCTTTATAACTACCTAGTTACGAGTAGCGTTTGATAACCCCTAAGAGTGTTGTTATACATGTAGGGAACCATGCTGATCTTAGGTCTAAGGATTATACATCATCATTGCTTGAGACCAACTAATGACACTTAGAATCATAACAATATCAATAGTGTCTCAAGGTGGGTCAATCCAACACCATGTTCTCCAATGTGTGCTCACATTATTGATTCGATATCCCTATATCCATGACCGGTGAAACATGGTCATCAATCAATACATGTGCTGGTCGTAGAGTAACTGGTGTTCCGACCAGTGACATCCGACTAGGGATTCATTTAGAACACATCATATAAGTTAAAGAGTTTCTCCAACAAGTCACATACTTGTTAATCTTTATAACCAATGATTCATTCAAGGAACAGAATAATATTTATTTAATAACTCATAAACTTAGACATAATACAATAATCTCTATGATTGCCTCTAGGGCATATCCCCAACAGTCTTCCACTTGCACTAGAGTCAATCATATAGGTATCGAATACCCATAGCTCTTGTGTGCGCCTCATGCTTAGGTTGCGGGAGAGGCTTTGTCAATGGATCAGTAATATTCAAATCCATGTGCACTTTGCATATCTTCACATCACCTCTCTCAACGATCTCACGAATAATATGATATCGTCGAAGTATGTGTTTGGATTTTTGGTGTGATCTAGGCTCCTTAGCTTGTGCAATGGCTCCACTATTATCACAATAGAGATCCATTGGACTAGAAGCACTCGAAACCACACCCAGTTCAATAATGAACTTTCTAATCCATGTAGCCTCTTTTGTAGCTTCCGAAGCTGCAATGTACTCAGCCTCTATTGTAGAATCAGCAACCGTTCCTTGCTTAGAACTTTTCCAGTTCACTGCTCCTCTATTCAAACAAAACACAAAACCTGATTGCGATCTGAAATCATCCTTGTTAGTTTGGAAGCTAGCATCGGTGTAACAATTTACGACCAGCTCTTCCTCACCTCCATAAACAATGAATGCATCCTTAGTCCTTCTCAAGTACTTAAAGATATTCTTGACTGCTATCCAGTGACCTTCACTTGGATCTGATTGATATCTACTCGTAACACTTAGAGTATAGGACACATCTAGTCGTGTATACAGCATGGCTTACATGATAGATCCTATAGTTGAAGCATATGGGATTCTACTCATTTTGTCTCACTCATCACTGGTCGTAGGACAATGACTCTTGCTAAGATTAATACCATGTGACCTGAGCAAGAAACCTTTCTTGGAATCTTGCAAGTTGAACTGTTTCAACACCTTGTCAATGTATACATCTTGGCTTAATCCAATTAGCCTCTTAGATCTATCTCTATAGATCCTTATACCAAGAATATATGCTGCATCTCCTAAATCTTTCATCGAGACACTATTTCTTAATGAAGTTTTAACAGATTCAAGCATTGGAATATCATTTTTGACCAGTAGTATGTCATCCACATACAAGATCAGAAACACAAGCTTGCTCCCACTAACCTTTTTGTAAACACAAGGTTCTTCTTCGTTCTTGATGAAGTCAAACCCTTTGACTACTTCATCAAAATGAATGTTCCAACTCCGAGATGCTTGCTTTAATCCATAGATGGATTTATTAAGCTTGCATGCCTTTCTAGCTTCTATTGGATCGACAAAACCCTCAGGCTGTGTCATGTACACATCCTCGCTTAGGTTTCCATTCAAGAAAGCCGTTTTGACATCCATTTGCCATATCTCATAATCGAAATATGCATCAATAGCTAAAATGATCCGGATAGACTTAAGCATTGCGACAAGTGAGAAGGTTTCATCATAATCAACACCTTGAATTTGTCTGAAACCCTTCGCGACCAGTTGTGCCTTATGAATGTGAACATTTCCATCCATATATATCTTTTTCTTAAAAATCCATTTGCACTCAATGGTTTTAACACCATCAGGTGCATCAACCAAGTTCCAAACTTGATTATCATACATGGACTTTATCTCGGATCTCATGGCTTCAAGCCATGACTCAGAGTTTGGGTCCACCATCGATTCTGCATAAATTTTAGGCTCATCATTATTCAACAATAAAACATCATGCCTATACCTTATAGGCAATTGACGTGGTCTTTTAGATCTTTGTGGGACTGATGCCTCATCTACAGGTTCAACAACATTTTGTTCATCCTGTAGAGGTTCAGTAGGAGTTGAAACATTTTTGGATGCTTCTCGAATTTCTTCGAGTTGCACCTTGCTCCCACTGACTCCTTTAGAAAGAAACTCTTTCTCCAAAAATACATCATTTCGGGCAACCAACACTTTGTTATCTTCCCTCTTATAAAAGTAATATCCTTTAGTTTCCTTAGGATACCCCACAAAGAAACACTTATCAGACTTAGGTGTGAGTTTATCAGATGTCAAACGTTTTACATAAACCTCACAACCCCATATCTTTAGAAAAGACAATCCAGGACATTTCCCGGTCCATATCTCATATGGTGTCTTCGCTACTGTTTTTAATGGAACCCTATTGTAACACCCTAATTTTTGGAGCCTTTTTGAATTTTCAAAATAAAAACAACCATTTTGTTTTGATGAGAATTCAAAGCTTAACTTGAGAATGTTAGAATGGATTTTAATGGATTAATTCAAACTTCAACTAAAACTCGCATGAGGTTATTAGGGTTTGTGGAGTTTTGGTGGTCTCCTCTTTTCTGCGCTGACTTTGTTCTTCTCTGGTCAAGACCTCCTTAGGTCTAGACCTCCCAAGTGGTGGATTTTTCTCTTGTCCAGACCTCCCTTCCTAGGTCTGAACCTCACTCCTGTTCATTTGAACTCACTCCCTGTTCTGTTCGAACTCCACCTTGTTTATTTGGACCTTCCCATGTCCTCTAGGACCTCCTCCTTATTTATTTGGACCTCCCCGTGTCCTTTAGGACCTCCCCCATGTCCTCTAGGACCTCCTTCTTGTTTATTTGGACCTCCCCGTGTCCTTCAGGACCTCCCCATGTCCTCTAGGACCTCCTCCTTGTTTATTTGGACCTCCCTGTATCCTTCAGGACCTCCCCATGTCCTATAGGACCTCCTCCTTGTTTATTTGGACCTTCCCGTGTCCCTCAGGACCTCCCCATGTCCTCTAGGACCTCCTCCTTGTTTATTTGAACCTCCCTCGTGTCCGTTCGAGCCTTCTGCTTGATCCAGACCTCTATCGCTTGTATACCGTTCGATTTGCGTTGGACGGTTTGATCTTGGTTGGACGTTCAGATGGTCCGAACGTCCCACTCCTTTAGAACCATCCGATTCGTATTGGACGGCCCCGATCTGTTGGAGCGTTTGCTCAGTCTGAACAGCCCAATTGCCTTGACTCGTTCGATGGAGATCCAATGGCTCCCGCTTCTTATTTCGCTATCGCTCGCCTCCCTTGTTTAGATCTTGACCGTTAAGACCTCCCCTCTGGAGATCTTAGCCGTCAGGACCTCCCTTGTTTAGATCTTGATCGTTAAGACCCCCCCTCTGGAGATCTTAGCCGTCAGGACCTCCCTTGTTTAGATCTTGACCGTTAAGACCTCCCCTCTGTAGATCTTAGCCGTCAGGACTTCCCTTGTTTAGATCTTGACCGTTAAGACCTCCTCTCTGTAGATCCTAACCGTCCAGACCTCCCCCTTGTTAGATCTGACCGTTAGGACCTCCCCTTTAGAGATCCTAACCATCCAGACCTCCCCCTTGTTATATCTAACCGTTAGGACCTCCCCTTCTGGAGATCCTAACCGCCCAGACTTCCCCTTGATTTAATCCGACCGTTAGGACCTCCCCATTGTGGTGTCTGTTGGACCTCCTGTCCGCGGGATCTTCCCTTGAGCTTTGACTGGTCCCACTTGTCAGTCATACCTATTTTTCTTTATCTTTTGACTATGTCCTTTGCACATGGGAGTCTCTCCACATTTAATGCTTATTGTATCGCATTAAATGCTATCACTTTTTGCAGCACCCGTGCCATACTTTTGTCACATCCCTTGCCCGCTTCCATTGTCCTTTTCACCAATTCATGAACACCTATACCCTGGGAAATCTCAATGGCTCCAGCTATATAAGCGTGGGCAGCCCTTCATCCTTACCTTTTTCCCCATTTCCACTCTACAGATCAACCGAGCAGCTCTTGGACCTCCTCCCTTGAGCTTCGGACCTCCTCCAAAGTTCTTGGACCTCCTCCCTTGAGCTTTGAACCTCCTCCAGCAAGCTCCTTGGACCTCCTCCAAACCGACCTAGCCTCTCTGTTGGTTTTATTTTGGAGTTTCATTGAAGTTTCTTTGGGTTTTATTTGAGCTTTGTATTGAGTTGCTGTGGTTTTCCCGTGTAGATTGTGAAGACACTGAAGAGCAAGAGCTCCCCGAAGAAGAAGAAGACATCTAGGCCTTTGAGTAAGGCAAGTTACACTCTTGATCATATTGCACCTATTATTTCAATCTATATATATTCCTTTTCAAATGTTAATGCATGCTTACTTTACTAAGTTATTTCAATGCCCGTCTTTAAATTCATAGTTATGCCTAATTTCCTTGGTATGACCATTGTTGATCTTGAGCCGAATATGTTGTCACCCTAGGCAAAACCTGGTTTATGCAATAAGGTGGACCAGGACCATTGAAAAACTAGAGCTAAGCCATGCTTAGAGAAAAGAATCGTGGTTTGGGAGATTTTGGCCAAAAATATCACTTGTCTAATGATCTGGACCATGGCATTGGTGTGTCATGGGGGTTTTTGCAAATGACCATGGCATTGGTGTGCCATGGAGGTTTGAAAAGCAAATAAATGGAAAATGGATTTGGACTTGGGCGCCATTGGTTGTTTGGTTGGTGCAAGTCTATGCACAGGGGTCGTGTGATCCGATGCCCCAGGGTTGTGGTGGCCGCCCAGGTCAGTTAAGGACTGGTCTGCGAGTGTATTTTGCTATGCCTTATCGTGCAACCACATGTCCTGTGTGGGCGGGACCTGGCCAACTAATTTGCAAAGTTATCACCGCGGTTGATCCGGCGGAATAATGGGTGGTCTTTCATGGCCTGTCTTTTATGACTATGTTGTACCCACCTGGCTCAAGAGGGGGCCTTGGGAAGGGCGAAACCTTAGAGTGGATGGACCGCGGTGGAGTGATGCATTGTAAAGGCCTTGTATCGTGCTCTAGACCACTTATCTTCAGCAGTGAGTGGTGGTACAGCCGGGTGCCAAACAAACTAGAGAAAACGTGTCTTGTGGGTAAAGTTGCACACCTCTGCAGAGTGTAAAACTATTCGAATAGCCATGTCCGCGGTTATGGACATACTAGCAAAGCTGCTCAAGGTTAGACCTCTGGTTTGTTTTCAAAATGGATGGTTAAAAGCGGGTTTTCGGATTTCTATCCAAATGGGTGGGGCAGGGAGCCTTGTGACAGGAGGGTATCCTTCACCATCATATTGATGAAAGTTATCCAACTGTAAAATGAGAATTTGCAAATGAATTTTAATTATTGTTATAGGCTTTGGAACTTAATACTTGTAATTGAAACAAACTTGGCTTTATGCAACCTAACCATAATATGCCTTCCTTTGAGATATCCATTATGCATGTCATTCTGTTAATTGACGGGTGTAACTTGCGAGCATGGTTGTTGTGCTCATTCTTGCTTGATTGATGAATTGAGCAGGAGAAGACTTCTTCGATGATGATGAGGACCAGATCAACTAGGCCGCGCCCTCCAGCCAATTACTTGTGGTGTATTGGATGGACATGGTTTTGCTGGTTTTGCTTCCGCTATGTATTTTACCTTGTTATCGTGGCTTGTAAGCAAACTTTGTAATCAACTCCCTTGTTGTTAATGAAGTCTTGTGTGGATGTATGTTATCACTTGTAATTGCTGTGAGAACTAGCCATTGATCCTTGGGACGGGTTCGGATCACAGGAGGGTTAGGATTTCTCCAAGTCCCATGATCTCCTCGGGGTTGTCTCTGGACCTCCCCCAGGTCTGGTCGTGGCTCTTGGGGAGGTCTTGAGCCTCAAGACCTCCTCGGGTCAGTTCCCTGGACCTCCAGGAGGTCCGGCTGGACCTCCTGGGAGGCCTGAGAGGACTGCCTAAGAGGTCCTTGGGACCTCCTGGGAGGTCTTGGTGGACTTCTAGGGAGGTCTTAGAGGACCTCTCGGGTGAGGCCCCTAGCCGGGTCGCCACACCTATTTAAAGTGAAAGCTGTTGTTTCTAGAGCGTATCCCCAGAATTACAATGGAAGATCAGATTAGCTCATCATTGACTGAACCATGTCCAACAATGTTCGGTTCCATCATTCAAACACTCCATTACATTGAGATGTCCCCAGCGGAGTAAGCTTTGGAACAATTCCACACTTCTTTAGATGATCACCAAACTCATGGCTCAAATAGTCACCTCCACGATCAGATCATAGACATTTGATTATCTTGCCAAGTTGATTCTGTACTTCATTATGAAATTCTTTGAACTTTTCAAAGGATTCAGACTTATGCCCCATTAAGTAGATATAACCATATCTACTAAAGTCATCAGTAAAAATTATGAAGTACTGAAAACCACCTCTAGCCGAAGTGCTCATTGGTCCACATACATCCGTATGTACAAGGGCCAACAGGTCACTCACCCTTTCACCACTGGTCGTGAAAGATGTCTTTGTCATTGACGAGGATATAATAATCCTCATTTAATTATTTATCTGTAATTCATATTATGGATAATAATGACGTCATATGATTCTTAAGTATACCCCTTAATATTCGTAAGGGAGAAGCTGGAGGTCGTAAGTTCTTCTACGACCACCCCATAGTCGTAAGTCCTTCTACGACTACCCCATAGTCGTAAGTCTTTTCTACGACTATGTCTTGATCGTAAGCTCTTCTACGATCAGTTTATGGTCGTAAGATATTCTACGACCATCACCTGGTCATAAGCTCTTCTACGACCAGTCTCTAGTCGATGTGGATTACAAACATGTAAGCTTAGTCGACCAGGGAATCTTTCGCACCATATTTAAATATATGGGCAGTAAACTACGCTGTTATTCTCTAGAATAATAGCACGATTTAACTCTCTATCATGGTGATAACTGCCTCACGACGTGGGAACGTTACTACTCCCACAATATCTCCAGTAACAGCTCTATAATCTGGAACATGAAGGCACCATTTAGACTGAAAGAACAATAGCACACTCCGGGTACTATAAAAGGCAGAATCATCAGAAGGATCAGGAGATGGAAAATCAAGAGCACAAGGTGCATCATTCTAGTCTTTCTCTTGATATTGTAATCCAGCATACTCAATACATACACACAGGAGTAGGGTTGTTATTCTCTCAGGAGAAGGCCCGAACCTGTATAAAAATCCCCGTGTCTCCTTCTCTGCGTGATTTTGAGCCTAGGGGAACCCCCGAATCAAACAATCTTTACGTAAGTTCGGTTCTAAAATACCGACAGTCATCTTGCCAAGTAAATAAGATTCACATGTTTCAAATGATTCAAAATCAAATGAGTTTAGAAGACCATCTTTATGAAGCTTCATCATGCGCTTCTCATTTATATGACCTAGACGACAATGCCAAATAAAAGTGGGATTCAATTCATTAGGTCGAAGTCTTTTAGCATTAATGTTATAGATAGGCATATCATCAAGATTCAAAACATACAATCCATTCACTAATGGAGCATGGCCATAAAGCATATCTTCAAAATAAATTGAACAACAATTGTTCTTTATTCTAAACTCATAAGCTTCTACTCCTAAACATGAAGCAGAAATAATGTTTTTGCTTAAGGCTGGAACATAATAACAATTATTTAATTCCATAACTAACCCTGAAGGTAAAACTAATGGTAAAGTGCCAATAGCTAATGCAGCAACTCTTGCTCCATTGCCCACCCGAAGATCAACATCTCCTCTTGCCAAATTTCTACTCCTTATCGGTCCCTGCATCGAATTGCAAATATGAGCAACCGATCCAGTATCAAATACCCAAGAACTGGTCAGAGACGTGGCAAGATTAATTTGTATAACATTTATACCTGAACTGGAAGTCTTACTTCCTTTGTTCTTTTTCATCTCAGCTAAGTACTTCTTGCAATTTCTCTTCCAATGCCCAGTCTCATGACAATGGTAACATTCTGTGTCAGGCTTAGAACCCAGCTTGAGCTTCTTAAGCTTAGCCTTAAGACTCTCGATCTCATCTTGAGTCTTTCCTTTGTGTTTACCCTTTCCCGACTTACCCTTCTTCTTGAAGCTAGTAGTCTTTTGAACCTGACGAAGATATAATAATCCTCATTTTATCTTTTATCTATAATTCTTATTATAGGTAAATATGACGTCATATGGTCCCTGAGTATACCCCTTAATGTTATAAGGGAAGAGCCTACTGGGTGGTCGTAAGTTCTTCTACGACCACACCCATAGTCGTAAGTTATGCTACGACTACCCCATAGTCGTAAGTCTTGCTACGACTACCTCATAATCGTAAGTTCTTCTCGACTAGGTCATCTCGACCACTTTATGATCAATTAAACCTCTGAGACAAGTGGGCCCAATTGATTAAGGGATTCAAGCGGTCATCATCTGTTGTTACTCTGCAAGTAATAGTACGTAATGCTCCATTATCTCGGTATATAGGTGTTAGGCGGCGTGGAGGAGTTAATACTCGGTGATTACTACCAACGTCTTCGTTATAGGATGTGATGAGGCGCCGCTTCACAGGAGAAACCGCTCCTTCACGTACTATATAAAGCGGCAATCGAGAAGGAAAGGGCGGATCAAATCGGGCCATCGGAAAACAGTTTAGCACTATCATCTGTAATAGTCTTAGCTTTTTCTCTGATTGTTGAGAATACACTCAATACCATACACACACAGGAGTAGGGTTGTTATTCTCTCCGGAGAAGGCTGAACACGTATAAAATCCCGTGTCAATCTCTGCGTGATTCCATTCTAGGAGACCCCGAATCAAACAATCTTTACGTAAGTTCGGTTCTAAAACACCGGCGGTTGGCGCCGACCGTGGGGATCTTAGGTAATCCCTTGTCAACATACTCTCTGTTTTCCAACTCTCATGCACTCATGGCGGAGAATGGAGCGAGGAGAAGCCGGTTCGACTTGGCGATTCTTGTGAGACGTCGACATGGATGCTGGGATTCTGAGCCAAGTGATGACTCATCCGATGGTGAATGCTGCTGCCTCGGTGATCCTCCCACAGATCCGAGGAGGCAAGTGCGGCTGGTGGAGTTGAGGAGGATCATATCCCCCTGTGAGACGTCCAAGAGAATCTACCCTCTCAAAGGACAAGGGTCAATCGACCGGGACCACACCAGTGGACTCACAACACAACGAGAGTTTTCCTCGAAGTGTACGAGTCCCCTAAGGCGGTCCGACTTGGTGAAACAAGCTTTGGAAGCCACAATTGCAGGACTTCACGGCATCTGGTGATCCTCTCTCTCGGATAACGCCAGAGAGAGCGGGATCAAGCATGCTTTTCCTACAAATTCGACCATCTCTCCATGAGATCACACTGCCGACGGAGGCGGTTATAACCGGACTTCCCTACGGAGGATTACTCCAAGTCGCCAGATGGTGTCTCTCGGCGACTCCTCATGCGGGGAGGCCTCGGCGCAAGTGAGAATCATCAGCGGAGGTCTTCGTCCTTCCCTCGGATCAAGGTCAGCAGCGAGGATATAATAATCCTCATTTTATCTTTTATCTATAATTCTTATTATAGGTAAATATGGCGTCATATGGTCCTGAGTATACCCTTAATGTTATAAGGGAAGAGCCTCTTTGGGTGGTCGTAAGTTCTTCTCGACCACACCCATAATCGTAAATTATGCTACGACTACCCCATAGTCGTAAGTCTTGCTACGACTACCTCATAGTCGTAAGTTCTTCTACGACTAGGTCAGCTACGACCACTTTATGATCAATTAAACCTCTGAGACAAGTGGGCCCAATTGATTAAAGGGATTCAAGCGGTCATCATCATGTTGTTACTCTGCGAAGTAATAGCACGTAATGCTCCATTATCTCTGGTATATAGCTGTTAGGCGACGTGGAGGAGTTAATACTCCGGTGATTACTACCAACGTGCGCCCGTTACAGGATGTGATGAGGCACCGCTTCACTTGGAGAAACTGCCGCTCCTTCACGTACTATATAAAGGCGGCAATCAGAGAAGGAAAGGGCGGATCAAATCGGGCCATCGGGAAGACGGTTTAGCACTATCATCTGTAATAGTCTTAGCTTTTCTCTGATTGTTGAGAATACACTCAATACCATACACACACAGAGTAGGGTTGTTATTCTCTCGGAGAAGGCTGAACACAGTATAAAAATCCCGTGTCAATCTCTGCGTGATTCCATTCTAGGAGACCCCGAATCAAACAATCTTTACGTAAGTTCGGTTCTAAAACACCGGCGATTAAGCGCCGATCGTGGGGATCTTCGGTAATCCTTGTCAACATACTCTCTGTTTTCCAACTCTCATGCACTCATGGTAGGAGAATGGAGCGAGGAGAAGCTGGTTCGACTTGGCGGTCTGTGACGTCGACATGGATGCCGGTTTCGATTACGAGCCAAGTGATGACTCATCCGATGGTATTGCTGCCTCCGGTGATCCTCCCACAGATCCAGGAGACAGTGCCGCTGGTGGAGTTGAGGTGGGATCCTTATCCCCCACAACAGTACATCCAGGAGAGGAATCTACCCTCTCAAAGGACAAGGGTCAATCTGACCAGGACCACACCCAGGTGGACTCACAACACAACGAGAGTTTTTCCTCGAAGTGTCCGAGTCCCCCTAAGGCGGTCCGACTTGGTGAGGCAAGCTCTGGAAGCCACAATTCTGGGACTTCACCAGCATCTGGTGATCCTCTCTCTCTCCGGATAACGCCAGAGAGAGCGGGATCAAGCATGCTTTTCCTACAAATTCGACCATCTCTCCGCAGATCACACCCTGCCGACGGAGGCGGTTATAACCGGACTTCCCTACTTAGAGGGATTACTCCAAGTCGCCAGATGGTGTCTCTCGACGACTCCTCAAGCGGGAGGCCTCGGCGCAAGTGAGAATCATCAGCAGGAGGTCTTCGTCCTTCCCTCGGATCAAGGTCACTCTCCTAGAGACCGAGATGGAGACCCTCCCGAAGATCACGCCTGCGCCCCTCGTGACATTGGCAAGGACACCACATTTGGCGGACACGACCAACACTTTCATGAGCGAGGAAATCCTCGATATTCTCGCACTCCATTGAGGCGATCTCAAGAGTCCGACATGGAAGCTCTTGAGGCTATTCGAGGAAGAAAATTGAAGCCGTAAGAATTTGCTGGCGCATCAATATCAATCGAGGAAGCTCGAGAACTCCGGTACATCAATGACTTGCTCGAGAATCCAACTCAAGAGCTAGCCCAGCGCCGAGCTCGACCTCTTCGTTGAAGAGATCGCACAAAAACTTCGAACACGATGGCAAGGTGGAAGCACCTCGCCGACATCATTCAGAAGTCATATGTACGACTTCTTCAGCTACGGATCGTCGAACATATCACCACGGAGGAATCGACGCAACAAAGTAAGTCGCATCGATCTCCTATCGTCGAGTACGACCACCTGATGATATCAACCATTCTTTCCTGCAAAGGAGACGTCAAGAAGTCATTACTGGATGTCGGGCATTCTCGCTTTGATCTCCGTACATTCCTTTGGCTACCTCGTTTTCGACTAGTGAACATGGAGAAGTTTGATGGTTCCCAAAATCCCATCGAATTCCTTCAAATCTACACAATTTGTCCGAAGCGGCGGGAGGAGGAGAGCATGTAATGGAAATTACCTTCCAACTGTGCTTGAAGGATCTGCTCGATCGTGGTTACTGAACCAACCACTCGAGTCGATTTACTCTTGGCAACACTTCTGCGACCTTTTACTGGCAAATTTCCAAGGCACTTACAATCGCCCCGGGAAGGAGGACGACTTGCACCGGATGAGACAGAATGACAAGGAGACCTTGCGCCAATTCATCAAGCGCTTTAGTCAGGTTCGTAACTCAATTCCGGAAGTTTCTGATTCATCTGTCATCAGGGCTTTCAAGCAAGGAGTCCGCAGTAGAAGGATAACAGAAGACATTGCTTTGAATCCTCCTACTTCTGTCGCTGAACTCTTTGAGATGGCTGGTCGATATGCAACTGCCTCTGAGGCGGTCGAGTGGAACAACACAATAGATCGAGAAGACAATACCTCTCGAGAGCGGTGACATTAGTAAGAAGAAAGATAAGAAAGCAAAAAGTCCAAGAACAAGGCGAAGGGTCAAAAACTCCAAGCCAGCGGTTCCAAGGAGGTTTTGGCTGTGAATGATAAAGAGCCACGCACCTCCAAGCCACACTGACCGAGGCAAAGGTAAGCGCCCGATCGGAAAAATGATAAGCCTAGGTGGTGTCTTTTCCATAAAAGGAAGAACATGACCTTCAGAACTCTAGGGTCTTCCAACAAAAGCTTGAAGACTACTACAGCGGCAAGGACCACTTCCCACTCTCGGCGGTAGGGCAAGCGAGTGGTCATAAGTCATCGGATGATGAGGAGGAGATGCCGTTCGGGATCCGCAACACACCGTCGAGCACATCTACGGGGATCATCGGCATATGAATCAAAGCGGCGACTTAAGGTCTGCCGAGCGTGAGGTAAACTCCATAGATCCTCCTCTCGTCAATAAATTACGAAGTGGTCGGAAGTCACCATCTCTTTCGAGAAGGGTGATCGCCGATTCCTTCGACTCGACGGTCGATATCCAATCGTGGTCGAACCCACCATCAACAATTGTCGGGTCAATCGAGTTTTGGTTGATGGTGGCGACTCGTTAAACATTTTGATTTACGAGTGCCTGGATGACATGCAAGTACCGGGACCAAGGTAAGACCGATGCGATACTCTTTCCATGGAATCGCATGGGATCTTCGCCAAACCAATTGGCCAAGTTTCTCTTCCTTTAACATTTGGTTCACCAAGTAATTTCGTGACGAGAAAATCTCCTTTGATGTGGTCGATTTCGTCTGACATATAACGCCATACTCGGACGACCAACTTTGGCAAAATTCTAATGGCTACTCATTATGGATATCAATGTATTAAGATGCGAGTCCCAAAGGAGTAATCACAATCCATTGTGACAAGAAGATGGCGCATACCTGCGATCGTCGATCCTCGAGATGGTTGGACAAATACCAACTCGAGAAGAAAGTCGACCTTCGACTAGCAAGTCGAGGCCTAAAAAGCTACACCAAAGCCGAACGACAAAGTCAAAGAGGTTCCTCACGGGCGCAGGGAGCCCTCAAGGCTGTTTCTTGATCGGAGATACTTCCGACCCCAAGTAGGAAGGCGCCTCGTCGCCTTCCTCCGAGCTAACGCAGATGTCTTCGTGTGGCAAGCATCCGACATGCCGGAGTCCCGGGGAGGTGATCGAGCTGAGGCTAGCTTTACGGCACGACAAAGTACCCGTAAAACAAAAATTACAGAGATTTGCCTCGATCGGCGAGATGCTATTAAATCGAATTGGATAAGCTACTTAAAGCGGGCTTTATAAGAGGTCAACCACCCAGTGGTTGGCTTTCATCGCTGATCGGGAGAAAAAGGACTACCTTTCTTTAAACTTCTAAGGAAACACGAAGGTTTTGAGTGGTCGAAAGAGGCAACGCCGCCTTTGAGGATGTCAAGATGTACCTTCTGAGTGCTCCTATTACGGTCTCTCTGAAGCGGTAAGAAAGCGCTCTTAATTTACCTAGTCGCCACGCCACAGGCGATAAAGCGCGATCTTGGTCGTAGAAGCGTGGCATACAACGACGGTTTACTCGTGAGTGAAGTTTTACACGGGCCTAAGGAGCGTTACCCTCAGGTCCAAAAGCTTCTATATGCCCTCCTCATGTCTTCGAGAAGCTGCGGCATTATTTTCAAAGCGCACAAACTAGGGCTGTCTTGTCGAGTTTCCCTTAGGAGCGATCCTCGAATAGGGAAGCAATGGCGCTATGGCAAAATGGTCGGTCGAACTTGCGGAGTTCGACATCCATTTTGTGTCTTAACGATCGTTAAATCCAGATCTTGGCAGACTTTGTCGCCGAATGGACAAATCTGAACTGTTCGGGATCTCGAGAAGATTCCCGACCGATGGGCGATGTACTTTGACGGGTCGCTTACTTTAAGTGGCTCGGGTGGGGTGGTCTGGTATCTCCTACCGAGAGACCTTAAAGTATGCCATACAATTAAACTTTCGGGCCACTAACAGCGTGGCGAGAATCTGAAGGTTTGCTAGGCGGCATATGAGCGCGAAGCTCTCGATTCGCCGACTACTCGTGAGAGGAGACTCTCAACTAGTCGTGAATCAAGTTGAAAAAAATACCGGTGCTCTAACCCGAGCAATGTCTCGGTACTTATTGGAAGTCGTAAGCTAAAAGCAGTTTTAGGTTTGAGGCACAATTCATCCATCGAAGGATAATTTCCTCATGAGACCGGTTTGCTCGAATAGCTTCTTCCCGATCTGAAGTACCAAAAGGAGTCTTCTTGGAACAACTCCGAAGCCGTCTCACGGTCGACGAACGAGACACCTCCTATTGAGACGACCTCTCTAGAATACAAGGATACATGGATGGCACCCATCTATGAATATCTTGAAGGGTTACATGCCAAGGCGATCTCGAGGCGGATCGCTTATCGAAAAGCCAAAATGTATACTTTGGTTGAAGGAGTCCTCTATAAGCGAGGTACTCAAGGGGTGCTAATGCTATGCATTCATGAGAAGAAGGATTAACACTCCTTCACGACATACATGGTGGCATCTGTGGAAATCATGCTTCCTCTGAGAAACCGGTCGGTAAGGCCTTTCGACAAGGTTTTCTTGGCCAACAACCCTTACGATGCTAAAGAGTTGGTTAAAAAGTGTGTCGATGCGGTTTCATAGCGGCGGATACACCAACCAGCTCGGGCATTACAAACAATACCTCTATCTTGGCCTTTTGCGACACAGGGTCTCGATATCTTAGGACCGTTCCCCAAAGCTCCGGGAGGTTTGAGTTCCTTTGTGGCTATTGATACATTCACAAAATGGATTGAAGCGAACTTGTGGAGGATAACAACGAGCGGCAAAAGCTGTTTATGATGAGATCGTAATTACTCAATTTGGAGTCCGAGTCGAATAATTATAGATAATGGTAAGCAATTTTGGTATAAAATTTCAGGAATTTTGCGACGAGTTGGGTACCAAGTTGTGTTATGCTTCTATGGCCCATCCCCAAAGTAATGGGGCAGTCGAACGTGCAAATGGCCAAATAATGAGAGGAATTAAGACTCGACTCTTCGACCAGCTCATCAAACGCTCGGGGGCTTGGGTACAAGAGCTACCCTCTGTATTATGGGCTGTTCGTACGACTACTAGTTGGGCTACAGGTGAAACACCATTCTTTCTAGTCTTCGGAGCTGAAGCCATGCTTCCTCCGGAACTAAAGATACGGTCAACACGAGTCAAAACTTTCACAGACTCAACCAGAACAACCCGAGTAGATGATATTAATCTACTTGAAGAAAGGAGAAACCAGCCCTAATTAGTTCAAATAGGTCTACCAACAAGCCTGCGAAGATACTACGATCGAAGGTCCAACCTCATGACCTCATTGAGGTGACTTAGTATTGAGGCTCTGCCAATCCAAGTCTAATCGGAACAAACTTTCTCCCAAGTGGGAAGGTCCTTACGTTGGTCGAAGTTACTCGTCGAGTGGTCGATGCGATTGGCAATGGAAGGCGGCGGAGTTCTCTCGAATTCTTGGAACATCGACCAGTTACGTAAGTTTTATGTGTAACCAATCATTCAGACAATAAAGACTCAGGTTCTCTCTACCTCTATTGTCTTACTTTTGAGTAGTGCTTTCATAATCTTTCGACTATATTCCAAACACCCAGTTTCCTTTACACTGGTCGAAAGGCAGGTAACATCACCTAGTCGAAGCCTCTCCTCTCTGCATGTGGTCACGCCCACTAGAAGGAGCTTCCTAGTATTGACTCGTTACTCACTTTTGCCGTCAACACAAAGAGCTCGGGTTCTATTTAGTGAAATATTTTTGAAAGCCTACTCCTTTCACCTTAGATTATTTCTTGATTCTTTTGAAAAATATTCTAGCGAGTGCACTTTTTAGATTTATTGACTACCTTTGGTGTATTGATTAAATCTCAACTAAGTCGGAGGAAGAAACACATCTAGTTGAAGTCTCTCCTCTCTGCGTGGTCACGCCCACTAGAAAGAACTTCCTAGCATCGTTCGGTTTCCTACTCTTGATACCGGGACGGACTTATCGAGTCCTCCAAAGAAGAAATGAGCAATTTTTGAAGTCCTCTGGATGTTTGTTTAACTCAAGTTCTTTGTTCTCGATTTAATTAATCTAGTCGGAGATGGTGACATCACCTAGTCGAAGACTTTCCTCTCTGCGTGGTCACGCCCACTAGAAGAAACTTCCTAGTGTTGATTCGTTACTACTTTTTCGACGATGCATGACAATCGTGACCAAAAACTACAAGTTAACCAAACCTCTCGTTTTGAAACCCTTTTAACACTATTTACTTAGTTTGTCTAAACAAACTAAGCAAATAGTCGAGGGCTAGGATAAAGTTATTAATTTGATTTCATTTCTTAGTCTTTCATTCGTTGATTATCTTTTGAGTTACTAACTACTTGACAAGATGATTTGCAGGAAAAAGATGGATTATATAATACATCGACAAAAGCTTGTTTTTTCCACAGGTTTGTTACAAACTACTCTAAAGAGGGAGAGCTCAGTCGCATCTCCTCCGAAGCCTTCCGGCCAACTGATTGCATTTCTTCAATCAGACGACTTACTACCTTGGTGCGATCGAAGTCGACTTCGATTAGTTGAACATTAAAATTTGGGGTCATGAGCTTTAAGTTTTGCCAATACATAACTTCTCGCAACCATTGCCTCCTTTATCGATTGACTTGGTTGGTCTTCAGGGTGGTCATCAGTTCTTGCAAAGTCTCGACTTGTTCCCCAATTGTACTTACGTGAGCAGCCATCGTATCATCTTGAGGAGCTTTTCCCTCAGTATGTAGCTCACCAAGTACATTGTTCAGGAGCGTGACACTGCTTTGAAGATTAATCTTCATTGTCTCCATCTCCTGTTGGGTACGAGTCGAAGCCTCGCGGAGTTGTTTGTTTTCGACCGCTTGCTCTGAAAAGAATAAGACCGGTCAAGTAAAAATAAACTTCTAGAGGAAAAGAAAACAAAAATAATCACAGGTAAAAGATTTCCTTACCTGCTAATCGAGAATCCAACTTCTTGATTTCTTCCTCATGGGAGGCAACGGTCTCAGCATGCTTCTTCTCCCATGATCTAATCTCCTCCGCATTTGCTTTGGCAATGCGGACAATCTCGGCATAAATCATGGTTTTATCCCTGAGCTCATTTTCGAGACTTCCCAGTTCACGGTCCATTTCTAGAAAAGAAATAAGAGTGAAAAAAGGGAAAGGACTCGTAAAAGACTACAGGTAAAGAGTTACTTACCTGATCGTCGAAATTTTAACCTCGTAATTTCTTCATCTTTCTCTCTAGAGATACGAGAAATCTTGCGAATGACCAAAGTTTTATCTTGGACTTCATTCTGGAGCTTTCTCATATCATCTTCTTTTCCTAAAAGAAGTAACAGTCAGGTAAAGATCAAAAACATAAGTAGTCTTAAGTTCAGCACTTACTGTTTATCCTTTCCTGCACCTTTTCGGTTGTAGAGTTAGCTTCTTTCAACTTCCTCATGAGAAATTCTACTTTTTCCCATAGCTTTCTCGACTCCTCTTTTTGATAGTCGAGCGAGTCGGCCAGGGTCTTTTCATCGCTTTTTAACCTGTAAAGGTTAAAAGTGGACATGAACATTATTAAATTGGTTGTAAGCTCTCCTACAACCATTGATCCAGTCGTAAGTTCTTCTACGACTATGGATCTAGTCGTAAGTTCTCCTACGACTAAGCATCTGGTCGTAAGCCT
The DNA here is from genome assembly GCA_036346405.1 of Phyllostachys edulis. Lineage (NCBI taxonomy): Eukaryota > Viridiplantae > Streptophyta > Magnoliopsida > Poales > Poaceae > Phyllostachys > Phyllostachys edulis. The sequence continues at coordinate 21,836,644 of CM070558.1, forward strand.
TTTACGACTAGTACCTAGTCGTGAGTTTTTCCACGACAAACCACGTAAGCACTATATAAGTAGTCAAGTAAAAGCGACTATGAAAAATAGTGACTTCGACCTCTACTGCTGTTTGCGAGTTCCTCTTTCTGTCGCGACTCTAGAAGTTATCGGTGATATTCACGACAAGCGACAATTGCTCTAGAGCTTTACGCAAAAGGAAAGACGATGAAAACAAGGAAGATCACATATATAAGTATTCTTAAATACTTACACTCATAGTTGATCGAGCAAATATCGAGTAAACCACTCTGGATGCTTGACTTGTCCACTCTATCGACTGATCCCACCAAACCTTCTCAAGGCGCTCATTGTCAAAAGTGTCCCTCTATTGGGAATGTCTTTGGGATGAGGGTCTCGATGGCGAGATCTAAGCGAAGACCCTACTATGGGCGGGGCCAAAGAAATCGAGCGAAGTTGAAGTATTCCTCATCTTCCAATTCGAAATGCGGACATCTCTTTGGGTACCCGAAGGAGGAGTGCAACAATTTCCTTTCCCGCACGGTGGTCAGGTACATCACCACCTTGGGCAGAGGCTTCTGCAACTGCCCCTGTTGGTCCCATGACCACCTCAATGGTCATGGCAGCTATCTCTGTGGTCGTAGCTGCTACATCAATGGTTGTAGCTGCTACCTCAGTGGTTGTAGCCGCTACCTCAGTAGTCGTAGCTGCAACCTCAGGGGTCATGGCGGCTATTTCAGTGGTTGTAGCCGCTACCTGAGTGGTTATAGCCGCCACCTCAGCAGTTGTGGCTGCTACCTCAGCGGCCATGGCTATGACTTCAGCGGTTGTGACAACCGCCTCGGGAACACGACTTCTTCCACCACGGGCCAAGGATGATCCTTGACCACTCATTGTCGGCTCTCCAATGTTGGAGGCGGAAATGGGCTTCTCGATAGAAGCCACCTCGGGGATTGAAGAAGTCGAGCTAAAACAAACACAAAGGATAGCAAGTCAAATTGTGAAAAGCAAAAGGTAAATGTTGTTCTTACACTTTAGCTTGTTTCACATACCTCTGCATCCTAGACTTGATCGAAACTTTGAAGCCATCTTCCGATGGAAGGGTTCTTCGACTTCTTTACTACGACCACGTGCGGTCGTAGCTCAGAGATGAGGGAATAGTCTCGGCCACGACCACGTCTGGTCGTGGATCTTGAACAGGGACCATCTCTCTGGTCTCCTGACTTTCCGGAGGGCCGAGATCGGTCTCGACCACTCTAAGAGCAGCCCTACCCTCAACGGTAGGCTCGGCTGGATCAGCGTTGTCCTTCACAAAAGACATAAATTCCTTCCAGTTCTCCTTTTCTAGTTGCTTGACAAAACTAGAAGTGGCAGAAACTGTGAAAGCTTTCTTGTCATAATAAAAAGGTACCTTGGCCTTGTGGACTTTACGCCTGGGAGGTTCTTCGACCTCCTCGGTCTCCTCAGCTGCAGCCGCTTCAGTCTCGGCTTCTGCTGTGGACGTGCCCTTGCCCTTACGGGCCTTGCGCACAAGAGGTTCTTCATCCTCCTCAACTTCAGCTATTTCGACCTCGGCTATTGTTGCGAGCATGCGTGCCGCAGACCTTGCCGAGGACCTGGTCGAAACAAAGGAATTTGAGCTCGGTCCTCCCTTGTCGGCGACTCTTGTAAGTCGGCGATTTTTCGTCGGAGGAGATGAGCCCTTGTCACTTTATCGCCCTGCGCCAATGGTCACCGATTCGACCTCTTAAATGCGTCCGGCGAGTTTTCCATGCCTACTTTACGTAAAGAAAAAGCAGAAAAAGAAGAATCAATGACCGGTCATAAGTTTTTCTCGACCGGTATCAATCGTAAGCTCTTCTCGACATGTCACGATCGTAAGATTTTCTCGATCGCTACCTGGTCGTAAGTTCTTTCTCGACTATGAAGTCCTAAGGATAAAATCAACTTTTGATTACCTTTAGGCGCTCAACCTTTTCCTCTGCGGACAAAACCGCAAGGATTTGAGAACGCCATTACGGGTGGCGGGGCTTCTCTAAGCGAGTTTGACTCGAGCGTCAATCTCTGCTGTGAAAGATCGTATAAAAGCAGATAAAGATACTCGTTAGACAATTACGAAGAAGACCAAAGCGAGAGTTAAGTCGAAAAACTACTTACCCTCCTCGTAGTCACGGTGGGTCTTTTGGCCCGTGTACCTCCACATAGGAGGTACTCGTTTCTTCAAGGGCTAATTGACGTGTGATGAAATCCTTCACCACATGCCATCCGGTTAACCCCTCTGCTTTCAAATCCTTGATGGCTTGAATATAGGGGCAATCCGTGATATCTGGGGAATCGAATCGAGGAAGCTTTCTTTCGGCGACCTTCCTCGAAGGTAAAAAGTGTCTTGAATGACTTTCGGTAAAACCACCTCTTCCTCCACGGCTGACCCACGAAGACTGGTGAACATCTGAATGTACTCCCTCGACTTCCGTCATGGAGCTTGAACCATAACTTAGGCTATTCGACGATGAGCCATTAGTAGAAATCTTGAAAGAGCTCAAGGTCCACTAGAATTCCCAAGTCGTCTCACGAGATACACAAATCCGCTCGGCATTGTGATGGAATTGGGACCAAGGTTCACCAATTCCACCTCAAAATGCTCGAGTATAAGTGTGAGAAAGGGGTGAGCGAGCAATCGTAGACCACACTCTGTCGCCTAGAAGGCGGGATTTGTTCATCCTCCCCGGCGGCCATTCTTTGCTTGTATCAGGGAACCACTCCACAGAACTCTCTTTGGAATCTTCCCAGCGTTGACAAGGGCTTGCATCTTCACCGTATCCATCTTCGACTTGGCCCACTCGGAGACTCTCCCGGCCATTTCTCTCAGAAGGGGGAGATTCTTGATTGAGTTGGTGGCGGAGAAGACAAGAACTTAATGAACAGTGGGATGATTTGGGGAAAAGTGTGAACCCTAAGTCTTACCCCGGTAAGTATTTATAACCGCATGCCTTGGGCGGGCGTGGTATTCAAAGGTTGCCACCGTCTAGGAACGCTCAGCAGACGAGCTAACGGGTGTCGTTTGAAATTCCCCAACATGTCAGATTCGAGAAAATCGGGTTTGCTTTTACACCTCAAGCGAAATTACTTCCTTGGTTAGATTCTTTTTAACCAAAGGAAATGTTAATCGGAAAGGTTTTTCTTCGATCACCATACTCGACCACCTTGTGATCGTAGAAATGTTCTCGACTATTTGATAGCCGTAAGCAATTTCCTTGACCAAGCATATTTACGGTCAAAGTAGTACACTAATGACGAAGAGTTTTCCTTGACTATCTTTCTCTGACCCTCTCGTGGTCGTAAGACCATCTATAACTCCTTTACCAAGTAAGTTGCTTTCACTTGAAGGTGGGGGCTAGATGGCGAGGATATAATAATCCTCATTTTATCTTTTAGGTAAATATGACGTCATATGGTCCCTGAGTATACCCCTTAATGTTATAAGGGAAGAGCCTACTGGGTGGTCGTAAGTTCTTCTCGACCACACCCATAATCGTAAGTTATGCTACGACTACCCCATAGTCATAAGTCTTGCTCGACTACCTCATAGTCGTAAGTTCTTCTCGACTAGGTCAGCTCGACCACCTTATGATCAATTAAACCTACTGAGACAAGTGGACCCAATTGATTAAGGGATTCAAGCAGTCATCATCTGTTTGTTACTCTGCGAAGTAATAGCACGTAATGCTCCATTATCTCTGGTATATAGCTGTTAGGCGACGTGGAGGAGTTAATACTCTGGTGATTACTACCAACGTGCGCCCGTTACAGGATGTGATGAGGCACCGCTTCACTGAGAAGCGCCACTCCTTCACGTACTATATAAAGGCGGCAATCGAGAGAAGGAAAGAGGCGGATCAAATCGGGCCATCAGGAAGACAGTTTAGCACTATCATCTGTAATAGTCTTAGCTTTTTCTCCTGATTGTTCAGAATACACTCAATATCACACACACACAGGAGTAGGGTTGTTATTCTCTCCGGAGAAGGCCTGAACCTGTATAAAAATCCCCGTATCAATCTCTCTGCGTGATTCCATTCTAGGAGACCCCCCAAATCAAACAATCTTTACGTAAGTTCGGTTCTAAAACACCGACAGAACCATCATCACATGATTGGAACTTTTCTTGATGCTCTCTTCAGCACCCTTAAGCATGTCATGCAACTTGGTCATTGTTTTCTCCATGCCATTCATATGAAAATTCAATATGACTGGCTCAAAGCTCGCATGGAGCGATTGAAGAATCACATCAGTAGCCAACTCTTGGCTAAGGGGAAAACCAAGCTTTTCTAAGTTTTCAATGAGACCAATTATTTTGATCACATGAGGACTAACCGGGTTACCTTCTAACAGCCTACAAGAAAACAATGCCTTAGAGGTGTTAAACCTCTCTGCCCTTGCTTGATCCTGAAACATACCCTTCAGACTTACAATCATATTGTAAGCATCAAGTAGTCTCATATTGCTACGAAGCTCGAGTTCATGGTTGCAAGTATTAGGCAGTGCACATCGACTGCGTCATTGCAATGCTTCTCATAAGCATTCTTTTCAGCACGAGGTGCATCGGCACTCGGTTCCTCGAGATAGGGACCCTCTAGAATATATTCTGTCTTTTCTTGTTTGAGAACAATTATCATATTACGAAACCAGTCAATGAAATTTGAACCATTCAACTTTTCCTTTTCAAGAATAGATCACAAATTAAAGGTAGGTGCAGAAGAAGTAGTAGGTGCCATGATGTACAACAGAAAAATATGCAAAGATTCAGCACTATGTTTATGTAAGATCTTCTATTAGACACTCATGTTGGTGGTTATGTTCGACTAGTTTACGACCAGCTCGTATCTTCATACGGCTAGTCTGTATCTGGTCGTATCTCCATATGACCAGTCTGTATCTGGTCGTATCTCCATATGACTAGTCCGGACCTGGTCGAACTTAATCATCAACTGTCAATAAAAGATACTCCCACTATATGTTCTAAACCATGTTTCCTTCTAACATCATATAGTGAGTTCAAGATCCAAAAATCATTAAGTCCTAGTGAGCTTTGGCATCACTGCTAGAAACCTAGTCATTTAAGGTAAGCAATCCTTTGATAATCATATCACATATGACTATTGTTTGTTGGGCAACATCACTATGCTCCGGTGACCAACATTATGCCCCAAGGCCTAAAACTATTTTGATAGCCTTGTCAAGTTAAACCAATACTATGCATGCGGGTGTCTGACACCCACCCCATCTTATTAAGATAGTTATTGACACCCTACTTTGGTAGACTTGCCAATTAACGATCAAAATCGTGATAGGCGCAGCAATTGGAAATGCATCAATTTTACTTAATCTTTCTTGAGTGATACTACTCTATCATGTTAAAACATCTAAGGATAAAACATGATCAGATAGTATAATAGGAATAAACACAAACATTCACATATAATCATATTAAACTATGAAATAGTATGGCCCTTAACATGTCGATCTCCATCAGCATGCTTCGTGTCCTCCGACCACCATGCTTGATGTCTCCGACTGCATTCATCACTAAGCAATTACTCCTAAGAGCTACTAATGAATTACATAGGATAATTTCAAGCATCACATGTTGGTACGCAAACCGTTATACAATAATATGTAGCTCGATGGCTATCTCACAGCATGACATGCAGGCCATGAAAATCCATTCATGCATCACACACATAATGGGCCATACTATTCACATCAAACCCTGCAAAAACGAGTTATGCATAGAATCCAATTCTATCAAGCAACATGAATACATACTATCTATAACACTGGGTACGAATACCCAGCACGACGGTCCCGCTAGCCGATTAGCGGGTGGGGTTCGAAGGGGTAGCGCCCCTCGCTGGTCGAGGGCAGCGTGCTCGAATTTTTTTTTCGAGACATGAATCTTATTCACATAACCGAGCCTCAAAAATCATCGGATTAATCATATTAACCATATTCTGAACCAATCTGATCACTGCCTTGATACAACCACGCACTACGTCATACTCCGATGGCGGAATTTCGACCGGTAGGAGTATTATGCAGTGTGGTTGTGAACGAGCACAGTAAACCATCTGGTCTTTTTAGCTCATACCTCCTCATAAACCCATCTACTACCTCCGAAAACCGATCGATCTTATCGACCAGTATCTAGATCGTTCCATCGACATGAAGCGATCTAGGTTATTAGAACCGACCAGTAATAGATTCAATCTACTACTACCACATATCAAGTATATACGGCCGATCCAGATCAAAAACTACACAAGATGGCTCTGATAGCTACAATTCAAAAATTCTACCATGTAAACCAGGAAGCCAAGCAAGAAGATGATCACAGATCGTTACCACCAGACGCACAGAGCAGCGGAAGAGGATTTGGAGCAGCCTGGTCCAACGTAGAGCGCGTCGATGTAGTGGTCGTAGTCGATCGGCCAGTGTTCTCCCGAGTCGATTATCTTTTCCAACAACCTCTGCAGTTCCTTATGAAGATCGCAGATCGTCCTCAAGCGCAACAGCAACCACAGTAGTGCCTCTATGGTATCCACACGTCCAGGAAAGGAACAACCGTACGTCGGTGTGCTAGCACCAAGTTGCACGACAGAGCTCTTAGGAAGATGGCGGCTAGAGTTTCGGTAGAGCAACTCACGTCAATCTCCTCTTCCCAATAGCCTCAAGCATCTCCTTATATAGTGCCCATGATGGACCCTATCCGAACACGTTTTGTTCCAACCTGTTAAGTGTGTGACCTGTTAGGTTTATGTGTAGTCGGTTGTGACTCGGAAACCCTTTCCGATCACGAGTCGTTAGCGGTTTCTAGCAGGATATAACGATTCTCGAATACACACAAATTATATCAGACAAATCTTAATGCAATATGATCTATGACCAGGTCCTCATCACTTACGACCAGGTCATATCTTCATACGACCAATCCATAACTGATCAAACTAAGCGACCTATTTGTGTATTCTCCCTTTGCCTCACGATGTCTGGTTGAACTCCAGGTGAGATATTATGCCATCCATAGACTGTTCAATACTTTCTTGATCGAGTGTCAGATAACCTTATGTGGTCGAACTCTTCGACCACTAGTGGTATGGCCATGCACTTTCTTTATCCGACCACTTCGAGGGGCCTAGAGACATCTCTCCTGTTATGTTAGGAGGGGCCAATTCCATATCCGACCAGTCACATCTCTCCACATGTTTCATAACATACTCAAAAGATACCTTTATAACTACCCAATTACGAGTAGTGTTTGGCAACCCCTAAGAGTGCTATTATAGATGTAGGGAACCATGCTGATCTCAGGTCTAAGGATTATACATCATCATTGCTTGAGACCAACTAATGACACTTAGAATCATAACAATCTCAATAGTGTCTCAAGGTGGGTCAATCCAACACCATGTTCTCCAACATGTGCTCACATTATTGATTCGATATCCTTATATCCATGACCGGTGAAACATGGTCATCATTCAATGCATGTGCTGGTCGTAGAGTAACCGGTGTTCCGACCATTGATATCTGACCACGGATTCATTTAGAACGGCATCATATAAGTTAAAGAGTTTTACCAACAAGTCACATACTTGTTAATCTTTATAACCAATGATTCATTCAAGAAACAAAATAATATTTATTCAATAACTCATAAATATAGATGTGATATAATCATCTCTATGATTGCCTCTAGGGCATATCACCAACAAGGCGAGCAAGATAGCCAAACAAACTTTGTGGTCGGAAGGAAACGCAGCTATTTTATTCCATAGCATTGCTATTGATGATTGGCTTCATGAGTGATGACATACAAGCACTAATATTTTCCTATTTTAGTCGCAGCTGTTGGCTATCTTGACCAGAACATCATAAAGTTCCCTAGGCTTGGAGCTCATGACGGCGTGGTCAGCTCCGGCGATCTCCTCGACTCCCGTGCCCGGGCTCAGCGCGACCATCCAACGCTGCATCTCCTCGGTGCTGGAGCTGTCAGCCTTGGCTATCACGTACACCTTCTTCACCGATCCGTAGTTGCCATCGGTGAGCAGCTTGCTATCCTTCATTATTGGGTCGTCCAGGAACTGGTTGCCAGGTCTCACCAACATTTCCGCCAGGGTCAAATCCTGCAATGTATAGCTCACATTTGACACCAATGGTAAGATGTAGCGTGCGTGCGTACGCTTGAGTCAATATTCTTGAAGTAGCAACAAGCAAGTCGTTGAAATTAACTTATGTGAGATGATGAGGATGTGACGTACCTCAGCTGGACTATGCTGGTAATACTTGTGTGCCAAGAAGTTTGGGCCAATTAGGATTGCAACTCCTGGACCCTGGTTGCTGTTGATGGCCATCATCTCGCAATCCATGAGTAGTCCTTCTGATGCAGTTCTTCTCATGAACTAATTAGTACAACGATCACAATAAAAATATAATTAGTGGGGGCTAATATAATATAAAGTCACTTTTGATGCCGATAGATAGGAGACACATCTGCAAGCCTGCTTGGGACAATAGAATACCTCCTCGGTCGTGATGCCCATGTGCTTGCCAACGCACGGCATCGCCGCGGCGACGAACACGGCCGCCGCGATCTTGCGCGGGAACCTTTCCATGGCCAGCGCGAGGCTGAGCCCGCCCTGGCTGTGCCCGACGAGAACCAGCCTCTCCCCCTCCGGGGCGGCGGCCACCGCATCGAGCAGCGGCCGGGAGTAGTCCTCGAAGGACTGCACCTCGTCGATGCGCGCCGGGTGGGCGCCGGACGCGGCCAGGTCGAGCGCCGTCACGCGGTGCCCCGCGGACTGAAGCATGGTGATCACCTTGTACCAGCACCACGCTCCGTGGCCAAGGCCATGGACTAGGATGAAATGCTTGCTCTTGCTGCAGCCGCCGCCCTCCATTTTTATGTCTTGGCTGATGTGTCTGCTTGCTTCGGAATTCGGATTTTGTGGTGCTGTAGCTGCACGGCTTGATATTTATACAGGCGAGGTGATGAGATACGAGTAAGAAACTAGTATTGTGTTTCTTTCTTTTTCTTCAAGTCGATCGCTTATAAACTTATGCTGCAAGAAGAAATGGCGAGTCAACTTACAGTAGCTGGCTGGCCAACTGCTTGTTTTTGGATGTTTCTGCGACGCATTGCATATGCGCGAATTAATTAAACGGATTTACTAATTTTTAGTTGCTTGAAATTTTTTTATCTATCAGTCATCTAAAATTGTACAGTACTAAGTCTAAAATTGCAGTACCAAGTGATATACAATTTTAGTATAACTCTACTGTAACTTTTAGTTCTATTTGTTTTTGTATTTTTTTGTATTTGTAGGGTTGTAGGTTCACTTAGAATTACTTTTGTCTAGTTTAGAATTTTTTTTGTATTTTTCTTGTAATACTTTTGTCTATTTTAAAAAGAGATAATCTGGCCTATAGAATATTGATTCAACAGTAAAAAAAGGTGACTAATAGATAAAAAAATCTCAGTCACCTCAAATATAGGCACTCCCTTAATTAAAAGCTCCAGCCCTGTTTGAAGGAGATTGATTCCCTGAAGGAAAACCTGCAAGACTCCTGCCTAGCTATGCTGTCGATGAGTTCAGATGCATGTGATTGAGAAATAGCAGTATAGTTGGTATACCAGCCAGTTCATGGCCGAGCATGTCACACCAAATACTGGATACACCAACCAGGTAATTTCACCATGAAGGCTGAGACAAAAGGAAGCAAATCAGTGTTGGAGGAGGTGGAAATCGGGGCTAGAGGTGTTGCCGTCGCCGGGGAGGTCCTGGTTCCATTTTCTAAGGTTTATCGTGTAGTTAGCGATGCAATCGGATCAAGATTTTGGCAATTGCAAGAGGGTAATTCTTCTTATGATGAAGATATTATCTTGGCGGAAGTGGGTTTTGAAGCGAAAGAGGAAATTCGATCTTCAGTTGTGCTTGACTTCGCTTCGAAATCTTCTCAAGGTATTGGAGTTCAATCTTTTGGCTCACCTAGTTTTTGTAGATCTTTGCAGGTTGATTTCGCACAAGGGTCGTCTTCGAGATGGCAAATGATCTGGTTTATGGCGATGCCATTGCTGTGGGGTATTCTCCAGCGGGGCTCCGCGAGGTGGGGATTTTGCCGGGTTGGAGCAAATGGAGGATCGGTAGTGGTCGGCCATGGCAGGGGCCTTTACCGCCTCCTCGATTGTCACCTCCGATGACGGTGGGTACTGCCATTGATCGTGTTCGACCAACTCTTCTGGCTTCGGTGGATAGAGTTCATCTGGCATGTGTTTCGCCGGCTTTGGAGGTCTTTCAAAATTTGAATGGTTCAGCTGACTTGCCGGTTTCGTCGCCAGCAGTTTCTCTGGAAGTTTTGCCAGCTGAGGCGTCGGTTGGTGTGTTGTTTCATAATCAGGCTGGTGCGGTGGCTTCTGGGCCGGGCTCAGCAGAAATTGTGTTACCTTGTGACAGATCCGAACAAGCCCATCCAATAGGCTTGCCCTGGTTGCGTCGTTTACTTTGGCGAAACTGGGAATCAGCTAGGCGCAAACCAATTGTTTGTCCCAGTACTCAGTCCGAAACGACAGCTGGTGTTCCTCAGGCTTTCACATGGTTGGAAACACAGTGTGGGGATCAGAGATCGATCGCGGCAGGTCATTCTCGTCTTAACATGGAGTTGGCGGGGTAGTCTTTGGTGGTCGTGGCGAGCCGTTGGTGAAGTTCGAAGTCCTGCCTTTGGGTGCGTTGTCGGCCAATCAGTTGGATTCGGCAGCATAGCTGGCTTTGGTGGGGGAAATCTCGTGGGATTCAGAGGAGCTAGCTCTTTTCCTGTCAATGGTGGTGCTGGTCCTTTCTCTAGTAGCAGGGGTGGGGTGGTCATGTGGCTAATGGCAAGGAAACTTGTCCGGTAGGAGGAGTTGTTGGTTTCGATGGTGGGCATGGCGGCGTTGTTGGCTTGGGGGGGGGACAACTTTTGGGTGCGGTGGTCTTTGTGACCCTCGATTAATGGTGGCATTGGTGGCCAGGCTGTTGGACCTGGTGGCACAATGTGAGACCCTGATTTATTAGACTCATAATACTTGGTCATCCAATTGACCTTAGTATTATCAACTAAATAAACCATACCTCGAGATATATGTACTTCCCAAGAATGCGGTACACACAACTCATTACAAAAGAATGCATCAATTCCATTCAAACACATAGAACAGAACAAGCAACAAACTAGAAGTTAATATAAATAAAGGATAGTTATTACAAAGAGAGGCCGACCGCCAAATAACAACAAGTCTACTAAGATACCTGGCGGAAGCAAAAAGTGCCATAGAGATGGCCATAACAAGAGCCAACCAGTGCCTTAACCCACAAGGCAATGACCGGACCGCCAAGCTAGTCGCTTTCCGACCACGCACATCTCACAAAAGTAAAGCCCTTTGGGCTCTACCTCCTCTGCAACAAAGTTATTAAGCAAAGCAAATGAGTACAAAAATGTACTCTTAAGGCCGACGTGTAGTATAAGAACTATAGTTTAACTACATGCAAGCTTTATTTAAGTGGATGAGGCTTTGGACTCATTTTTAGCATAAAGCAAGTTTTCATTTGCAATAATGTAATAGATTGAAAGCGATTTGACAAAGCATTTTTAATTGTTGAAGTAACAACGAGATAATAACATAATAACAACGACACAAACAACCTGGAAGTGACTAACCCAATAGCCACCACAACAATAGCATCAATTACCCATTCATACCGCCCATGTCAAGTTTTAATTAAAGGTTGTAGTCTAGTTCTCACGAGGCGTATCCGAGCGTGTCCATAACCTAGGACGAGGCTATTGAATAGTTTTAACCTGCAGGGTGTACCAATGTACCCACACGTCGAGACCGCCTTTTAGCCACATGATTTAGCACACTTCCTTTGGTATCTTGAAGCCGCAGCTAAGTCCTCTGAGACATTTCCAATGGGCGATGCTAATTAAGAGCCGCAACCCACGGGATAAGGACACATTAGACACCCTAGCCGGTGCGCTAATGCTCCCTCCCAACACCACACACACACATTTTATTTAAACATACCCACCGACCAGCTCATAATTAACACCTCCCAAAGTACTTAGTCAAGAGAGGTCCCATATCCCCTCGTGTGGTTAATGCATAAAAATGCTCGATGCGGTGGCGCAAGTAACTCGGTCCTTGTTGACTTAGGCATACTACCACATTCCAAAAACCACACCATCCATCCAATATGCCCAAGTCCAAATCAAACTTTTATTTTCAGATTTTGACTTTACAAATTAACAAAGCACAAGTGCTGGACATAAAGGAGTAATAATTAGATTTGTGTGATCAAGACCATCGACTAAATCGATGATCGCCCATTACTACCGATAACTAAGCATGTCTAAGCAATTGAAATCGAAAACTACTAAGTGATAAGAGCTCATCCAACGAGCTCAAACCACAGCAAATAACCTAGGCTCATTGGTAGTAGAGGATAAACAATTCCTACAGATTATGCAACTATAGGATTGCTAGCGACATTTTAACACAAGGTAGCATGCATACATACAAGTAAAACAATATATTAACCTTTAAACTAATGGGACGATAGAGGGGATATGATCAAACTGCTTGCCTTGCTGTTGCTGGTCAAATTGTTGCTGAGGATCGCTCACGGGATCAACACACTCGTCAACACCTAATCGAAAAGACGAAAAGAATCGATAAGAACAACGAACATGACAAAGACAGCACAGCAAACAAACTCCAAATACTCTGAATTTTCTACAGAAGCAAGAGGATGATTTTTAGGGAATTTAGCAACAAGAACCAATCGATTTGGATTCTCAATGCAAAAGTTATGAGCAAAACAAATCTGCTCAACCCTAAAAATACCAAACTGCCACTATTCACTAATTTAATTATTAGGCAATATTTTCTAGAAGGGTGGTGATACTGAGGTTTTTACTGTAAAACCAGCACCTTATGAGATGAATAACACAATTGAGTTCATCTCATTTGGAGCTATTATGCATTTTCTATAATCTTTCAAAAACAAGAACTTGAACAAAATTATAATGCACAAGTACTCTTTTTGACAACAGCAACATGCTCAAAACTAATTTTCACAGTAAGTTCATTAATAGAGGAAACCAACAAAGTTGGATTCACTCAAAAATAATCTACAGAACATTACCTATGCATTTTACAAGTTAAACACTATTTTGAGTGTACATTTAAAGTTAGTTTTAAAAATCTATTTGCAAAACCATGTTCTGGAGCTGAACTGGGCTCTTAACCATTTTTAGATTGGAGCCCAGGTCGAGCCAGAGCTAACACAATTTGAATCACCCTATTTGGATTTAAATTGAATTAGTTATGCAATTTTAAAGTTCATACCTTTTTCAGTTCACAAAATAAGAACTCTCTGGAAAATCCCAAAAATCACAAAGGCGGGGAGGACATGAGCCATAGATTTTGAATCTAACGGCTCAAGACCTCCCGGCGATATCTTGCACACGCTTCATGAAATCAGAGGACATGGGCGTGGATCTTGGATCCAACGGTCCTTGTCCTCCGAAACAACCTTACGCGAGCGGGGAGGTCGTGGCCGTTGATGCTACATCCAACGGACCACAACGAAAGGGGAGGACAGGGACGGCCCAGTTAAGCAAGGAGGTCCTCAGCGGTTGAGATCTTCCAAAGGAAGATCTAAACTATCAAGATCTCCCAAGGAAGATCTACATCGTCCCGAACCTCGCGGGGAGGTCCTAGGCAGTCAGATTTTCCAAGGAGGACCTTAATGGTCGAGATCGTTCGAGGAGGACCTTAGCGGTCAAGATCAACCCGGGGAGGTCATAAGCGGTGAGATGACCTCGGGGAGGTCCTCACGCGGAGGACTGCGCCTGCAGACCTCCGGGGAGGTGCAGGCGGCCACGAAGTGCGCAAGGGAGGTTAGTGTAGGACAAGCTCGGCCAAGCACGAGCAAGGCCAAGCTCGAAGGTGTGTAAAAAGAAGCCAAGGGCAACAGTGGGGAGGTTATGTAGCTAGGGCAAAAGAGGTTCTGGAGCACGGGTTAAGCTCATGGTGAGCTTAGCCCATGGGAGGTCCACGGGAAGTCCATGGAGTTGACATGATGGAGAGGACAGAGTAGGTTAGGACAGGGCCTGGCCTAGGGGCGGAAAGAGCTGACACGCATTTAATGCTTGCGGGCTCGAGCCGTTGGACAAGACCTTGCTCGACTTTGCCTCTTGCCATGGCACTTTCATACGCGCCATGACTAGGAGAAGAACAGGCGAATCTCTCCTTCTTTGGATGAAAAGGATGGGGAGGTCCTAGCCCTCGGATGTTATTTTTGAACCGTTATGTTTTAAGTGGTGGGAGGAGGTCCCAGCCACACGATCTTAGACGGGAGGTCGTGGCCCACGATTTCCTTAATCTTGCGGATGTGCACGAGGAAAAATGGGATTAGGAGGTCCAAGGCGTTGGATCTAAATCAGCAGTGCGGACCTCCTAGGAGGACTTAGACGCTGCATAGCACAAAGAGGTCATGGCCGTGAGATTTACATCTAGCGGCTCACGACCTCACGTCTTGTTGGGAGGTCGATGCGCACAAGGCGAGGAGGAGGTCGTGGTAGTGGATTTTAATCAGCGGTGCACAACATGAGATGGGGAGGTTTTGTGCACTTGATATCATTTGGGAGGTCGTGGAACATTGGATTTGATCCAGAGTTCGACCTCCACAAATGGAAGGTCTGAAGGTTTTGATAGTGAGGGAGGTCATGGCCATGGATCTTTGATCCAGCGGCACAAGACCTCGATGGAGTGGAGGACCTCATTTGTGATAGTTTGCGAGAGGAGGTCGTGGCCTTTGGATTGAATCCAGCGGCTCGACCTTGATGAGTGGGGAGGTCCTTGCGGTGTTGACGCGGAGGAGGTCGTGGCGGTTGGATGTAAATCCAGCGGTGCGACCTCATCAAAATGGGAAGGAGGTCGATGGGGTTGGGTTCAACCCAGAAAGGAAAGAGGCTCAACCCAAGGAACAGTGTAAGGTTTTGGAATTTCAAAATTTAACAGCTGAGACTTTGCAGAATTATTTGAGATGGCAAAAGAACTCCAAATTTTTTGAAATTTTAACAGGAGCTTGCTGACATCATGATTAACCTTACATAAAATTTCCAGAGGTTATTATGCAATGCATTTTTCTTGGGAAATTCATGAAGGTTGTTCAAGGATTTGTTTTACCTCCAAAAATTATCAAACAAGTTTTATAACTCACGATATTTTTCAGAGGGGTCCCACAACATTTCTAGGACCAAGGGAAAATATTTCCAAGGGTTTGGCACAAGATTTGTGACAAATGGGGAATGAGTTTGACTTAAGGTCAACAAGAGCTTTGTGTTTTTGGATTACACAACTCTCGGACAAGAATTACATGAGAGTTTAGGGGTTTTCGAGATGTGAGAAAAAGTTTTAATTTCTACACATTTAATTACATTAGAAGCAAACACCTGTTTAGGTATTTGGGATGTTACACACAATTGGCGGGCAAGGAGATTTCCTGATCATTGGTTTTGGTGGTAGTAACTCGCTCTTTAATTAGCGTATTGCTTACGTGCCCAGCATTGGTTGTGGGAGACTCGGTGACGGTAACAGAGGCCGGGATCGTGGCCGGTTTGGGGGTGGAAAGACCCAAGTCAACACTGGTTCTATAGGTACCAGTGCCAACATAGTCTGCTTTTAGTGCAAAGAGCAGGGGCATGGAATTGCCAATTGTAATGCGATCTTATTGTGTGATATTTGTGAGGGTGTTGACCATTTGGCAAATAAGTGTCCGTTGCTGCTGATGCCGAGGCCTATTGCTAATTTGTGTGGGTTCGATACTGATGGGTTGGGATTTTATCACATCCCAACGTCGGGCGTGAAGAAGTTGAAGAAAGAAAACAATAAGACAGGGCTTGTTAAGATCATTGGAGAGCCATTGTCTAAAAATCTTCTGATTGTTGAGTTGAGAAGATTAATTCCATTGAACTGGCAGCCATAGGTGGAGATTCAGGGGGAGAAGGCATTTTTGGTTCACTTTCCAACTAGGCTTGATTTGCTGCGTATGATGGCTATTGATGATGTATATGTGAAGGAACACAAGGTGGTATTACAATTTGTGGAATGAAATTTGAAACCTACACCTAAGTACCAATTACAGAAGGTTTGGGTTCAGGTGTTAGGTGTGCCTCTTGAAGCTCGTGATTTTCAGAGTGTATGTGCTAGGTTTGATCATTGGTATAGCTATGAGAGTGGATATGGAGAAGGTCGCAAGAATGATTTGGTTCGTCTGCTGGTGGGTGTTTTGGACATAGATGCCATACCTTCAAGTGTTGAGATAGTGGTTGGAGAATATATTTATGATATTTTTTTTTTCAAAGTTGAAGCTGCAGAGGGGGATGGGGTGGTCGAAGGACTTCCTAGGCAGGAGGATCATGAGGGGGAGGACAAATCAGGCAGAGGCAAAGATGTTGAGATGAAAGATAGAGATATGAAGAGATTAAAGAATAATTCTGAAGTCAAATCAAATGCTCCTGAGAATCGCGAAGGGTAGTCTTCCTCAATTACTACGGGGAATAGTACTTTGGGGCTTTCGGCATTAGATATCGTCTGGGTCACACCGAGGGTGGTTAGAAAGGAGTTCGGGACTGAGGCAGGGGACGACACGTTTGTTGTAAAAGTCCAGGAGCAGAAGTCAGCTGCAGGCATGGTTGCGTCGGGTGTAGAGCGTAATTCGGCTGAAGGCTTGGTTGTGTCGGATGTTACGGTAAAGAATGTAGTAGCTGCTCATTTGGACCTGCGGCTTGGTCCTATGGGGTAGTACGTTGGCCTGGTCGATGCATGCATGGAAGGAGATGTGGTCTCTCATGGGTTTGTGGTGACCGGATCTGACGCAAAGGTTGATGAGGTTGTTGATCATGCATTGATTAATGATTGCAAGGTCAGGGTGGGTGTTATGATTGGGGAGGCGGCTGTGGAATTAGAAGTGGACAAGACTGCTACTATTCATAGCAAAGGAACTGATAGTTCAAGTGGGTTTCTTCGGCCGACAGTGGGCATCATGGCTGCTTCGGACGTGCCTAGACAAAGTGAACGCATCAAGAGGAAGCAATCCGGGGATGAAGACATGGTTCAAAAGGCTTCGCGGCATGCGCAAGTTCGTAATCTTGAACATGATTCAAGTAAGTCTGGTAATAAATTATCCTTTTTGTCCTTTTCTGATGAGAAAATTTTTGAAAAAGTTACTAGCATTGGAATTTTTTAGGTGCTGATAATGTAGAGATTGATAGTATTATTAAAAGTATTAAGAATCTTGAATTAGGAAGATTAAAAAATAAAGAAATTGTCGATGTTGAGGAGATGGAGGATGAGAATCAAGTTTGCGATGATATCTCAACCTTAAATCATTTCTGTAGTGATTTATATGATGTTCTATTGGAAGATGATTTTACTTTGGTTACAAATAAAAAGAAGTCCAATTCTGGGAAAAAGAAAAGAATTAATTCTAATAAATGACCAATCAAACTTCAGTTAAGATGAAAGGTCTTTTTTGGAATAGCAGATGACTATGAGACTTGGCTAAACATCACTACATTTGTGAAGTGGTTCAGGAGCAGCATTTAGATTTTGTGGCCATCCTTGAAACTGGTAAAAAAAGACTTGTCTGTGTCTAATCTTAATCATCTTTGTGATGGACGGGAATTTTTATGGCATTGTTCTCTGCCACAAGGCCGGTCCGGGGGTATCCTGTTAGGGGTGGATTCTCGGGTTTTCGATATTAGCTCTATGGATGCTGGTGATTTTTATGTAAAGTTTCATCTAAAAAATAGAGAAGATGGCTTCCAATGGATTCTTGTGGCTGTTTATGGTGTAGCTCAAATCCAATTCAAGGAGAAATTCCTTATTGAACTGGTTCATGCCTGTAGAAAAGATTCTCTTCCCATTTTAGTTGGGGGTGATTTTAATATTATCAAGCATGCAGGCGAAAAAAACAATGATAATATCGAATATAGATGGCCTTTTTTGTTTAATGATGTGATTAATACCTTGGATTTAAGGGAAGTAGATTTATCAGGGAGGCAATTTACTTGGGTCAATTTGTTAGATAACTGTAACGTCCCGTTTTCAAATAAAAGTAACCATTTGGCTTTATTGAGAATCCAAAGTTTAACCTGACGTCTTGAAATCTGGAGAGTTCAATTGGAATTAATTAAACCTTAATTAAGTTCTTTGTTGGTGTTCCTTGCTGTTTGAGCCTCTCTGTGTGTCCCTGGGTTTGTCTCTTCTCTCTTAACTTCCTTTGTTGGGTTGAATCTCTTTGAGATCCAGACCTCTCTCTTATCTCCCCTCTGTTGGGACCTCTCCGTGCTTGGGTTTTCTGTTAAAGACCCAGCTCGGGTTTGTGTTTCAAAACCTCTTTGGTCCCTCAAGCCACGCTTGGTTTTGTTTCTTTGGACCTCCGTGGACCTCTCCACGCTCTCTCGGAACCCCCAGAGTTCTCTTGGGCGCTCGAGTCTCTGGACCTCCAGGCGCCCCTTTGGGACCCTCCTAGACCTCCTCGTGGCTATTTGGACCTCCCTTGTGTCCAAATAGACCTCCCTCTGTCCCTCACGGACTTTTACGTGTCCTTGGACCTCCTCGCGTCCTTTAAGACCTCCCTTGTTGAGATCTAGCCGTTCGAGACCTCCCCTTGTTGAGATCTAGCCGCTCAGACCTCCCCTTGTTGAGATCTAGCCGCTCAGACCTCCCCTTGTTGAGATCTAGCCGCTCGGACCTCCCCTTGTTAGGATCTGGCCATTAGGACCTCCTCTCGGGAGATCTTAGCCATCCAGGTCCTCCCTTAGTTGGATCCAAAGGTTCCGACCTCCTTAGGTCCAAGACCTCCTTAGCGCTTGGACCCATCTTTGACTCTCATGGCTGTATCGCTTGAGGCCTTGCCTTCATAACCTTAGGACCATCCGATGTGGTTTGGATGGCCCGATCCTAAGGGCACGTTAGTTCGGTCCGAACGTCCCCTCCCCCCCCCTTAGCCGTCCGATTTTAATCAGACGGCCTAGTCTCGTTGGTCTGTTCGCTTGGTCAAAACGGCCCCTTTGTTGTGCGCTATTCGATCTGGATCGATGGCTCAATTGTGAAATAACGTTTGGATGGTCGAACGTTCCTATCCTTTTGGGGCTTGGATTTCAATCGAGCGGCTCTGCTTTCTTTGCGTTTTCCTTGTTTCGGGACCTCCTCTGGTTGTTTTGCAAAGACCACCTCCCGGTCCTTCTTGGTGGTTTGTAAGGACCACCCTCATCGAGAATATCCTGTTGGTCGGGACCTCCCTGCACCCTTTGATCTGGACCGTTGAGGTCCTCCTTTGAGATCTTGGTAGTAGATCTCCCTTTTGGAGATCTACTCGTCGGGACCTCCTGCACCCTTTGATCTGGACCGTTGAGGTCCTCCTTGAAATCTTGACCCTTAGACCTCCCTTGTGCGGGCTGGCGTCGGGACCTCTTCGTTTTGAGCTTTGAGGACCTCTTGTCGGGACCTCCCCCTCTGAGTGTCTTGGACCTCTTGCCCGAGACCTCACGGTGGCCTTTGGCGGGGATGACCCTTGCGGTGGGGCCACCTCTTTGGTGGTGGTGCACCCTTTTGGTAGCCCCACCGGCCCCTCTTCACCTTGTAATTATTGCTCTTGCCTCAGAACTCATGCGCATTTAATAGGTGTCGGGTCACATTAAATCAATCACATCGAGGTATTTTATTCAATTCTTTTAGGACAAGCCCTGCCCTAGTTGTCCCGATTGCCTACGTCACTAGGTTTTCCTTGTGGTGCACTCTACCAACTCTGGCTATATATAGCTTTGGGTGGGCAAACACTTGTAACCTTTAGCTCCTTTGCCCACCTTGCTCTGCCTTGTTCGCTCTGGTGGTGCTCGGGAGTTTCACCAAGAGTGAGCGCAAGTGTTGGCATCTTCCTTGGAAAAACCTCCTCGCGCTTTTTGTTGGTCTTTTGCTTAGAGACCACCCTCCTTCTTTGTGGACCTCCTTGTTGTCCCGAGCACTGTTTATCTGGTTTTGGTGGAGTTTTGTTTAAGTTCTTTTAGAAGCTCTTTTGAAGTTCTTGGCCGGTCTTGGTTTTGCTTATTTGGTTTTCTTGCGTGCGTGTAGATCACGAGATTGAGGAGATCTTGGACCCGGCTCTCTCTCTTGAAGGCTCTCGCTTCTTGACCAAGGCAAACCCACAGACCCCCTTTTGATCATCTTGAACCAAGTTTAAGTAAATGTATTTGGTTTTACTTTATCATGCATGGCTATGTTTATATGAAAATGGTTTAAGTGTAGTTACTTGCCTACTTGTTGTTATGCCTCCTTTATACCTTGTCTCCATCATGTTGTCATGTTCACCTTGTGAGCCTTAGGGTGGATAATTTAGTTGGTGTTCTTTGTTATTTGCCAACATGGGGGCCGTGGGTCTTATATAGCCTTGCTTAAGCGTGGTTCGAGCGTATCATGCTTCATCTCTAATAATCTTGACTAATAAGTTATGAATTGTGTGGTGGTGCCATTGTTGAGCGACTATGGCGGGATGCCTAAGCTATGTTGACCATGGTGTGAGACCACTTAGTTAAAATTTGTGTGCAGGTGGGTGGTCTTTTGGCATGGGCTAATACAAATTGTTTCTTTGAGGCAAGAAGGCGGGGAGTGAGTAGTGGGTGCTTTGCACACTTGGTTGTGGAAGTCTTGCCTTAGCACAACTAAGGACTTCACTTTGTGTGCATTGAAGCTGGGCCAAGCAGTGCAACCACAAGATCATTTATGGGAATAGTGCAGGCTGAATAATTAGCAATGAGATGGCTTGGGGCTGTTGTGGTTGGCGTGTGATTCGTTGGCGCAGAGGGCACCCATAACCCTGTGGATTTCTAGACCCTTTGGAGGGATTCGAAACCTTAGCGGGCAGCCCTAGTCGAGTTCAAAGCTTTGTAAAGGCCTTTGCGCTCTCTAGGCTGCTCACCTTAGGAAGTGAGCAAGGGTGGCCGGAACCGATCCCGCTAGAGGCCGTGGATTGTGGGTAAAGTTGTACACCTCTGCAGAGTGAAAGATCTATTGAATAGCCAAGTCCTTGGTCATGGACATGCTTTCGGTGAAAATGGTGCAAGGGGTAGTTGTTTTGAAAATTTGGTGTCATTTGGGCACTCTGTTGAGATGCCTTAGCTTTGCCTCGAAGAGACCTGGCCGGCTCTAGAGGGGTCGGGGTTAGCTCGGGTAGTGGTCGAGGGCTGGCTCGGACCTCTTAGTGGGTGCTCTTGAGTGGTTGTTGGGTGAGGACACAGCCTTTGGTGTGACAGACCTCCCCATGTGCGGTTGTGGATGTGGTGGTGCTCCCTCCACTTTTCAACTTCAATCTATTATGTATTATGGTTTTACCTTCTTTGCTTTTCAATCTATTACTATTTTTATTGTTCAAATCGGCTTTGCGCAAACTAACCATACAACTCTCCATTGGTAAGTCCTTGCATGAATATTATTGCATCTTAAGCTTTACGTGACTTCTTGAGTACATTCCAAGTACTCATGGCTTAAATACATGTCAAAGCAGTTATGAGGATGATCAAGTGCGAGGCGGTCTGAGACCTCTTGAGGAGAGTTCTTCGATGACTA
The DNA here is from genome assembly GCA_036346405.1 of Phyllostachys edulis. Lineage (NCBI taxonomy): Eukaryota > Viridiplantae > Streptophyta > Magnoliopsida > Poales > Poaceae > Phyllostachys > Phyllostachys edulis. The sequence goes on from CM070558.1 coordinate 21,858,371, forward strand.
ATTTGCCTAGGGCGTCCTCCACCTGACGACTGTGGTGCTTGTTGGATGGCTTTTGCGTGTTTTGGTGTTTGAGCCCTAGAAGTTCCTTGTTGCCAATTGTAAGTACTCGTTGGTTTTGTAAGCCCTCAGTGGCAGACCTCTTGTTAACAAGCTTGACCATAAGGTCCTATTATATAAAGTTTAATTTATGCATTTTAGTCTTTGTTTGACCTCGTGGTTGTGGTATTGGCTTGTGTTCTTGTGCGAGCTAGCTCCGTTGTCTGGGACTAGCTCGGATGCAGAGGCAAGACCACCGGGGAGGTCCTCTGGACTTTCTTTGGGAGGTCTCTGGGACCTCTCTTAGTGATGTGCTGGAGGTGCTCACAGAGTGGGTGGCGGCCACGACCTCCGGGAGGTCCTCAAGACCTCTGGGAGGTCAATGGCGGACCAAGACCTCCGGAGGTCCGCAAGACCTCCTAGGAGGTCTTGGCGAGACCTCCTCGGTAAAGCTCCATGCGGTGCTACCACATCTTTCTGTGGTGACTTCGCAGCGCAAAAAAAAAATGGTCCTCCCGGACCTCTTGCGGTACATCACGGGGTGGGTTGTCACAATAACCCAACTTTTGAAAAGTTGGATAAAGTTTTAATGAGTACTAACTGGGAGCAGAAATTTTCTTTGGTCACAGTTAATGCTCTTGAAAGGTCGTTGTCTGATTACACGCCGTTGCTTTTAAATATGAGAGCGACCTCTTTTAGAGGAAGTCAACCTTTATTTAAATTTGAACTAGGCTGGTTGTGTAGGGAAGGGTTTAGGGAGATGGTGACTGATGTGTGGAAAAAGGAAAGTAGGGGTCAATCTGCCTTACAAATTTGGCAATACAAAGTTAGATCGCTTAGAAAATATCTTCGAAGTTGGGCTAAAAATAGTAGTGGGACTTATAAAAAAGAAAAGCTACAACTCAATCTGTTAATTGATAAGCTTAATAAAAAAGCTGAGTTGTTGAGATTGTCTTATTAAGACCTTTCTCTTAAAAAATTTGCTAATGAGAGATTAGCATAGCTCTTAAGAGAAGAAGAACTTAAATGGTATCAAAGGTCCAAAGCAAAATTTCGTTTGGAGGGAGATAGAAATACACGTTATTACCATTTGATTGCGAATGGTAAGTGTAGATGACAAAGAATTTTTCAGCTTGAACAAGAGGGGATAATCCGGGGTGATGTACAATTAAAAAAGTATGTCACCAATTATTATAAAGATCTGTTTGGATCATTCGAAGTTAATCATTTATCCATGATTGATTCATTTAGGAATGATATACCTTAGGTCTCGGATGCTGAAAACAAATTAATAATTGAACCTTTCGCGGAAAAGGAGGTGAAAGAAGCTATATTTCAAATGGAACATAACAAAGCACTTGGACCAGATGGTTTCCCAGCTGAGTTCTACCAGATATTTGGGGAAGTCATTAAAAATGACATGATGGCTATGCTTCATGAATTCCATACTTGTTCATTGCCTCTTTTTAGTAAGGTTCCTATGGTCACCTCTCATGGTTTTTTTATATAGTCTCTCTAGTTCTCCTCCAAAGTGAAGTAGAAATCTTACTCTAAAAAGAAGTAGGAGTCATAATCTTATTAGGATTCATCTATCTTTTCTTATAGTACACATCTCAGGTTCTAAAAGAATATATATGGATCACCATACTCAATACTTAATTAAGCAGCAACTTCCTTTGTAGAAGGTATAAGCACGAGTAGTATCATTTCACATCGTTGACCATTTTGAACTCAAGTCTTACTTTTTCGCAATCTCGACCAGAACATCACACAGTTCCCTCGGTTTGGAGCACATGACCATATGATCCACTCTGGCGATCTCCTCCACTTCCACACCGAGCTTAGATCGATGGTAGCTTTTTTTTAAAAATAATACATTTTTAATTAAAATTACAAAAATAATATCTATTTAATAAAATTACAAAAATGAGTCTCTGTTGCTATTTAGAATTACATTCGCGGAAAACCTACATTTGGAGGAAACTAACTATGGAGAAGGTAGCGTTGCTAACTATGGATGAGGCTATTTCAGCTATGTGTGTCGAGGAAACTCGATAGAGAGTGATGGTGCGCAGTAACCATATAAGGTAAGCGTACGTGACAGCTGACGACATAAAGTGTTACAACCGTAAGAAAACAGGACACCTGAGTTGGGCGTATCTGCTCACGAACTGGATTTCATTATATTTGATTTAAAAAGAATATGCGCAGTGATATTTATAAAAAATAACTTTCATTAAGAAATAAGGGCAAGGAGTAGGGTTTTTTTTATCCAAAATCAGGGTTTCGTCACAGTTTGAGTGCATATATAAAAATGTATCAGGACTATTGGAGTGTCTCCATGATGAAGTCGTTTGAGCATATATATAGGCAGGCAGTCGATGAGGTACTTTATGAAGCTTATACAGAATGTGATTGGAGGGGTTGAGAACGGTCGTTGTGATGATGAAGATGTCCGAAAACATGGAGTCTCTCCTCGATGAAGTCGGTGCGAATGGTTCTTTATGGGATTTCACTAGAAGAGACATACTTGCAATATAGATTTAGCGGAGACACGGAACAAGAACTACATTAGAGTATACGGACAGAAGCACGTTACACGTAGTGACATGGCATGATGGTCCGGCTAATTGCTTTAGTCATCCTCGCTACTACTACGATACACTGCGACACAAGCATCCGCACCATATAAGTACACATGTCTTTAGGGGATAGTAAAATACATGGCGGTAGGGCGGGGACTACTACGTAATGACGACCTCTGCGTGGACGGGGCCATTTTCCTTCCTTGCTAGCTCGGCGTTGAACTCCTCGCCAGCCTTCCTTTCCCCTTGTCGCGGGAGTGTCCACGTCGGGCTGGTATGTCGAAGTCGTCCATGTCCTGCGATTTTATGATGTAAGTTCATCGTATTGTGGAAATCGGAAGAATGATGTAAATTCTTCAGAACTCACGTCGTCGTCACGGATTCGCCGGACGGCCGGATACTTATATGGCCGGGCTCGGCGCATGAGCTTTTCCCTTGCCCTTGTCGCAGGATTGCCCACGTCGGGCTGGTATGTCGAAATCGTCCATGTCCTGCGATTCCATGATGTTAGTGGGCCGTATAGTGAAAATCGTAGAATGATGTAAATTCTTAAGTAACTCACGTCGTGAATCTGAATACAGGCGACGAGATCTGTTGTGGCGTAGGACTCGACCATGAGCCTTTCCTTCCCTTGTCGCGGATTTGTCCACGTCGGGCTGGTATGTCGAAGTCGTGCATGTCCTGTGATTGTATGATGTAAGTGAAAAACATAATAAGGATGTAAATTCTTCATAACTCACGTCGTCGATATGGATTACGCCCAGGCAACTAGTAGGCTCCTTCGGTGCGTCCTCAACGGTCGATGCGTAAGGTTTCCACCGCGACGAAGTTCTCGGCCCGCACCGAGTAGTTCGGCATATATACATTGGATGAATGCCTGTCGTACATCTCGGGCCGTCGATCCTTTGGAAGAAGTGGCGCATCTCTGTTGCCATTTTGTGGGGATGAAGTTAAAACTTTAAGAAATTCAACGTTGGCGAAAATCAATGCGTCTGAAAGAAATGCTTACGGTGGTGCCCGCGTGTAATGCGCTTGAGCTGCGGTGGTGGGTGTGTGGGTGAATGATCTCTATTTGGTTCGCCACACACATTGCGGGATCGGAAAACGTGGTGGTACTGGAGCATGTTTCATTGATTTATCTGGGTATTGTAGCTCTTTCCTCTTCTGTTTAAGCCAATTTTGCTTCTTCAACATCCTCGCGTAGAAGTTTGCCGAAGAGTCCATAGCTGGGTATCTATTGTGTAGTGTTGTGTAGTGTTGGGTTTGGTTCAACCCCCTTTTATAAGCCCCATGGTTGGCATGGTGTGGTTAATTTCATGTCCAGTTCTGAAAAGCTGAGGAGGTACATTGTTGTCATGTCCATCTGGTCTTTTCACTGTGCAAAGCTGCCCCACGTGGTCCTGTCACTATGCAAAGCTATCTCCTTTGGTCTGTCTTATCATTGCATAAAGGCGCCCGTGTGGTCTTATCCTTTGCGCAAAGCTGCCCGTGTGGTCTTGTCCTGGCACAAAGTTGTCTCCTTTGGTCTTATCCTTTGCACAAAGCTGCCCGTGTGGTCTTGTCCTTTGTGCAAAGTTGCCCGTGTGGTCTTGTCCTGGTATAAAAGTGTCTCCTTTGGTCTTATCTTTGCGCAAAGCGCCTGCGTGTGGTCTTGTCACTACACAAAGCTGTCTCCTTTGGTCTTATCATCGCTGCATAAAGCTGCCCGTGTGGTCTTGTCCTTTGTGCAAAGCTGGCCGTGTGGTCTTGTCCTTTGCATAAAGCTGTCTCTTTTGGTCTTATCAACTGCGCAAAAGCGCTTGGTGTGGTCTTGTCACTCACGCAAAGCTGCCCGTGTGGTCTTGTCCTGGTATAAAAGTGTCTCCTTTAGTCTTATCAACTGCATAAAAGCTGCCCGTGTGGTCTTGTCCTTTGTGCAAAGCTGTCCGTGTGGTCTTGTCATAAGCGCAAAGTCTGTCTCCTTTGGTCTTATCCTTTCGCGCAAAAGCTGCCCGTGTGGTCTTGTCACACATAAAGCTGTCTCCTTTGGTCTTATCAACTGCATAAAGCTGCCCGTGTGGTCTTGTCCTTTGTGCAAAGTGGCCGTGTGGTCTTGTCCTTTGCATAAAGCTGTCTCTTTTGGTCTTATCCTTTGCGCAAAGCGCCCGTGTGGTCTTATTCTTTGCATAAAGTCGTCTCCTTTGGTCTTATCTTTGCGCAAAGCGCCCCGTGTGGTCTTGTCCTTTGTGCAAAGCTGCCCCGTGTGGTCTTGTCCTGGTATAAAGTCGCATCTCCTTTGGTCTTATCAACTGCGCAAAGCTGCCCGTGTGGTCTTGTCTTTGCGTAAAAGTTGTCTCCTTTGGTCTTATCCTTTGCGCAAAGCGCCCGTGTGGTCTTGTCCTTTGTACAAAGGCGGCCGTGTGTTCTTATTCTCGCGAAAAGTGTCTCTTTTGGTCTTATCCTTTGCATAAAAGCTGCCCGTGTGGTCTTGTCCTTTGTGCAAAGTCGCCATGTGTGGTCTTATCAACGTGCAATCTTTGCCCGTGTGGTCTTATTCTTTCGCATAAAAGCTGTCTCCTTTGGTCTTATCCTTTGCATAAAATTTGTCCCATGTGGTCTTGTCCTTTGTGCAAAGTCGCCCCTCCATCGGTAGCGATGCGGACTGCCCCTCCGCCTTGGTAGCGGTAGGGACCCGCCCCCTATGCCTATTTAAACGCGCGGCCACACACTCACTCGATCATTCCTCTCAGGAATCTCTCCCTCTTTCTGAGGTGCCTCCCTCTCCCGTACCTAACATTTTTCTTTGTCCTTTGTTTGAATTCGTTAGTCGTTACTAATGCGATGCATGTTTCAATTTGCGATCTTCCGTGTGCGAGGTTAAGAGTCGATAGCGTCGTAGCAGTAAGTTCATTTCAAACAACGCACGTATGGTTCTTATCTTTGTGTGTTCGTTGAAATATTGTCTTATTTTTGTCATAAATGGAACCTTTGTCGTGTTCCATGGTAGCGTCGCGTGCCGGTCTAGACGAGTTGATTTGTCCATTTGCCGGTAGCGCTTTGCTAAACGCGTTCCCCAACTTTGCACGCGTTGATTTCTTTGGAGCTCTGACGGTGCATTGGCGGTTGTTTGATAGGCACGCGTCGCTAGGAACAAGATAGTAATAGGCGGTCACCGCCACCATGGTCCCACCACAGACAAATGTTGTGGGGCTGGCGAAGGTGACAGCGATGCCATGTGGGCGAGTACATGGAGATCGTTAGCAATCCTCACGCTCGATCTATGGACAACCCATGGTGTCGTCCATTTTGTTTATCTGCTCAATCCTCTGCAGGCGCCGTTCAAGGAGCGCCGACGCTCTTGTCCCCTCTTTGGTTTGTTGGCAGCGGAGAGGTTTCGAGGCGCCCGGGCGTCGTTACGCGAGATACTCCGATTGATGGAGATTACGGTAGTTTCCAACCCAATGATAGATGGCGTGATGCTCGTGTTGATTGTCACAAGATTATCGGTGTCATGTCCGAGGGCACTGCCACCGAAGATGAGGACGACTTCGACTCGCAATCCAGCAAGGACGAAGCCGACGATGAGGGCGGGATTGTCGGTGGCATTGTTTCGACCGACACGGACTATGTTCCAAGTCGGTTGGATTGCCAAGCGGCCTCTTCCCTTGTTCTGGCCTAAGAGCACGAGTCGTCGTGGGCCTTCGATGCGGACACCCTGCTTGTGGGGCAACATTTCCCACACAAGGCTGTCGCCAGGCAAGCTATCGTGAGTTTCACGGTGAAGACCAGTCGGACTAATCCGGGGACATGCGTCAATAGGGATGACAGGCCCGACCTGTCGAACAACCCAAATTCCCTAATCCTTGATCGAGTCTTCTAGGCTTTTGGCCCGGCAATCCAGGGCTTCCACCACTGTCATCCCGTCCTGAGTATGGACGGTACTTTCCTTTACGGGAAGTACAAGGGCACCATTCTCACCGCTATTGCCGCTGATGGCAACGACCAATTGCTCCCAGTTGCCTTTGCAATTGTGGAGAATGAGAACACTGCTAGTTGGCTATGGTTTCTAGCCAACATAAAGCAACATGTTGTAAGGATCGGCGAATGTGTGCGTCATAACCGGATCGTCATGTCGGGTTGTTGTCCATATTGCGCACCATGCGAAGCGGTAGTAGGGCACCGTTCAATGGAGCGACATGCGCTGCGTTGGTGCATGCGGCATCTAGCGCCAACTTCCACACACGCTTAGAGCAAAGACCTCATGAAGAAGTTCAAGAAGCTCGCCTCTGAGAACCGAGCGCAAGTTCGATGCCGTGTGGCGGGAGCTTGAGGTCAAAACCAGCGTGCAAGTGGAGGTTCGGCCCAGCGCGCCGCAGCGAGTTATTGAGTGGATGGCGAGCATTCCCCGACTATGAGAAATGGTCCTTCTTCATGACACCTATGGTGCTCGATGCGGCATCATGACAACCAACATGTTCGAGGTCTACAGCGGTGTGTTGAAGGGGTCCGTGCCCTTCCATCACCATTGTTGTAGGCGAGACATGGAATCGTCTGATCGGTTACTTTGTGAATCGGGCAATGATGGCCAAAGCGACATTTGGACGAAGGAAATAGTACTCGGAGGTTACCCTTGCCTACATGGAGAAGAAAATTACCAAGGCCGATCCCATGTAGCTATCACAATGGATGGCGTGAGAAGGAAGTTCGAGATCCGCTTGCGAGACAAGTACGTTCGCGGCCACATGAGAGGTGACCGGAAGCATGTTTGCACCACAGGCGATGTGGCAGTTTGCACCTGCAACAAGCCTCAACTCCTGCACAAGCCTTGCTCCCACGTATATCCCGCATGTCTTGTATTTCACCAATCTTCTAGCATGTACATATCGGAGTACTCGACATCGACACTGTATGATACTTGGAGCGGGAGTTAAACTCCTACGGTGTGGAAAGCCACCACAGGACCTATGGCTAGGAAGCGGTGAAGTGGTCACCGAATGAAAGCTGCGGCATCCGGGCCGTGGGGCGTCGATCAAAGCGCATCCATAGCGACATGGATGCGAGCCAACGTGGAGATCGGCCAACACCAATAAGGTGTAGGCTATGTAAGACTTCGTGGGCACTCATTCAGAAGCGCCGAGTAGACCTTCTTCCTCGGCGCCACTTAGTATCTGTAAGCTATCCGGTGTATTTGAGTCATGTCGGTGTTGTAGTGATGTTAGTGTTGTAATGATTTGCGTTGTAACTCGCTTTCTCGATGTAACAAGTTGTTACTACGCTTGAGTTATTATTACGCTTGAGTTATTATTACCGCTTCGTTTGGGTTACGTCGTGCTTTGCAGAAAGTAGTCGCGTCCTGCTTTCCAGAGTGTTGTCACTTCCTGCTTTCCAGAGAGTGGTCACGTCCAGCTTTCCAGATAGTGGTCACTTCCTCCTTTCCACACTGCGCGGTCACGTCCTCCTTTCCACAAAGTGGCCTTCGTGCTCTAGCGCTATATATGGATGCTTTGGCTTCCATTCACCTCACTCTTCTCTTCCTCTTCTCCTTTCCTGCAGTGTAAAACAAGATGTCTTCGGCCTCATCGAACATTCGAGTGAGTAGAGAATTACAATCACTACGACAGCAGCTGCTTTGCCCTCGTTGCAGGGATCCGGCTAATGTGTTTACCTCTCATACGCCAACGAATCCGTCCCAAGTATTCATGAAGTGTTGAATCTTTGGTAAACGCAAAATCAACACGAATGAATTGCGTTGTACATACCGGGTTTTCTTACTTTCATTTGAAGCTGCAATTCTTTTGTAGAACACAACATGTCGGTTTTGGCAATGGGCTGACGAAGCTATCCCAACGCTTCAAGATATTGCAATGCAAATTGCTGCCTTCCAAGAAGACTCCCGTGGTGTTACCGCAATGCGATGCGATGGCTCGGCGTCCGATGAACCAATGCAAGATTCCGTGGTATTCTTGCAATTAAATGCGATTGCCTCGGCGTCCGATCAACCCATGCGAGTGAAGAGAAAAGGCTTCAAACACCGCATGAGAGGATGGAAAGAGTTGAGAAGTCGCTTGAAGTTAGTTAAGATAGTTAGTTTTGCGATCTTTCTTCTTTTATATCTTGTTCTTGCCAAGTAGAAGCGTCGATTGTGTAATGAGATTGTAATGTCCACTCGTTATCTATGCATCGCAGTCCTTGATGAATGAGAATAAAATTGTTCTACTGACATAGATAACGAAGTACAAGCGTCCAATTACATTCCAATTAGCACACTCTGCTTGGATTACAAATCACTTAATGAAGCACAAGTTACAACATATAATAGACTACTAATGCTACTACTGCTCACGCTGCTCCTCACTGCTGTCGGGCATAGTACCCTGTACTGGCCTTCCGCGCCGTGTTCCTCCCAAAGGTCTCGGCGAATCATTCTGTGGAAGCGTCAACCTATCGGTGACCGTGGGTTCTATTTGCATGTCATAGCGAGGCTCCTCAACCGCCATGTCAGCGTACAGGGGGGGCATCACCTGTGGAAGCGGCGTTGAGAACAAGTTTGTGATCCAAGCATTAGGATCCGTAGTAGGATCCATGGAGGGGCACCAACTCGGCTCAGCTTGCGGGATTGACTAGGAGAACTGCTCGGGGTACGGTTCACCTTGCGGGGTGAACGGCGCAGGCGCAGGGTACATTGTGTACCCGGACTGATACCATGGCGCCGTCTCACCCATTGGAAATTGTCCAACAGTGTGGGGCTGCAAGGGAGAATCTGGGATAACATCCGCCGCGGTTCCGGGTTGCACGTCTGTGCTCTCCGGAATGTCCTCTTCGTGCCTCTGTGACGACGACGGCTCCAGTGTAGGGTCCCTCCGAGACGAGGACGGCTCTAGTGTAGGGTCCCTCTGAGACGAGGACGGCTCCAGTGTAGGGTCCCTTCGAGGCGAGGGCGGCATGGCGTAGAGTCCTGCGTGGCAAGCCGCATGCAGACGATCCGCCGCCCATCTTCTTCTTGGCATTGGGTAGACTTCGCTTCGGACGGGAAGATGGAGGGGTGAGGGTACGCGACGGCGCTCCGTCCGATGCCTCGAGTCGACATCATTTGGGCCTTCCGCAGCTCATGTTCTTAACGACTTGCTTGACATCATCAACAAGCGTCTTCATGACCGAAAAAAAGGCGTTATTTGTGTTGTTCGTACTTCTCGAGTTCCGCCGCCGCGCTCGATAATGCTCTCCAAGCGGTCCACTGCATGGTTACCGAACAAACAAAATTTTGTTAGTTGACCCTATTTGGAGGGTGCTTAATCTACTACGTGCTCAACGCATCAATCATGGCGTCTTTGCACGTGCGGGTCCATCCCCAACTCAAGCGTCTGGCGTGGCTAGGATCTGCATGTCGGGCGGGCGCTGTCGATCTCGTCGCATGTGCCGTACGTACCACTCCAAGTACGTGTCGTAAGTCCCTTCATCGTAAGGGCGTGCCTCCTGCAAAATGGAATCAGTGGCCATTTGCCATGCATCTACCCACGGCTGCTGCGTCTGAAGCCAGTCATCACTCTTGCGGCCCTTCTTAAATGCACTGAAGGTAGAACAAAATAAATAAATTATGGTACCGACATAACATATGACTAAAGGATCTACAATATTATTAAGCAATGCAATGTACTTACAGGTGACTACACCTCGCAAGCGGTCGCCCTACAGCAGGGGGGATCTCCTGGTGCAGCTCGAACTGCCTCATCACCCGTTGTGGGTTGTACGGCTCAACCATGTGGGAGAACACCAGATGACAAGTTGTCCTCCAAAGACACCGCATCTGGTGGCATAGCAAGCTCAGGCCGTCGGGGGCCGTGCCCTGCGTGGGCATCCGTCCAAGGAGCCCATACTATGTCGTTCTCGTGCAGGGTCTCGAATTCATTGTGGAACTCGGGGTATATGCGGCGCACCCCTCTCCCTAGACCACCCCCGATCTTGCCACGATCCATCGAGATCCCATTGTCCACGGGATCCTCCCCGTCCGCCTCACCATAGAAATGTTGTGTGTGCGGGTAAGGGTGGATCAGAAGCGTGAAGTCTGACCATCGACCGCTGGTGCTCCCACGACCACGGTATAGCAGTGTGCAACCCGAGAGCACGGGCTCTGTTCTGTCTTGACAGCTGCGAAGCGTCGCCGCGACAAAGTCGCAGATCGTCGCGCCAAGATACCTGAACCCCAACTGTACTGCGGCACGTCCTCATCGTCGGCGTCCACGATAGACTCCGCAAGGTGAATATAACTTCGGGTACACCATGTCCCCTGCGTGCTAGGGAACATGATCCACGAATATAAACAACAAATATGCAATAAGGTGGCATCGAACCACCTCCTCCGTTCGTCAATTGGGCAATGCATGAATAAATCGCGACCCCCGTGTGGAATGCCCTTTGACCTCTCGGGGATAGGCTGCCAAGCGATGATGGAGACGCGCCTTCGGTCCGGCGACCTCGGAGGAACAATCGCTGCGGCCTGCTGCGGAAGGCGGTAATGAAGTCGACATCTTGCGGTGTCACCGTCATCTCCCCAGGAAGTGGAGCGTGTGGGTCTCCTACGCCAACGATCAACCAAGGCGGAAAGAAGAGAGGCATCAATTAGGAAGTTACGCCCATGTTTGGCATGCGGTAACATAATCACCGGATTAATGGCCTCGAAACATACCGCTAAATCAATGACGAGTCTCCCTCGGTCCCGTGTCACCGAGTTGGTGGCCCATCGCTATCAATCCAAGCATGGCAAATGATGCTTTGTCCCATGCCGCTTCAAGTAGGGGTGGTAGAGTACGTGCCATAGGCGCAAATAGACAAAACTAACGATTAGCGAAATCTAAGCACGCATTTAAGCGGTAAAAAATGCAATAAGCAAAAAATTAAACACGTGCTTACCTACACTAATCGAAGCGCTAGCTGCGGTTATGAGCTCGTCGATCGACGTAGCTGTTCGTTTATATACGCAAATAAAGTAGACGGCGAAAGACAACGGCGTGATGTAAAGAAAGACAATGAAAGACGGCGACGCGATGTAAAGAAAGAGAAAAAAATGAAAAACGATACGCCAACATTCTTTCGGTGCAAAGACGCGGCGGCGAGGAGAAAAATTCACAGCGCCGTGGGCAAGACTGCTGCTGTCGGGCCGGGCAGGTGCTCAGCGCCCAAGACCGGCAGGTCGTCGCCCCCTCCAACGTCTTGTGTAGGAGCACTATTTTGAGGCCAGTTTTGCTAATTATGGGGAATGAGGGCTATTTTCGAAATTAATAGCAGCTACAGGGCTAGAACAGTAAAAATTTCAAGTTGGGGCCAGGCAGAACTACAGTTCGCGGGCCTTGATTGGTGTTCACTGTTCAGGACCATCCTCTTGCTATCCATGAAAAATTTCGGTGTAATCCTCCACATGAACTAGCAAGATTCACGAGAAATTTGCATCATTACCATGATCACAATTTTTTAAGGACCATGATTACAATGGTAATACATATTGATCTAGCTAGTGTACGCACTACACCATGGCACAATATTAAGGGCAATGCAACTGCCGGGAAAAACGGCTTTTCCCGGCAATTTATCTGCCGGGAATGTGTATTCCCATTTGTTATTGCTGCCGCAGAAAGTGTCAGGAAAGATATTTCGGCAGATATGCGTATTCCTGTAGTTAAAGTGCCCTAGATAAGTTGGTTTTCCCCGGCAGTTAGAGTTTCCCCGGCAGTTAGATTTTTCCCGGCAGTTATATGTATTACCGGCAGTTAACATGCCCTCGGTTGTATGTTTTGCCGGCAGTTATCATGCCCTCGGTTGTATGTTTTGCCGGCAGTTAACATGCCCTCGGTTGTATGTTTTGCGGCATAGATTAACATGCCCTAGATAAGTTTGTTTTCCCCGGCAATTAGACTTATTCCCGGTAATTAACTGCCCTAGATTGTGTATTGTCCCCGCCAGAATAGACACCTATATACATATAAAATACCAATATAATTTAATTACGCCGTCAAGATATTTTCTCAATAGTTTGCACCATTCAACCAGAATTTAGAAAACATACAATTTTCTCGATCTTACCACTTAGAAAATATCACATCAACAATCAAATACAGCTTCAACACATTGATGAAATTCAGATGATGCAAAATACATAAATCTGAAATATGATATTTTTGATAAGCATAGCAGTACATGTGCAGTACACCATACACATGCAATTTCAGAATTCTTAGCATTCTAATATAGCCACGATCTCCTTGGCATGTATGCTCCAACTATATATGTACAGAGTTCCAGCTTCAGATAAATTAATCCGGTTGTCCGTATCACGCTATTATTTGATCAGGCTGGTACTTAAATTCGAGCAAATTTGGAGCCTGCAAGTAAAAAGGCTTCTCATCAACAAATCATGTGGTTGTCTCGGTTGATTAAGGATTTAATAATAATATAATTGATGTCAAAACAATTCTAGAATGATAAAATTATCAATTTCACTAAGTCGACCAATAAGTTTAGCGCCAAAGGAGAGCTGCATTCTCGCTTTAGTACCTCCATTCCCGCAAATACAAGATCGCCATTACATGACTAGGGCAATTTTCCTAAAGAGAGATGCAAATTAAGCAGAACGAAGCATGTCTTACGCACCTGTCATTGCCTTTGGCACTATGGTCTACAGCACGAAGAGTGATAATTAGGTCTCTCACCCAATCGAGTTGCTCGTCCATTATGTCCCTTGTAACCACCTCAAGTATATCCTGGAAGAAAATGATGACCTGACCCTGGTCTTCTTTGTTATTTTTTTGCTGTATTGAAGGAATGACAATTAGGTGGTATCCACATTCAAAATATTTGTTTAATTGATTGAACTCACTTAATAAATCTATTATACACTGACGGAACCCGCTACCTCTTCTCCGAGTCATTAATGCAAAAGTTCACCAACATTAAGTCGAGGTACCAGATTCGAGGAGATAGTCAGATATAAAAAAGATCAAGTTGTACTTGTGCATCAAAGGTACATTAATTTCATAATTTTGAGTGCACACTTATCAAAGATGCAAGTCATTGCATTAAGTCGGCAATCTCACATGAGAGTGTGTTTTAACTTGAGAAGCTAATGTTAGTTCCCAAGTTGATAGTAAGTTTGGAAGCAGATGGCATAAACTATGTGTATAAATCAATGACCCCCTGATATGCATCAACCATATGGTAAAATATGTCCTTCTATCCTAAATACTTGCCTCTGCAGCATTGATAACTGGGAGCTGGATATATGGGTAATCAACAAATTTGACCTGCTATCATTTTTTGTCCCCTTTGCAGAAATTGAGGGTTTACTTCCTTGACCACAACAGATATATTACTAACAAGAAGAGCTGTTGCAATTCCAGAGCCCATCAGACCACCACCAAAAACATCAACTTTTTGTATTTGCCTAGGTTTTAGTTGAACACCAGTAACACCTGGCACCTATACAAAATCAATCAGAAGAGTCGACAATGGCATCAAGCTATCCATAACCAAAAAAGGGGCGAAACAAAAAGTGGCAAATTAAATGGTGTGGTCTGCACAATTTAGCTTTAATGCCTTCCACTATAGCTTATTTTATCTTTTAGCGCATTTAGTTAAGGTTTTGTAGCATATTCTCAGAACATGGTAGCTTGCATGGTAGTATAATTTAACAGCTTATGAAAAATTCTCATCTACACAAATAAATAGCTATAAAAGTGAATGCTTGAGGATCTGATGTTATTTTGGATCACAAGGAACAAAAGGGAAAATGGTTGCATAAGTATTAAAAAGTTCAAAGCTTAACAATTTGTTCTCCATTAGACATTAGTAGAAATAAATTAAGCCAGGTTACTGTCAATTCAAAAGAACAGGTGCTGCAGTTAGGCATCGTAACCATTTCTAAAAGATAAAAACATTGGAACTATTTCTAAGATAGGTTAATGATTAGATACAAAATCGAATCATGCAAAAAGGTAATTATACTTTGGAAGGCAACCTTTGTGGTGGAACGTTGGGCAAAGAATACATGGACAAGGGACCTTGATGTTGTTGATAGCACCAACTCCTTGAAAACCTTGGCTTCCTGCATTTATTCAGGTATGTTCAGTAAATAGTAGTACATGTATAAGGTATAGTAAACAACAGAAGAAACAAAGAAGTATTGATCATTACTACATGGAAGTGTGTTATTATTTTCAAGTCATCCAGAGCACTTATCCCAACACAAATATCAAGTTAATTTGTTAATCTAGAGCACATGGTAAATCTGGTGCCCAGCTAATTATATAGCTAAAAGAAGTGAAAAAGTGTACATACTTCTTGCCTCAGTTCCCTATTTAAAGGACACAACTGGATGACAGTAGGAGATACATACCTTCACAACACCAGCATGGCCTCCAAATAATACCCCTTCTTCAATAACATCTAGGTAGGCCTGGTGCTGTGGCATGTTTGGTGCAACCTTTCTCGCTTGTTGTCTTGCCATACTTAGTACAGCACGAGCTTCAGACAGTGAACCAAGCCTATCTGTTCTGCCAAGAGATCTTATCCAAGGTTTGAGAATTAGCAATCTCCGAGCCCAAAGCCGTGCCATCTTTTATCAACTCATCGAGGAGCAAAGCGCATCAACAAGACCACGCTCTTTCCCTTCCTTTGCCGTAATGAACTTTGATTGCTGAAAAAATTATAATGAATACCACAATCACGACATGCCAAAATCCATAATAGAACTACTACTTGAATCGTACCTTCACCTTCTTAAAGTTTCCAAAAGTCCCAATCTCGCAATGAATCCTCATCCTCTTCATCCAAGTCGTCCTCGCCGCAACACCATCGACGGCCGACGCGCAAGCACTCCTAGTCACTCGCACTGCCATGTAGACGCCTCGAGGGGCACTGTCCACGACCCTCTCCACGGC
Source organism: Phyllostachys edulis (assembly GCA_036346405.1). Lineage (NCBI taxonomy): Eukaryota > Viridiplantae > Streptophyta > Magnoliopsida > Poales > Poaceae > Phyllostachys > Phyllostachys edulis. Next base: position 21,873,897 of record CM070558.1, read on the forward strand.
CACCGCCTCGGCGCCAGGGAAGGCCGAACGACGAGGCCAAGCCGAGGGGAGCGCAGCGCGCTAGAGCGAGAGCTCCCGGACGGGCGAAGCCCTCTTCGCCGCCGCCACATCAAGGAGGCGCTGCAAGACTTGGCTGGAGCGCTGCTGCTGGGTCTTCGCTTTCATCATCATCAAGCGAAGGCGAGTGAAGGAGGAGGGACAGAATGGGAGGGCGCGGTGGGGCCGGGGTAGAGATGAGGAGGGAGGTGAGGGGTGGGCAAGCGAGGAGGAGGAGGCGGCATGGGCAAGGGCGAGGAAGGAGGGAGGTGAAGGGGAGGGAGCCCGGAGGGGATGGATCTGGGATTTGGGAGGTGCGCGCGGAGTGTAGAACTGGATTTGGGAGTTGGGACGCCGAGGGAGGGGAAGGGAGACGGCGGCGCCGGCGAGGGAGGGGAAGGGAGGCGGCCGCGGTGAGGGTTAGGGATTTGGGAGGGGAAGGGAAGGAGGCGGGCAGGGAGGGAAGGGAGCCGACGCACGAGGAGGAGAAGGAGGAGGGGCGGGCGCGGAGGAGGAGGAAGGTGCCAGGGCCGGGGGGGGGGCCAGGAGGGAGAAGGACGGGGAGGGCACGGGATTGGGGAAAGGATGAGAGCTGGGAGAAGAGGCGACCGGGAAGGAATTCGGGAATTTGGGTTGCGCGCCTTACTCCAAATATTTTTTGGTTGCCCGCCCAAAGCATCGCTATTATTCCCCAGACAACCCTAACTTAGATGACCTTTTCTAAGGCGATATAATCAGTAGCTAATATAAAAATATTGTCGGCAGATAAATTGCTCTAGATAATAATTATTTCCGCAGATAACAGACCCTAAATCTCTTGAATATTGCGGCACATGTTTTGCCACTAATCCAATTTTTTCCCGGCAGATTATTGCCCTTAATACTATGCCATGGTGTAGTGACGATTCAAAGGCAGGACATAACAAATTTACGGGTTGTTTCTTCCGAGTTCCGAAACATGGCGATGTTACTAGCATCGAGTAATCACTAACCAGTAGCATTTTGGCTTAGCTACCTCCTCAATGGTGATGCCCATGTGGCGACCGATGCACGGCATGGACGCTGCCAAGAACACGGCATGGCGACCTTCCGTGGGAACCTCTCCATGGCCGAGAGCGAGGCCGAGCCCGCCGAGGTCGTGGTTTCGACCAGACCAGCTAGCCTCTCGCCGTCCGGCGTGCCATGGTCACCGCGTCGAGCAATGCGGCATGAGTAGTCCTCGAATGATCGTACCTCATCCATGCGGGTGGGACGCCGGACACGGCCAGTCGAAGCGTCATCACGCGGTGCGCAAAGATGGCCACCACTCTGCACCAAAGACCACGCGCCGTGGGCGAGGCCATGGACAAGGACGGTGCTTGTTGTCGCTTCTCACGCCGCCTCCATTGGAATCTTTGTGTGTGTGCGCCGCCGTTGCCTACGTCTTGCAAAGGCAAATGAGGGAGTAAACAATCTCCCAAAGAACATGGCAATCAGGATTTTTATTCCTAGCCCAATTTAAGTAAAGTATCATTTCTGTAAAACAAAATCAATTTAAAATACAACAGATCAAGAGTAGCTATCAGTCCAATCTGATTCCGATTCTCATCCACATCTATACAACTTTTGTTTTCTATAGGTTAAATGCTCAATTTGGTCTAGTGCATGATGATAATGTTGCTTTTTTTAAAGGTTTTTGATTCAATCCAAGTGCAAAGATACAATGGGACACTAGAGTAAAATCGTCACTAGGACTTCTGAAAAAAATTCTTTTGATTTAACATTGTTATACTCTGATAACCCACCTTATATACAACAGCCCTCAAATCAGATCAGAGTTGCGAGATACGACACAAATGTATACGGTACCAAAAACGAAGTAGATGAATCACGTGGAGAGCAGGGATTTCATTGCCGGCCGATTTTCGGCCGAAAATCGGTTCTATCGGGCTTACCGGCACCCCCCGATCGAAATCCAAACCACCGCCGAAAATGTCGGCTCATTTGAATTGAGCCCAGTCCAAATCGCCCATCTGGCCTGCTCTCTTCTTTGCTCTAGCCTAGGTCGGTCAAAGACAAGCGACAACACGATTTCTTCGGTTCCATCTCCTTCTTCGGTTTTCTTCCCCACTGGCGGCAGCTCAAATTCTCTTCTCCTCTCCAGTTTTCTTCCCTAGCTAGCGGCGCATGAAGGTTTGCGGCGAGTCGGCGACCCATCCAGGCTTCTTCTTCGACTCCTCCCTAGGTTTGCGCATGGAGGTTCTTCGGTTTTCTTCCCACTGGCAGCGGCTCAGATCCTCTTCTCATCTCCAATCTTCTTCCCTGGCTAGCAGCACTTGGAGGTTTGCGGCGAGTCGGTGACCCATCCAGGCTTCTTCTTCGGCTCCTCCCCAGGTTTGCACATGGAGGTTCTATCTATCTCTCTTTCCATTAAACTCCATGCTAGTTGCAGAAATTCGTAGAATTGTTGTTCCCTGAGGCCTTTTTGTGGTATGTTGATTTTGGTTCAACAATTGGTAATCTTTGGTTCAGTTAAGGGGAAGCACATAAAGGGGTTTGTTGATTTTTAGCCAAATTTGTTTAAATTTCAAAATGTTGTTTGAAATTTTCGGCCGAAATCAGCCGAAATTTCCCAAAAATTGGGAAAATCGGTTCTATCGGTACCCTTGGTAAAAAAAAAACAGAACCGATTATCAAAACCCTGGTGGAGAGAACCGGAATAACGACGCCGAAACAATCAAAATGAGAGATAAAGATTTAGTGAAGCCGACCACAAATTCCTTAAGTACAACTTCAAAAGAGTACAATAGATTATTGCTCTCTCACAACCCTCTTGAACCCTTTAGGACACTCAGATCCTTATTCTATATAAGAATCTAATGCTAAAAAATAACCTAACATCTAATCTTCTTGTGTACCTCTTGCTTTGGATGAGTTGGTTTGTGCCTTTTGTTCTCCATGACTACTCCTCATGGCCTTATATAGTGCCCTTAGTTCTCCTCCAAATAAGTCAGAATTTTAATTCTATTATGATTCATATAGGAATCCTTGTAGCATATCTCTCCAAGTCCTAATTGATTAGGATATGAGTCATCATACTCAATAATCTCTACCTTGACTCTTATCATTTGAAGTTACTGTGCTTCTCTAAAAACTCGCTCCAAGTCAGCTCTGACTTTTTTTTGTTTCTTCCTTCTTTTTTCCCCTCCCACCTTTGGGAGTGCCCCACCACAAGGGCTTATGCACATCTCCGCAATGTGTGTGTTGGTGTTCATGCTAACCTATCTAGACCCTCCATCTGAGAGTTGCTTCGTTGTGTAGGTTGGTTAACTATGTCTCATGTTCCTATAGCCCTTCAAGCCATAGGTTTGTATCGCCTTCCAGCTCCACCTGCTCGTCAGTACCGTATGGTTGGTCCCACCATATCTTTCTTCTTCCAACAGCTCGCACCTTCGTCAGGTAATTTTGCAACCATCTTTGCAGTTCCGCACATACCTGCAGATGATATATGAGTATCTACTGTTGACGACATAGTTTCCTTCTCCTGATCAAGATTTTAATCAGACCTCCTGTTGGTCGCTTTTCCTTAATGATTACTTATTAATTGGTATCCTCCATTGGTCCATATATTTTTTATGATTACCTGATCTTTGCAAGTAACTCGCATGACTCCACCTCGAGGTGATACCTCACAACATTCGTGTTCAAATGATTTCACATACATTATATTCTTATTTAAGCCGGAAACATACCCAACTCCCGTCAATGTGCGATGTGTTTCATCGTATATCTCCAACGTAACCATTCCTACCTCAGTAATTGCATACTCTATGTGCCGAGCATAGAGATCGCCTAGTTCTTCTCTAAAGAAAAGTCGGAATCATAATCCTGTTAAGATTCATATAGAAATTCTTATAGCACACATCTCTAAGTCCTAGTTGATTAGGATATAATCCACCGTACTCAACTAACATGATATACGATGGTAGTGTCTGGTTTTATAGAAGTAACAGGTGATCAAAGCAGAGTCCACATTCACATATGCAGACATGTCTCACTTCACACTGCTCCATAGGGGCTTACAAAAGCACATATGTAGGTATTATTAACCTTTTTGTTATCAGTCATACTTGTTTGCTACTTTCACAAGGATGTCACAAAGTTATCTGGGTTTGGAGCACATGACGAAATGGTCAGCTCCGGTGATCTCCTCGACTTCCGTGTCAGGGCTCAGTGCGATCATCCAACGCTGCAACTCCACGGGTAGGGACTTGTCATCCTTGGCAACGACGTACGCCTTCTTCACCGCTCCGTAGTAGTCATCAGTGATCAACTTATCGTCCTTCATGGTCATGTCATCAATGGACTGCTTGCAGGGTCTCACCAACATTTTTGCCAGTGTCAAATCCTGGCATTCATATCTCAGTCATCAATGGTGTGATGCAGAAGTTGAAGCTTTGTGAGGGGAATTGTTAGTTTGTTACTACCTCAGGAGGACTTTGGTTGTAGATCCTCTGCTTCAAGAACTCTGGGCCTTGCAGAATTTCAATACCCGTGGTACCTTGGCTGTTGTTGATGACAAGCTTTTCTCAATCCATAAGAAAATCCGGGTCAGTTCTTCTCAAGATCTGCAAAGATCACGAAGGAAGCGTTACTACTGTCGTTGCAGATGCCTTGTGCAGTAGCTAGGTGAATAAACCAGTGGTGCAAGCAAGTACTAGTGTACTACCTCCTCGGTGGTGATGCCCATAAGCTTACCGACGCACGGCATCATGGCGGCCACGAACACGGCCGCGGCGATCTTGTGCGGGAACCTCTCCGTGGTGAGCGTGATGGTGAGACCGCCATAGCTGTGCCCGACCAGGACAAGCCTCTCGCCGGCCGGAGCGGCAGTCACGGCGTTGAGCAGTGTCTGCGAGTAGTCCTCAAAGGAGTGCACCTCTTGGATGCGCGCCGGGTGGACGCCGGACGCAGCGATGTGACACCGAGGCCACCTTGAACCAGCACCAGGCTCCATGGCCAAGGCCGTGCACCAGGACGAAATGGTTGCTGCTTTCCATTTATGTGTCCTGCGCAATAGTTGCTGATTTGGAGTTTTTGTCCGCATTGTCACTTTTCCGGCACGTTTTAACGAAAATGGTTCTCTTCTGCTGGTATTTACAAAAATAGCATCATCTACCACACAGTCATCGTGCGGACCGGCCGATTGACTAACACGTACGCAAAACTGCACGTTGACTGCGGATTAGCGAAAACCACACGGCCACCGTGTCGGGGCTAAAAAATACAATTAAGGAACCTATGTGTATTCTGAACTAGTCCCAGATCAATAGTTAGCACACACAGGAAACAGTGATAAAATACCATCCATTTATTCGATTTAACATAAAAGATCTCAAAATAACAAATAGCAATAATAACTAGACCTTATGGTCAACATTTACTTAAGTTGCCATGCAGGACCAAAGAAACAAATAAACTCTTACAGCAGAACGGAAAAACTTAGAAAGACCAATTAACATGCCCACAGGTAATCGAGTGGAGAATGCATCTTAATCCGCAAAGCCTTCATGGTACTCCTAGGCGAAAAACTCCCGAGCAGTATGGTATTCTTCAACTGAGTAACAATGGCGTAAAGCCATGAGTACATAAAGCACTCAGCAAGTCGTGGGGAAATATATGCAAATAGTATTCATGCAAGGCTTGAACAAAGGTTAGCTGTATTGTTCTTTTGCATAAAGCAATATTGACGATAAATACAATAAATAAATTGAAATGCGTAATTGAAAAGAATAATAAATAAGTAAATAATTACTTTAAAACAACCAGTGAATTCCCCATTCACTTCCCAAGACAAATCACCAAGTGAATTACCCATTCACCAAACGAACATTATATTTATCAAGTGAACTTCCTATTCACACTCCGGCATATTTTATGAAGAAACTCTATCTCTCGTGTGAAATCCCCGGATATGTCCATAACCGAGAACGCGGCTATTCGAATAGATCAATTGACACTCTGCAGCGGTTGTACACTTTACCCACAAGATATAACCATTGTAACGATCACCAATCATAACAAAACCATTCAGAAATTTTATCTTGACAATTGACTCTCCCATTGTGCATACTGTCACCCCAACCTCACCGTTGGTTTGACACACACTATTGGACCTGCAGACGACAACCTCGCCCATAGATGTGACCTTCACAAGGTACACACCTCCACTCATATACTACCTGAGTAGTCAATGTCAAAACTCTAAATCTTACTAAGTTAGGCACGTCCCATCGGACATGTGGTTGTAAAAAAATACCCAGTTTAATGGCGCACAAGATTAAGTTCTTGACAAGTTACTCAGACGAGTCTACCACAAGCCCACAACATGTTAAATCCACACCCTCACTGCACAACCGCTCGTCTGAACAAAATGATAGCAAAAATTATTTTGTTTAACCAAGACCAATGACATACCTTATCAAGGTACACAAATTTTAACAACAGTGGCTAACCACCACAATTTCATATTTCATGAAGTCAAGATTAATTATTATGACACATGTGATAATGAACCTATCGTAACTAAGCTTGACTAAGCATCTGAACGATACCCATGTTGGTGATACAAATATATCCAACTAAAATTATCCATGCTAAGGTGACAAAGGATTCATAGTATTCAAATAATCAATGAAGGCATAATAACAACAGGTGATAGCTAATCTCAAAACAATTTGTATAAAGATAGCATGCAGTTGTATAAAACAATATACTTTCGAAATCATATGTTCAATATGATCAAAGGACCACGACTTGCCTTGGAATAGATCTTGAGTCTGATCTTGATCTTGGTGCACCGCTCCTTGTTCAAAATTCCCCGAAATATCAACGTCTACTCGCAAACAAAGTAAATAAACCACATAAATACAAAATAGTGATAAAAACTCTAAAAATTAAATAAAAATCTCAAGAAAATAGAGCTTGAATTTATATTAATTTAAAATTTTGAATGGGCTCAATCGGAGTTCGGATGAAGAAGATATGGCTTCTGGAAGTTTGAAATCCATGAAATTATGAAAATCACAATTTATGGATTTAGTGGAATTATTTTTTCTAAAGGAAAAACAACTTATTATGTCAACTAACGTCAACATGAGATTTTCGGCTGAAAAGAAATAAAAGAAATTGAATTTTGAAAAGTGAGTCCCACTAGTCATTGAGATGGTGCATGATGGATTGGATCCATGGATTCTTAGGCTCGGGTTGGGTTTTAGGTGTGCCACATGGCTACTGACTAGGATGATGAGGATACCACATGGGCAAGATGAAGACGTGGCCGCTGAGGTGGAGGAAGGAGTTGGCTGCCACGTCGGCAAGGAGAGGAAGCACCTGAGAAGATGGCCGGCGGCGAGGCTTCGGTGATGACGGCCAACCACGGTGATGAAGCTCCAGGGAGATAGCAAAACGAGATGCCGAGGACTTAGCGAAGCTCTAAGAGGCGGTGGCTTGACAATTCCGGTGACATGGTGATGGCAGTGGTGACCTTGGCGGTGAGGAGCTCCACGGTGATGGTGCCGATGGTGATTGGGTGTTTCTTCGGAGGAGATGAGGAGAGCACGGCGAAGCTTACGAGCACGCGGTCTCAACGTCGGTGGTGGCTCGGGCTAGGACGCTCAGACAATGAAGAAATTTGGTGAAGAACCCATGCGGTGGAGCTCAGCTTTTTCGCTTGATTCGGTGCAACGAAGATGAGACCGGGGAGGAGACCTTAGGGTTTCGGTGGAGGAAGGCCGGACGAAGAAATTGACGTGGTTGGGAGGCCTTATATAGGACCAGAGGGGAGGAGTCCATGTTGGACACGGCGCGGCCATGGCGTGCTGCCCTTGGACTTAAGAGTCCCGTACGAGGACGGGTTGAAGATAACGCTCTCGTGGCAAGCTGGGCCCACTGTCAGTGAAATGCAGAGGGGAAAAGAAAAAGAAAAGCAGCTCGGCTGGGCTGCGTGCTCGCGTAAGGAAAGGAGCAGCGGCTTGGGCTGGCTCGGCCTGGTGCAGAAGGAAAACGGGCAAGCGGGCTGGTGCTTGGGCCAAGGCGCAACAAAAAAGGGGGTAGGCTTGCACACGAGAGAGAAACAGAAGGTAGACCAAGAAGAAAACGGGCCGGCGGCTGGGCTTCGACCGAAAAAAGAAATGGCTAGCGGGCCAAGGAAAAGGGAAAGATGGTGCGGGCCTGGGCTGAGGAAAAAGGCTGAGAGAAAAAGGATTGAGCCCAAGGAATTCCAGATTTAAAACTGATTTCTGACTTTAGGAAAAGAAGATAAATAAATATGAGCTTCAAATAAATAGTAAATAAATCCCAAAAATTCGTAGAAAATTCCAAAAAATTCTTTGGAACACCAGGGACTCAAATAAAACAACATTTAATTTAATTGAAGTTTAGATTATTCACATTAAATCTTTTTGATTTATGAAAATTCAAATTAAGCTTTGACTTTAAGAGAAAAATTCAAATGGTAAATTTTATTGTTAAAGCTTCAAAAATAGACCAAATTTTGGGACATTACACACCGTGTGGTGGTCCCACTTCCTTGAAAATGATTTTTTAAATATAGCAACTAAGCTTAAAAAATTATGATTTTTTTGTGAAACCTCCCAACATAGTGTACTTGCTTGTGTAAATTTTTTTATAATTTTTTTCATTTTGAATTTTTCTCAAAAATTCATTTAAGTATACTACTTGTAGGAATTTTTTAATATATAAAATAAGCTCCAAAAATTATGAATTTTTTAAGGCGCCTTACACAGTGGACTTGATTGTGTAATTTTTCCAGAATTTTTTATGTTCTGAAATTGTCTAAAAAATTAAGGGTTTAGGTCTCGAAAATTAGGATTTTAGGTTTTCGGAAACTAGGGTTTCATGATTTCATGTGACTTGGAATGTGGGAAGTTTAGTACCACATGACTACTCTAGGTAAGAGACACTCATTTATACGTGAAAGTATGTCATGCCTAGTTCATCTTTTGGTTGCTTTAACTAGGCATGTCAGCGGGCGATGGTGTGGCAAGGCCCATGGGTGGCGACGCGATTGAACGCACGTGTGTTCGTCTCAACTGCTTCCACTTCTAATGCAATACTCTACTACATAGTTATCTTTTACTTCTCTCAAAATATTGCTTAATGCTGACCGTTGCGGCATCAAAAACACATACACATGCAACTGTCGCTGAACCCTGCTGGGGACACCCATTACGCTCTCTCCGGTGGCCCTGAGCCAACCTATTCCCTACGGTTGTGTCATCTCTACTATGAGCTCTTTGCTTATCTCTACTATGAGCCTATTCCATACATGCATGCATAAGCATACAGAAGTAGAGTTTGCGCGGTGTGCTAAAAAAGATAGTGTCGGACCGAGGATCCCAGTTTGCCTCACGTTTCTAGCATAGTCTGCATGAAGCTTTGGGGACTCATTTAAATTTTAGTATCGTGTATCACCCTCAAATGGATGAGTAGACTGAAAGAGTCAATCAAGTTCTAGAGGATATGCTGAGGGCTTATGCTCTAGATCACGCTACCAGTTGGGAAAAATTCTTACCGTATGCAGAATTCTCCTACAACAACAGTTTTAAGTCAGCTTGCAGATATCACCGTTTGAAGTTTTGTATGGTCGTGCCTAAAAAACCCCTCTAAATTAGAAAGAGATTCGAGAATATCTTGTGTTCGGACCACATATCATCAAGAGACAGAGGACCAAGTGTCCATGATAAGGGAAAGGTTGAAGGTAGCTTAGTCTAGACAGAAGAGCTACACTGATAATCGTCGTCGTGAATTGAGCTTTGAGCCAGAGGATTAGATCTATCTTCAAGTGATTCCTCTTAGAGGTGTGAGAAGGTTTCATGCCAAAGGGAAGGGTGGCCCTAGGTATGTGGGACCATTTCGGATTGTGATGCGAAGATGAGAAGTTGCTTACTAGCTTGAGTTACCTCGGTCAATGGCAGAAGTACATGATGTCTTTTATGTCTCGCAACTAAAGAAATATCTTTGGTTACCATTAGAACAGACGCCCTTGGATTCAATTGAGTTGCAGGAAGATCTCATCTACAAGGCGCAACCTATCAAAATTTTGGATGTGGCATAGCGTTTGATTAGGAGCACGATTATCCACTTCTGCAAGGTTTAGTGGGGGGACCACTTGGAGAGCGAAGCCACCTAGGAGCACGAAGAGGTTTGGATGGCCGGGCTTCCCAAGCTTTTCTCTAGCTAGCCTAAATCTCAAGGTCGCTATTCCTTTTAAGGGGTGAGGTTTGCAACTTCCATATTTTCAAGCTTTTAAAATTCTTTTGTGTAGTTTATCCCTCTAGAAAATTTCATCAATTTTATTTGAGTTAATTAAGCTTAATTGGAATTTCCAGGAATTAAAAATGATTCGATGTGAATAATCTCAACATCAATTAATTCCAAAGCTATTTTGTTTGAGTTCTTTATACTTGGAAGTATTTTGAAGATTTTTCTGGGACTTTTATGGGTTTATTTACTCTTTTTTTTGTGTCTTTTTCCCTTTTCCTATATTTTCTAAAAATAAAAACTAATTAAAATTACTGAAAGGCCGAGTGGACCGAATTCCTTCGCTGGCTCACTCCTTTTATATCTCTACTTCGGCCCACGGCCCAGTCCACCCCGCCGCTAGCCTACTCTCTGTCCCGCGCGGCCCAACCAGCCCGGCCAACATCACCGATGCGCCACCCTGACGTGCGCCATGCATCCCTGCCATCTCGCTGTAGTTAACAAGTGGACCTACCCAGGGCACTATGCGTCGTCTCCGAGCCAGAGTAGAGTACGAGTCTGCCGCCACCCCAATTTTCTCGGCGTCCGCACTCGCCTCGCCAACCCTAGCCGCCCCCTATAGATGTCGAGAACACCCACATGCGCCACCCTCCGTTCTGAAACCCGCGCTTGCCATTTTCGCCAAAGGAAGTCGCCGCCACCGTCATCTTCCCCGCTTATGGTGACAAGAGCCACCACACTCACGCCTTGCTCATTTATTCACCGTCTAACCGGTGAGCAAATCTAGAATTTGCTTGCGTCATCACGTGCCCCTTGTTTCAATCTACTTGTTTCCCTCTTGATTTCACTTCTGATCCACTGTGCACGTAGATCGAACCAAATCAATCTCTTCCACCACACCGTCTTCACTATCTGATTCCACCGCTGTTGGTGAATCTCCGCCATCGCCGACCTCACCATCAGGATCACCGTTCTGCATTGTACCCTCTACGTCACTACCATGTAGGCCGTCGCCGCCTTCGTCTTTGCCGAGCCACCGCTAGCTGGCGGTAACCACCAATGATGTCGACCTCGTCACTGTGTTCGCCTCGTCTGAATGCATCCCTTCACACGTGCCACCGTGAACCCTGCCACCGCCGACCATCGGTCCTGGAGTCCGCCGTCTCCGTTGCTGCCACGTCAACCATCGTTGTAGTCATCGTGTCTGCCACCTCAGCACCATGTGTGCACCACGCCAGCCCCACCACCACGCAAGTGCCACCTGTACCTGATCCTAAATCCAAACACACGTGGACCTAGTCCACCGTGAGCTAAGTCGATGCCATGTGGGTCCCACATGCTAGTACTATTCTATGGGCCTAGTTCACTGTAGACCCGTGAACCCAGCCTATAGATGGTGGACCATACCTGCTAGTCACCCATCCTTTTTACCAAATTCTGTAAAATAAAGATTCTCATAATATTATCTTGGTCCCACATGTCAGTCTCTATACCCTCTCTCCTCTGTTATGTTCCCGAATTAATCCACCGAGCCGCTTTCCAGAGCCAGTTCTTCCTCATACGAGCTTCGATTCCACTCATTCAGTTTCTAAATTAATCTAAAATCCAATACTACCTTCCATAATCTTTATTATAATTTTTGGAGTTTATTTTTGTTTTGTTTTGGTATTTATTTGCTTTCCATTATTCATTGCGTATAAACGTTGATACTTCGGGAGAATACGAGGGAGTGGAGCTAGCTCAAGACGAGGAGCAAGAATTATTCCAAGGAAAGTTGTCTGTTGATCATATTGCAAACAACTTTACAAAATTATTTTGTTTCAAATTATCGCATGCTAATTCAATTATTAAATGTTTTATTATTTCGGGATTAGCTATGCAACCCGACGAGGATTAAATCCCTCATTATTGGTTTTAATCTTAACCAAAAACCACATAGCTTATGTGGTCGTAAACCTTGAGGCTAACGACCCTGTTGTCATTAGAATCTCAGAGGGTGCTCTGTGAGTAACCTGATCGGAGGGGACCCTGTCCCATTGCTCGACCAGGTGACTACTTGTAGAATCTTTGAATTGGCACCTGGACCAGATTCCAAGTGTGTCTTTCCCGTGTGTTGAATGGAACACATGTCTTATTTGCTCCAAACCACACGACGTTTACAGCTCTGAGTCACTAACAATAACCGACACTAACCGGCGATTAGTTGCTAGTTTGCTAAACCACAACTACCTCCCCAACCAGCCATGACACTTCCAAGAGGTGTCTTCTCCAGGAGTAACTGCCACCTCTTCGTTAGTTATTTAAAGAAAGATCAAGAGGCAACTGGGAGAGATCGAAGGATACAAGACCTAGAGATATGAAGCCAATTAAAGCAGTAGCATAGCAAGCAATACACTGAGTGTAATTAGGGCTAGTATGTCATCTTACTTAAGGCACCCCTATAATAGCCAGTTCATTGCAATAAAGAGCAACCCCATTCACCTCCAAGAATTCTTAGCCGTTTTTCTCTTTTTATTTTGTAAGATCGGCGACTCGATTTTCTACACAACCTATTTGATTTAGGCCCACCTTGTGAATTGAATTGTCATGATTAATTGACACCCTAGGCTGGATATTTATTAGTTGGTCAATAATGTAGAACCAACGTGGGTTCATTTACACACGATTAGTATGCTTAGCCTTGTAACGGTTTATTGCTATCATTTTTTGAAATGCAAATTCATACTTGACTAAGTGATTGTGAAATGTTTTTGTGAAGTGTGGTGTGTCATGTGTTGTCACACGGTGATGGCATGTGTTTCACTTTAATCAACGGGGTAGGAAAATGTTTTAGACCGGGGCGAGTGGAAGTACTATGTGACCTTGGCAACTGTGTTGGGCATGTTATATGATGATTTAGTTAGATTATCGCCTTGGTCAACTTAAGGACTTAACTTTGTACGTCATTGAAATGGGATATGCCTAGTTTAGTAAGTTATGGAGTCTTGGCATTTGCTATCTCAGAAAGTAGGTTAGACTCGGTGTAAGGACAGAGGTGTGGACTCATCCGTTGGGCCACATTTATGGGTAGTTCACCGTTTACATATCCAACGGTGTCCTTCGGGCCAGCACCTGTGTGGGGGTTCGATTACCGCCTTACACTCACCGGGAGGCCCAACTATTGAGATGATGTTCCGGAAAGGCTTTGTTGTGATATTCTTTGTACATGTTGATGGCATCTTGTGGGTAAAGTGTACAATCTCTGGAGAGTGTTAACAATCTATTCGAATAGACACGTTTGTGATCATGGACAAGCTTGGGATTTCACACGAGGGGTAGAATTTTATAAAAACAAATCTGGGAGAAAAGCTAAGCGGATGTGTTAGGAAGGATTATGCTTTGTGCAAATGTTCAAATTCTTGTTTACTTATTACTATGGTTTTATTACGCTTTCAATGTATTATTCGTATTCAAATGCAAATATCACTTTGTGCAAAATAACCTTGGTAGCCATATCCCTTGGAATAAGCCGTCATCTATACTTGTATTTTGTGGTTCAACTTGTTGAGTTCTGCATGTACTTACTCTTGCAATAATCATCATTCAATGGGAGAAGTGGAGCCAACACCCGCTCTAGAGGAGGAGTACTATGAGGAGGTTGATCGTTAGGTCTTGTTCCTAGTCGGTTGCCTGTGACAAGTCGATGGGTTCTGCAGAAGGTGCTTGTTCCACTTCAGATATTTTTCTTTAGTGCTAAAACCTTGTGTGGTTGAATAAATATAAACTCGACCATAAGGTCACACACACACACACACACACACACACACACACACACACACACACACACACACACACACACACACACACACACACACACACACACACACACACACATATATATATATATATATATATATATATATATATATATATATATATATATATATATATATATATATATAGCCCATCAAGGCTGATCGAAAGCGTGCCCCAAAGCAGTGTGTGGCCCAAACAGTTGTGGGTCATGAACCCATGACCTCCACGCGCGACGTCACATGGTCAAGGCTTGCTGCGCGGGATGTGGTAGTAAAGTCTAATGAGGCATCTAGCAACTCATGATTACAGTAAAACCAACTTCAGCTGGTAGTAAATTGTAATGTATGTGAAAGTAAATGTGATACTCATCTTTACTGTCACCCATCACACGACAGTTTCAAAAAAATTCACAGTTTTTTAGGAATCTCAATGCGAGAAGGGGGGAGGGGAGTTGCATATTTCCAGCGATGCTTGGGTATCTGTTCCTCACCATCTCTCTAGGGTCAATCACAACATTTTGTGGGCTACGGACCCCTAAGACCCCACGATGACCTCACATGGCAGCATGATAATGACTAGGATGTAGCAGTAAACTCCAACGAGCAGTCTAGTAAAATCGGTAGTGCGGTAAAAGCAGCTACGCTTGGCAGTAATTTGGGATGTATATGGAAGTAAATATTATATCTATTTTACTATTGAGCAACTCACACCTGTTTTAATATATATTTAAAAAAAATCACCTATGGGGGAAGTTGCATATATTAGGGGATGGGCCGCAACATTAAGGATTCCCCGCACTATAGCAAATTTAGAATCTCTCTCTTCGGCGGCGCTACAACCCTAAAAAACATGTGGTGAAATCCTAGGCTCTCCGATGATCTGTAGCACCCTCTATTCCCATCAGGATCATAGGTGGTCTTCGGCTACACCCCCATCCTATACGTACCCTGTTTTCACACAATCGTAGCATTCCCATCTAGATTTTGGTGGGTTCCACCCAAAAATTTCCCCAATTCCGAACAATCGAGTTCTCATCGACCCCCTTAAATTCATGTTTTCTAGAGGTCGGTGTGTGAGGATCCACTAAATCATGTCATGGATACAAGCTTTGATGTAAATACACGAAGTTCTTACAGTAAATCTCATGATGTTTTGATCTCTTTTTTCACTGTGGTAGTAAAGAGGACATTCGGCGAGATCCCCTCGATGGTGAGGAAGATCTCCATAGAGGATCGCTAGTCAGCACTAGCAATTTTTGTGGACCTATCTCAACCGACCCTGCCGAAGCACAAAGAACAGATGTGCCTGTCGCGCATCCACACGCGGTTATTTCTCAAAAGAAATAGCCGGGCAAGAAGAGGAAGGTCATCGAGTCAGAGGACGTCGTTGCCCTGACGTCCTCCACGGAGCTTGCAACGGAGTCCAACCTAGTAAAGCGATCAATTCATATCAGCAAATCCTTAGTCTGGTTCTAGTAATTTTTTTATTTACTACCCTGTTAACGTGATGATATTCATAGCAGTAAAATTTAAGCCAAGTTCTAGTAATTGTTTCTTCACCGCACCAGTAAATCACGATTTAATGCGCCCCTCAGCACACAATCATTTTGACGTCCGTTCTATTTTTTTTCAAGCAAGCTGCGGCGGAGAGGAAGCAGGGACCGTATACGACCTACGTCAAGTGCACCCCTGCCCTCGTCATCTCAACCATTGGCAAGCTGACAATAGACCAGATGAATGAGGTTTCAAGCCATGACTTCGATGGATTCCTCGAGTTCAACCTCGAGGGCCTTGAGAGAAGGGACCTGCTCTGCTTCTTGATGGACAGGATATACCCCCAACAACATGGTGCTTTGCGTCGGCGGGGGTAGGAGCATCCCAATCACACCCCACGCTGTGAAGTGCATACTCGGGCTCCCGTGTGGTGGCAGGGACGCACCGATGTGTCCTTGGCCACAAGAACCAACGAGCTCATTGGGCTGAAGCGACTGCTTGGGGGGAGGGGGGACTCTCATGTTTTTACTGTGATTCCCTCGCCCCCTTTTTATCCACTGGACTGCAGCTAGTATTTGCTACAGTCCAGATAGCCTTTTATCTTCCATAGATATGTGTTTTACTATTAGCATCAATGTCTTTTACTGTGACTCATCCTCGTCCCTTTTTTACTTCCTGTACAAGCATGATTTTCTGCTATCCTCAGTGACTTTTGTTGTGACTCACCATCGGCCCATTTTTCCTCTCCTTTTTTTGTTGTCCACTAGGACTACATCATGTATTTGCTCTAGTCCCGAGATGACATCATCATGGCCACCGACAAAGACATGGCAGAGTCGTTCAAGGATAAACAGATGATTGAAGACATATTCATGTCTCAGTTCATCAAAGGTTGCGCCAAGACGACGCGGATATGAGGCCGGAGAGCACTGGGCACAGGACATATCTCCCAATTGAATTGACAATACATTTTCTCTCTCTCATCCCAACGAGAATGCATTATAGTAAATGTCACAGGTGATACTAGTAAATCAACATGTTGTGTACAGTAACAAATGTTGACACGGTTCTGTTATGCAGAAACTGTTAAACATTGAAGAATATGTAAAAAATGAGCAGTTCAACAGTGTTCAAGCTGTTAGCATGATGAGGGAACAAATCAGCGGGGTGGACATTATGCACGTGAAACTGGGGAGTAAATTTTTCCTATGCCTTTCAGCAAGATAACATTCGGTCTTTGCAGTAAATTTGCCTACGCCTTCCAGTAAAATTGAAATTGGCTTCCAGTAAAATTGCGTATGCCTTCCAGTAAATTTGCATTTTGGTCTTTTCTAGTAAACTGAATTTTCGTCTTCCAATAAAATTGCACTTGTCCCAGCAAACTATATTTGTTATTCCTGTAAATCGCACTTGTTCTCCCAGTAAAATTACATTTGTCTAATCGAAGCGTCCTTTTCATGCACATTTGATTCCTCTTTGTATATCTTTTTTCCCGTTCTACACAACGTGCATTGGTCGATCTACTGCTTTGATATAGTACATAAGCGCGTCAACGTGCTAGACTCCAATGACTATAAGAAAAAAAATGCACTGACCCGATTGATCACCGTGGTGAAGTCAGCAAGAAGATCGACAACCATCTAAGTGATGCCCTCAAAGCTGTGACCGGTGGCAAGTTCCAAAGTCGTGTTAAACGGAGGTTGGTTAAATTGAACACCTCGAAGTAGGTTCTAGAGAACGACTACACATTCTTCGCCATTAAATTCTTGGAGTTTTACGACGGTGAAGGATAGGAGCTGCGCACCGTGATCGAACCGGTAAGTAGTAACTTCATACATTTATTCTAGTAATATATTCTTGAATGTAGAATAATTTACACATAATGATCTCACACCATATGTCGGAGAAGGGGAACGAGTACAGGGCCGAGCTGATGTTCTACTTGCTGTTCCACGCGGTCAACAACGTAAGGCCCCTCCCTGATATACTGTAGAAGTACACAACACGTCAAAGTATAATTTTGTTTTTTGAACATTCCAGTAAACGTTTGTGTAACTATCCAGTAAGATTCACTTGATTATACAGTAAAAGGTTCATAAGATAGTGTTTTTATTGTTGGAACATTTGTACTTAGTCGCAACATGTCACACAGTAAAATGTGTAAGTAAATGCAATAAATAACACATAGTACAATAGTAAAACGACTACCCTCAATGCAGCAAAACCTTGCAAATACGTAGCAACATAGCTTCAGTAATATTACACACTATTTACCGTAAGAGAGCAAATACAAAATAGTAAATCAAATTCATTCCATATATACGGTCGTGTCTGGATACACAGTAAGGGATAATTCCAAATGTTGTAAGCCTGTTATATACATACGGTAATACCCAACATACAATGGTCATTAATATTACGTGTCGTTTACAATAATAGATCCATATCGAACAATGAAATAACATATGCAGTCCTGGTGTAACACCCCGGCCCAACGCTGAGCCCAGAATATAACCAAAATAATTCTCACTAACAATTTAAACCATTATTACCAATAATTCCAGTAAGTAATGCATGGAATAAAACCTCACATCGGGTCATATAACAACCAACACAACAATATAAATGCATAAAGGATTAACTTTCACAGCTTGGTCACATGTACCAAGAACACTCAGGTCACCCACATCTAAGAAACGCTCGAGTCACACACACTCGAGAAACGCCGGAAACAAGCTCCTGAGGACATAGGATGGAAATAAATAATATAATCAAACTAATATTAAACCAACCAAAGTTCTAATCATTAAACTAATGATTACCTAATCTAATAATCAATTCTAAATGAAAGTATCATGTCTCTAGATTTAGTGAAAGCAAACTAAATAAAGAATGTCTGTGTAATGATTGATAGCATGTGATGCATATGTGCCACTCCATCCCATGCATGTCTCCTTCATTGTCCACCTAAAAGCAATAACAAAGCAAGGGTGAGTCTAAGACTCATCAAGTACAAAATAGAACAATAAACAATCAGGTTATCATTCAATTTAACGATTATCACCATCATTCACATATTCAATTATCATCCTTCACATAGTCATTTAATCTCATCATTCACATATTCAACTACCGTTATCACCTTCCATGTATGCAATGCTTATTTATGCAATATGTCCACATGCACCTTTCATAGCTTATACCAGTATAGCGGAGTGTTCATCCGCCGATGAACTACTCTTTCCCCCGTCTTTGTTAGGATGAGGTCCCTATATTTGTAGGATTTTATCTAGAGCTCTTTGGATTAGTCATATAATTTTCTCACCGACCTCACCAGACTAGTTACATGACTTTCTCACCGACATATGGCTCATGCAATCCTATCATGATGAATGCAATTGATGCAATATTTTCTATTATTCATTGTCATGATCTTTTATCATCGTTACCATGTCATCACCATGGTCATTTCATAACACTACTACAAAAAGGCTAACATTGGACGCCTCATCACAGACGGTTTTCTAAAACCGTCAGTGTTAAAGGTCATCACAGACGGTTTTATCAGCGCGACCGTCTCTGTTATTGGATACGCTAAGAACTGTCTGAGATGAACTAATATCACAGACGATTTTTAAAAAGAATCACAGACGGTTCTTATTAAAAACCGTCTATGATAAGTATCTCATCACAGACGGTTTGTATTAAAAACTGTATGTGATAATTTTACCGTGACTTGAAATGCCTAACTCCCTGATTTTACCGTGACTTGAAATGCCTAACTCCCTGATTTTGCCGTGACTTGAAATGCCCAACTCCCTGATTTTACCGTGACTTGAAATGCCCAACTCCCTGATTTTACCGTGACTTGAAATACCTAACTCCTTGATTTTACCATGACTTGAAATGCCTAACTCCTTGATTTTGTGATTTTGTGATTTCAAGTCATGATAAAATTAGACCCATGACTGTGATTTTTAAGTCATGGTAAAATTAGACCATGACTCTGTGATTTCAAGTCACGGTAAAATCAAGGAGATAGTCATTTCAAGTCATGGTAAAATTAGGGAGATAGGCATTTCAAGTCACGGTAAAATCATGGAGTTAGGTATTTCAAGTCATGGTAAAATCAGGGAGATAGACATTTCAAGTCACGGCAAAATCAGGAAGTTAGGCATTTCAAGTCACGGTAAAATCAGGAAGTTAGGCATTTCAAGTCACGGTAAAATCAGGGAGATAGGCATTTTAAGTCATGGTAAAATCAGGGAGATACTTATCACAGACGGTTTTTAATATGAACCGTTTGTGATAACCCGCCCATCGATCCGAGCTCCCGCCATGTCATCAATCCGTGGCATCTTCCCCATGATCCCCATCTCGCTTGTTCATTCCCTCAATATCGAACGACATACACCCACTACTACAGGAAGCCTCATCATAGACGGCGGAATCGGTCATCACGCACGACGCTTCCGAACCGCCTATATTTGTTGGTCTGTGATATGACGGTTATCACTGAGCGGTTCAAAACCGCTCATGTCGCACTATCGCGAGCGGTTTTTGTTGAAACCGTCAGGAAAGCTATTATCACGCAGCGGTTTTCATCAAAACCGCTCGTGATCGAGAATATCACCGACGGTTTAATTTACAAACCGTGCGTGATGACATTTTCCTGAGCGGTTCTTGTTCGTAACCGCTCGTGATGAGTTTTCCTGAGATGGTTCTTGTTTAGAACCATCTGTGATAGCCTTTTTCGGGGCAAAAAAAAAAAACGGCCGCTAAAACTTGGAGACCGTTTAGAGGCCCTAAACGACTTTTTTTGGGATTTTCACTTTTTTGAGACCTAGCAAAGAGAATTTGACCTTGACTTATGGATTTTCGGATTGAGCTTTTCGTTAGCTTTCCAATGAGCCAAAGAACGTCGCAATCGGAGTTCGTATGCAAAAGTTATGATGATTTTACCGAACGATGCGCGATCTACCATCTATATTTTTGCCCAAACCAAATAACGCAACATGAACTACACACATCACAGTAGCATCACCCACATCACAGTAGCATCAACTCAAGAATCCACATCACAAAGCAAAGGGGGAGTAGAGAGTGAGGTCGTGGGAGGCCGGGCGACAAGTGGAGGAGGCCAAGGCGGCGAGATCGTGGGAGGCCGGTGACGACGAGGTCGGGCGAGGTGGAGGAGGCCGGGGTGATGGTTCGAGATGAGGCCGGGACGAAGAGGCGGGACGAGTTGGAGGAGGCAGTGGTGACAAGCTCGGCGAGGCCGGGCGCAAGGTGTGAGGAGGAGAAACGGCAGAGGAGGAGATGCAGGTATGAGTGTGAGGAGGAGAGACCGCAGAGGAGGAGATGGAGGTTATATAAAGCGAGTTTCGGCACTCGCCCATTATGTTCAAATTTTCATTTCCGTCCAACAATCGAGAGCAGTTCTTGTTAAGAACCGCTCAGTGATAGCACCTATCATGAGCGGTTTTTAATAGAACCGTCAGTGATCATTCCTGACAGTTCTATTAAAGAACCGTCTCGTGACTGAGGCCTCAGAGCGGCGGCTGGCGGAGGCGGCGGTCTGGCGAGAGGATAGCGAGATATCACAAGCGGTTCTTAATTAGAACCGTGCAGTGATAACTAATTATCGCTGAGCGGTTCTTATTCGTAACGAAATCGTGATTGGCTGATTATCGCACGGTTTGTGAATAGAACCGTCAGTGATAATTCCTGACGCAGTTCTATTAATGAACCGCTCGTGATAGATGACTATCACGCAGCGGTTCTAAAAAATACCCGTCGTGATAGGTCGTTTGCGCCAGACGCAGTCGGGACAGACCCAACACAGACGGTTCCAAAGGAACCGTCTGTGATGGGGCGTCTACTATAGCATGTTTTGTAGTAGTGACCACCTTCCTAACATCCCTCCGCCTCCCATCTCATCCCCACCTCTTCTCCCCTACCGTCGACCATCCTGGAGGCACTGTGGTGAGCTCCTGTCCCTGCCTCTCATTCCATCCCATGGCGCTGCGGCGAGCTCGGTGTGGAGGCTGGTCTCCACTTCCCGAGCCCGCGCGCCTCGGCCGTGTCTCCATCTAGGGCCGACCTCGCCGCATCTAGATCAATGCCCCTAAGACCCTGGTGAGCTCATTCCTCTCATTAATCTCTCCATTCCCCTTTCTCATTGGTTTGATTTCTTTGATACAGTTCCTAGGGTTTGGAACGTGTTCCCTTGCCGTGCTTCCGGTCTTCCCGTCGGCCTCTAAGCAGGGGAGAGGTGGTGGTTCGGGTGGAGCCAAGGAGGCCAGCGAGTGGGGAGTTGATGTTGCGGAACGCAATGTACACCAAGTCGGTGGCGTTCAGGTTATAGCTGGTGGTCAGGGGGCGCTTCGTGGTATGTTTGCACCATTTTTTTGTCTTGCATATATCCTTCACAGGCGGTTCGTAGCAAAAACTATCTGTGATAGTCTGACTATCACATACGATTTTTGCTACGAACCGTCTGTGATAATTGACTATCATAGACGGTTCTGAGTTACGAACCGTTTGTGATAAGGGTTATCACAGACAATTGAAAAATCGTCTGTGATGACCTCAGGGTATTACTGACCCATAAACACAGATGGTTCAGAAAACCGTCTGTGATGACGTTTCCGAACCGTCTGTGATGACTTTTTTTTGTAGTAGTGTCATCATTATCATACCATCATCATTAATGCCATGACATTTAAATAAGCATAATCAAAGCATAAATAAATGTCATAGTAATATAATTGTTAGACAAGGGTAAACAAACCGATGTCTATGGCTCTACCATGCACTTGCCTTTTAGCCACGAAAGTCAGAACAATGCAAAGGCAACAAAAACTCAAAGCAAAACTCTCTGGACAAAATCAATAATCCACCTAAAAAACATGCCACATCAATACACGAGCACCAAACAACTCAATACCGCTCCTATGCACAAACCTGACGCAATTAACCCCTCTTCACCAGACAACCCACCCGCTGTCCTAGTGATCAAACATCCATAACTTTTACTCAATATCTGCAAACTATAGAGAATTATCTAACTAAACCTAGTTATGACCATTATTTAATTCAACCATCTACTTCACGTAACAAATCAATCTAGATGACTGCTATTAACGACGATGGAATTCTGGACAGCAGCGCTCCAGAAGCCCTAACGTTTACACCGCTTAACCAAATCTAGAGAGTTAGCTATGGAAAGCTTAGGTAAATACCTACAACTTTCATGTTATACAAAAACCCTAATTCTAAGGTAGTAGTTTTAATCTAATAATTGTCACAACACTGTCCAATCGCAATGATTTATAGAACAACCAACTTGCAAATATAATAAATTTTATTCTACTCAACTAAAATAGGTGTTCTTGCACTTTATGGAAAGCTTAAACAATGACGTAGAACTTTCTTAACATGGCAAAGCTATGAAACATGACATAGATACCCCAAAACTCCATTGAATAGCTCAGTAACACAATTAACCAAAACAGGATGTCACCAAATTACCGATTCACGCTAACGATCTACCATAAACTTTCAAATAAACAACAATCTACTATCATGAAAAATGGATTTTTAGATCATTACCCCTCGAAATCGGACAACAGACACGATCAGTTCACGAAACACTAATTTTCCTTCTTCCTCTTGTCCTTCTCTTTACGAAACCCTAATTTTCCTTCTTCCTCTTGTCCTTCTCTTTCTTTCTTCTTCTTTTCTTTTTCCTTCCTGGCGTGCTTATTTTCTTCCTTGCTTCCTTCTTCCCTCCTCTTCCTTGCTTGATTGTCTACCCTGGCCTGCTTGTCCCTTCTTAATTTCTTTGCCCTCTGGATCGGTGCAGCACACACACAACCTCAACGTGGCAGTTAACAGTAGCATGCAGCGGCAGCACAAAAGCTAGCTAGCTTATGACACGGCGGCGTCGGCCGACAGAAGTCGCATGCAGGTTGGGAAGCAGCATCTGCATGCAGCAGCGGCAGCGGTAGCACACACGGGCAGGCCGACGCATGGTCCGCAACACAGACTTGCATGAGCCTGACTGGTATGGGGGAACCGATGCACATGCAGCAGGGAGGCAGCTTGAGGTGCAAAGGGAAGAGCGGCGGTCGTGCATGTCTTAGGCACGACAAGGCGGCGACTTCATTGGCGCATGGTCGATAAGGAACAGAAGCTAGAGGAGGCGTCTCAGCACGCATGCAACACAGCAGCAACCACGAGCGGAGTCAGGATTGGACCATAGGGTGGCCGAGAGCTCGAGAGATATTAATTTGTTATCGTCCTAACACGATGCAGACAGTTAGACACTTTAAGCTATTTACAAAAAAATATAAGTTTTCTTAGGAGAAATTTTTTTACATAAAAAATGAAATAGAACACAAATCATGAGCATGATGGATGATAAGTTAAGTTTGGTAGAGTTTGACACAGATGCACGCTTCATCAAGTCATGGACGGTGCGATAGAAGCTAGATATAAGGAAGAAGTGCTTGATCAAGGTCTGAACAAGCAGAGAGATGAAATATGATGCACTCGTGCGGTCCAAATTAGACTCAATACTAGTTTGAAAATTTGGGAAGAAAATAGAATCTAGATGCTACATAAGATGGGTTCACATGCCACAAATTAACTCCTAGGCTTTTAGTTTCACCTTAACTGTTATTTAATCACATAATTGAATAAGTAAAGACTTACTCATAGCAAAGTTCTAATGGTCTTATACCTTAATGAAAGGTAATCATAATTCATGAGGGGGCCAGCCCCTGCTAGCCCCCCCTCTCCCTGCCCCTGGCAGCAACGCTCAACGTGGGAGCGGCACGACAGCAACGCATGACACGGCGGCAAGGCTACAGGCAGCAGCCATCGCCCAGTGGCAGCGCAACAGTGGCGGCGGCGACGACGTGCAACAACGACGAGGCTAGGAAATGGCTTTGGCAGGAGCTAGGGTACACGTGCGCCCTTGGCTTTATAGACACGCACGAAACCAAGACCCGAACAACATGCACACAGTTACGCCACATCGTGACCAACTCGGTCACGGCTTTCTTTTTTTTTCTCTCTCTCTCTTTTTCCTCTTTTCCTGCTTAGTCTCCAAGCCTACATAATATTACACCTGGTGTTCTCTGGTCGTCACAACAGTAAATGACGGGGTAACTTAATGGAGTCAAAACGGGATACAACGGAGATGTGCAGGAGGCAAATCCGCACGACACACGAAAGAGTATATTTTACTGCCGATTGGTGGGCTCTCGCATTATTATTAATGCCAATTGTAGTGTGGTGTGTGCTGTGCGTCGCGATCGAAGAAGGGGTAGAGGGTGGCGTGCGGGTTTTACTGTGGATTGTGCGGGGGGCGCCTGGATTGTCGCGCGTGAGGATGGTGTGCTGGCATCACGATCCATGTTGCCGCCGGAGTATAGAATAAGCTAGCTTAGGTTGCTCCCAATGGGCAGTATCTTAGTGTAGTTTCTTAGTGCATGAGAAGTGTTAGGATACTATCTTTTCAATGCATGGTTTCTTATGGTGTAGTATTTTAGGCTGTTTCATTTAATTACATGCATGACTATACAATAAATTTTATGCGTTGGATTTCGAGGCCAAACTGGTATCTAAATTAGATACTAGAGTACTATCTCTCCTCATTAACTATGATGTCACATTATCAATTTGCCTACATAGCATGCTTAAGATATTAGTCAAGGTGGAGTATTGAGAGTAGCCTTATGCATTGAATAGCGCTTCTCCTACATGCCATACTCTCTTGGGGGAAAAAAAATCGTCTGGGTCAACGGGCCGAACCTCGGATAGGCCCAACCTGGTCCACGGCCCACCTCTACCCTCTGCCTCCTGCCGGCTCGGCTCTCCCCTTCAAGCCTTCCCTTCGTCTCGCAAAACAGTACGACACAACCTTGTCTCTCACTCTGTCCGCCAGCGCCGCCCTCCTTCCACCGGAGCCCGCCCACCCGCCCGCCCGCCCGCCCGCCACCTCGGAGGAGCTCTCCTCTCGTAGCCGTAGGCGTCGTCCTCCACTCCTCCCCTCTTCTGGAATCGCGATCCCTCCGGAGCTCGCTGTTGGTAAGCCCTAGCTGCGAGCAACCAAATCCAGACCTTTCTTCGTGGGATTTAGTTGCCGATTTGTTCGCTGCCGTTGTGGACTAGTAATATAATCCATTATCCGTCCATCCATGGTTCGATTCGTAGTTGCGCGCAAGATCAGATCGATCTCAGCGGGGTCCCGTGCTGTGACCCCCATAGGATAGGAGTGTAGGACAGGACTAGCCAAGGTGCGGGTGCATCCACCCATGTCCAAGTACGCTTATCGTATTAGGGTGTCTATTTCCCTAAACTAGTACTACTAATAGCAGTTTATTTTACAATTTTTTTGGGATTTGGCTTGACGGGTGCTGGAGATGATAGTGCCAAATGCATGTGCCAGTGACCATTGGTTTTAGCCCTTTTTTCAATATGTACCGCGATATTTGGTCGGAAAGAACATGCTATGGGGGCTGTTTCAAAAGAAGGAAATATGTAGCAGGTTTAGATGCTGCAGAATAGCTTGTCGAGAGTTGTATGGAGCTTCTTTCGCAATTACCTCATAACACAATCCTACGACTCACTGCCTTGTATGCATTTGTATAGTTACTGGGCTGTGTTATTAATCTTAGGATAGGAGTATGGTATCACAGGTGCCTGTTCTTGCACCAATTTTAGTGAGTAGTGATCACTGACCAATGTTTTGTAGTAGACACACAATGCTGTTTGCTAGGCCCATCCACGTGTTAATAGCTTGCTGCATAGCATCTTGGAATCCCTTGCGTGACAAAGACATAGGGCAATGGAATTAATTAGCAAAGCACGCCTTGTGCCAAATTTAGCAAAATGCTAGGCTATAGATGAGAGCTATGCAGAACACGCACTGGTGTGTGACGATTTGACTCCGGTGAACGAGGTGAGTTGCTTGACTGAGTTTCATCATAGAGACCCACGGGGTTAGTGTGGCCTTGGGTCCACTGTGTACAAGAAACAAGTAGTTAAGGTGTGTTCACCTTTTAGTCGAACAAAAAAAGTGTGGTACACACACCTACATTAGTCTTTCACTAGAAAATGCATACCTGCCCCCTCCTGCATCCCCACGTGAGCACACTGCGAATGGCCACGCGCTGGCCACCCACCCCCTGCCAATTCCCCACTCCCCGCCAGCCTGCTTCTACACATGGTCATCCTCATGTTTTCCCTGTTTGATGAACCTATTTTTATCCAATAATCCATGGTTGCCGTAATCTTATTTTTGTTAGTTATTACCAACTATTATTCCCAGCAGGCCAAGCATTTTATAGCATGCAATTGGTACTAAGCATTTTTTACTTTTGATTGTCTACATGCAAAATGATCTTCAGCCTTCATGGTGCTATCAATGTTATGTGTTAAATTTGCTATTTTCCCAACTTGTTGCTATAAAAATGGAAGTTATTTTTCTAATCTTAGTCCCGTGCTTCCACAAAATTTAAACAGCAAACATTTATGTAAGTCCTTGTAAATAAGTTCTTTTGTTAAACTGATTCGTCGTGTTATATTCACATGGAGTTGTCTCAGCTGACAGCCGTGTATAGGCTAAGAAACTGTTGGAAGTATATAGTGTAAAAATTACTCTCTCTGAGTCCAAAAAGAATGTTATTTTTTTGCCTTTACATGTTCTCCGTTACACAAGAATGACGTTATTTTTACTGTTATAAATTAGGAAAAACATATAAAATTACAATATTATGACAGCATTTTTTATGATGAATATACTTGTGCCATTTTCTCATGCACAATCTCGATACTTACAAATATATTAATGGTACAAGTTCAAAAAGTTTATCGGTGGCACATTTACCAAAGCAACATTCAGTTTAGACTGGAGAGAGTAGTTACTTAGTTACATGGTGTCCCCAACAACATTTTACTTTGGGTCTGCCCCTACTTGCTTATATAAGTTCCAAGATCTGTGCAACTCTCGGTTCTTCTTGTAACTTTCCTTGGCAACCATGTCTTGCACATTTTTATGTCATTACTAGATGTTTTATTAACTTTCAGTCTTGTGATTTTGAATTGGTACTTAATCTTCCTTCGAAGAATATAAAATTATCTCTGTTTTTTTGTCTAAATTATGCTATTGATGTTGCATCTCTTTTGTAGTACTCAGTGAGCTAGAAATCTGTGTTGAACAGTCAATTTTTAGTATTTTTTCCAGATCTGCTATTAATGCTTCTTGGTTAGTAACACAGAAGATTCCAAAAATGCTGATTAAGTAATCATATCTGTTAGTTCTTGCTCAATTGTAGACTGAAAAGACACTGATGGATTTCTTTTTCCTTTCCAGCTTTCTTTAAAGTGTGACCTGTGAACAATTGTAGACTTTAGAGGAAGATACAAAGGAAATACTGCCATAAATCTTGATTTGACGAAAGATCAGCCAGTGGTTTACAATGGTTGGAAATCAGCAAACAGCTTCAGTTCCGTTGAGTGATGCAGCAGTTGTCGATGCCAAGCCCTTGCGCACATTGACTCCCATGTTCCCTGCGCCGCTCGGGCTGCATACTTTCACCCCTCAAAACTCATCTTCATTTGTGTGTGTCACCCCGTTTGGACCATATGCTGGAGGCACCGAACTGGGGATGCCTGCTGGTGTTCCACCGATGTTTGCAGCACCGGCTGCTCCTGCAGATCCCAACCAGAGGCAGCCGCCGTATGTGGTCCATATGAATGGAGCCGCTCATGCTAATGGTACTGCAAACAACACAATGGCCACCCCTGTCTTGCAAACTCCTCCAGCAGACGCAACACAGGAATCTGGTAAGAAGAGGGGAAGGCCCAAGCGTGTGCAAGATACTACTGTTCCTTCAGTTCATTTGGTTCCTTCAGTTCCTCCAGCTCCTCCAGAAGGTAACAATGTTGCTCTCCAGACGCCTCCTTCAGCTACCACGCTGGAATCTAGTAAGAGGAAGAGGGGACGACCCAGGCGTGTGCAAGATATTTCTGTGCTGCCAACTCCTTCAGCTCCTCAAGCAGATAGTACACCTGTTTTTCAGACACCTCCCACATCCACTGTACATGAATCTGTTATGAGGAAAAGGGGACGACCCAGGCGTGTGCAGGATAGTTCAGACACTTCAGGTCCTCCAATTCATTCAAAAGACAGTGAGCCTATTTTGCAGACACCTTCTGCAGCCACCTTACCAGAAGATGGTAAGAAGAAGAGGGGACGGCCGAAGCGTGTACCCGATGGTTTGGCGACTCCTTCAAGTCATTCAGGTCTCTCAATAGATAATGACACCGGTGACATGACAGTAAAACAAGGACGACCTAAGAAAATTGACACCAACCTGCTGCACCTGCCATCTTTGTCTTCAGATGATCCTAGGGAATCTGTAGATAATGTACTTATGATGTTTGATGCACTGCGGCGGAGGCTCATGCAGCTGGATGAGGTGAAGCAAGTAGCAAAGCAGCAGCATAACTTGAAGGCTGGGAGTATCATGATGAGTGCTGAACTTCGTGTCAACAAGAACAAGAGGATTGGAGAGGTTCCCGGTGTCGAGGTTGGTGACATGTTCTACTTCAGAATCGAGATGTGCCTGGTAGGTCTGAATAGTCAGAGCATGGCGGGAATTGATTACATGTCTGCTAAATTTGGTGATGAGGAGGACCCTGTGGCTATTAGTATTGTGTCAGCTGGTGTGTATGAGAATATGGAAGATGATCCAGATGTTCTGGTTTACACTGGACAGGGCATGTCTGGTAAGGATGACCAAAAACTTGAGAGAGGTAATCTTGCACTGGAGAGGAGTTTGCATAGAGGTAATCCAATTAGAGTCATTCGTAGTGTAAGAGATTTGACTTGTCCAACTGGTAAGATATACATATATGATGGTCTTTACAAGATCAGAGAGGCCTGGGTGGAGAAAGGGAAATCTGGTTTCAACGTGTTCAAACACAAGTTGCTCAGGGAACCTGGCCAACCTGATGGCATTGCGGTGTGGAAGAAGACTGAAAAATGGAGGGAAAATCCATCCTCTAGAGACCATGTTATATTGCGCGACATATCATATGGTGTGGAAAATAAGCCTGTTTGCCTTGTAAATGAGGTTGATGATGAGAAAGGCCCGAGCCACTTCACCTATACAACTAAACTGAACTACGGGAATTCTCTGAGCTCATTGAGAAAGATGCAAGGCTGCAAATGCACAAGCGTGTGCCTCCCTGGTGATAACAACTGCTCTTGTACGCATCGTAATGCTGGTGACCTTCCTTACAGTGCTTCAGGCATACTTGTTAGCCGGATGCCTATGTTATATGAGTGTAATGATTCATGCACTTGTTCACATAATTGCCGGAACCGAGTTGTACAGAAAGGTACCCAGATCCACTTTGAAGTGTTCAAGACAGGAGACCGAGGTTGGGGCCTTCGTAGTTGGGATCCAATTCGAGCAGGCACGTTAATCTGTGAATATGCAGGTGAAATTGTTGACAAAAATAGTGTGAATGGAGAAGATGATTACATCTTTGAGACAACTCCTACTGAGCAGAATTTAAGATGGAACTATGCACCAGAATTACTGGGTGAACCTAGTCTTTCTGACTTAAATGAGACATCTAGGCAACTGCCAATAATCATTAGTGCAAAACGAACTGGCAACATAGCTCGCTTTATGAACCACAGCTGCTCACCTAATGTTTTTTGGCAACCAGTTTTGTATGATCATGGTGACGAGGGATATCCACATATCGCATTCTTTGCTATTAAGCATATTCCTCCAATGACAGAGCTTACATATGATTATGGTCAGAGCCAAGGTAATGCTCTACTGGGAATCAATTCTGGGTGTCGGAAGTCTAAAAATTGCTTATGTTGGTCTCGCAAGTGCAGAGGTTCCTTTGGCTAAATAACCAACCCTATAAGGAAAGCACTGAAGCATAATTTGCCATTACAAGGTTAGTGATTTCTGATTTATTCCTGAAAATCTCATGCTATGAAAATGTGTCTGCGTAGCATATGTTGCGTTATCTTATGGAGTTCATGTGCTAGTAGAGGTGTGATACTTTTGATTTGAAGGGTTAAATGTGTCCCTTCTTGGGATTTTGATAAATTGAAATATTCCAATGAAGTGTTACTATTTTGGTGCCTTTGGGCAAAATGAAAGTTGGTTATAGCTAGTTCTTGTTTGCACTCTTTTGGGAAGTTAAAACTCAAGACTTGGGAGTTAAAGGCTGCTTCTTTATATTCCCTATGAACGTTCACTTTGGAAATGTGATTTAGCCTGTGTTACCTGTAAGAGCATATACAATAGTATGACGTTAGCTGTCTGTAACCCTTACTACGTAGGACACGAGATAATATGGATGAGAGAGGGGGAACATAAAGAATTGGGCTGTCTCTCACGCAGTAGTCGGCTGTAACACGGGAAATAAGACACATTGTACATGGAGGAGCTGTCTATATTGACATATAAAAAGACAACACATTGTAGGAGCTACATAGAGGAGCTGTCTATATTGACATATAAAAAGACAACTCATTGTAGGAGCTGCTTTTAGTGCTATGATATGGACTGACTTGTGGGTTGTAGGAACTGTTAGATTGTCAGCCTCTGACCAAACTTTGTCCTCCTTGCCATCCCGTATGTGAGAACACAATTCGACCATGGATGGTATTTCGGCCAGCTCCTTGTGCAATTGATCAAACCAAGAAAAATGAGGGCCAAACAAAGCATGTAGCACAACCTCCTCATCACGTCTGGATAGTGCATCGACCGTTGCATTTTGTCTGCCTGGTCGATATTCCACTAAAAAATCATACCTGAACAACTTGCTGACCCACTGATGTTGAGGAATCGTTAGAAGCCGCTGATCAAGGAGAAACTTTAAGCTATAGTGATCCGTTCGAATAGTAAACGGTCGTCCCCATGGTCGTCCTTCATCACGTTCAAGCTAGTAATACCACTGTTGCACATGCTCGTCATGTGATAAGACGTCAACCAAACTTTCTCTTCAAACGTTCTCTGGCCTCGGAAAAACTGCTCACATCTATTGAGCCACGGAAGGGGATTCTCTTCCCCATCAAAGGTAGGAAAAGTGAGACGGTGATATCGGGGTGTTGCTCGGCGTTTGTCTCCCGGATCGTCCAAACTCGCGCGATGCCCTGGTGGAACATCTTTGGGCTCAAGCCGCATGCTAGGATTAGTCTTTTCCAGCCAGGCGATAGCCATGTTGTTCGCCATTTGTTGGATCTTCAAGTTGCCAAGCACAGTCAGCATGGAATTGATCTTCCCAGACATCCTGTCTTCCATCCTCTTGAGCACCTCCTCTAGAAGCTTTGTGTCTCCCATGTTAACGGGTGTAGAACCTGAAGCTGATACCAAGTTGATATGGATTAACTTGCGGGTGGTGTCGAGAGGGGGAAGAAGCTGTTCACGAGATGCTGGATTGGAACAGAGAGGGTAGCGAGGTACGTTGTGTTCGCCCTCGTTCGCTTGGCAGGGCTCGTCCCTAGCCAGCGAAGAGGCTCTGAACTACGAGAGTTAAAGCTAGAATTTTTTTTTATTGCTTGACAAATCTCTAAACTACCGAGTCTCTTTTATAGAGACTATAGGCTTACATTGGAAAACCGACTAGAGCTCTACCTAACCGAAACTACCAAAACTCAATGTATCAGTATGCAAACCGAATTGATTTCCTAAAACTCTTTCCTAATTCTATCTCTTCCGAAATCTTGCAATGCTGCCAAAGCTATTGTCTCGCCCAGGGATTAGCTAACCGGACTGGAGCAGAATCCCGGCCAGCCACCGGGACCGGTAACCGGCCGGTTACCGGTCAAACCGGGTTTTTTTTCTTCTGAAATTCGTTTGAATTTGCTTAAAAATCAACTGAAATTCGAAATTCGAAATTTGAATTTGCTAAACAAGAAGAAAACCGGCCGGGATTATATTTCCCACCACCCCACCGGGAACCGGTAACCGGCGGTTACCGGCCGGGTTTTTAATCCCTGGTCCCGCCTGGACTCCTGCTGGCAGCATCCTGGAAGCTTTATTGCGGTGCTGGTATGTTTGTCCAATAAAAGAGTTCACAACAGCTGTCTATAGATGACATGGAGGGATGCTATAGACAAAAGTTGTCTATGCTATTGTACATACTCTAAAACTGTAACATCTTATTCTTATGCTGTCACAAGTGTCCAATCTGGCAAACTTGGTTGGTATATAGGAATTTGCATTTTTTTTAAACTGTGTCTTAGCTTTGTGTAAACATAAACTTGAAACATATAGAAATATTTGTCTGTATGAATACTACCAAATAGTGAAGCATAGTACACAAATAGTATGACAAAAAGCACCAGATGTGATATTGTTTTATAATTTATACCATGGAAAATCTTTAGAACCTTTCTTAATGTTTTGCCCATCTCACAGCATTTTAATCACCCAGCTTATTTTCCTTGTTTGTTTTTATGAAATTTGCATAAGGCTCAACACAATAAATGCTGAATCTTTCTTTCACATGTACCTGTAGATCCCTGATGATTAATGCTAGATCATCACTCTCCAAATGTATTTCCGAGTTTCCATTCTGATGACTGAATTGTCTTTATCAACAGAAGCAGTTTACTGTTTAGGCATTATGAAGCAGCAGGGCATATTTGGTGTTCCAGTCACCATGGAATAAGTGCCCTTCTTCGGGTTGGAACGCAAAAGAGAGTATTTATTGCACAAAGCATTGGCAATGTACCGGATTTTATTGGAATAACTAGTCTTTAGGCATCTTCTGCGAAGGGATACTGCATGTTACTATGTTCTTTGTAGTGTACTTTATCTATTCTTGTTAAGACCAACCATCCAAATTTTACTGATTGTAGAACGCCATGTATTATTGCAAGATCTTCCTGGGGTTTTGCATGTCATTGTTAATTTGTTAGTGCATTTGTTCTCTCTTTTCTTTCCCGTCATTTTTAATGGTTACATAATGCATCGATTCTGTAACCACACGTTGAGACATCAGTGGTGTGTGCAACAATCAATTGGCAATGGCTTAGATACAACAATAGTCAGCTGCTTAATTAAGCCAAAGTAAAAAGCCTAGACACAAGTGCAAGGTAAGGGAACAGATTGTTTGAAATGTTACATATGTACGCTGTATATGGTTCTGTCGGTATCAGGTATCTTCATCATGTGAATAAGAATGTATGAAACCATGAGCCATGCAGGATTAATTTAACCTGTTCGCATTATTCTTGGATCTTTTTTCGTTGTCAAGGTTCTTGAATCAGTTTTGCTGTTAAGATATCTCCCACAAACTCCATGGTGATCAAGATATCTGCTGCTTGGCCGGCAATGACATGGTACAATGCAATCTTTTGATCTGACCAATTCACTTACTTTAGCAAGAAATGAAATTAGCCACTATGGTACCTCAGTTCGTCAAGAAAGTTCACACGCATGATCCTTCAAAGAGGTTGTCATGATTTTGTTGGTAGCTTATGTTACTTTTGTCCAACAATTCTCTAAATTTGACCATCATCCTAGGAATCTTTGTAGGCATCTTTGTAAATATGTACACACAGTAACTACTCCACTATAGTCACAATATGTATAGAGGGTTTGCTTTAAGCTGGTTGAATTGGACCATGAGAAGAAGAGGTCTAAATTCCTTGATCTTTCAAGTTGACTACTCATTTTACACCATTTCATTTTGAGTTAATATTTCCATGATGGGCTCTCTGCAAATCCATTTATACTAAATGATCCTCTATGGAAAGCACACTGTACATACAAGCTAGCAGACAATCCCAAAAGGTTAGTGCTACTAATATGTGGAGTTATACACCACTGATGATACATATATCTATAGTATCATGGCAGCATAAGCCCTAAACTTGTGTAAAACCACATAGTGCTACCCTAGGCTTCCCAGACATGATGCCATATATTTATATTAACAAAAATGAAGGTTGCTTTTATCCACCAACATAGTTCTACTGTAGAATCTTATAACTGCAGATTAAAATTAGGACTACATCCACAAGCAGAACCCAGAAGGCACATTATTAATATGAGTTTACTTACTAAATCTCGCAAGGGTTTTCATTCGCTCGTGGTAGGATCTAATATCAACAGGGAGATGTGGCCATTTATTGTTTTGGTTGTAGCATTAATTTTCATATATATCCTTTTCCATCTTGGAGATAATGAACGAACCTTCGGTTTCGTCCTACATATATATGAGAAATTTCCGGGAAACTTCAGTGTCAGGCTAGCAACCATAGCATTTGTATTTGAAGTGACGCCTGGCTGAAGTCATCATCTCGAGTTTCAAGAAGGAAAAAAAAGCCATCGATCTCCAATATCAATACACAAAAGAACAAGAAAAAACAATAAAGAAGATATCCAACTTCCTCTGAATTTCTCTGAAATGATGCAAGCTTCTTCAATGCCTTTCTCGGATCATCTGTATATTCACACCGACGCCTATGCCTCAAGAAGTTCATTCGAACCACTGTTCTAAGGTACGTCTTAGATCGATTTCATCTGTGTTTAATTTGCTGCAACCATACGACCATGTGAGCGATGATGGTGGATCACAACGTCCTGATTGCGTCGGTGTCATCTCTGCTCATGTTGATCTTGTGGCCATTGATCATAGACGTCATCTTGGCAAGCAGAAAGACCGGGAGATTCTTGAGCATCGTCCAGTCTGTGATCCTCTACGACAACCCTCCGCCTGCGCAACCGGCCGGTGGAGGGCAGGGTTTAAAATTTTGGCCGATTTTCACCGAAAAGAGGTGAAAATTGGTTCTACTTGACCCCTAGCAAAATTTCAAACCGGCTAAAATAAAATTCGAATTTACTAGTTTTTTTGGGTCAAATATAAAGGAATTTTGTACTATGTGCAACATCCTTAGCCTTGGAGAGGGAGGTTGTGGGTTTGAATCTTGGCTTTGCACTATTTTTTTTGTATTTTTCGTTTTAACTCTTAAAAAAAAAAATCAAATTGTGACTTAAAAATTCAGCCGAAATTTGCTGAAAATTTTCGATTTTCGGCCAAACCGGCCCTACCAGACACCCCCCTATACATAGCACACAAAACTCTTGTTCTATCTCTTAATCAATCTCTTCACCCTAATAAGGAGAACCCCCTTTAATTAGGGACACGTAACACAACTCATTTTAAACAAACTTTAATAATCAGAACCCAACTGAAAACAAAGGATTCACATTGCAACCCACTCATAACCAACTTCCCTCTAAAATACCCCAATCCAAATTCAAAAGATTCATCTTGAAAACTTTTTCACTTTTCAAGTTAGAAAAAAAAAAACACCACATAAGCCAAAGCAGGAACCATTCGAATGCCCAAATCAAACACTTCCTTTATTTTTCTGAACCGGAAAGAACCACCATGCCAACATAAAGCCAAGCTCAGTTTGCGAAAGACATCCGTCATAAACACATAGCTTAAAATAAAATCAAGAGAGCGTTTCACTATTCGAGGAAACATTCTTTTCTCAATTCCTCTTTTAAGAATAAATTTTTCTCAAATTATAGAATTCCAATTCATCGCATATCACACTAACTCATTTATCTTAAATTGGCAAGCTCAACGCTATGCTCATATCGAATCCAACATCCACACCTTTGTAGAGAGGCTCTAATGACTCCACAAAAATATACTCTAGCCAACTCTTTTACCGATGGAATTACTTTGACAGATGACTCCCAATGCATCTCAAAATAGATTTCACACGCAATCACATCACCTCAACCCTTTAAGAATAAACAACTCGGAATTCACATCATACACTCTCATGTACTATATCAAGAGGGTTCTATCAATGATCATCCCATCATTCGAAATCCACTATTATTCTACTAGTTCTACACATAATCTTTGGGCAACTAAGAATCTAGCATAGAACACCAAACCAATTCTCAATCTCCAAGACTCCTATAAATATATTTCGGTATAACTGATATGGAAACTCTCAAATCTGATGACTAAAATTCCCACAATCCAAACATACTCAATCATTAACACTGACATGTAAACATATTCTCGACCAAATTATCTTTAGAAAGATTCTAACTCCCAGAGGGTTACTCACTGAAGCCAAGTCATACTTGACAAAAGCTCAACAATCCCTATTATCCCAATAACTATCATATCGATTTGATTTGTTCGAAATTCTACTATCATTAACTACACCGTCATAATTCTCCTACACAACCTTGCAAGGTACCCAAATCACAACAATCTAATAAATTGATCAAGATTCCCATACCTTCGATAATTCTAATGTTCTATCAAAATGAACAAAAGATCTTGGACCACAAATCACTCTAGGTTCTACTAGTTGCAACAATGTAATCTGTTAGCTCCGAAGACATACATTCTATTTAAATCAAATCCTTTCTAAGGATTTTTTTTTGTTTTCCAAGAAGTCAATTTATCACTCAATGTATCTCAAACAGCTTGACATCCAACGCCTCACAGAATCATTCACTTGACCACCACCAACCAGTTGCCACTATGCACTAATAAAAGACCATTGTAAAACGAATCGGTTAATCCTTTCTCAAAAGGAAAAGGAAGAGGCAAACAAAAACAAATTCCAACACCTAGGAAAACGTTACTTCTCGCAATGAGCACGAGACCAAAAGAAATAGTCAAATAACAACGATCACAGGAAAAATCAAAAGATGAGATCAAAGTTGAGGGCACATGTCCCTCTTTAGGAGAATACTTCAAACCTCAACCAATAATAATAAAGCATTGCTTTTGAATCTTGAGGAACTCTTATGCGGCCAATCAACAAGGTTAAGCACGCTTCAATAAGCTGCAAGCTATAAAACTTGATTCGAACTCCGAATACCTCTACCACCCTCGTTTCTTTAACAACAAAAACAATCTTCCTTGATTACCACATCACTTGCCACCTTTAACAAGAAGTGCTTTTAAAACTAGATCACACTAATCACTTAAGAACCAAATATAACCTTCCACCACGTCGCTTTGCTCAACAATTTCAGCTACCACATAAATCACGAACTCCAAAAGATTACGAATGCGAAACGTGAAACATTTCATTTGAGTGATACCACGAAAGATGTTCAAATTACTTTCTTTCTATAAGAATCAACAACGCACTTACAATCCATTGTTGACAACCTTACTAACATTTATAATGAGATACCCTTAACAAGAATCGTCATCGTCTACTCTTCCGTTATAAAGCTCTCCAAAACTCACCAAATTGTTCTATACTACTTTATTATCCCATCTTCAAATTGAGAGTCTACCAAAACTTTGCAACCTTACTATAACAACCACTTTATCTTAGAGGTGATCTACTACACAAATTAAAATATTTTACCAAAACCCTTTCATCAAGGACATAATATCATCCGACGATTCCACAATCATGTAGCCATAAGCCACCTATTAATTCACGTCAGTTCAACTCTTAGTGATGCTCAACTCCAAACCTTAACACACAACAATTGCACTCCAACTATTGTTGTTATCAACTGGCTTCATTATGAAGTCTAATTGCTACTTACTTTCTTTTACGAATCATATGAATATTTACAAACACATATTCAACTGTTCCTCCTCATGTTTAGATTTCGGCAAAATCACACTAAAATTTCAAGAATCAAAATCTTTCATCGATTAAAAGTCTCAACAACATTACAAACAAATTTATCGTGTCATTCTATATAGAAGAACTATACAGAACTCCTCCCATAAATTCTAGATCCACCGATATTCAATCCCTTCAACCTTTTGTACACAATTCTAATAATTAGTCATAATAAGGAATATGCAAATCTAGCAACCATATATGATCATTAAGTATCTACAGAAAAGATAACCCCACGAATAATATCTATTAAGGCAATAACCTAGCATCTCCTTCAATTTCCTTTCCACACAATTAGATTAATCCATTGGGACCAAATAATCCAACAAGTTTAGCAAACTAAACAATTTTAATGACCAGACTGGTTCATCAATGTTCCATACTTCTTAATAACTCTATTGATTCCAATTAGGTATAGCTATACTCATAATCACAATTCATCATGAACTACTAGAAGACAACATCAAATTGATCAACTACACTTCCAAAGATGTTAGTTGAAATTAATTATGCACGACGCAAAAGTCTCATCTTGATAATGATACCTTATCAATTAATCTATATGGTTACCACCTCCCACTTAAACACATCAAGACACCACAAAAGAGTTTTAATACTCTCTTTCAGAAAAGCGATGCATTAAACTTCAATACTCAAAATAATCCAAAAGAAATACATAGAGTCAAAACTTTCACATGTTAATGAATTTGCAACAGAAAACTTTCATTATCCAAAATATCAAATGAGTAATTGAGTCATGTTTTCCAATCGAAAAAGATGGAACAACCATGGAAATAACAAGTTCGCCGATTAACAACATTCACGAGTAGTAAAAGCAACTCAACAGTCGGAAAAACAATAATTGTTTTAGAGAACCATTAGAGACCTATTGAAACCCATCAACTGCAATGAACTACTAACCCAAGAAAAATTCATCAACCACAACTGGACAAGAATTGGCCAAATTCAAATTCAAGGAAGAGAATAACTTTTCTAAAGATACTCACTATCAATGTCTGTACTAAGATATCCGAGGTAACCACTTCACTATTCCCATACCACGAATGGTGGTATAACCTGGCAAAGCCCAGGGCCACAACCACGACCTCAACCTCTCAATATCAACTATCATTACACATAACCAATATAATCAATTATGAGTATACAAGATCATCTCATAACAATCATAGAATAAATTCATAGATATAGAAGATCATATCATACCATAGATTAACAATACAACATAACGAAAATGGAAATGCATTGCTTGACCCATCCCATCCTACTGTGAACCAGTATGTCAAGTTTTAGGTTAATTAACCATTCACAAATTTTAGCAAATTAAGTTACCTAAGTTGTTAACCTATTCACCACGGACCTAAAGCCCGCTCTGATACAAACTGTAACACCCCAACCCACATGAGCCTGAAATGCTACTAAAGAAAACATAACATAAGATTTTCCTCCTCGTTTCAGTAGAATCTCATTTGTAACTTTTAACAACCGAGGAGATTAATAAGCATCTAACAGAAATCTAAGTATGATAAAACGGTAATAGTTTTAAAGATAATAATCATAAAGATTACTATAGAGTCCATCTGACTCTTATTACAATTAATAAAAAAAAATCTCGAATGGTGGACATAAAAACTAAAATATTATGTTCTAGGATTCTCCAATTCAACTTAAGTTGCTGATTTATTAAGACTGGTATCTAATTGAAGTGAAGAGTGCATCTGATGATTCTAGCCCTTCCCATGCATGACATCCTCACAAAGGGATACCTAAAATAAATAAACAAACAACAAGCGTGAGTGCAAGATTCAACATTCAGCAAAGTACAATTAAGACAATAGACCAAATTTCATAAACAAACTTTACTTCTATCCCAACCAATCATCCACAATAATATCACAATATTTCAACTATCATTGCCATGTAATGCAAATGCCACAAATACACATACTTTTCTCTTTTGCATTTACCGGTAATGCGGAGTATGCATTTACAGGAAGAGTGTGCTATCCCTGGATTCATACCACTACTTGAATAATTAATAATCACACTAAGGAGAGATTCTAGAGCATACAACATTACATAAAAAAATTACATAACTATCTATGCTCCTAAGCGCAACCCAAAACATCGTTTCCCCCTGGACATCGTTTTGTCCCAAAACAGGGCAGTCATCTTCCAAAAATCGTATATTTTCTTCTGGTTACCCAAAAAATAGTGTTCTTAGATTTTTTGGAAAGCTTACGAAATTACCCACATTAATATAGTTGGTCATATTCCCTAATTTTGTCATTCACTATTCTTACTAAACAGATTATAACGATTGCCAGAATCTAGCAGATATTCTAGATAGTAGAACTAAAACATTC
Source organism: Phyllostachys edulis (assembly GCA_036346405.1). Classification (NCBI taxonomy): domain Eukaryota; kingdom Viridiplantae; phylum Streptophyta; class Magnoliopsida; order Poales; family Poaceae; genus Phyllostachys; species Phyllostachys edulis. The sequence goes on from CM070558.1 coordinate 21,914,564, forward strand.
ATAACTTTCAGTACATTTATCCAAAAATTACGTTATTGAGCTATCTAAAAACCTTATGAAATCACCTACAATATTCATGTTGGTGAGATCCTCTAATTATTTCGTTAAATAATTTTTATCATCCAATTAATACAACCTGCCAGAATCCTGACAGAACCTCTAGACAGCAGTATTGTAAAATCCATAACTCAAGATCCGTTCATCCAAACGACGTGATCCAGGATTCTATAGAAAGCTAAAGATGTTACTCACAAATATCTAAGAGGTGATGAATCCAAAATTCGCAATTTAAGGACTCAAACCTACAGCGCACTACAAACTGCAAACAATCGATCTACTACCCGATGTCGCCAAATCGCAAAGCTAATAAACAAAGCAAGGAGATCTGAGGGTCACCCTTTAAGAACTCGATGAAAACCGCTGAAGAATCCATGAAATCTCCCTTGCCTCTTCCTTCTCCCACCTCCCCTTCCTTTCTTCCTTGGCCAGCAGCACCCACAGGAGGCTTCTCCCTCTCTTCTTCTTGGCCGGTAGTAGCAGCAGGGAGGATGGCGCCGGGAGAGGAGGTACTGTAGCATGGTGGCTACTGTAGTAGAGGGTGGCTAGGGTTTGGTGCCCCCCTTGCCTTGCCTTGCCTTCTAGTGGGCTGCCGGCCCACTCATGGGTCTTGGGCCACTATGGTCGGCTCCCCTCCTCTCGAATATGGGTTGGCGGTCCATTCCTCTCCCAAAATTGTGAATTTTTCTGTCTAATTCTACTTAATTTCATTACTAATCACTTATTTGTTTTATGCTTAAACGAGATCCCCCCTTGTTTAAATATTTCAACTGGTTACCCAATCCCTGGTGGAGGGTTGACGTGCCGCAACACGGCGACTGTCGCGGCGAGGCTGGGCCTCGCCGGCCGATGGAGGTGCGGCGGGATGGTAGAGTGCCCAGGGTGCAATATGATAGTGGACGCTGTGGATGAGTTGATGGACGGCAAGAGGGCGAGCTGGAGGAGGCCTTCTTCGTGTTCAACCGCAATGAGGATGGGTTCATATGCGCGGTGGAGCTATGGAACATGATGAGGAGGCTAGGGTTCACAGAAGGGGCAAGGTACGAGGACTGCACGAGGATGATCCACGCCTTTGATGAGGTTGGAGATGGGAGGATCAGCTTCATGGAGTTTAGAAGGATGATGGAAGATGCAATTTAGTTGGCTACTCAATTTCGTTTTCTATTTTAGCTGTTAATTTCCTACATAGTGTGATAATTGATTAGTTTGTTGTTAATTAACAGTGGAGTGCCAGTTTCGAACAATGTATAATGTTGGTATGTTTAACTCAGGGGACTTATAATTAAGGTATTAACCTCACTGTTTGTTTACCCCTGTTTTCTGCAAAATCACTGGGCCAATATGAAGTATTAAGTACTGGATATGCAATCTAGCTATTTTAATTTCATTAGATATACTTAGACAAAGGCTAAAGTAACATTTGTGAAGGACTACACTATATTGTAACATTTAGTTTGTATTTGTAGTTTATGAAGATGAACTGTAGATGTGATAATGTAGAAGGCATTTCAATTCCAATTTCTTGAATTGTGACACACAAAGTACACAATGGGTGACAATTTTATTTGTCTTTTTTTTTGAGAACACGCAAAAGCTTTGCATGTCATTCCATTAAGAAGAAGTCACACCAATTACAGCGAAAGTAGGACGAGGCAACAAAAGAAAAGAAGAAGAAGAAGCAGAGAAAACTACATCTTCCCAGACAAAGAAAAAGGGGAAGCCCCCAACAAAACGAATTACTCCCGAAATGGAAGCGCCTCTAAACAACGACCACCCGCCAAGCGCCAGCTGTCAAGCTCTTCAGAATTATGATGAACCAAAGTGCGGAGATCTGTAGGGTCTTGGTTGAAGATCCTGAGATTCCGTTCTTTCCAAATCATCCAGGAAACCAACATGATACAAGAATCCAGGCACTTTTCTGTTTCCCATGAAGTTTGGCACGCTGAGTTAACCAGAAATCAGCAATGCTTCCTTGTCCTACTGGGACAAAACGACGGAGGCCCAACCGTGAGAATAGATGACCCCAAATCTGTGGTGTAATCGCGCAGCCAACAATGAGATGATCTATTGTCTCCGACGAGAGAAGGCAAAAAACACAAATGCCTTGATTTTGAAGACCGTGACGCTGAAGCCGATCGGCCGTCCAACACCGATAACGAATTGCAAGCCAAAGGAAAATTTTACACTTAAGTGGTGCCCACGACCTCCAGAGAGCATCTTTACAACCAAAGAGAGTGGAGCCGACGAAGAAAGTCTTGTAAGCCGAACGAGTAGAATAAAGTCCGGAAGTCTCCCACCGCCAGATGATAGTCTTGTTGGCCAGCCATCAAGGTGAAATTGTGCAGCAACTCCCACAGTTTCAAAAATTCTGAAAGGGCCTGCAAGTCCATCTCGCCAACAATGTCTGAAACCCATGCTCTGTTACTCAAACCTGCAGCCACTGATCTTGAACGCTTGATTGAGCATGGAATCAAGGCCACTAAAGAAGGTGCTAATGAGGGAATGCTACGACCGTCCAACCATTTGTCGGACCAAAATAAGCAATCCTCGCCGTTGCCCAAACTAACTGAAATGGAGTTTTGAAATAAGTCCTGTTCAGTTTTGCTGGCAGTCCAGAGAAGACCCTGCCATGGCCTGGAAGACCAAGATCTCTGGAGCCATAACCATCGGAATTTTATTTGTCACGAAATGAATTTATTCATGATGATTGAACTTCGTCCTTGTTCATGTGCTGCCAAGACGACGCCAAAATTTTGTCACAGATTATTCTTCACGACAAAGACGCAATCTTTCTTGACGTTTTGGCTTCGTCGTAAAATGTCAAATCTGTTGCAGTGTTCAGTTGGGCACTGATGCTTGATGCGAATGAACATGGGGTTATACGGCGGTGGCAAGCGCACGTCGATCAGCTGCGAACCTTAGCTAATTAGTTCCTTAAAAACCAAGAAAATGACATGCTTGATGATCTTAATCCTCCACCAGGCTAGATGGTCTTGGCATGCATCTGATCAACTGCTGCTGTTTAATTTCTCGATCGAACATTAATTATAAAACAAAAGGAAGTTAACACTCAAGCGAAAAATCGTTACAAAAGCAAATTAAAGCTCGGCGGCATCAAAGATGACCAGGTGCAGCAATAACATGCCGGATATTTAGCCAAGCTAACGTACGCAATTTGTTACCAACTTCCGTCGTAATATTGGAGGTCTCTAAACTTTATTTACGTACGTACATGCGTGACCGAGGTGTCTCCATGCACCGAGTGTTTCACCGTTATATCGATTAAGCTTGTGGGTTGGCATTCCATGTGATTTGTCATTTGTCAACAGCTTTGGACAATTAATCTGGCCAGCCAGTTTACACGGCATCGCCATCGCCTCATTGTCTTGTTTTTTCTTCTTTTTTCCCCCTGAGGGGTCTCAATTTTCTCAGGCTGGCATCATCTTGTTGGCTTGATTGCGAACTATCGGCAAAGAAACAGCCCGGTGTAATATTCTAAAAAAAAATTAACCTCTTGAGGACCAATGCGTAAATAAATAAAATGGGATACGTACGGAGTATTTTAGAGTTTTAGGGAGGAGTTGGTTCGTACTGGGATAAAAAGATCGTGAGGGGAGAGGAGTCCAGAAATCAAACCCTAGCCCACGATTTATTTTTTTTCCGTGCGCCGCCACTGTCTCGTTCTGTGATTGCCGGCGCGTGGAGGCTTTGCTGTTCGGCCACCACACATCGCCTGTGCCTGACCGAAGAGAATCCTTTGATATCCATCTTGCCTTCTCAGTCCTCCTTAGAATCTCATCCCATAGGTCTCAGGGTCCCCTCCACCGACCCTTGTACTATCGGTTTCCGAGCGTGAGCCAAACCTAGGGCTTGGATCGAAATATAGCTTTGCTTCCTTTTTTTTCTTTAGTCAAAAAGAGTTGCGCACCTCTCCTAACTATTGCCCATTTATTCAAATATATTATATATTATTATATATTGGATTTATATTGTGTATATTTCTTTTATATTGTGTGAAGTAAAAGAAGAAAAGGTCTAGACTCCGTCATGACGGAATCTAAGATAAGAACCTAACAGAAAAATAGAAAAATAATTCTAGACTATTAATGTCTTGGCTCTGGAAGGAGATCGCGTGCAAGTAAACTAACATCGTTCGTTCGGCGACCCCGCCTCATTCTGTTCCGGATTGTAATCCCTAATGAAAAAAATAGCTCCATGAGCAAAAGCCCCTGTCATGATGAACCCTGCAATATATGGTGATGAGTATATAAAGCAGCTTGAGTGGTAAAGTCTTGTGCTATGAATGCATAAGCAGGTAAAGAGTACATATGTTGAGCTACTAAGGAAGTAATAATCCCTAAAGAAGCTAGAGCAAGACCTAATTGAAAATGAATGGAATTATTGAATGTGTCGTAAAGGCCCTTATGCCCACGCCCTAATCGACCCCCCAAAGGAGTATGTGCTTCTAAAAGATCTTTGATACTGTGCCCAATTCCGAAGTTAGTTTGATACATATGACCGGCAATGAGAAAAATAAATGCAATAGCTAAATGATGGTGAGCAATATCAGTCAGCCACAAACTTATTCAATGTTTGAGGGTGGTTTTGAAATTCCTTGCTTCTTCACGGAGCTCTACAAAAAACTTTCTTGACTCTATAAAAGCAGCAACAAATGCAGTAATAGGTAGTGTTTGAATACCTCTAAGTACTGAGTTAGGACTCTCAGACCAATTAGTGGTCATGACACCATATCTCCTTCCACCATCAAATGCTAATACCAATTATTAATTAATGGTTAGCGTCGTCTATATGCTCCTCTACCCATCCATCGCCAAGCATCTTCACAATCAACTTTCCATTGCTCCTTCAACCTATTTAATTATACAACCTCATGTGCACAACCAATATCATTGAACTTGTTCAAAAACACTTAGTAAACCCTGCCTTCTTTAGATTAATCTTTATCCCAGTTAAGGTGGGATATGATTGCATCGCGGTGTCTAAGGGTGCGATCTAATAGATCGTTGTATTGAGTAGTTGGATCATAGTCTCTTACCATAAAAATGGATGCATGTGCAGCAGCACCGACTATTAGAAATCCGCCAATCCACATGTGGTATGTGAACAAGAAAAGTTGTGTACCATAGTCAGTAGCTAGGTATGGATAGGGGGGCATAGAGTACATATGATGAGCTACAACAATGGTTGTAGAGCCTAGCATAGCTAGGTTAAGAGATAATTGAGCATGGCATGACGTTTTTAGGATTTCATAGATGGTTCCATCTAGCCTAAGCTTCTTTTTTAAGATCCATTCACTACTACAAAAAGGCTAATACTGAACACCTCATCACAGACGGTTGACCAAAACCGTCTGTATTACATGCAATCACAGACGGTTTTGGTTTAGAGACCGTCTGTGTTACTGGCTGCGCTAAAAACCGTCTGTGAAGAGGTAATACTACAGACGTTTCATAGCTAAAACCATCTGTGAATTATCACAGACGGTTATTGTTAATAACCGTCTGTGGTAATTCTACATATCACAGACAGTTTTCAACAAAGAACCGTCTGTGAAATATCATAGAAAGTTCTTAACAATAATCATCTGTGATATTACTACATATCACAGACGGTTTTTTGTTATAACCATCTGTGATAATATCGCTACAGCTCCTAGTTGAAGCCCGATGAGTTTCTTCGTCGCCGATGCGCGCGTCTCTTCGTCGCATTTGCTTCGGCTCCCCGATGCATCTCTTCGTCTCACGCTCCGAATTTATTCATTATTTTATAAAAAGTATCATCTGCCATCGAAGATGATCATCTCCACATATAGATGATCTAGTACTTATAAAAAAACAGAAATGGCTGCCTCTTCTGTTTCCTTGTCGCAAGCATTGATAGTACTTATAAAAAAAACAGAAATGGTTGCCTCTTCTGTTTCCTTGTCGCAGGCATTGATGGCCTACCTGGCCGCACTGTACGAGCACCTCTCTCGCTGTACGTTGAACCGTGCTGCAGAAGAACACTGTTTCAACAGTGTCTTCACTCCTCTGTCCGAGAATTTGCCAGAGCAGGTGACGGCCACCTTCCGCCATCTTGACATCCTCCTCCGTCGCGTCTTCCGGGTGATCTCCCACTTTTGGCGAGTTTACCGCGTCATCGACGTGATCCTCCAAAACGACGTTGCACGTCTCCAGGAGGCTTGCCGTCACTTGGACTGCTTAATTGAGGTGGTAGGCGACCGAGTCGACCAGGTCGAGACCCATCAAGCAACGGAAGAGAGCCTATAGGCTCAATTCTTCTTGGTTCAACAGTCCGAGGGTCTTCAGGAGACACTCGAATGAGCGCGTCAGCGGGTGGACGCATTTCAGGCTTCGTTTGATCACGAACCGTTTGCCCCCGACGTCGCTGCCTACGAAGTATTGAAGACGGAGATAGCAGCCTACCTTCGCCACTAGAAAAACTTTGTTATATGTTGAAAATTCCAAAATGTAAAAAAAAAATCTAGTTTGGAGGTGAAGTTACAATATTAATTATATGTTGAATTATTACTCTCTCTCTCTCTCTATATATATATATATATATATGTGTGTGTGTGTGTGTGTGTGTGTATGTATATGTATATGTATATGTATATGTATATGTATATGTATATGTATATGTATGTATATGTATATGTATATGTATATATATATGTGTATATGTATATATATGTATATGTATATATATATATGTGTGTATATATATATGTATATATATGTGTGTGTGTGTGTGTGTATGTATATGTATATGTATATATAGTTAAAGTAAATTTTCAGCATTATTTAAATGACAAATTTGACATGTAAACATGTAATTTCTTCATGTCATGTAAGTATATATACATGATAAATATACTTGAGAAAAAACCATTTCACAGATGGTTCCATAATGAAACCGTCTATGATATGAGACATATCACGGATGGTTCTATTATGGAACCGTTTGTGATAATTATCACTGACGGTTCCATAATAGAACCGTTTATGATAAGCCTCTTTATTAGTAGGAGCTCGGCCGCTAGGGTTTGCGCCCGCCCTAACTCGTCACTCCCCAGCGCACTTACTCTCGTCCATTCCTCTACCCACCTCGATGCCACCGCCCGACCCCGTCTCCATCGCCGCTGGTTGTGATACCACTATGCACTGCACAAGACACTCATACGATAGTAGTGTCTTGTGCAGTGTCAGGGTCGTGCCATAACTACGGTGACGCCGCCACCCAAGCCACTGGGCTTGGCCCCGCGTGTCGCCTGCGTCGCTATGGCTTGGTTCTCCTGCTCGGCCTCCTGCGCTCGGGCCCTGGCCCCCTGGCTTTGCTTTCCCCATCCTCTCTCTATTCTCCTCTAGATCTGTTAGCTTAATGTCTTTTGTTGAGTTTGATTTTTATGCTTGAGCCTTAAGCTGTGTCCTGATGTTTGTGTGATTTATGCATGGTGAAGGAGATGGATGAGGGTTGTGCTGGTGGTGGGGTCGCCGCTGTGGTTGTGTTGTAGTAAGGTATCACCCTACCTTACTCCCTCTCTGTCTCTACCCCCTTGCTCTGTGATGAAAATGGCTAGTGCTCTGCGATGGATGCCGAGGGCTACTACTGGTGTGGTGGGTTTGGACACCCTTAGTCTTGCTGTTGAACTGCTCAATGATGTTAATAGTCTTATGCTGAAATTGAATTGATAATTAGTTCATATTAATAGTCCCCTTGCTCTATGATGTAATGGTGTTAATAGTCTTATGCTGAAATTGAATTGATAATTAGTTCATATTAATAGTCCCCTTGCTCTATGATGTAATGGTGTTAATAGTCTTATGCTGAAATTGAATTGATAATTAGTTCATATTAATAGTCCGCTTGCTCTATGATGTAATGATGTTAATAGTCATATGCTGAAATTGAATTGATAATTAGTTCATATTAATAGTCCCCTTGCTCTGTGATGTAATGATGTTAATACTCTTATGCTGAAATTGAATTGATAATTAGTTCATATTAATAGTCCCCTACCATTCAATTCATAATCTCTTCTCTATAAAGTCTCCGAAAGCAAAGGTTGCTTGTGCCATTAAAATCATATATATATATATATATATATATATATATATATATATATATATATATATATATATATATATATATATATATTATTATACTCTGACCACTTTAGGAAATTAGTCCCATGACATGAGAAGGATGAGACAGTAGTCACGGGCAACCTCATTGAGCCCCTGCAAGTTTAAAAAGTATGGATGCAAGGAGAGCGTCAAGACATCCAATTACCTGGATGTTGTCGATAGGTAATTGGACGTCACTATGTTCAGAAAGTGACATTGACGCACAGATACTCTGACTGGGAAGTGGCATCATCTATCAGCAACCAACAATTTTTAAGCATGTAATTGTCTTTAAACCCAACAAGAACACCAAGCAACAAGTTGAGAATTCTTTTGAAATGTGAGAATGGTTGCTTGGTGTTCTTGTTGGGTTTAAAGACGATTACATGCTTAAGAATGGTTAGTTGCTGATACATGATGCCACTTCCCAGTCGGAATACCTGCGCGTCCACGTCACTTTCTGAACATAGGTTCAATTACCTATCGACAACATCCAGGTAATTGAATGTCCTGATGATCTCCTTGCATCCATACTTTTTAAACTTGCAGGGGCTCAATGAGGTTGCCCGTGGCTACTGTCTCATCCTTCTCATGCTACGTGGACGATCCCCCCAAAGTGGCTAAGAGACTACGAACAATACACACACACACACACACACACACACACACACACACACACACACTATAATACCCCGAATGTTTCTAAGGAAGGAGAGTAAACAAAAAAAGGGTTTTTTCTGTAATACTCCAACTTAGTCTAATGAAGGAAGCAGTGAAAAGAGAAATTAGACTTTAGAGGAGGGGAAATCTGCAATTCTTTGGCAACCTGGGCTTCGGGCTTTGGCCCAAGAGGCCCATGAGGGGCCGGCCACTATTAAAAGGAGGGAGAAACCCTAGCCCACCACTGTAGCATGCACTGCTACGGTGCTCCCGCCGCTGCTACAGTGCATGCCCTCCTTCTTGCACTCCGTTGCCCCCTCTTGGTGGTGCTCTCCCATTGCTGTTGGCCAAGGAGAAAGGTGGAGGGAGAGAGGAGAAGAAGAGGAAAGGAGCATCTAGCGGGGGAAATCAGCGGGCACGCATGTCTCCAAGGGTAACGAATGTCATTTTCGTTGTTTGATTAGTCGTAGATGTGAATTCGATTAGAATTGATTGGATCGAACTCTGTCTGTTAAAGATTCAATTCTGTCCAGTAGGTTGCATGGGCAGTTTCGAGTTCTTATAGGCTGAATTGGAGGTTCCATCTCCTAGAGATATTTAGATAATATTCTTAGCTTTTCGTGGCCGCTAAGAACACCTGATTCCGACGTACGGATCAAAAGTTATGATAGTTTTAGTTTCTGCTGTCCAGAATTCTGACGCGATTGATCTGTCAAGTTGTCTCCTAAAATATGATTATGATAATGGAATATTCAGGGTTTTCACCCAACTAGGTTATTGTATAAATATTTATAAACTTTCTAGAATGTTAAAGAACGCCCTAATCGGAGTTGTAGATCAAAAGTTGTGATCTGTTCTTTACCGCTGTCCAGAATCTTAGCTACGTTTCAGCAGTCATTTTAATTAGTAGATTGATTATTGTTAAGATCCGAATCAGGACTTCTCCATATTATGAAATTTGTAGACCTTGGTATTATCTTTCCAGATCATTAAAGAACATCCAATTTGGACCTGTAGAACGAAAGATATGAATTTTTGAAGTTCTTATTGTAATCTGTCTCTCTGTTGTGGACAGTAGAGAAAGATTAACTTGTTAGCGACTTTTCTTGCACCTTGGGAATTATTGAAATAATTTTATTCAGGAAGCTAGTTCCTTTTAGTTTCCAGAAAGGTTTAGGTCATTGATTTTGGTTGTACCAAATGGAAGTTATGAATTTCACAAGTTGAAAGTACCGGAGATGATAGAACGGTCTTCGGGGTTAAAATCAAGAGCTTAGATGGGGTAATTTGTTCTGTCGATCACCTGGGAAGTTGTAGATAAGCTTGTGTAAAGTCCGAAACTTGGATTCATAACTTTTGGGGCTGGGACTCAAAAGTTATGGATTTTATTTGAGAACCCATGAATGGACAGATTAGAGTCGGGGTGAAATTGCTAGTTTTTGTGTTGCGTTCAGGAGCGATCGCTCTCGTTATGTTCTATCGCTTTGTTGAGCAATCTTGTTTAGTATACTTAGTATACTTTACGGTTTCCAGGTGTTGGTGAGCACCAGGGTTGAAAGCTGTACTATCATCATCTTTTCGTCTCACGGTTAAGGCAAGTACTTTAATATTCTTAAGATTAGTGAATGCTGAATGCTTGATGTTCGTATTGTGTTTCTCTATGATACATGAGAAGATTCAATGTTTATGTTCCTTGCATATGCGTTATTTCCATGATTAGAGATGATGTCTTTCATTATTCATAGTTCATTCCATGCATCTATTGTCATGTTCCATCCACGGGAGTGGATTATAAAGACCCATCAATTCCAGTATTGGCATGTAAGACCCACCATTCCAATGTGGGATCCACGGGAGTGGATTATAAAGACCCATCAATTCCAGTATGGGCATGTAAGACCCACCATTCCAATATGGGATCCACGGGAGTGGATTATAAAGACCCATCAATTCTAGTATGGGCACGTAAGACCCACCATTCCAATGTGGGCAGATTTGGACACCCGTATGAAACGTTCTTCATACGAGATTTGGATCCCCGTATTTTGTTAAATGCGGGCTTAAGTGAACACCGACGGGTGTGTCACTAGCTATACCGGTATAAGCATGTGTGCAGTCCATTCTTTTCATTAATTCCATTTCATTCCATGCATTCATGTATTCATTCAGTGTATGTTCAAATTCTTTAATGAAGTTGTCTTTTTCATATTTGTGGTATGTCCAGCTATCCATGTACTTCCTGAGTCTCAGACTCATTCTTTGTTTATTTATTTTTAGGTGATCGTTGGTGATGATTCTCTTGGGAGGGAGTAGACACGCACTACTCATTCATTTCACCTTACACCGGTTTCAATAATAGAACTTGATTACGCTTTCATTCGTTAAGTGATGGACTGTAATATAATGGAGTTTGATGTTGGTTGATATCTTTCTCACGTTAAGGTTGTTTAATTAATCGCTTATGTTCCACGATCATTCGCTTGGTATGATTATCTTAGTGGATTCAAGAGACTTAAATAATTGGAATTTGTGAACTGTTGTTGGATTCAGGTTTTAATTCTGCTTAGGTTTTAAAAGATGTTGATCCTTAGATGTTAGTTGATGAGTTATTGTTAAAGTTCTTCCGCATATTGTTGTATGTTAGTCCTTTAGGTAGCATTTTGGCTTCGAATAGCTGTGGTGTTACACACACACACACACACACACACATATATATATATATATATATATATATATATATATATATATATATATATATATATATATATATATATATATATATATATATATATATATATTATGGTTTTAATGGCACAAACAGTAATCGCTTGGGGCTTTATAGAGAAAAGTCATCATGTAAGGTTTCAACCACAAACTGTCGTGATATATATTTATCACAAACGGTTTGAGTTACAAACCACTGTGATAGGTTCCTATCACTGACGGTTTTAGTTAATAACCGTTAGTGAAAGTATGCATCACAGACGGTTTAAAAACTGTCTATGATGACCTCATGTCATCACTGACCCATAAACTCAGACGGCTCACAAAACCGTCTGTGATGACGTTTTGGAACCGTCTGTGAATACCTTTTCTGTAGTAGTGATTTACAACCTACTGGCTTGCAGTCAACAGGAAGATCAGTGATCTCCCAAGTTCCCTTAGTAATGATGGAATCCATCTCACTACGGACAGACTTCCTTCCAAGATTGCAGATCCGGAGATGCATATGCCTCTAAAAGGGTTCTAGGCACGCCATCCACAAGATATACTACGATTCGCTCCCAAAGGACTTTTCGGTCCTCGCCTCTTACTCCTTCTCACCAGAGCACGAAAAACCATTCTTTACAAGATAGGGCCGTTCACATGAAAGAAAAGCAAAATCCATTCTTCATGGTGGGCGCATTTCTCCAAATCCTCCAGATCACAAGTGGAACGCTAAGCAAGGGTGGGGAGGCTGTGAGCTCCACGTCGAACGTAAAGAAGCAAGCAGGGGGTGTTGCCAGAAGCCACGGAGAGCAAGCATAGGCAACCAAACTAAATAAGGCTACAAAAGTAGCTAGCTAGCGTTTATAAGCTGGCTGCCTTTTCTAGCGCACGTACTCTTCTGTGGAGTCGCATGTAACGAGCCTTGTCTTCACTCCAACGACTAGCTCCCTTTTCTTGTTTCGGTCACCCTTCTCTTGCCGTGGAAGGACTTTTGCCTGTGGTGTGGTCCAACCCGTGGGCGGAGTCGCCCTCATCCCCCCATTGCTCAGTGCTCCCTGCAGCTTTGCTGGGCTTTACCCGCATGGACGTGGACTTCTATAAGAGAATGAAAAGCTTTCTTTTTACAATAAAACGCGAACCGCGCGGAGCCTACCCTTTTTCGTTTTCTGCCGCCACTGGGTGGCCGCAGGGGAAACACAGCCCGGCCGCCTCTCAGGAAAGGGGGGCGGTGGGGGATGGGCCTACCTATCCCGAGGGAGCGGTTGAGAGGTTCCATATGCCGAGCTGAAGGGCAGAACTTCAGTGCGTGATCGTAGTATGTCACCTCGTCTCGTCCTCGTAGCATCGAAGAGTACCTATGCACTATGTTCCGGTTCACTGATAAGGAAGATAGAGTTGGGGTGGGGGTCTACGATGTGATACTATAGTATGCCCCAGGGAGAAAGATGCGCAACTCAAAACGGAAGCAGGAAGAGTGTTGTCAAAAATGTCAGAGGTTACCAGATCTCTGAGACTACCATCGATCCGACAGAGCGGAACGACCAAAAAAAGAAGTGGAGTTAGAAAGCCGTATGATAGGTGGTAACTATCTTGTACGGTTCGGGGGGTAAGCGGCGTACTCTGGGGGAATATTTGGCTCTATCGAACATACAGGGAATTGGAGGTAGCATTTTACTTATGTTAAGTCATGGACTGGTTTCTTCAGCCCTTTTTCTATGTGTTGGTGTTCTATATGACCGACATAAGACTCGACTTGTTAGATATTATGGAGGTTTAGTGAGCACCATGCCGAATTTCTCTACCATTTTCTTCTTTTTCACTTTAGCCAATATAAGTTTACCCGGCACTAGCAGCTTTATTGGGGAATTTCTAATTTTAGTAGGAGCTTTCCAAAGAAATAGCTTAGTAGCCACATTAGCAGCACTTGGGATGATTTTAGGCACGGCGTATTCCCTTTGGCTATACAATCGTGTGGTTTCTGGAAATTTAAAACCCGATTTCCTCTATAAATTCTCCGATCTAAATGGCACATAAGTTTCCATATTTCTACCTTTTCTTGTTGGAGGGGCAACCGTCCGTTGAACCACCAAAAAAGGGTAAACCAATGTGATCATGACCGAATCCAAAAAAGTGTACTTCCTTTACGCTTGATGTAGGATTTACCGAAAAATAGAAAGTTCACTCTTCTGCTGACTTGAGTCCAGAAGGGAAGCGACTGATTTCCAATTCTTCTTTGCTAGCGCTTGACTCCTGTGGAATTCTATTAACAAGCTTAAAAGCACCACCTTTTATTTTGTTTTTTGAAATACTAGTTATTTATAGGTTAAGTTCGATATTTCACTCCGTGGGCCGGCTAATTAATGAAAGTAATTCCTAGAGGGGAATCAAACGAAGAGATTGCTTGCCCATGCTACAATTCCTTACTCATAAGGACTAGAGTGCTAAGCTGCCCTGCCTGTGTGCATGCGTTCGCCAGCACGTGGCCACCTGCCGGCTTGAGCCGCCGCGTGAAGCCGCTGCCCGCTTTGGCCTTTGGCCAACGGTGCAACCACATCGCGTCGGGGCCTTCGCTAGCTTTTGCATCTCCTGTTCAGCCGGCCAGCACATCCTACCAATTTTGTTGTTCTGCTACTGCTATTCATACGTGAGGTAAGGACTGCATTTAGTAGTTACTAAGTATGGAGTACTACTACTTTGTTTATTTAATTGGATTAGTTGGGAGAGAGATTAGCTGGCTGCATGCAATGTTCACTACTTTGTATATTTAATTGGGATGAAAAGAGATGCATTACTGATTATTTAATTGGGTTAGTGGGGCATGCTCTGCTTTGATTATTTAAATAGGGCAGTTAGGAGAGGGATTTGTTAGTGTTGCATGCTCGGCTGGTTTGTTCCTATGAATACTTAATTGGGATTGTTAGGGAGAGAGAGATTAATTTAATAGTGATTAATTTGATAGTGTTGCATGCATGCGTTTCCAGGGAGAGAGATTAATCTAATAGCGCTGTTAGTAGTTGTCTAGTTAATGGTGTACTACGGTGTACTACTATGTTTAGTCAATAGTGCACTTCTAGGATTATTTTAATGGGATCTGCATGCATGTTTCATTAATTTGAGTATGGCGTTAGTAGCTACCTAGTGATGCATGCATGTTTCATTAATTGGCGTAGTAAGAGAGAGGGTTGAACTAGATAGTGCTAATTATTAGTTTACTAGTTTGTCCTCGTAGCATTGTATGCATGCATACATGCTTAAACAGTAATTAGAGAGAGATTTAATTAGAGTATTTATTCATGACGAGCGAATAAGTAATTTTTAAGTTATGAATTTAGTAAGGCTCGCTGTCCAGAAGATGACAGATCGGTCTTCTGGGATGAAAACGAGGGGTTAGATGATTTAATTAGAAGTCATGGTAATCTAAGAAAAGGTAGGAAATTTTGTGTAGATTCCAGAATGGGGTGGTTTGCCATGATCGGACTTGTGAGTCAAAAGTTACACCCTTCTTAGTACCAGGACAGTAAGGGGTGACTGTTCGGTGTTGGCGAAGCGTTGCGGATTTGGGGGACGTGTAGGAGCGATGTCAAATTAATTGTTGTTCTTGTGATGTTGTAGCTTGTATTGAGATTTTACTGTTTATTGTAGGAGAGACGTCGTGCTTGTTGCCATCTTCTAGCCAAACTGTGTGTCGCAACTAGTAAAGGTAAGTACATGGTAGACAACGATCAATGATTGATCACTGTATTTATTTATCTTTCATTACCGTTATTGTTGTGCTTTTATTTTTTATTTAATTGCAAGCAATGGAATGGTATGACTATATCTTGTTGATGAACATGAGGAAAATTGATACGATGAATATGATGAAATTATGCATTTTTGCATTCATAAGCATCTTTGCATATGAGAAGGTGATCATGATTGATCACAACTCCACGGGAGTAAAGGAGGTTCCTGATCCTTAAGGAGGAGCGGGCTTGAGAGTGAACAATGTCGTGAGCGTTCACTCATACTATACCGGTATACGCGAAAGAAGTGCATGTGGACATGTAGAATAGAGTTGCATTGCGATATGAGATGAATGTGTGTGAAAACAAAGAGAAGAGAATGGCATAAGAATATTAATAGAAGGGCATGTGATGATAATGAAATTATTGAATATTGATGTTTTATCATTATTTGTTGTTTATTGATGTATTTACTGAGTCGTGGACTCACCCTTGCTCTTTTTGTTGTTTTTGAGTGATCGTTGAGGGCGCCACGATTGAGAGGGACTAGTGCACATGGGATAGTTTCATACTTCAGACACATGACTATTTGCCATGAGAACTATTTGATCTCATTACTGTTGGATTACTTTTAGGACATGCTAGAAATTGAATAAGCTTAGATGAATTCTTTGAACTAGTCTATTTTGTTCCAAGGTTTTGGATTTACTGGTTTGGTGCTGTTTTAGATTTATTATCTTGCTATGCTTCCCTCGCTTATTTATTCATGCTTGACAAGTCTTTATTCATGTTCTATTGTGACCCATGGATAGGTTTTATTAATGCTTTGGTTGCTAAAATTTTATAGTGTGTTATTGAGTTATTAGTTGAAAAGGTAGTTTAGTGGCATTCCAGGCTCAGTGTTGGGCTGGGGCGTTACACCCTGCATAGCCCAATCTTAATCTTCTCGAAAGCCGTCAACAACTTTGAGAGGCCATTTCATATTCTGGCTTTTCGTTAGGCTAGCTGGCTGCTGCAGCTGTGGATGAATAATGAAATGTCTGCAATATCCTTGAGGATTTCGAAGAAATGTTTGTATGTTGATTTAGCGTAAATATGATTGTTTTTATTCTTTTTGTGGAAATATTGATTAAACGACTTAATTTTACTAAGTTATGAAAAATTGAGCAGCGATTTGCAACGTAAAACATTACATTTAGGAGATGAAGTATACATTTTCTTTATACAAAAAGCAATACTAGCCATAAAAGGTGCAACATCCACTATCATATCCAAAAGTCGAACACTACCAACAAAAGATCGTATAGCAAAACACATTCCTACTCTCTATTAGCGATCAAAGAATCGGCAATAAAATCATGAAGAGCACCCATGTCCCCATCATCCACTAACATGTCGTTTTCACCAAGTCGTGCAGATGATGCCTGTTGAGCAGCTCGTGGCGTGTAATCATCATCCTCATTGCACCTCCAAAAAGGACGATCATCTAAGGAGCTTTCTCGAATAAAGTTATGAAGCGTCGTCATACATGCCATTATGATCTTCTTATGTTTCTTTATTTCAAAACTTGGTAATTTCAACAAAATTCGTCATTTCATATTCAACACACCAAAGTATCATTCAATCACGTTATGAAGAGAAGAGTGACAAAAATTGAACCACTCCTTCTTCCCACTTGGAGGTCGACCCTGTTGCCATTCCAGGATATGATACTTTTGCCATTTGTATAGAGCTAGATATCCCTTCCGATTAGGGTATCCCACGTCGACAAGATAGTATTTTTCCTACATATAAAAATGAACATGTCAAATATTGAATGAAAGAACAAAAAAAAATGATCACTTAAATCCTTGCTATTGTTGCCTTAGGGATGTTGGCCACCTTGGCCCATGGCCATAACAATTCCACATGGATACATGCCTAAAAACTGTAGATGGCAAGTTGCATGATATTTCAAATTATACAAGTTGATTCGTCATCAGTTCTAACAAATTTATTGTTACATAAACTTGAAATGGGTCAATTTGGAATGAAAAAAGGTTAATGAGGCTCGGCTCGATAGTGGCTCGTTAGCTCGCTTTTAAAATAACCACTTAAACAATCTCTACTACTTAAAAATACGAGCTGATGGTTGTCCGTCCTCCTTTATATGATGTGAGCAGTTGGATCTGTTCTTCCTCGTGCGATTTGAGCCATTGAATCTCCCGTGCGCATGGTTCACCAATACTGCCGCCCAGAAACCTCCTCTCCAATTTCCACTCCCCCGCATCCAAACTGCCCAACCACGCTCCCACACCCCACTCTCTCCCCTGCGCACGATGGACGCCTGCTACCTTGTCCGCCACCATCTGCACCCACCACTTCGACTTCCACTCCCCTTGCTTCTGAATCTCTGCTGCCGATGCCGCGTCACTTCCACGACCTCATCGGGCGCCTCGGCCCCACCATCGCCTCCCTCTTCTTCGACAACGGCGCCGCGGAGAACTCAGAGAACAAGGGAGACACTGCCTCTGATGCACGCATACCGGTCTCGCAGTCGCTGGTGATTCTCCTCCGTGTGTACGCCGCGTACTACACCGGCGCGGGGGCACCCTGCGTCGTGCAGTTCCATCCGGATGAGGACGGCGGCGGCGACGAGGGGAAGGTCGTGGGGGAGCTGGCGCCATGGGAGATCGCCGTGTTGCTCTAGATGTGCTGGTCATGGCATGGAGTGGTTCGGCTCTGAGGGTTTCAGGTGAGGAAGGGGGAAAGGGGGAGCCTGTGGTGCTCCGAGGCATGGACGTTTGTGCTCCTGGAGGGTCCACCGCTCGCATCAACCACCAACTCATCGAGAAGGAGATCGCCGCCGTCCTCTCCTCTGCCTCCTCAGCTGCCGCCACCCTCGGCGACAACCGTGCCACCGTCGTCGACCACCTCACCTCCCTCGTCTCCACTGCCTCAAGCGCAAGGCACTGCCCTCAATAAACTTGTGCGTTTCTTTCCCCTTCTCGTCATCTCCACCTCTTCCCCATCTCCTCGCGTCCCACTAGTTGAGTTCACACCGCCGCCACCGCATAGGGTTGCGAGCCCCGCCATCGATCAATCCCACCGTTCCATTCATTGCGCCATGGCGTTTCATACCGGCGCCGCAGCGGCAATTGCGATATCGGTCGCCTTCCAACTCTCCAGATTCCACAAATAAAACGAAGACTAAATTGCAAGTTTCACTCTTGATTCTTGTGACTAATCCAGCATTTATTTTGTGCTAGGAGTGACGATGAAGATGATGATGACTATGCAGTTTTTCGTTTAGATTCGAAAGTACAACACTTACACAATTCCAATGAATACTGTGGACCTATGTGATTTGATGGTCATCAAGTTGACTCTAGTGATGTGCAAAAGAATCTGTATCCTCAGGGCAAGATACAATGACCTTTGTTGATTCTGTGGGAATAGATAAGATTGGAGATCACAACATCGATAATAGTGAGGAGTGCAACGCTCAATCTTCTTCCTTGTATAGCATGGAAGTGCTAGAAAATGAACCTGTGGACTTTGAAAACAATACCTCACTTTGGCTGCCTCCTGAACCCGAGGATGAAGAGGATGACCATGATGGTCTCTATGATGATGATGAGGGGGAGGATGCCACATGAGAGTAGGGATATCTGCGCTCAAACAACTTTGGCAGTGGACACTGTTGAAGTAGAGATAAATCAGCTGAGGAACACAAGAAAGCCATGAAAAACATTGTTGATGGACATTTTCAAGCATTGGTTGCTCAACTTCTTCAGGCTGAAAAGGTGCCATTGGCTGATATAACTGGCAAAGGGAGTTGGCTATAGTTACTTCTTTGTCTTGGGAAGCTGCATCCCTTCTGAAACCAGATACCAGCAAAGGAGGACGGATGGACCCTGGTAGATATGTGAAAGTGAAATGCTTGACTTGTGGTAGTCTGAGTGACAGGTAAACAAACTCACTGTTCCATGGCATCACATTCACATAGTTTGATGATTTTACATGTATACACTTTTGAATATTCATTTGCCTTATTACTTATGCAATCTGTTACTTCTTTGGACATTTATTGGTATAATGTCCTATCTCTCAGCAGTTGAAGCACGTGATGCCTACAACATGAGATGAGTTTTTCTGTGATTGGCCTTCAACAGAGGTGTTGGGGAGCAACAAGCTGGCCAGCTGGTTGATGGTTGTTTCTTGAGGCATTGGCAAGCCTAAACTTTTGTATTTTTGCAATTGTGACATGTATCTTCTGTTGTTTTTACTACCTGCTTCTGGTGTTATTATTGTGATCAGAGTAGCTTCTAGAATGCTGTCAGAGATGAGTGCTAAGTGTCTTTTTGGGCATCGATTGCCATAAATATCCTGACAATTGAGGCATTGTATTCCTGCCCTTGATGTTTTGTTCTTCTAAGATTGGCCACCATTGTTGTTGTGGGATATCTACATCGGTGGAAGTGATGCTGATCCTGGAGTCATGAGTGCAGTCGTCGTTGGTGCTTGGTTGGGTTGAGATTGAATCACACGAGTCTTGAAGTTCCTTGCAACATTCTACCCTTGATCTACCATCTTCCTTTTGCGAAGATTGTCCGTCTTGTGTTTGACTTGGCCGGAATTCTATTTATCTGAATCTTGAGCTTCTTCTGTACTGACTTGGCTTCTTATGATGGGCTGAGGCATCCTTGCGACTTGGTGTGTCGTCCGAGGTTCTTCTAATCTATCCTCCAGTGCTGAGGTTGCTTGTGGTGCCAAGATTGCTTGTAACGGGCATTGTTTGACAAAGTGTCCTTTCTCGCCACAATGGTTGCAGACTTGATACTTGATCATCTTAGAACACTTAGTGAAATTGTGTCTGGTGCTATTGCAGTTAACACAATGAATATCTTGTTTTGGCTTTCCCCTTCGAGGGCATCCGTAAGCGATGTGTCCTTGTCTGCCACATTTGTAACAAATAATGTACTTCCATGGATGGTGACCTTCAAGAAGAAAGTAACTCATGACATTACTATGAGATACTTCTGGTAGTTTGTTGTTGTCCATTGGTTGCCATTCTGATCCATTGGTTGCTGATGGTGGTGGAATTAGGGCACTGTCATTCCCAAGGACATCATTGTTGGTGTTGGTACCACTTTCAGAGCGACAAGTGCTCACCATCTGTCGGTTTCTCCAGAGGGTTAGGAAAGGAGACAAAGGCTAGGGAAGAGAAAAAGAAAAAGAACTAAGGGGATAGAGGGAAACAACACTCCCAAACGAAAGAACCAACTCAAAAGCTTTTCAGAAAAAAAAACTTTAATAGTTTTATACGACGTTCTATCGATTGGTACTCTTAAGCTGGTAAAGAGACTCAATACACAGAATGAATCTTGGCAGACTTAAATTATATGGCTTGGCTGACAAAACGATCTTCAGTAAATCTCATCCGTCATCTTCAGGTGGTGGGGACGATGATACTTTCTCGATGGCTCCATGTCTTGAACGTAAGGGTTAATAATCGTATTCACCATCTATAGAAATTTTTCAAGGGAAAGAGGATCCATTTAACATTATAAAATGGTGAAAGGAGAATTAGGTATGGAAGAATTGCTATGAAGAAGCTAAGGACAGATAGATGACCAAGCTGAGGAGAGAACAAATTATTTTTCTTATTATGTAAAATAAGTTTTGAAGTTTTTCAACTAATGGCCATTCCAACTAGGTCATGACCTACAGTCGATATGGCTTTGATACCACTTCTGTCGGACCCGGGAGTAACCCCCAGATCCTCTGTGCATTTCTGAACTAGTCCCATGATCAATAGCTAGTTCATACAGTAAACAAATATAGTAACATCCATAAATCGCACAACTTTATTAATAAATAATAACAGAGTTTATTACAAGAAAGGCTTACAAGCCAACAATAAAGAACACAGCGGAAGACGAAGAAGTAGTGGAGTCCAGCTGATCTGCCACAGGCAATCGACTAGGGTAGCGGCCTAGTCGTCGAGATCCACTCCAGTAGCAAAGTCCTTCTCCTCTGAAATTTATTTGCATAAAGTAAGGATGAGCACAATTTCCGTGCTCGCAAGTTACACAAAATAACAGAGTTAATGCATGCATGGATGTAACAAAGGATGGTTTATAGGGTTATTTGTGCAAAAGCAATATTTGACAATTTAAATACAATACTAAGTTCAAAAGCTCAAATTTCACAATAACTAAAATTGAGTTTTAACCGAATTATTAAAGCTAGTGTAGGCATCAACCTCACACTAACATAAACACGGGCACCAACCCGGGGCTTCAACCCATAACTTCTCTCATGGACACCCATCCATGTCAAAACTGTTTTACAAAATATTTTAAAAACAAAATCAAAGTCTAACTTTGAGTGGCTTGAATGGCATGTCCATGACCGTGGACATGGCTATTTGAATAGTTTTACACTCTGCAGAGGTTGTACAGCTTTACCCACATGACACGACTTCTCTAGTTTGTTTGACATCTGTCGATACCACCGCTCACTACCTTAGGTAAGCGGTCTAGAGCACGTGACAAGGCCTTTACAAAGCTTCGTCCCACTGTAGTCCCGCCTCGCTATGGTTTCACCCCCTTTGGACTGACCATCTGTTGGGTTCAGGTCCTCTCTTGCGTCAAGTGGGAATACATAAAAAGTAGGTCATACAAGACACCCACACAACTAGATGGCATGACCACGGTGAAACGTTGCAAATTAGTCAGCCAGATCCCTCCCACTCAAGACATGTGGTAGTATGGTAAGGCACAGCAAGGAACACTCAAAGGCCGGTCCTTAACTGACTTGGATGACTTCCAAACAACCCTTGGGCCTCAACCCTAACCAGATTGAGCCCGTGCATCAACATGCACCATCCAAACAACCATTTCGCCGAAGTACAAACCATCATTTTATTTCATTTTGCAAAGTAATTTATAAACTTCCATAACACACCAATGCCATGGATACAATTTAAACTATATTTGATTTTTTGGCTGAAATTCCCCAAATCAAACATTTTTGGGTCTAAGTATCACTAAGCATAATTTTTTTAAGATGTTCTAGTTCATACTATTGTATAAACTAGATTTTCATCTAAGGTGTCAAGGTAGGTTTATTTCAATGTCAAGATTGGCAAGTACAAAGGATTTAGGCATAACTATAATTTCAAACAGGAATTTAAATTAACTTGAATATAAATAAGCATGCAATAATTTAAATAATTTTAAATAATAGGATCAAATATGATCAAAGGTATAACTTGCCTTGCTCAATTAGTTGCTCTCAAATGGCGTCGAAATCTGACTCTCCGAAGTCGTCGAAATCTATACGCGAAAATAAGCCAAATTCAAACAAAATTCAAAATAGAATTCAAATGAACTCCAAATTATATAATTTTAGTTTAGTTAACTAGATCTTGAATTTATATGAATTGAGAAATTTGAATCGACGAAATCGGAGTTCGTATGAAGGAGAACAAACCCCGGGAAGTTTACAATTCACATGAAATGATGAATAAAGGATTTTTCTTAGAAATTTGGAATTATTTTTAATTTGGGAAAAAGGTTGGGCCGCTGACACATGGGGCCTGCGGCATAGTGGCAAGGCCACGTGGCTGCGACACGCGCGTGAGCCACATCAGCGAGAGGGCGAGGTGGCGTCGACGTGGCACTATGTGGCAATGAGGTGGCAGTGACGGGGCAATGCCATGTCACGCCGGCGGGTGGTGGCACACGGGAGCCCATGACCCGGCAAACGGCGGCACGGCTACCGCCAGTGAGGGCATGAGTAGATAGAGGAGAGTGCGGGGAATACGGTGCGCTCACCCTGGTGGCCAGAGGAGGGTGGAGGCGGTTGGCAACGAGGTGAAAGCGGCGGCGCGGTGCAGGTCGACGGTGGCGGAGGCGTTCCCGTAGGGGTCCGGCGAGGCAGAGGCGAGCACCGGGTTAGCGACGGCGTGGCGAAGCGAACGGTGGCAGAGGCGATGTTACATCCAATAAAACTCTTTCAAATTTTAGAAAATCCAATAAAATAATATCTTTATTATTTTTTAATTTGCTAACAGAACTTTGGGATGTTACATCACCACTTTTGGAGAGCAATCCATGAGCAATGTGGACTCCGGGAGTGAGGAGGACATGGAGGAGCTCCCTCAAGACAAGAAGAAAGGGAAGGCAAAGGACTTCACCGGCATGTGCTTTGTGGCCGACTCCGTCGACGCCGATGACAACGATTAGGTACCTCCATCCTATGATGTTCTCTCTGCTAGATGCGATACCATCTTTGAGCAACTGCTTAGTTAGGATAAGGCTTTAGAGTTCACCATGGCTAGGAATAAGGAACTAGAGTCACAAGTCGATAATCTGACATTAGAACTTGTGAATGCTAAGAGTCTTGATGCTGATGAATGTTCATCCTGTGACACTCTGAATTTGCTAAATTGCAAACTGCTCATGATGTTGCCTTGCACCAACTAGAGAATGCTAGGACTGAGCTAATTGAAGTTAAATCTACTCCTTGTGAAAAATGCTTAGAATCTAGAAAGTTAGTTGTTTCTGATAAGGCTGAGTCTAGCTTTTGCTCTTTCTGCTTAGAATGTGAACATGAAGTAAAAGACATAATAGAAGCAGTAAGAGCTAAGTTTGCCAAGCTTAAGGACAAAATTGATTCTGTTCCTTGTGCTTCATGTAAAGCCTTTAAGCTTGAAGTTGCTTTTCTTAAGGAGAAACATGCTAGTGCCAGTAAGGCCAAAACTTGTGAGTCATGTATTAATCTTGGAAAAGAGAATGCTTATCTTAAGGATACATTAGAAAAATTATCTAATGGTGAAAAATAGTTAAATATGATTCTTGACAAGTCCAAAACTCCTTATAAGAAGCAAGGGTTAGGATACAACTTTGCCCAAGATAACTCCAAGCCAAATATCATTCAAGTCTTGGAAAATGGCTTAGTTGAATTCAAAACCCAACCTGCAAAAACCATTTTCAAATCTACATGTTTTGCCCAACCATCTTTTGAGCCAAAAGGTGCTTCTCCCAGTGGTACCAAGTACCATTGCACCTATTGCAAGAAGGATGGGCATTTGCTTGAGTTCTGTTAGCGTAGATTGAAAAATACTAGGAGAAATCTTGCTAGAATTTCATCTCATTAACCTAGAGCTTTTATGAGACATGGTCGTCTAGAAAAGAAGAAACCTGGACTAGGATTTGTTTCACATGCTCATTATCATCATGTTCCTAGATAGGATGCTTCTCATGTTCGTGTAACCATTGCTCATAATAGAACCTCAAGTAAAATCAAGCATAGCAATTCTGCTTTGCATACTACTCGCAGACGTGTGTCTCAGTATTGGGTTCCCAAGTCATCTTTAACAAACCCCAGTATTGAGACACATCGATCTTTTGTGCCTTGATTTTCATGATCGCCGTGGAAAGGGGAAGAACACGTGGTTCGTTGACTCTGGCTGTTCACACCACATGACCGGAGATTCAAAATGGTTCACCTCCTTCACGCGGTCGACTGGTGATGACTTCATCACCTTTGGAGATGATACACAAAGGCAAATTGAAGGAATGGGATCGATCAGGGTGAACGACAAATTCATCCTGAAGGACGTCGCTCTTGTGGACAAGCTAAGGTACAACTTGCTTTCTGTCTCACAGCTTCTTGATGATGGCTATGAGACTAGATTTAAGAAAAATGCTTGTCGTGTGCTTGATTCAGCTGGTGAGCTTGTTTTTGGGATTTCTAGAGTTGGTAGAATCTTTGGAGCTGACTTTTCTGAATCTCTTGCTGGATCTCTCAAATGTTTGATTGCATCTTTTTCTGAGTTCTGGCTTTAGCACCGACATTTGGGGCACATTAGTTTTGATCATCTGACGCGAGTTAGCAGTCTTGATCTCATGAGAGGTTTGCCAAAACTCAAAGCTGTCAAGGATGCTGTATGTGCGCCCTGTAGGTATGGCAAGCAAGTTGTCGCCTCACACCCTTCATTGACTATGGTCATGACTGACAGACCAGGACAATTGCTTCATATGGATACTGTTAGTCCTGCTAGGGTTTGGTCAGTTGGTGGCAAATGGTATATTCTTGTCATAGTCGATGGTTTTTCGAGATACTCTTGGGTGTTCTTTCTTGCTACAAAGGATGAAGCTTTTGATCATTTTCATGATCTTGTTCTTCGCTTGGCTTCTGAACTTCCTGGTGCCCTGAGATGATTCACAGTGACAATGACACAGAGTTCAAGAATGCCACATTTGCCTCTTTTTGTGCTGAGCGTGGTTTTGAGCATCAGTTCTCTTCTCCACACGTCCCTTAATAAAATGGCATGGTGGAAAGAACAGAACAAAACCTTAGTCGAGATGGCTAGGACGATACTAGATGAGTATAGCACTTCGAGGAGGTTTTGGGCCGAAGCTATTGCTACAACTTACCATATTGCCAATCGTGTCTTCTTGAGACCTTCTTTGGGCAAGACATCTTATGAGCTTCGCTTTGGTAGAAAACCCTTTGTTTCTTATTTTCGAGTTTTTGGATCCAAGTGTTTCATTCTCAAGACAGAAAACCTAGATAAATTTGAGTCAAGGACTTTTGATGGTTTATTTCTGGGTTATCCTGCACATTCGAGGGGTTTTCGGGTTTTCAATGTTGAAACTAACGTTGTCCAGGAGACATGCAATGTCACTTTTGATGAGACTAGCCCTGGAGCTAGATCAGACGTTTCAGGTGACACACAGGTGACAGAGAGCATCTTTGTGGAGGAAGATGAGGACGAAGCTGATGCTTGTCTTTCACCTGCTGCTGATGCTCCTATTCTAGCTCAAGAACCTGCTTCGACTACTTCACCTCCAATTGAGGCTCCTTCTCCATCTTGATCATCAGCAATACCTGCGGAGGTCGAAGAGATGCTTTCTCCCCCAGGCGCTCCACTTCACATTCAGAGGCATCACCCTCCGGATCAGATTATTGGTCAGCTTCATGAGTGAGTCACTCGCTCTAGGTATCATGATCCGAGTATCTACTCTCATTCTGCATTTGTTGCCTCTTTCGGACCCCGTGATATATCACATGCTTTATCTGATTCTAGCTGGGTTAATGCCATGCATGAGGAGTTAGAGAATTTTGAGTGGAACAAGGTTTGAAACCTAGTAGAGCCTCCTAGTGGTCATAATGTGATAAGAACCCGTTGGGTGTTCAAAAACAAACAAAGTGAGGATGGTTTTGTGGTTAGAAACAAAGCTAGATTGGTAGCTCAGGGTTTTAGCCAAGTTGAGGGGTTAGACTTTGATGAAACCTTTGCTCCTGTTGCTAGATTAGAAGTTATTCGTATTTTGCTTGCATTTGCTGCATCTAAGGGATTTAGGTTGCATCAGATGGATGTCAAGAGTGCATTTCTGAATGGTTATATAGAGGAGGAAGTGTATGTTAGGCAACCCCCAGACTTTGAGAATTCCAAACATCCACATCATGTTTTCAAGCTCATCACCTTGGGGAGCGCCAGTACTGTTTGTTAGAAAGAAAGATAACGGTATAAGGATGTATGTGGATTATAGATCACTCAATGAAGTCACAATCAAGAACAAGTATCCTTTGCCTAGGATCGATGGCCTCTTTGACCAGTTGAAAGGAGCAAGTGTTTTCTCCAAGATTGATTTGAGATCTGGTTACCATCAGTTGAAGATCAGACCAGAAGACATCCCCAAGACTGCTTTCACCACAAGATATAGGCATGACGAGTTCTGATGATGTCATTCGGGTTGACGAATGCACCAGCTTATTTCATGAATATGATGAATAAAGTATTCATAGAGTTCTTAGATAAGCTTGTGGTCGTATTCATTGATGACATTCTCATCTACTCGAAGGATGAAGAAGCGCATGAGAAGCATCTCAAGACAGTTTTGGAAAAACTCAGGGAGCACCAACTCTATGCCAAATTCAGTAAAAGTGAATTTTGACTAAGCCAAGTAGCTTTTCTTGGAGATATCGTGTCAGTAGGAGGAGTTACAGTAGATCCCGCAAAGGTTGAAGCCGTATTGGATTGGAGGTAACCAAAGTCTGTCACCGAAGTCAGGAGTTTCAGTGGATTAGCTGGATACTACCGAAGATTCATAGAAGGTTTCTCTAAGACCACTAGACCTATGACTCAGCTTTTGAAGAAAGAGAAGAAGTTTGAATGGACTGAAGCCTGTGAGCAAAGTTTCCAAGAATTGAAGAAGAGAATAGTTTCTGCTCCTGTGCTAGTCTTACCAAACATCCGCAAGGACTTTGAAGTTTTCTGTGACGCCTCTTGTCAGGGCCTTGGATGTGTGCTGATGCAGGGAGGAAGAGTAGTGGCTTATGCGTCTCGACAATTGAAGCCTCATGAAGGAAATTACCCAACGCATGACTTGGAACTAGCTGCAATTGTTCATGCCTTGAAAATTTGGCGGCATTACCTCATCGGTAATCGCTGTGAGATTTTCACGGATCACAAAAGTTTGAAGTACATTTTCACCCAGTCAAAACCCAACCTCAGGCAGAGGAGATGGCTAGAACTAATAAAGGATTATGACCTTCGAATCCATTACCATCCAGGCAAGGCAAACGTAGTAGCAGATGCCTTGAGTCAAAAAGGGTATTGCTACACTGCGTTTGTTCAGAAGAGTCAGCCAAGGCTGTATGAAGAGTTGAGGCATCTGAACTTGGAGGTTGTTAACCAAAGTTGTGGAAACACCTTAGAAGTGCAACCGACTATTTAGAATCAAATCAGAGAGAAGCAGAAAGAAGATGAAGACATCAAAGAAATCAAGAAAAACATGAGAAGAGGCAAAGCCCTAGGATTTTTCGAAGATGAGCAAGGTATAGTTTGGTTCGGTAGCCGCGTCTGTGTGCCGGATCACCAGGAGATAAAGCAGTTGATTCTGAAAGGAGCCCATGAATCGCCTTACTCCATTCATCAAGGCAGTACCAAGATGTACCAGGATCTAAAGGAAAAGTATTGGTGGGTCAGTATGAAGCGAGAGATTGCCGAGTTCGTCGCACACTGTGATGTATGCCAAAGAGTCAAGGTAGAACACCAAAGACCAGCTGGATCATTGCAACCTTTACCAATTCCCGAGTGGAAGTGGAAACAAGTAGGTATAGACTTTATCATTGGATTGCCTAGGACCCAATCGGGATATGATTCCATCTGGGTTGTGATTGACCATTTAACTAAAGTGGCACACTTCATACCAGTCAAGACCACTTATCAAAGTAGTAAGTTGGCATAGTTATATATAGCTAGGATCGTCTTTTTGCACGGAGTACCTAAAAGGATAGTGTCTGACAGAGGATCGCAGTTCACATCTAGATTTTGGAAGAGCTTGCATGAAGCCTTAGGAATCAGACTCTATTTCAGTACAGCATACCATCCCCAGACAGATGGACAGACAGAGCGAGTAAATTAGATTTTGGAAGACATGCTTTGAGCCTGTGCTATAGACTTTAGGAAGAGTTGGGATCAAAACCTTCCTAATGTAGAATTCTCTTACAACAACAGCTATCAAGCTAGCTTCCAAATGTCTCCCTTTGAAGCTTTGCACGACAGACCGTGTAGAACCCCTCTCCTTTGGGATCAAGTTGGAGAACATCAGTTCTTTGGACCTGAATTGATTAAGTATGGTGAAAGTAAAGTAAGACTAATAAGAGAACGATTGAGAGTGGCTCAATCCTGACAGAAGAGTTATGCTGACAATCGTCGCATAGATTTGTCCTTTGAGATAGGAGATTTTTTCTATCTCAGAGTAACTCCACTTAGAGGAGTAAGATGATTTTAGACCAAAGGAAAGCTCACACTAAGATTTGTTGGACCATACAAGATTGTGGAAAGAAGAGGCGATGTTGCCTATCAGCTAGAGCTACCGGCATCTTTATCTGTAGTTCATGACGTCTTCCACGTGTCACAACTGAAGAAGTGTCTTCGAGTTCCAACAGAGAAAACACCGCTGGAGAGCATCGACCTTGAAGAATACCTCACCTATGTGGAGCAGCCAATCAAGATTCTGGATATCACGAAGCGCGTCACCAGAAGTAGGATCATCCGTTCGTGCAAAGTTCAGTGGAGTAACCACTCAGAGGAAGAAGCCACCTGGGAACGAGAAGAAGATCTGAAAGCAGAGTATCCCCACCTTTTTGCTACCCAAGTCTGAATCTCGGGGTCGAGATTCCCTTAAGGGGGGTAGGTTTGTAACATCCCGATTTTCAGGTCTTTTTGAAAATTTTCAAAATAAAAAGAACCATTTGGTTTTGTTGAAGTTCTAAAGCTTAACTTGAGATTTTGGAATTAAAAGTGATTTAAATGACTAAATCAAACTTCAACTAATCCAAAAGTTTGGTTTATTCTCGGTTTGTTGGAGTTCTCTGGTGTAGAAATTCCCTTTCTTTATTCGTTCCGTTTTTCCCTCGGCCCAGCTCTTTCTTCTTTGGACCTCCCTCTCGTTTGGACCTCTCCCTCAGTCCAAACCTCCCTCTCGTTTGGATCTCTCCCTCAGTCCAGGCCTCCCTCTCGTTTGGAGCTTCCCTTCAGTCCAGACCTCCCTCTCGTCTGGATCTCCCTCTCAGTCCAAGACCTCCGGGTGGTCCTAGGAGACCTCCCGGGTGGTCCTGGAAGACCTCCGGGGTGGTCTTGGAGACCGGTCACGACCACCCCATTGGTTGGACCACCCTCCCGAGTTTTGACTAGTCCCACCTGTCAGCCCTGCTCGCCTTCTTCTTCCTCCTGCCGCTTCACTGCTAACGCAATAGTCTTCACGCATTAAATGTCATTGTGTCGCATTAAATGTTGTCGCTTCTTCAGTACCTGTTCCCCCTCTTATCTCCTCCCCTACCTGCCCCCATCTCCTCCTTCACCTGCCGGCCATGCTCTGTCCTCTCGCACACCTACCCTTGATCGCGTGCGCCTTCGAGTCTTTCAATGACTCTCCCCGTCTCCCCTGGCTATAAAAGCCTAAGCAGCCCTCTTTCATCACCTTTTCCGCACCTAACTCTCTTGCTCTCGCCCAGTTCCTCCGTGCTTTGAGTTTCACCACCGCCGGCTAGAGCCTGCGCCGTCGCCTCAACATCGCCAAGGAGTCCGCTGGAGCCTGCACCGTCTTCAACCACCTCGCTACTAAAGGATTCACCGGAGCTCCCGCCCCGTCTTCGACCGCCGCCCACCATCCACCGACTCCCCCCTCCTTCAATCTCTCTCGGCCTAGATGAGTTTGATGCGGGCATCCCTACAACCAGTTCTGCTTGAGTACATGGGGACAAACTGATCAAGCCTGGAGCAAGATGAGCCAGAAGGAAGCGAGGTCCACGACCAGCCCCACAGGGTCCACAACCACTTCAACAAGGTCTACGATTAGTTCCTCAGGGTCTATGACCACTTCCAAGTAGTCCCTCAAGAGGTCTTCAGGACCTCCCTCCAGGACCTCCCTAGGACCTCCTCGGGACCTCCCCAGGACCTCCCTCCCGGACCTCCCTAGGACCTCCCCAGGACCTCCCTCTAAGACCTCCTCAGGACCAGTCCTATGATGAGGTCTTCGACCAGTCCTACGACACTCAATACTCAACATGAATAGTACTGGTCATACATAAGTTATAGTATATATCTTTTAGATGGAGTCGGTTGTAATCTTTCCATAACAGTATTAGGAAAGAATCTTTGTACGATACGTGAGTTAGAGATAGAATCGGCATTAAGCCGTGTGTGAGTCAGCCGCACCCTTAGGTGCCAATATAAGGCCAGGGCTTTGCCCATTATAAAGGGGGAAGAAGTTTAGAAAGAAATATACAAAAGTCACAGCGACTTTGTGGCGCAATATCCTGCGTGTTTTGTTCAGGTTTTCCCATCTAGGGTTTGTTGAGGTCAAAGCAAGGCATGAACACGATGTTCTTGAGATTGCCTACTGAATCTACACGATTCAACTCGTCTAATTCGTGATCTTTGCTGCTCACAGTTTAGAGAGGCTTCGAGTTCATGCTTCTAATCGTCCTTGTGATTGATTAGTGCGTGAATATCTGGATATCTATCTACACTGCGACGTGGTCGAAGGAGCTGCTGCTGTCTTCATCACCGCAAGGTTTTAAGGAGGGTTGCACCCTAGCCGCAAGAAGAAGGACTACTCCGCTGTTTGTACTACGAAAGATCGGGCAATCCTACGCCTCAGGTAGTTTACTAGTTGATCCGTATCAGGTGGTATCAGAGTGCCAAGTTGATCGCGGTATGGAATTTTTTTTTCTTGCTGCTTTCAGGATGTCAGGAGCGAGCCGAAGGGGTTCGAGTGGTTACCCCAGCAACGACTTGGGAGAACCGATCGATGATGATTTACCACTCGCAGTACGAGCACGATTTAAGGCAATCCCCAGACACATCAAGCGCTGGGAGGACGTCATCCATGCTGATTTCGATGGAAGCATCAATGGGGTGAATACGAGGATCAACGAAGTGCAAACTTCGTTGAATGATCGCATCACGAAGGGCTTCAACAATATGGCTGTTTCTCTTCGTCGCTTGGAGGAGAGATTACTACCGCCGAAGGGGCCGGCGCCTGGCATCAGGTACCAAACTTGGTGCGACGAGCGCAGTCACAAGATGACGCTCGTTACTATGGTGCTAATGATGATGACATGTCCGATGGCGGTGGAGGCTACACACGACCACCACGGTGTGATTATTTTGATCGTCAACCTACTGCACATGGAGGACACCGTGACGGTGGTGTGCAACACGAGGACGATGGTATTGGCTGAATCAAAATCACTATACCAGCGTTCAAAGGCAGAGCTAAACCTAAAGCTTATCTGGAGTGGGAGATGTGTGTCAATCAAATCTTCGACAACCATAACTACCACGAAGACAAGAAGGTTCACGCTGCTTCAATTGAGTTCACCGAATACGCTATTATTTGGTGGGATCAATTCAACCGCGCAGGAGATCATCCACACACTTGGGAGGGGATGAAACAAGTCATGGGGACTAGATTTGTTCCAATGTACTATACCAAGATGCTGCATACAAAGCTACGTCGTCTATCTCAAGGCTCCAAGTCCGTGGATGAGTACTATCAAGAGATGCAAGTGCTCATGATCCGTACTAGTGTTTGTGAGTCCGCTGAAGCTACACTGACACGCTTCTTTGAAGGACTGAATGACGATGTGCGGAATCATGTTGACTTGATGCAGTATAACACATACAAGAGCTTCTTCACCAAGCTGAGCGTGCTGAACAATGGGTGAGGGACAACCATTCAAAGGTTGGCCGCACCAATCCATCGAGTTGGAGGCGTCTAATTCAACAAGATGGTGAATGTGGTTCAATTTCTAAGCCGGTTGCACCTACTAATCCGGTGGGAGTACAACTTAAAGAAGCATCCAAGGTAGTCAGTACAGCAAGCAAGGAGGCATCTAGATCTGATTTTGGTGCTTTCTCAACTACTCAAACATGAGATATTGAATGCTACAAGTGCAAGGGTAGAGGGCACATGAAGAAAGATTTCCCAAATTCAATACAAGTGCTACTCATACAAAACGAATATGCATCGGAGAGTGATAGCGACGACGCTGATCATGCACAAGAGCAATCCAAGGATTCCAACATTGAAGTGGTGTATTGTGATCCTAAAGTCGGTGTATCTTTGATGACTCACAAGGTGAATAGTGACAATACACTAATCGTCGAGAAGGGGCAGCGACGTGGTATATTCCAAACCCAATGCATGGTCAAGGGCAAACGGTGCAGGCTGATGATCAATGGAGAAAGCTACAACAATGTGATCATTAAGGACATGTTGATGCGCTCTCATTAACCACATGGCGTCATCTTAAGCCATACTATATGCCATGGCTTCACAATGTTGGTAAGCTGAAAGTTACACATAAAGTTTCAGTACCATTTTTAATTGATGGCTACAAAGACATGGTGGAATAACGCGACGTCGTGACTATGCACATATGTCACATATTGCTGGGGCATCCATGGTAGTTTGATCTCAACGGTACACACCAAGGGAGAGCTAATCGTTTCACATTGATGCATAGAGGTGTGTTTCATTCTTTGCTGCCCAAAAGAGATGAAGAGATCGATTATGATATTATTATCAAGAGCAAGGATCTTGTGAAGAATACCCCGAAACTGAGGATAGTTTCGGTTGAAGGGGGAGGGGATGATGCAGGCATCCCTACGACCGGTTCTGCTCGAGTACATGGGGACAAACTAATCAATCCTGGAGCAAGACGAGCCAGAAGGAAGCGAGGTCCACGACCAGCCCCACAGGGTCCACGACTACTTCAACAAGGTCTACGACTAGTTCCTTAGGGTCCACGACCACTTCTAGGTAGTCCCCGAGGAGGTCTTCAGGACCACCCCGGAGGTCTTCAGGACCTCCCTCCAGGACCTCCTCGGGACCTCCCCAGGACCTCCCTAGGACCTCCCCAAGACCTCCCTCTAGGACCTCCTCAGAACAGTCCTACGACTAGGTCTTCGACCAGTCCTACGACACTTGATACTCAACATGAATAGTACTGGTCATAGATAAGTTATAGTATATATCTTTTAGATGGAGTTGGTTGTAATCTTTCCATAACTGTATTAGGAAAGAATCTTTGTACGATACGTGAGTTAGAGATAGAATCGACATTAAGCCATGTGTGAGTCGACCGCACCCTTAGGTGCCAATATAAGGCCAGGGCTTTGCCCATTGTAAAGGGGGAAGAATTTTAGAAAGAAATACAGAAAAGTCACGGTGACTTTGTGGTGCAATATCCTGTGTGTTTTGTTGAGGTTTTCCCATCTAGGGTTTGTTGAGGTCGGAGCAAGGCAAGAACGCGACGTTCTTGAGATTGCCTATCAAATCTACACGATTCAACTCATCTAATTTGTGATCTTTGCTGCTCATGGTTTAGAGAGGCTTCGAGTTCATGCTTCTAATCGTCCTTGTGATTGATTAGTGCGTGAATATCTGGATATCTATCTACACTATGACGTGGTTGAAGGAGCTGTTGCTGTCTTCATCACTGCAAGGTTTCAAGGAGGGTTGTGCCCTAGCCGCAAGAAGAAGGACTACTCCACTGTTTGTACTGCGAAAGATCGGGCAATCCTACGCCTTAGCTAGTTTACTAGTTGATCCGTATCAGAATTTCTCCGTGCCCTGTTCTCTTCCCTTGTTCCTACGACTACGTTACGCAGTCATATCCCTTCCTACGATTACGTTGCGTAGTCGTATCCTTCCTGTACCCTTCTTACGACTATGCTGCAGAGTCGTATCCTTTTGTATTCTTCGTACGACCGCGTTGA
The DNA here is from genome assembly GCA_036346405.1 of Phyllostachys edulis. Lineage (NCBI taxonomy): Eukaryota > Viridiplantae > Streptophyta > Magnoliopsida > Poales > Poaceae > Phyllostachys > Phyllostachys edulis. The sequence goes on from CM070558.1 coordinate 21,949,156, forward strand.
ATAGTCGTACCCTTCATTGGGCCTCCTTCCGCCCAATTGAACCTCTTCGACTAGGTCGTTGGACCTCAGGACCTCCTCCTCAGGATCTCCTTAGGACCTCCCTTGACCTTCTCAGGACCTCCTCCTCAGGATCTCCTCAGGACCTCCCTTGACCTCCTCAGGACCTCCTCCTCAGGATCTCCTCAGGACCTCCCTTGACCTCCTCAGAACCTCCTCCTCAGGATCTCCTCAGGACCTCCCTTGATCTCCTCAGGACCTCCTCCTCAGGATCTCCTCAGGACCTCCCTTGATTATCCAAACTTGATTATTGATTCAACCACAACTTGTCACCATAGTAAAGAGCTAGTTGGTACATTAGTATGAGCTAACATAAGTTGCAAAACTCTATACTTAGTCAAAGCTTAGACCCAAAAATCTTGATTTGGGAAATTTTACTGCCAAAGACCAACGTTGTCAAAATGTTTTAACCATGACATTAGGTTGTCGTGGAAGTTTGCAAATGTTTTTGAAAAGCAAAGCAAAAGAAAAATTAGTTTGGACTTGGGCGAATTAGTTGTTTGGATGGGTGCATGTTCATGCACAGGATCGAGTCATTGCTATGATCGAGGCCTAGGATTCTGTTGGAAGTCGCCCAAGTGAATTAAGGACCGGTCTTCGAGTGTATTTTGCTATGCCTCACCGTACTACCACATGTCTCGAATGGGAAGGACCTGGCTAACTAATTTGCAACGTTTCACCGTGGTCGTTCCATCCAGTTGCGTGGGTATCTTTACGACCTACTTTTATTTATTCCCACCTAGCGCAAGAGGGGGCCATGAGCCCGGCGGGTCTCTATCCAAAGGGGGCGAAACCTTAGCGAGGGGGACTGCGGTGGAATGACGCATTGTAAAGGCCTTGTCACATGCTCTAGACCGCTTACCTACGGTAGTGAGCGGTGGTATCGACAGATGCCAAACAAACTAGAGAAGTTGTGTCGTGTGGGTAAAGCTGTACACCTCTACAGAGTGTAAAACTATTCGAATAGCCGTGTCCACGGTCATGGACATGCTAGCAAAGCTGCTCGAAGTTAGATTTCAGTTTTGTTTTCAAAAGACTTTATGAAATGGTTTTGGATGTCTATCCAAATAGGAATTTGGACAGGGAGCCTTGTGATAGGAGGGTATCCTTCACCACTTGTTGATGAATGTTATCCGACTATACAACCAAGATTTAGAAAATGAATTTTAGTTATTGTATAACTGCTTTGGAACTTAGTACAAGTATTTGGAAAGAAACATGGCTTTATGCAAATCAACTCTATAAGCCTTCCTTTGAGACATCCTTGCATGCATTGCAATCTGTTACTTGACGAGTGTGACTTGCAAGCACGGTTGTTGTGCTCACTTTGCTTAATCTAATAATTGAGCAGGAGAGGATGTCTACGAGGAGCCTGAGGACCAGGACGACTAGGCTGCGCCCTCCAGACGATTGCTTGTGGTGAATCGTGTGGTCTACTTGCTTTTGTCTTCTGCTGTGTTTGTTTTTGTCGGCTCTTAAGCCGTTCTTCTAATCAACTCTGTTGTTTATTAATAAATTTTGTGTTTATGGTTGTTACCACATTTGTTTACTGTGTGAACTAGCCGCTGATCTTGGGACTAGTTCGGTTTGCATAGTGGATTTGGGGTAATCTTAGGTCTGACCGCGACATAATACAACAAGCTCGCAACCTACTCCTGGTGAATGCAAGCTAGGCAGAGCTTTGTGTATGCGAAGGAATGAGTTGTTGTGTAGGGGGGAATGGATGTGGGTGAGGAAGCCTCTAGATATGGCTGGCCTATGCTTCCTTGTGATGTGGCGTTGAGGAACAGGGGGGCAAAGGCAGCATTCTTTGAAATTTGGCTACCGTGTTGGAGCTATCTTTGGGCTCTTGGTTGTGCTACTTTAGCTCTACTATCTTTGTCATTTGTTGGTGTGTTGCCTGTGTTGGCTTGGGTCGCTTCTTTGTCAGCCTGTGTTGGCTTGGGCTACAAAGGTGCTGATGGTGCTGGTTTTGATACACCTAGTGATGCTTTGGCTGAGGGTGGGGTTTAATGGGATGTGCATTGTGGGATTATATTGCGGTTGCTGCAATTGCAAATAGTGGGTGTTGCATTCTAATAATGCCGGATGAGGAGATCTATGGAAGTGACAAGTACCGAATGACCTCGGGTGGTCTGAACATCTTGACGATCAAGGACTGACTAACTCTAGTTGGTCTGGGTATCTTGATGGTCAAGGGACTGACGACTCAGGCTGTTTCGGGTATCCTACTATACTTTGGGGAAATCTGACGGCCACTCCCTAAATTCTAATGCTTACAAATACTACTTTCAACTTAGCTTGCTAACCGTTTTCTGATTTTCCTAAGGAGCGATGAAAATAGATCGCGAGATGGTTCTATGGACTGGCGCTCAAGGGACAAGGTGGCAAGGATGGCTGCTGCTACATGAATGCAAGAAGTGGATTATGATTTAATCAATTGTTGTTATAAACATTGCAGTTGGTTGTAAAATTAATTTTGTAACAAGTTTCAGGTTTGTAATATGTTACTTCTGTTTTGCAATTTGATTGATGTAACGCTTTCAAGGTTGTAACAATTATGCGTTTGATATCAACTCTGAAATTACACTTTGTTCCGGATTTAAAGAATTTTAATTATCGCTAATTACTGATTACTGTTATTTAGTTTAGGTTAATTACGCAGGTTCTCACATCCTCCCCCCCCCCTGGGAAAAATTTCATCCCTGAAATTGAAATGTCTTCTTAGGCGGTTTGGGGTAAGCTTCGTGTAGTTCTTCCTTGTTCTCCAACGTGGCTTCACTGATGGAGTGACTCTTCCCTTGTGCTTCACACGAATGTATAGTCCAGTTCCTTATCTTCTGGTCTTCTTGTCGGATTCTGATCCCACGGTACTGCAATCGTGTCCCTTCGAGTTTTCTGATGGATGCTTGTTTAGTTGTGCAATCGATACTTACTTCCTGGGCGGTTAGTCAATCTAGACCTAGAATTACTTCTAGTCCCCTCGCTTTTGTAATAGCGAGGTTTACTAGGAGCTTGATATTGTGGAATGCAAACTCTCATGGACTTTTCTAGAGGTTCAGAATTTCTATTGTTCTTCACTAGTAATGCATGAGATATAAGGGAGGGATTTTCTCCAGGGTTGAAAAAAATAATACCCATGGAGGGTGGAAGTAATAGTGTACCCGTTATTGCACCTGGTGCTTCTCCACTCTGTTTGGCAATCACGTAAGTCAGGCATGCGGCTCCTCTTCTAGATCCTTTCGTGACGGGTTGGTTGCCTCCGGTTTGCTTCATATGGGTGATCTGTGGTGGTGCTGGGGTAGGCGGTCTTGGCACAAATGTTGGCTGTGTTGGGGTTCTAGACGTTCTCTGTGGGTGGGAGCAGTCGATCTTACGATGACCAGGTTGTCCGCAATTGAAGCATGCATCTGTTCCTCTCAGGCAATCCTTCATTAAGTGGCTTCCTCTACACTTTCCACATCTAATTTCTATGGGTACTAGTTGTGGCTGGGTTATTAGTGTCTGAAAAGGTGGGTTGAAGGGTCGCTGTTGAAGTGGTCCATATATTGGCAGCTGTTGCTGCGGCATATATGGATGAAGTCTATGAGCAGGTGGGGGATGGTGGTCGGTTTTGGCTTTCTTCCTTCGCTCTTCGGTGAGGTTGGAGTGTTCATTTTCCTAGATTATGGCGCTATTGACTAGGTCTTGGAATTCGGTGATTTTGTGGATGGATAGGAGCATTTTAAGGTATGGGTGCATCCCATCCAGAAATTTCTCTATTTTCTTTTCTTCAGTGTCGACGTCGGCTGGAGCATAGCGGGAAAGATCATTGAATTGACTCAAATATTCAACCATCTTTTTCCCGCCTTGGGTTAGAGCTCTAAATTCTCGCTTCTTTAATTCCATTCTTCCCATAGGCACATGTGTTTCTGTGAAACGTATCTTGAATTCAGCCCAAGTGATGGGTTGCTTGCTGACACAGTTACGGTTGTAGTTGAGCCACCACGTGACTGCGGGTCCAATTAGCTGGTGCGAAGCATACCGAACCTTCTCTACATCAGAGCATCCTACTGTGTCCAACTTCTTCTCTATCTCCACCAGCCAATCACTTGCGTCCAGTGGATCAGTGGCCTTAGCAAAGGTGGGAGGGCGAGTCTGGAGAAAGTCACCCAAACTAACCCCGCGGGTTGGCTGTGGGGTGGTAGGGACTACTCGGGTTAGGAGTGTTTCCATGAAGCGGTTCTGGTTTTCCTGGGCTTCTTTCCTGGAGATTTCGGTTTCCTTCCTGGAGTTTTCAAGGAATCGGAGAACATCAGCCATTATGCCTAGGGGATCGGTTGCTTTGGTGGATGGCAGTTGACTGGTAGTAGCTTGGGGTTGAACAAGTGCTGACTCATTGAGGTTCGCTGCTGGATTCTCTATTGGCTGATCTTGTGACATGAGTCCCAATGTCAATCCCAATTCACGTTCTTCGCTTCCTTGACCTTCCATCCTATAGGGGAGATGTTTAGAAATGGTTGTATTAGTTGTTTTACTTATAGCGTTTCATATTTTTGGGTGAATCTTTTTGCTGGTTATATTAGTCATTAACAATTCAGCAGTAACTTGTGGTAGGGAATGAGTTATCATATTTATTTGTCAGAGTTAACTCGCAGGTGAGTTGTATTATGCCATACACAGATAATCAAATAACACCAAGAAACATAGAGATGCAAAAAGATCCAAATCCTATTCTAGCTGAGTCTCTCGTGCTCAGTCACGCTTGAGATCCCGTTCTTAAGACCGCCCAAACCACGTGTTTGGGACCGCTCAGAGCTTTCCTCTAAGTGCGACCTACACTACCCTGGATCCACGCGCCCAGGTGCGCTCGAGATCCCGTTCTCGAGACCGCCCAACTACGTGTTGGGAAACGCTCAGGGCTCATTCCTGAGTACGCCTAGGACTTCACTCCCGGGTACACCAAAGCTACACGCTCGAAGTGCCATGGACCACTCGTCCGGGAAAACTGATGTGCAGAAGTGGGATGAGGCATCTTTTTACACTGTCAGCCATTTTGTTTACTTTCTTTAAGTAGTTACGGATTACTTTGAGATGCTAACGAGTCATTCTAGTGATATAGATGAAAAGGTAAGGAAGCCAACGGGTATGGTCCATACTTATCCAGAAATTGGAAAAGTAGGTCCATGCCAGAGTTCTACTCCATGCCTCTAGTCCAGGCTTGAAAACTTATGATCTTATATTGATACCCCATCGCCTAGTCTTAAATCTTCTATCCTAGGTTGAATTGCTAGCCTGATAGGTTAATTAGCAGGAATTAACAACACGAGTCCTATGGCGAAGCACGCATTTTCCTCGTACTCTCTCGGTCGGAAAACTGAACCTAAACCTTCTGCGAAGGAATGGTTCTACGTTAGTAGGCTGTCACTTTAAGGAAGGATGAGCTTTTTAACATAATACTTTTGAAACAGGGCGGGAATAGGAATTGATGTGGAGATGAGAATTAATAAGGTAATTAGTGCAATGTAGCAAGCGAGAAAAGCACACCTAAGTTCATGCTACAGTTTCTATTGTATTAGTGTGGCCCTAACCATATTGCTCCGATACCACTTGTGATGCCTCGTGTCATTACCCCAAGGGTAATCACACTTAGGCATATGGATTACTATTCGTTTGCTCAGTAGAACACTACTCCAACAAATAGTAAGCCTTTACCAGAGTTACGCAGCAGAACAATAAGATAGAAACTGTACATCTTTATTACAGTAATAGCCACCCAAGGCTATGGTTCTTAATACAAGTATTATACAATTACAAAAGAGAACTTCTCTGCTTCTCTCGCCTGCCCTAAAGTATCGGCCGCCTATTCGTCCCACACGTCAAATATGGCGCCCATCTTGCCCTCGTCCTCGTAGTCAGTGCCTTCTCCTCCTGCGGTTTCTTCGGTACCTGCATGTCCTTCGTCCCACTCAGGATAGTTCCCGGCCGGACTAGAATCTACAAAGGATAATACTAACAAGATTGAGTACAAAAGTACTCAGCAAGCATTAATAGCAAACGATGCACTGTATGACTATCCCTATTTGTTATCACATTTTCTATATCATCTCTTTTCTAAAAATAATTTATTAAAACATTAGGTGGAAGACTTTAATACTGAAAACACTACTTGTCACTCAGAGAGAAGAAAGACCCCTAGCGGTTCCCATATACTCCAATCCAGGAGACTAGCATGAATTCATGATTTGATATAGCACTGCGTAGACTTGTACCACTTTACCCATAGTTATTCTGAGATCTCTCTGAGCTAGGTCTACCGTATTTCCTTTGATGCGATTTCGAGTTCAGAATACAGAACGTTTTCCAGGTTATGTGACTAAGCCTCCACCCATTACTTTCCGTCGGTGCTGATTTAGTCACGGTGCTGACCTCGTCATCCACCGAGTTCTAGTAATATTGGTTGAGGCGGCTCTCATTTGTGCCCAACACTCCACCTTGGGGCGGCTCTCTTCCGTGCCCAACACTCCATCGTGACCTGTTGTGGAGAACATAATTACGTAACAAGGTAGCATTTTCTGCCCGCCGACACAGGAAAAAGGTTGGTACTGAATTTACGGCCTCTAACCGAGTAAGAGTTTTGTTGGTCCTTATATTTTAACCATATGTAAAAAAGGTCCCACCTCTTACCACATCATCATCGTCGTCGTGTTCCCCTGCCCGAGCCCCCTTTTACCAACCTAGTTATTATCATTTCTTCCTCAACTCATTATCATTTCCTTATCTTCCCATTTTCATTTATTTGATTTGATTTTAAGAAATAGTTTTGATGCAATAAACACATAATACAGTAATATACGGTTTACATTTAACATAACTATATTTATGTTTAAGAGAATCGCTTGCCTTCGTAAATGCAGGAAAGGTCGATGTCGACAAATCTCTGATTAGTTACTTCTGTCGGTGCTGATTCATGCTCTGTAGCAATACGGTAGCACGAATAATATATAAATAAATACTTAGTTGATTTTGAGTGATATTACGTGTACATAAGTTAGTAGATTATATTTTGTTAGCATGCTTTAATTTATTAACTTTTTTGGGTCCTTCGCCTAGTTAGCACTCCCCATTGTAGCCGTTCTACTGTCTATTTGCTCTAAGGTTGAAAATGCAATAGTTCGCGTTTTAACTAATGAGAAATGAACTACTACTCGCACTCACATTCATTAAATCTATTAAATTCTACTCGACAAAATGCCTAATTAATTTTACTTAAGTCCACACGCGTTTATTTAATTTTCTACAAAAACTCGGGATCGCTTCAATTTAATTAAATTAGTATGATTAAAACGTTCAACTTGCCCGACTATTTGCCAACGATGCATAGGTTTACTACGCACATACTTTTACTTTTTAATTAACAGAATTAATGATATTTTATCATATTTTAGTAATTACTCCACAAACGGATTTTAGGATTGGTTAGCCCGATATGACGTAAGTGAATTCATTTGATCGCATAATTATGTCGTGCTAACAACTATTAATTTTATTTGCTAATTTTTAATGTTACAAACATTAATTATTACACTTTATTAGAATTTATACAATTTTCCTAAAATTTCCCTATACTTAAATTTCTTAAACCTAATTTCCCAACCCTAATCCCACCTAATCCCTATCCTAATCCCTAATCCTCTCTCCTTAATCACCAAAACCGGCCGACACCCTCAGCCTCCCCTTCTCATTTGCCTCTTCCCCAAAGTCACTCCTTACCTCCCTATTCTCCTGGCGTCGCCGCCGCCTCATGGCTCCTGGCCCGGCTCCAACCCTACCGCATTCAGCCGCCTCGGGCTCTACCGATCCGCTCCCTGCTCCGGTCCCCTGCACCGCCATCCCTGGCCCCTCATAGCGCCGCCCCGCTCTGGTTCCCTGGCTCAGCTCCGGCTCCGGCTCCATCTCCCATGGTGCCACCGCTCTCTGCTGGCCCAGATCCAGTTCCCATGGCGCCACTACACGCCCGGTGCCGCCTCCTTCTACCCCCGGTACGGCCGGATGGCCAGTGTCGCCTCGCCGACTTGGCCTCCCCTCCTCACGCGCGTGTGCACCGCCTCTGCCCGGTCGGCTCGGCCTGCGGCCGCCGACCCTTGCCTCTCCTGCATCTACAAACCTCCATAACCCCTTACTTTCTAATCTCTTCTGATGTTTGGTGCTTGGGGTTAACTTTCAGATTTCAGTGTATTGATGCATGGTGGAGGTGGGAGATGGACTGCCATGGGTTTTGCTAAGGTAACTCCCCTCCCACTCCTCTCTCTACTCCGTTCCCCCTATTGCTCTGTTATGTATATGTGATGAACTGAGAGCTACAAGTTGATGCCACTAGATCTGGTGCTATGTGTGAATGATGTATGCGTGTAGTGCCTACTAAGGTGTGACTAGGGTTACCTCTTATGCGGATTTGAGGTGGGGAAGAGGATGGCAGTGCTGGCCTTGTGCTGGTGCTCTCCTCTTCTCCCTTGCTGGTCTTGACGTCACCCTTGCTCTCTGGTCTTCGCCCTTCTTCCTGGCTCCCTGGCTTGCTGGCTCCCCTTCCTCCTTGCTCTTCCTGGTGAATGCAAGTTGGGTAGAGCTTTGTGTATGCGAAGGAATGAGTTGTTGTGCAGGGGGAATGGATGTGGGTGAGGAAGCCTCTGGATATGGCTGGCCTTTGCTTCCTTGTGATGTGGCGTTGAGGAACAGGGGGGCAAAGGCAGCATTTGCAGGGGGGCTGGCTCGGCTGTGTTGGAGCTGTGCTAGAGGCGGTGGTGTGCTACTTTAGCTCTCTTGTCTTTGAAATTTCTTGGTTGTCTTTGCCTGTGTTGGCTTGGGCTGCTTGCTGTGCTACCCTGTGTTGGCTTGGGCTGCAAAGGTGCTGATAGTTCTGGTTTTGATACACCCAGTGATGCTTTGGCTGAGGGTAGGGTTTAATGGGATGTGCATTGTGTGATTATATTGCGGTTGCTGCAACTGCAAATAGTGGGTGTTGCATTCTAATAATGTCGGATGAGGAGACCCATGGAAGTGACAAGTACCGATGACCTCAGGTGGTCTGGACATCTTGACAATCAATTATGAATTAAGCGAGAGTGAGCACAACAACCGTGCTCGCAAGTTACACCCGTCAAATAACAGAATGACATGCATACATGGATATCTCAAAGGAGGCTTAATATGGTTGATTTGCATAAAACCAAGTTTCTTTCAATTACAAATACTAAGTTCCAAGACAGTTATACAATAACTAAAATTTGTTTTCCCGAATCAGTTTTACAGTTTGGATAACATTCATCAACAAGTGGTGAAGGATACCCTCTTGTCACAAGGCTCCCTGCCAAAACCCATTGGATAGAGATCCAAAACAATTTAACAAAATCCTTTGAAAACCAAAACCAACATCTAACTTGGAGCAGCTTTGCCAGCATGTCCTTGACCACGGACATGGCTATTCGAATAGTTTTACGCTCTGTAGAGGTGTACAGCTTTACCCACACGACACGAGTTCTCTAGTTTGTTTGGCATCCGGTGTTACCACCACTCACTGCTGATGGTAAGTGGTCTAGAGCACGTGACAAGGTTTTTACAGTGCATCATTCCACCGCAGTCCACCCTCACTAAGGTTTCGCCCCACCCTGCGGATAGAAACCCGCAGAGATCAAGGGCCCCCTCTTGCGCCAGGCGGGACTAATAGGTCATTCAAACGTCTACCCACTGCATCAACAAGATCGACCGCGATGGTACTTTGCAAATTAGTCGGCCAGGTCCCCTACCCATTCTCAGGAGGTGTGGTTGCACGGTGAGGCATGGCAAAATACACTTGAAGACCGGTCCTTAATTGACTTAGGTGACTACCTCAACCCTAGGCATCGGATGACATGATTCTCGTGCATTAACATGCACCAACCAAACAACCAGTGTCGCCCATGTCCAAATCCAATTTTCCTTTTTCTTTGCTTTTCAAAAACATTTGCAAACTACCACGACAATCCAATGTCATGGATTAAAACATTTAGACAACATTGGTCTTTTGGCAGTAAAACTCCCAAAACAAGATTTTTGGTCTACGCTTGACTAAGCACGGATTTTTACAACATGCTAGTTCATACTAATGTACCAACTAGCTCTTTTACTACGGGGACAAGGGGTGATCGGATCAATAATCAAATTCGGGTGTACAAAGGAACTAGGAATAACTATGAAGTTAAAACAGGGATTTAAATTACTTGAATTGAAATAAGCATGCAGTAATAATTTGAAACACAACTTAAATAATTTGAGATACTGGGTTCAATATGATCAAGGGTGTAACTTGTCTTGCTCAAAAGCTTAAGGATCTACTCCTCTATAGAGCTCGGGCTCCCCGGAGACGACACGACCTACACAAGAATGAAGCAAAGCAAATAAAGACCAAATAAGATCCAAATGAACTCCAAACAAACTGAACTGGAAACAACAGCAAAGAACAGAGCTAGAAGAACTAAGAAAGGGCTCTCAGGAGGAGGTCCAGCTGAGAGGGTGGTCCTTACAAAGACCGCAGAGGGTGGTCTTTGCAAAAAAAAACCAAGGAGGTGGTCTTTGCAAAAAGACCAGCAAAGACCAAGAGGGTGGTCTTTGCAAAAAGGAAGGTCCTGAGAGGGCAAAGAAGGTCTCTGAGGAGGTCCTAAGGAAGAGATCCTTGAGGAGCTCCTGAGAGGGAGAGATCCAAAGGAGGAGGTCCAGCAAAGGCTACGACTACGCAACATGGTCATAAGATAAATCAAGGGAAAAGGGCAAGGCACGGAGACACTCAACAAGGCCGAGAGGGAGATAGAAGAGGAGGGGGAGGTCGATGGCTCGGTGGCGACGGTTGAAGGTGGCGCGGGCGCTCCGGTTAACTCCTTCGGTAACGAGGTGGCGGCGCAAGCTCCGACAGCTTCTTGGCGGCGAGGAGGCGTCAGCGCAGCTTCAACGGACTTCTTGGCAAAGCTTCAAGCACGGAGAAAACTGGACAAGAGCTAGAGAGCTAAGTGCAGCCAAAGGTGAAGAAAGGAGGGCTACTCAGGCTATTTATAGCCAAAGAAGAGAAAGAGAGAGTCACTGAGAGACTCAAAGACACACAAGTCAAAGGCAGGTGAAGGACAAGACAAGGCATGGCTTGAAAAAGAAGGAAAAGATGGGGCAGGTAAAGGAAAAGGCAAAAGGGGAAAACAAGGTACCACAGAAGTGATAGCATTTACTACGCAAGGACTTATGTGGCGGAAGGAAGGAGGAGGCGAGCAGAGCTAACAAGTGGGACCAGTCAACTACACGGGTGAGGTGGTCAAACTAATAGTGTGGTCATGACCAAGGGGGAGGTTGTGACCAGCAAAGGTGGTCTTGACCGCAAGGGTGGTCTTTGTAAAAAGACCAACAATGGAGGTCATGACCACAGAGGTGGTCGTGACTAGAAAAAGGGGTGATCTTTGCAAAAAGACCCACAGAGGGTGGTCTTTGCAAAAGACCAGGAGGCCCTGCGGACAAGGAGGTCCAAAGGACAGGGAGGTCCAAAGGATGAGGAGGTCCTGCGGACCAGGAGGTCCAAAGGACAAAGAGGTCTTGCGGAGGCCCTAAGGAGGTCCCGCAGAGGTGGTCTTTGCAAAATGACTAGAGGTCGTGACTACAAGGGGTGTTCTTGACCAAAAGGGTGGTCTTTGCAAAAAGACCAGAGGTCGTGAAGAGGAGGAGGTCAAAAGGGCAAGGAAAAGGCACGGCGAAACATGGCCGTTCGATTTTTGATCAGGTGGCTAAAAGGATGGGACGTTCGGACCAGCCGAACGTGCCAACAAGATTGAGTTGTCCAATACAGATCAGGCAGTTCAAAGCGAATGGAACGTTCGGACTAGCCGAACGTGCCAACAAGATCAAGCCGTCCAATACAGATCGGACGTTCCAAATGAAGGCGCGGAGCTGGGCCGCGCGGGGAGGTCTAGACTGAAGGGAGGTCTAAATCAACGGGGAGGTCTGGACCCTCAAATCCAAATGAAGGGAGGTCTGGACCCTTGGATCCAAACGAAGGGAGGTCTGACGGAGGGATTTCAAAGGAGAAGGGATCCGACGGAGGAGGTCCACGGAAGGTGGTCCAAAGGAGGTCCTGACGTTCAAGATGAAACCAAAAGGAGGTCCTGATGGTCAAGATGAACTCAAAGGAGATCTTGACGGTCAAGATGGGATCAAAGGAGGTCCTGACGGTCTGGATGAACTCAAAGGAGATCTTGACGGTCAAGATGAGATCAAAGGAGGTCTCAACGGTCAAGATGAATTCAAAGGAGGTCTTGACGGTTAAGATGGAATCACAGGGAGGTCTCGACGGCCAGGATGAACTCGAGGGAGGTCCTGATGGTCAAGATGGAATCAAAGAAGGGGAGCGACAACGAGGAAAAAAGGCGCGGAGGAGCGGGAGCTGTCAGATTCCGATCGAACGGAGCAAAGCGATTGGGACGTTCGGACCAGCCGAATGTGCCAACAAGATCGGGCCGTCCAACACGGATCGAACGGTCCACAAGAGCTGAAGGTCAGGATCGAGCGGGGGGTCCGAACGGACACGAGGGAAGTTCAAATGAGGTTCAAATGGACACGAGGAGGTCCAAATGAACACGGGGAGGTCGAAATGAAGGGGGGAATTCAACCCAAATTGAATTTCAGAGCTCAAGGATGTTTGAAACACAAACCCGAGCTTGGAACGCCTCGGGGGTGGTCGTGACCCAAGGGAAGGTCAAAACCGAAGGGATGGTTTGGACACAAGGGGAGGTCCAGACCAAAGAGGAGGTTAAACCAAACGAGGTCTAAGCTCAAAGGAGGTCTAGACAAAAGGGTAGTCTAGACACAAGAGAGATCTGGACTCAAGGAGAGTCCAAATAATGGGGAGGTCTGGGCAGAAAGAGCTGGGCCAAGAGGAGAGCAGAACGAACAGAGATGGAGAGAGACAATGTAGGAGCTCAGACAACTCCAAATAAACCAAGCTTTGGATTAATTGAAGTTTGATTTAGTCATTTTAAACTCTCGAATTCCGAAAATCTCAAGTTGAGCTTTAGGACTTTAACAAAACCAAATGGTTCTTTTTATTTTAAAAATTCTCAAAAAACTCAGAAAACCAGGGTGTTACACGCTTTCCAGGCACAACCCCTTCCATTTACCTTATTATATATGAGTCATACACAACACTCGCACACCAGCAGATGGAGCCACCCGAGCAAACGCTCGCTCCTCTATGATCAGTTAGCTAGTCAGACAAATTAAGTAGTGTTTAATTAAGATCGATGCTATATTTGCACATCCACAAACGTCGTCTTATGCTATAGCAGATTCTAGTCTAGTCTATTGTTTTACATAGTACGTTTTCGCTTCCTAGCTAGCTATATGTGTCCCAGCGCGGCCGGCCTGGATCGATGCGTGCGCCTCGATTAATATAGCAGCAATTAATCCTGCAGTCCGGTCATATGCAGCTCCTATCGCGGAATTCAAATCGGAGTTAGCTTGAAACAAGTTGGGAAAACTCCAAATTACTAACATATCAACGGAGTTAGCTTGAAACAAGTTGAGAAAACTCCAAATTACTAACATATCAACGTGTACAAGTACGACAAGACATATAAATACTGTCACGTCCTAGCGATCCTAGTACGAAAAGACCAATATATGCAACATGTACATGTTTCAATGTATGTTTTCGTGCTGACGCTTTCACTCCATACATTGTATGACATGTTTGCAGCGGGCACTGACTGGCATGGAGAAAGAGGACGTTGATACGTCGAAAGGAGAAACTCTTTTTCGTCCCAGATCACACGACATCAACCGTGAATGATACAACACAAAGGCCGTCGCTGCATCCGTATTTTTATACATACTAGTCATAAATCTCATGCAAACGGTGACTACAGGATCTAGCTGCTTAATTTCTCAATGGATCGATCGATCTGGCTGAGCCGTGGGATCGATGACTACACGCCATATATACCATGCGTATGGGATCGATGGAGTACGCACTAGCTCACGTATAACCTTTTGACTGATCTGCTAGCTGAAGCATGATCCATCGTAAGTTTCTTCTTTTTCTTTCCTTTTTTTTTGGGGTCTCTCGGTGAGCGATCGCTCTCAGCTATAAAAGGATCCAACAAGAAGTGCACTTGCTAGTTCTTACACTACTTGTGATGACAGACCATTCAAATAACGACTTTCTCGCCATTTAAGAAGAAAACTTCAAATACTTGAGCTAGCGCAAGCATGATCCATCGTAAGCTTCTTCCCATTCAAATAACGACTTTCTCGCCATTTAAGAAGAAAACTTCGAATACCTCATTGCTAGCGCAAGCATGATCCATCGTAAGCTTCTTCCCATTCAAATAACGACTTTCTCCCCATTTAAGAAGAAGAAAACTTCAAATACGTCACTGCTAGCTCAAGCATGATCCGTCGTAAGCTTATTCTTTTTCTTTCCTTTCTTTTTTTTTTGTCTCCCGGTTAGCGATCGATCTCAGCTATAAGTACACCACTTGCATGCATAGCTAGTTCTTGCACTACTACATGTACACCACTTGCATGCGTAGCTAAGTACTATTGCTAGCTGTGTTATGCAGGTCATGGCTCAATTCGTACAAGCATTATCCCCACATGCATCGCTCTATCTCTTGCTCTTCCCTCTCCTTCTAATCTTGCTACTACACTACTTCACGGCAACAAGCAGAAGATCAGCAAGCAAGGAACTCAACCATGGTAAGCTCCCTCCTTCGCCTCCAGGGCTCCCGGTCATAGGGCACATGCACCTTGTCGGCTCCGACCCTCATGTCTCCCTCGCCAACCTCGCCAAGAAGCACGGCGCTGACGGCCTCATGCTCCTCCAGCTCGGCCAGGTGCGCAACCTCGTCGTCTCATCCCCGCGCGCCGCAGAGGCCATCCTGCGCACGCACGACCACGTCTTCGCCACACGGCCACCGTCCACGGTCGCAGACATCCTGAGCGGGTTGTCGGACGTCGCCTTCGCCCCCTACGGCGAGTACTGGCGGCAGCTGAGGAAGCTCATCACCACGCACCTACTGAGTGCCAAGAAGGTGCATTCGCTCCGCTGTGCCCGTGAGGAGGAGGTGAGCCTGGTGATCGCCAGGATCCAGGAGGCGGCGGCCACGGGTGCTGTCGTCGACATGACCGAGCTGCTCAACTCGTTCACGAATGACTTTGTGTGCCGCGCCGTGTCGGGGAAGTTCTTCCGGGAGGAAGGCCGGAACAAGCTGTTCCGGAAGCTCATCGACGGGAACGTGGCTCAGTTTGGGGGTTTCAACCTAGAAGACTACTTCCCAAGCTTAGCAAAGATAGATCTGCTCGCAAGAGTGATGTGCGCCAAGACCAAGAAGTTGAAGAAGAGATGGGACGATTTGTTCGACAAAATCATAGATGACCATGCAAGCAAATCATCACTCGGTCATCACGACGAGCATGATCAGCAACAAGATCACGAGAGAGACTTCGTAGATGTTCTGCTCTCTCTTCAACAGGAGTACAATCTCACTAGAGAGAATGTCAAGGCCATCTTGATGGTAACTTCAATCCCCCTCAGACGCTAGCTAGTATATGTGTGTTTCAATATATTCTTTACAAAATTGTTAAGAACATCGATCCCTAACAGAGAGAGATTATCTGAATATTCCAACTCACGCGCCAAGAGGCATATATATAGCAGTTTTTGCTTGGTCCATAGATAGCAGGACTAGAAAATCTCACAAGTGACAGATCGCCATTTATAACCACCTGAATACTAGTATTAATTCATTTGTTACTCTTTGCTGATATGTATTGCATGCTTAATATATATATTACTCTTTCCATACATGTTTAACACTACACCATATCATAGCAATTCCAACAGCCAAACACTGTTGGCAAATACACAAAAACTGTCGGGTATATATGTTGCTAACAGCCAACTGTGACAGTAGACCACATATGTGACAGTTCTATCAGATATAGTCTACTCTTCTGTGACCATGCATATTACTCTTTCCATATCTGTTTAATATATGTTTTCGTGTTGATGCTTTCAATCCATGCAGGACATGTTTGTAGCAGGCACGGACTCATCGTACATAGTCCTGGAATTCACTATGGCCGAGCTCATACGAAAGCCACACCTCATGACCAAACTACGAGCTGAGGTTAGGAAGCATACACCTAAAGCCCAACAAATGGTCAAGGAGGATGACCTAAACAACATGACTTACCTAAAAGCTGTCATAAAGGAGACACTCCGGCTACACCCACCGGCACCACTCCTCCTCCCACACCTCTCCATGGCCAAATGTGAGGTCAATGGTTACACGATACCAGCCGAAACTCGTGTCATCGTTAATGCATGGGCTCTTGGTAGAGATACCATGTCATGGGAGAAGGCAAATGAGTTCATGCCAGAGAGATTCATGGACAACGCCAACACTGTAATTGTTGACTTCAAGGGGAGCAATTTCAAGTTTGTGCCATTTGGGGCTGGGCGAAGGATCTGTCCGGGGATTAATTTTGGGATGGCCTCTGTTGAGATCATGCTAGCGAACCTTGTTTACTGCTTTGACTGGGAGCTCCCGAATGGGCTAGAGAAAGAGGACATTGATATGACAGAAGTGTTTGGACTGACGATGCGTCGAAAGGAGAAACTCTTTCTTGTCCCAAGATCACAAGATGTCAACCGTGCATAATACAACACATGACGGGGGCTATTTGTATTTGTTAGTAATCTTTGTGCATATGGTATATCTAGATTTTACGTAGAGTTTGTTTGTGTAGTCCTACAGTATTTATGCAGTATTCATCGTGGATACTAGAGTTTGTTTGGTATCCCTTTAGGATATGCAGAATCCTTTCTGTATACGAGTAGTCGTTTGCTATCAATAAAATGGCACCCATGTAATCAGTTTTATGCAATAGAAGATAAAATCAGAAAAGCTGCATTGGTTTCGGCAGCACAAAATTCTTCATGTTCTATTCGTGTGCGTATTCTTTTGTCTTTTTCCATGGCCTGCAGTGCGTGTGTTGTCGTGGGTCTCCGCGTGTGCTTCTAGTCAATTGTTCTTGGCGTTCTCTGTCTTTGTAATTAAATTGCTCTCCTGCAGTGCGTCTCTTCATCTCCGGTCAGGCCAACAATTGGTATCAGAGCCTAAGTTCTTGTTCCGTATATTTCCAAGATCATGCCATGCTCTCATGTCACTAGTGAGGAGGCGACGTTGGGTGCGATGGCGAATGAGAGTTCCGTCGTCTCGCTGCATTATCTGATGCTTACAAAGAGCAATAATGCAGTATGGGCAATAAAGATGAAAGTGTACATGCGTGCTCAAGGAGTTTGGAACGCCGTCAAGGACGACAACATCAATGTGTGCAAGGATCAGATGGCCTTGGCAGCCATCTATGGAGGCATTCCGGAGGAAACACTCTTCTTACTAGCCGAAAAGGAGACGGCCAAAGCTGTTTGGGAGGCATTGAAGACGATGCATCTTGGCACCAATCGTGTCAAGGAAGCACAAGTGCAGACCCTCAAGAGCAAGTTCGAAGGGATGCGCATGAAAGAGATGGAGTCGATCGACGACTTCGCCGTAAGGTTGACGACCATTGTCAACCAGATTCGAGCCTTGGGGGACAAGATGGAAGAAAGCTATGTTGTGAGAAAGTTCCTTCAGACAGTCCCCAGAAAGTTTTTTGCAAATCATCTCTACCATTGAGCAGTTCGGCGACCTCATGGTGATGATGGTTGAGGAGGTGATCGGTCGCTCGAAAGTGCATGAGGAACGGATCCGAGGATCTGGTGGCAGCAAAGGTGAGCACCTGCTGTTATCCCACACCGAGTGGGAGTCCCACCATCAAAAGGCCAAGGCAAGGGCTCCTCTAGCAGCTTTAATGGTGGTGGTGTGCTTCTGTCTTTTTCCATGGCTTGTAGTATCGCGTGTGCTTCTAGTCGAATGGTCTTGGCATTCTCTGTCTCTGCGAATTGCTCTCTTGCAATGTGTCTCTTCATCTCCTGTCAGGCCAACAGTATTGTATGTACATATTAATCATAAATCCCACGCAATTGTATCACAAAATGCTATAGTATATAACTAGGACACAAGGCGTGCTTCGCTGCACCCCTGCTGGCTACATTAGGACGATGTCATGTATTATTATTGCATCCACATCATGGTTGTTCTTGTTTGTATTGAAGATGCTTGCTTTCTGGGACAGAACACGATGTAGACCCGTGGACCAACCGCCAGTGCCCGTGTACGCAAGCTATAGTATATAGGGTTAATCGGGTTGGTACCATCATGAACACAATAGTTTAGTTTAATACCACCTCCTTCTTCAGGTTCAATTTAATACCACCGCCCCTTCGCTCTATTTCGCGAAATAGCACGCCTGTCACCTCTCTGTTATCTGGCCTATCTAACCCCGCTGCCTCCCTCTGTCATCCCCTTTTCTTCTCATTTGTCACTCGCGATCCCCAAAGCAAAACCCTAGTAGAGTCCGCGCATGGCGCGTGCAGAGTCATCAACTAGGGCAAGCGGGGAAAGATTTGGGGATCTTCCTCTTGTGCTATGCCGGCGATGTGGGCTGTAGGTGGTTGGTGACATCTCGTACAACGAGCGCAACCCCGGGCGAGCCTACTACAAGTGCCCAAATAATCAGGGGGTAATTGATTTCCTTGTATGTTATTATTAACGATTTGGTCAATTTTTTAGCCGATTCATTTTTATTTTGGTGCCGATCTAGGCAATTTTGGATCTGATTTGTTACATTTTGGTCCTATGTACTTAAAAATTCAGTTTTGTGACTCTTGTTTTGGTAAGAAACTGATTTCTTATGCTTGATGTATGTGCAACGGTTCTCTGCATGTAAGTCTTACATGTGAGAGAACCAATATATAGAATATTTGAAGGAGATTGGAGTTCTTCATGCCCCAAGTGCTCGGCAAGGACATGGAAGAGAACAGCTTCCAGTGCACATGCAACCAACAAACCATGTTGGAATGGAAGCACACACCAGAAGTGATGATGTTGCTTTAGATGACATGGTACAAGGAATTACTTAGTTGGATGAAAGAATGAGCAAGATTCTTGGTGCCTTGGAGAGAATGAACACGATACTTGGTCTGTTTTTGTGTGTGTGTGTGTGTTGGGCTGCTAGTAGCCAATGTAGGCAAGTAATTGAATGAGCAAGATATGGAGCAAGTTAGTTGTAATGTAGAGCATGAATGTAGTCAATTTACTTTAATGTAATCCGAATTTAGTTTGTTCCTACATTTGGTTATTTGTAATCTCAAGCATCACTCTACTGGGTAGATAAACACTGACAATACATATACAAGTTCACATCATAGAAATCTAGGCATATGACCATATGCAATCTGATATAAACACTGACAATACCTATACAAGTTCACATCACAAAAATATTGGCATATGACCATATGCAATCTAAGATAAACACTGACAATACATGCACAAGTTCACATCACAACTGTCACATTCCACGGCCTAGTTGACATGTCTGCTCTCACATTCATCTCAAATCCATCCAGACCCAAAGCAATCGAGACCCAAATCCATCCAGACCCAATTCCCTCAAGACTCATATGCATACAACAAAAAGGAAATTGAAATCGAAATAAAAAAGATTCTTTGCTTACCCATCAGTAACTTCAGACGGATCCATGCTTCCTTAACCCTCTAGCTACATGCTCTACACTGCGCAAGAAAACTAGGGTTAGATTTGCTGCCGCAAATGCAAACCAAAACACGAAATTCGTGGTTGGAGGTAGGAGATCTAACCTTCGGGGACTCTGGCACGTTGCTCTTCGATGGAGATTTGCAGTTCGCAAGAGGGAGGAGGGCGCTGGGTTGCTGCCTGAGGAGGTCAGACGAACGAGAGAAGAGGAGGAAGAGGAGCAAGATAGGGGAGGGAGGTGGTGTGCGAATATGGACGAACGGGGGAGAGAGTCAGCCTTGAAAAAACCTATTTTTTAGGGGTAATTTTGTCATTTCATATGGGAGCTAACGGCAAAGCCAGGAGAGGTAACGGGCGTGGTATTTTGTCGGGACCCCGAGTATGCAACCTCGAGACCCTCTGTGTATTCTGAACTAGTCCCATGATCAGTAGCTAGCTCACATAGCTACAACATTGGTGTAATCATATCCACACAACTAAACTATAGATGAAGCACACAAATTAATATTATTTAGCAAAAAGACCTTATGGTCAAGTTTTACAAAGTTTGCCACGTAGGGCTTAACAACAAAAGGTAGCTTGTAGCAGAAACCAAACATCTGGAGGAGGTCACCCAATGTGCCCACAGGCAATCGAGTGGAGGACGTGACCTAATTCACATAGTCTTCAAAGTAGTCTTCCTTGTAGAACTCGGTGTTCCCTGGTTTTTCTTCGGTGACTGATCAACGAATGGCGCAAAGCCGTGAGTACTTTAAAGTACTCAGCAAGTCGTAGAGAAACGTATGCAAATAGTATTTATGCAAGGCTTGACAAGGATAGCTTTATGGCTATTTTGCAGAAAGTAGTATTGACAGTAAATATGGTAATTAGATGGAATGCATTATTTAAAAGATTAATACATAAGTAATCAATTTTCTTTAAAACAACTAGTGAACACCCTATTCACTTCCCAACCATCAACCAACATCCACTACTCAGATCCATCCAACCCAGTCCAATATTTTTCATAAAAGTCTACCCCTCGTGTGAAATCACCAGACATTGTACATAACCAGGGACACGGCTATTCGAATACTTTTACACTCTACAGAGGTTGTACAGTTTGACCCACAAGAGATAATCATCTTATATTGTCTATTTAACACACTTCCGAGGTGTGCGACTAAGAGATTATCACAAGGCCTTTACAAAATTTTGTTTTGACCCGGTTCTGCTCGCTAAGGTTTCGCCATTTTGGGCCCCTCTTGTGCCATAATCATCCAACGCAGAACCGACCCAAAACATCGCTAATTAGTTGGCCAGGTCCACCCCACCCTAGACATGTGGTTGTACGGTATGGCCCAGATCAATGGCGCACAAAGTTAAGTCCTTAGTGGTTACTCAGGCGAGGCAACCTCATCCCAAAATCATCCCCTTTACTGCACGATCACTCGCTTGAGTATAAATCATTTTAGGTTCACCCGCCCAAATGGCAATCCTTGCCATGGCACAACAAATTTTAATAAGAGTGGCTCCGCCACAATTCCATATTTCATTTAGTCAAATTCAAACATTCTCTGAGTAAGTGATCGTGAGTCCCATCATATATCTAAAGCATTGGCTAAGCATATATGATACCCAGGTTGGTAGTACAATAATATCCAACTAATAATTATCCATCCTAGGGTGTCCAAGGATTTATGTCATTCAAGGATATATGTCATTTGCAATTTATCAAGGAGGCATAATGGCAATTAGGTAATTAACTACTCCCGAAACCATTTTTATTCAACTAGCCATGCATGTTTATATCAAACAATATACTTTTATAAAATGGGTTCAAAATGATCAAAGGTCTATGACTTGCCTTCGTTGAAGAGTTGAGATGCTTTGGTCATCGGGTCCACGAATTCGTTCGAAACACCGGAATCTATACGTGCGAACAAAGCTAAATAAATAAAACAACTCCAAATAAAATACCAAAAATTATCAAATAAATACTAATAGAAAGATAATGAATTTAGAAATTTGAATCACTCGAATCGGAGTTCAAATGAGGAAGTTATGGCTTTCGGAAGTTTGGAATTACATAAAATGATGAAATCTGGATTTTCTTGATTTTTTCCGATTTATTTTTCTAAAGAAAAACCGAGAAAAGCCACATGGGCTTGCTGACGGGGCATGACGGGGCTGCCACATCAGCGGAGGGCTGACGTGGTCACTAACTAGGCACCACGGTGGCAGTGCCACGTCAGCACCGAGCGGCGCCGCGCTCGGCCCAATGGTCACCAGCGTTTGGCTGGGAGATGGCCGGCGGCGAGGGTACCCAGCGGAAGGGGAGCTCACGGCGATGCTGGTGCGTGTGGCCTTGAGGACGCGGCGTCACGGGAAGGTCGCCGGAGGGGAGGAAGAAGCGGCGGCGTCCATGGTTGTAGGCGGCGGTGATGCTCCAGGGGGCTCCAGAGGGCGGGGAGGCGCGCATGGGGAAGCCTGCACCCTTGCGATGCCAGAGGCAGGGTCATTGGCGGCAGAGGAAGCGTGGCGGTAGCGCTGGAGGCGGCAATGTCCAAAGGCGACCGGTGGCGAGGAGCTTAAAATGGGGGCAGAGGAGAGCGAGAGAGAGAGAGAGAGAGAAAGAGTAGAGGGGAATGGAAAGGAACGGGAGGCGTGTCTGGTGCTTGCCTTAAATAGGCGTGGGGAGGACCGAGGAGAGGTATGGGCAACGGAGGACTTTTGCGGCCATGGCGGAGCTTCGGCATGGGCGTACAACGGGCAGAGCAGGGTATGGGAGGTTGACACCACATTGAATGCGCGTGACGGGCGAGGCGATGGGAGCTGGTGCAGCCGACGCAAAGTCGCGCCTGGCGTTGACGCCGCGCAGCATGGGCACCCAATGGCTTGAAGAACAAGATGAGCAAATGACGAGTGAGTGGACAGCAGGCCCCTTTGTCAATCAGGCGTCGAAGGGAGGCGTGGTATGAAATTGCGCGTGTGAGAGGGCCAACGTATTTGGGCCGCACGGATGAATAGAAATGGGCCAAAGGAATTCGGCCCAAACAATAAAGGGGGATCAAATATGTTTTTTATTAAATAAAATACCAGAAATTGAAAAGCATTTTTAGAAAATAGTAAATAAAGCCCAAAAATTATAGAAAAATGCACAAAAATTCCTTGAATTATTTAGGACTTAATAAAAATATTTTCAACTTAACTCTTGCTTTTAGTTTTGCAATTATATTATTTTTAACTTAGGGACAAAGGAAAACCTCTTTTAAAATCCAACAAAACTAAGAAAAGGCTTAAAATAACATTTTTGATTTTTAATCCAATTAAGAATCGAAAACTTAATTAAACCAACTTGAATTAATTAAAGTTTTGATTAATTAAAATTAAATTGCTTTTAAACTTCTAAATTTCAATTTAAGCTTTTAGAATTCAATAAAACCAAATGGTTAATTTTTAAATTTTGAAAATTTTCAAAAAGCCCAGAAAATAGGGATGTTACATATTTCACAGGATGGAGCGAAGGCTCGGTGGTATTAAACTGAACCTGAAGAATGCTGTAACATCCCAATTTTCTGAGTTTCAAAACCCTTTTGAGTAGTTTTGTCCCTTGGAAAAATTCACCAGATTTTATTTGAATTTATCCAAGCTTAAATGGACTTTCAAATGTCAAAATAATTTAATATGATTAGTCTGAATATCAATTAATTCCAAAACTATTTTATTTGAGTTCTTTGTGCTTGGAATTTTTTTCTAGATTTTTTTGGAATTTTTCCGAGTTCAATTGCTATTTTTAATTAGTCATTTGAATTTCCTGGTATTTCTAAAATGCAAAAGCTATTAAAATCTTAGGAAATCATTCGGGCAAAATCTCTTTCACCCCAGCCCATTTATTCCAAAGCTTAGCCCAACCCGTCAGCCCATCTCCGCGTCAGCCCGCTCGCCCACGCGCTTCTGCCCTTGACAAGCAGGACCTACCTGTCAGGTCGCCTTCGTCTCTGTCCCAGACTCTTTGCCTATGTCTATCTCCGACAAGATCTCACCACGGTGTTTCTTCCAGATTCTCCCTTCCACCGCTTATAAAAGTCGCCTGACCCCCTTCGCCTCTTCATGACCCTGAGCCGCCATCGCCCCGAAAACCCTAGCCCTAGCCGCTCCTCTCCGAGTTTTCACCACCGCCATTGAAGCCAAAGGTCAAAACTCACCACACTGCCACTGTGTTGCTTCTCCGATGGTCCCGTTCGTTCAAAAGGATCGCCTCATCATCGCCAAGCTTTAGGAGCATTCAATCGAAGCGAGGAGTCACCATTGCCGAGCATTGAAGCTTTTCTTCTTCCTCTACCGTTGTCGTACAATCGTCAATTCCTTCGCCGTCGGTGAGCCCTGAGCGTCACCGTCAGCTTCGCCGTGTCGTGTTCTCTCATATGCGCATGCTTACATCCCCGGAGGAAGCCTGAGTCGCCATCGCCGCCGCAAGCCGACTCGCTTCACCGCTCAACTCCTCTCCGCCGCTGTGGTCATCACTTGTGCAAATCACCCACGTCATCGTGTTTCCCGTGTCGACCTTGCCCAGACCCAAACCTTTGCCATCGCTGGAGAGCCGCAGTTCACTAGATCCCTTTGGTCCCAGAGCGTCGCCGTCATCAAGCCACCGTGCTTGTCCACCTCACTTGCCACTTCACTTGCCACCTCAGCTCTTCACGTGCATGTTGCCCAGTCAGTAGCCACATGTGCACCCTCGTGTCACCCATACCCCAAACACCAAATCCAATCCCACGCGGGCCTAGTCCACGTTAACCCAGTCACTGTCATGTGGGTCCCATATGTCAAATCTACAGTGCCATAGACCCGTGAGCCATAGACCCATAGACCAGAACCGTAGACTTATTTCCACAGACCCAGGGTCCCACATGTCAGCCTCTATTTCCTATATTCTAGATTTTCTTTTAATTCTAAAATTGTTGCTGAGTGAGGATGACGTTGTAGGCTGGTAGACAAGCAGGCATCCTCGTGAACTGATCACAAAATCCTGGAACTGGTGCAACGGGAACAGGTGACTCGAGTGTAGGCATGACCAGCTCAGGCTCCTCGGGCTCCTCAGGCTTCTCGGGCTCCAAAACGTACAAAACTTCCTCTAGCTCTATAATCCTCTCTTCTACGAGTTGCAACATCTCATAGGCTCCTTGCAGTTCTATGGCAGTAGTCTCCAAGGCTTCCTCTTGGGCGGCGACGAAGTGAGCAAGGTGAGCCATAGTTGCATTGTCTTCTCCATCGGTGGACAAGTAGTGGGCTGGAAGATCCACGGCAGAGGCCCGAGGGTGAAGGCGAAAAACTAAACCCTTCAACTCGTTGGCGTAGATGTTGCACACTTGTAGGATGGCAAGACGTGCAAACTCCTTGATCCTCCGAACGGTGATGTTCATGGGACGACTGGCCTTGGTATCCTTTCAGGCATAGATAGTCAATCGACACAGCACACCATGCTTCTAACCATTCACCATCTAGATGGTGCCTTGGTAGAGGGGCCTCTCCAATCCTCCAAGTGCTCGTAGAATCTTTCACAACTCAGCAGCGAAACCTCTGGTACGCTCTCTATAGGTCTGAAGTCGTGCCATCTAACAAAGATAGGCAAAAGGTAAGAACCCACTTAAAATTAGCGAAGAGAAGATTTTTAGCAATAGATGAGTCAAGAGAGAGGTAAGAGAAGTTAAGCAATTCATTAATCTTGCAAGTTAATTTTTTGCTTTAGAAAATAGTTTTGAACTTCTTAAGGACGGCCGATCTAACTAAGGTAAAGACCTATAGTTAGTACGGCTCTGATACCACCTCTGTCAGGACCCAAATATACAAATCTGGACCCTCTGTGTATAATGCACTAGTCCAGGATCATGCTAGTGCACACGGTATCAACATAGATGAATATCATTCCACACAAGATGAATATAAGGATAAACGACTAACTTGATTAATAAATAGCAGTTGTGACCTTATGGTCAAGTTTACACTTATTAAGCCACGCAGGGCGGACACTAAATAAAGAGATGGCAGCGAAACGAAAATAACTCCAGTGAAAACCCATCGACTTGCTACAGACAACCGACTGGGATCAAGACTGTCAAACCTGGGAGTAGAAGGATCCCGGATTCTCTATGTTTACCAAACTAGTCCAGAGATAGCTAGTGTACACAGTACAACAAAAATGATAACAAGTCCATATCACGCATTTTATTCATATAATCAAAGTTTTAATATAAAAGGGCTTGAAGCCAAAACAAAAGTACAGCGGAAACGTAGAGTAGTAGGCCACACGATATGCCACAGACAATCATCTGGGGGGCGCAGCCTAGCCATCCAAATCACCTCCATACCTATAGTACTCCTCCTCTGATCAACAATGTTTTAAGCAAGGTGAGCACAAAACGTACTCCGCAAGTTACACCCAAATAACAAATTATAATGCATGAGGGTATAATAAAAGATGGCGTGTATGAAAGTTTAAATATCTTTACTAGTTTCCAAGGCATTTTAAATTATAACTAAAATTGAATTTTGATATTTAAACATCAAGTTAGTCTAACATGCACTATAGGTAAAGGATTAGCCCCCTCACACCAAGGCTTTCTGTCCAATTTCCCAATTTGGATATACTATCCAAAAACATTTGTTTTAAATCAAACCAAAGTCTAATCCATGAAAGGACTTGCTCAGCATGTCCATGACCGTGGACACGGCTCTATTCAAATAGTTTTACACTCTACAGAGGTTGTACAACTTTACCCATAAGAGATAATCAACTTATACTGTTAGCCATGACAAGCTTTCGAGGGCACGTGACGAAGTGATTATCACAAGGCTGTTACAATGCTCCATCCCAAAGTAGTTATGCCTGCTAAGGTTTCGTTGTCATAAGGTTTCTGCGCCAAACGGAAGTCCCCTCTTACGCCATGTCAAACAATAAAAAGTAGGTCATTCTAACACCCATACAACCAGATGGCATAACCACATTGAAATGTTGCAAATTAGTTAGCCAGGTCTATCCCACTCTAGACTTGTGGTAGTATGGAAGGGCTTTACAATCCGTAGCTCACAGACCATTCCTTAATTGACTAGGCGACTTCCAAAAGTAACCCCTGGGCCTCGACCATTCCTAAGAAGAGCCCGTGCATAAACTTGTACCTACCAACTATTCATTTTGCCCAAGTCTAAACCAGTTTTTTATTTTATTTTTCTTTTCAATTCTTTTGCAAACTTCCATGGCATAATAATGACATAGACTCATTTTAAATCCATGTTTGAATCTTTGGCTAAAATTTCCAAATTTGAATATTTTTGGTCTAAGCATGACTAGGCATATATTTTTCCCAAAGTGTTCTAGTTTGTACTATTGCATAAACTAGATTTTCATCTAAGGTGTTAATGTATGTTTGATTCAATGTCAAAAATTAGCTATACAATGGAATTGGGAATAACTATAAATTTAAAATAGGAATTTAAATTAACTTGAATATAAATAAGCATGCAGTAATAATTTCAAAACAGAATTTAAATAATTTGAAATAATGGGATCAAATATGATCAAAGGATGTAACTTGCCTTGCTCAAATTGCTGTTGGTCGGACTCGTCGAGAAATTCTAGCTCTCTGGAGTCATCGAAGTCTATACGTGAAAATAACATAAATTCAAATAAAATTCAAATGAACTCCAAATTAAATAATTTTAGTTTATATAGCTAGATTATATTTTTAGATGAATTTAGGAATTTGAATCACTGGAATCGTTGCTCGTACAAAGGAGAACAAGTCCTTGGAATTTTGAAATCTAAAGAAATTAACCTAAATTCAATTTTCAGAACTAATGAATTATTTTTCTGAAGGAAAATATATATATTGTGCAAGCATGGCGTCAGTGGCTGATTTTCATTTTTAGTTGAATTATTTTTCTATAGGAAAATCTATTTAGTCTATGACATGTGGGCCTATGGTCCATAGACCTGGTCCACGAGAGCATGTTGGTCTACGATGAGCCGGGTGTACGAAACAGTGCACGCTTGCGCATATGCTGGTGCAATGCGTCTCGTGGGCGCTGACGTGTCCGTTGACGGGGCCAAAGAGACTGGCGTGGCACACACGTGGCTACCAGGTGGCACCACGTGGCTTACCACATCACACCAGCAAGAGGTGGCGCACGGGTTCCCAAGGTCGCCTACGCTACGCGCGACGACAACGAGTGTGCGTGGTACTAAAAGAAATAGTATGACACGGGCCTCCTTATGCGCATGAAAACGATGGCGAGACGTGAAGCAATGGCCGGCGGTGAGGAAGAAGAGCGGCGGAGGTGTTTTGTTTCAGAGATGCTGGAGCTCCTGCGATGTTCTGGTGGAGTGAGTGTGCGCACAAGGTGGAACACAGGACGGTGAAGTTTTTGATGTAGACGAAGTCGACAGAGCTTCAATGGGGGTCGACGCAATTGACAGTGGCGAAGTTAGGGCATCACGATGAAGATCTTCGAAATCCGGCAGCGCTAGAGCGAGAGGAAAGCAAGGGTTACTAGGAATGGAATGAATGAGAGGAGGGGGTGCGGGTGCTCCCTTTTATAGGGCAAGGGCAAGGCCGAGGTGGCGAGGACGTGCGTGGTAGTTTTGAGCCGACGAGGCAATGAAGTAAAAGCGAGTAAATGGGAAAGAAATGGGCGATTGAGTGCACAAGAGACTAGAAGGAGATCGTGGGTGTAATTGCCCCAATCATGAGTGCAAACGGATGGATTTACAAGCTTAAACGACTGAAAATGTTGGTGGCGCTGGCGTGGGCGGGAGGAAGACGAAGGCGGGAGGTAGGGGATGACGGGTGGGGTCGGATGCGAGAGAAAGAGAGAGGGAGGAGACTAACGGGGCGGGCCCGCGTGTCAGCGTGGGAAGAAAGAAAACGGCGACGCGAGCAGGCCGGGCGTGGGGGAGAAAGGATGGAAAAGGTCGTGGGCCGAAAGGAGTTTGGGCCCAAGCCAAAATTTGGATTTTTGTGGATTTTCGATTTACAAAAATTGAGTTAAATCAAATAGGTCTTTAGAAAATAACAAATAGTGTTCAAAATTTTTGGGAAAATTCACAGAAATTCCCTGAATTGTTTTGAACTTAAAAAATATTTCCAACTCATAATTGGTATTTAGATTTGCAAATAATTTATTTTGGCTTTAAAATAAATAGGTAAAAACTTTTTAAAAGTCCATAAAATCCAAGGAAATTAATTAAATTTTCTTTTTAACTAAATTGAAATTTTGGGATGTTACAAAGACCTAGCGATCACCATCCTCGTATAGCTCCTCCTCCAAAGTAGGCGAAGATTCCTCCACTTCAGCTGAATGATTGCAGCAAGAATGAGTACTCTGAGTACTCAATAAGTTGTACCACATAATGCAATTATAGATGATGACTCATTCTAAAGGAAATGGCTTCTATGGTTCTTTTGTGTAAAAGCAACAGTTGTAGTTGAATATGAATAATAGATTGAAATCATAATTTAAAACAAATAACAATAATAGGTTAACAAGTATTTTCACAAAGCTCACATAACCTACTCAGTTTCTTTCACACAGCTGCATAAGTTTACTCACACAATTGCCCTCCCAATTGTCTTATGAAAATCTACCCCTCGTGTGAAATCCCTGAGCATGTCCATGACCACAGACACGGCTATTCAAATAGATTAGTTAACACTCTGCAGAGCTTGTACACTTTACCCACACGATATAACCAGTGTAGCTAGCACCAATCATAACAAAACCTTTTGGAAGTTTCATCTTAACAATTGACTCTCCCGATGTGCATACAGTCGACCCCAACCTCACTCGCTGGTTCGACGCACACCGTTGGACCTAGAAGTGCCCAACCGACCATAGATGTGATTTTCAAAGTAGTCCACACCTCCACCCATCACTGAGCACTTAACCTACTACCTGAGTAGTCAACATTAAAACTCCACAACTTACTAAGTTAGGCCTGTCCCATAATAAGATTCTGAGAGGGTGTATGACAATTTTGCTCAGTCAACCATTTTTGTAAGTACTCAGTGGTAAAAGCTTACAAATTTGGATTTTCTCTTTTCTCACTATCTTTCTTTGTTCAAACATCTCTTGAACAAGTTGCCACAGTTAGTGAATACCACAGGAAACATGTTTTGCTGAAGAAGCAGCACGTTGAGCTTTGCCAACTGGAAGTGAGATTGTAAGTCTTTGATATGGGCAATCTTATTTTGTTTCAACCACCTAGTCAATACTCATATCTTCTTTAACCTTTTGGAGGTCTAGAGATGACGAAAGGACCTTAACTTCTGCACTCAACTACGTAAAAGCTTAAACGCAGATGTTGAGGGATGAAAAAGAAGCCCTACTGAAGAACCTTCAGGCGGCAAATTCTACAGCATGCGAGTTGCAGAATGAAGTAAACAGTAAGTTTTATACTTAAAACTGTTCATCTTAATGACTTTCTTTTTTTCTCTAACTATTTTTCTTTTTAGAAAAAGAGGTCGATATGGGTAAGCTCAAAACCGAGGACGAATTAAGAGCCTTGGTAGTCAACGAGCTCACCTATATCAACAAACAAAAAGACAAGAGCATAAAGTCATGGGAAGAGCAGTGCACAAAGAATGCTGCCTCCTACGACAACGAGGTCAAGAAGCTTGATTCTCGTCTAGTAGGTAAGAATTCCTTCACCTACGACCAGTTTTATTTACTAGTTTTTAAGAAGTATTTTTCTGACTGGTCGTACTCTATTTTCAGAGCAAGCAGTCAAAATAAAATGACTCCAAGAAGCTTCAACTCGTAGTCAGGAGGAAATGAAGGCAACGAAGATTAACCTTCAAGACAACATTTTGCTCCTTAACAATGTGCTCGGTGGGCTTGGTGCTAAGGAGGCACTCCTCTTGAAGAGAACATGGTTGCTAATATGAGTACCGTTGGACAACAAGTTAGAACTCTGGAGGAGTTGATAACAACTCTGAAGACCAATCAAGCCGACTCAATAAGAGAAGCGGTCGAAAGTGCAGTAAGTTATGCCTTAGCAAAGCTTAAGGCACATGACCGTAATCTTAGCCTAAGCCGATTTCGACTGCTCTAAAGCAGAGGCAGTGCATCTAATGGAAGAAGTGCAACTGGTCAGCAGGAAGGTCGTGGAGGAGATGCAAATTGGATCTCCTTCGTCAAAGTAATTTGTAATAGGGAATTTGTAATGACAATATCTTGTTTATGAATATAAACCTTCTATTTCTTGCAAATTGTCTCATCAAGTAGTTAGTAACTCATAATACAATGAATAGAAAAAGAAATTGAATTTAAGACTAAGAATTGAAGTAATATGTATAACTTTATCCTAGCCCCCACTATTTTCTTAGTTTATTTATATAAACTAAGTAGTGAGAAAAGGGTTTGTCTGATTTTTGTTGTCGATCTCGATTATCATGTACTAGTTGTAAGAGTTAGTAACAGATTGACACTAGGAAGTTCCTTCTAGTAGGCATGACCACATGTAGAAAGGAAAGATTTCGACTAGGTGAGTTGCTTTCTCCGACCAGGTTAATCAAATCAAGGGCATCAACATTAGTTGGACAAATGATAAGAGTGCTTAAAAAATTCATTCGGCCTTTCTTAGTGAAATCAATTGTGTTATACTGATAGCAAGAGTTAGAAACAGTACAATGCTAGGAAGTTCCTTCTAGTGGGCAGGACCACGTGCAGAGAGGAAAGACTTCGACTAGGTGGTGTGTCTTCCTCCGACCATGTTAAACAAATCGAGTTTACCAAAAGTAGTTGGACAAATTATAGAAGCTTACTCCACTTAGAAAATTCTTCGAAAAGAAAAATGAAGAAATAAACTAAGTCGAAAAGAGCATGCTTGAAATTATTTCAACCAAATTTTGTTGAACCTAGTTTCTTTGTGTTGGAAACAAAAGTTAGGAACAACTCGACACTAGGAAGTTCCTTCTAGTGGGCAGGACCACGTGTAGAGAGAAAAGATTTCGACTAGGTAATGTTACCTTTCTTCGACCAGTGTAAAGAAAACCAAGTGTTAGAAAAATGATCAAAAAAATCATTGAAGCGTTGCTCAATGTAAGACAATAAAAATTTAAGAAAACATAAACTTTATTAAGAAAGTAAGATGTTACACATAGAATTTGTGTAATTAGTCGATATTCCAAGAGTTAGAAAAGATTCAGCCATCTTCCATTGCAAGTCGTACTGAGCCTGGTCATGTAACTTTGACTACTGTGTAAGGACCTTCTATTTGGGGAAAATTTTGTTCCGAATAGACTAGGATTGAATCTTTTTCAATACCAAATTACCTACAGCAAGGCTGCAAGGCTGGACCTTACAATCGTAATATTTGCACAGGGCTTGTTGGTAGACTGTCAAACGGATTAAGGCTTGGTTCCTTTTCTCTTTGAGTAGGTTGATGTCATCTGCTGGAAGTTGTTCCAAGCTAGAGTCATCATAATTTTTGAACCTTGTCGACCGAATCTTTAGTTCTGGTCGAAGCATGGCTTCAGCCCCAAAAACTAGGAAAAATAGTGTTTCACCTGTAGCCCGACTAGCAGTCGTGTGAATTGCCCATAATACTGAGGGTAATTCTTTTACCCAAGCCCCCGAGCGCTTTAAGCTGGTCGAAGACTCAAGTTTTAATTCCCTACAAAATTTGGCCATTCGCTCTTTCGGCTGCCCCATTGCTTTGTGGGTGGACAACAGAGGCATAACATAGTTTGGTACCCAACTCTTCGCAAAATTCTTGGAATTTTGCGCTAAAAAATTATGTACCATTATCTATAATTATTTGACTTGGAACACCAAATCGAGTAATCACACTTTTTATCATAAACCTCTTGGTTGCTTCTGTTGTTATCCCAGTCACAGGTTCAGCTTCAATCCATCTTGTGAACATATCAATAGCCACAAAAAGAACTCGAGGCCTCTTGGTGCTTTTGGGAATGGTCCTAGGATATCAAGACCACATGTTGCAAAAGGCAGAGAGAGAGAGGTATGGTTTGCAATGCCTGAGCCAGTTGATGTATTTGCCCACTATGAAACTAGCATTGTACACACTTTTTTACCAATTCTTTCACATCATGGAGGGCCGTTGGCTAGTACAAACCTTGTAGAAAGGCTTTTTCGACCAGCGTTCTGTAAGAAGCATGAGTTCCACAGATTCCTCCGTGTATTTTGTGAAGGAGATTTAATCATTCTCTTTGCGATATACATCACATGAAAACCCCTTGAGCACCTCGTTTGTAGAGGACTCCTTCGACCAAAGTATATATTTTGGCCTTGCGGGATAAACGATCAGTTTTAAGATCAACATTGGGTATTGTACCCTTCTGAAGATACTCGTAGATGGGATTCATCCAGGTATCCTTTTATTCTAGAGAGGATGTCTCAATAGGAGATGTCTATGGTGTTTCGACCAGAGACGGCTTCTGAAGTTGCTCCAAGAAGACTCCTTTTGGTACTTATGATCGGGAAGAAGCCATTCGAGCTAATTGGTCAGTGAGGAAATTATCCTTTCAAGGGATAAATTATACCTCAAAACCGAAAAAGTGATTTTCAAGCTTCCTGACTTCCGATAAGTACCGAGACATGGTTGTATTAAAGCACTGGTACTCTTTTCCGACCTGATTCACGACTAGTTGAGTGTCTCCTCTCATGAGTAGTCATCGAATCCCGAGTGCTTTTGCAGCTCGTATGTTAGCCAACAAACCTTGGTATTCTGCCACGTTGTTAGTGGCAGGAAAGTTTAATTGAATAGCATACTTTAGGGCTTGTTTGGATAGGAAGGGATTAGAATCAATCCCTTCAGATTGGGAGGGATTTTAGTTCAAATTCCGAGTCAATCTGAAGGGATTGAGTCAGATCATAATGTATCCAAACAAGCCCTTAAGGTTTCTCTTGTTGGAGATTCTAGGACCACTCCAACCCCTGAGCCACTTAGCATAAGAGACCCAACAAAGTACATTGTCCACTGGTCGTGGGATTCGTACTGCAGATCCTGAACAGGTTCAGGATTTGTTCATTCGGCGACAATGTCTACCAAGATCTGGGATTTAATTGTCGTTCGGGACACGAAATGGAGGTCAAACTCCTCAAGTTCAACCAACCATTTTGCCATGTGTCTTGCTACTTCCCTGTTCTGGAGGACCTCTCCTAAGGAAAACTCAGACGACACAATTATCTTGTATGCTTGGAAATAATACATCGATTTCCTCGAAGATATGCGGAGGGAATATAAGAGTTTTTGGACCTGAGAGTATCGCTCCTTAGGCCCGTGTAAAACTTTACTTACATAGTAAACTGGTTGTTGCACGTGTTCACGTTCGGCAACCAGCACTGCGCTTACTGCCTGTGGTGTGGCAGCTAGATATATTAAGAGTGACTCTTCTAGTTTTGGAGAAACCAGAAGAGGAGCACTCGTAAGATACCTCCTGACATCCTCGAAGGCATTGTTTGCCTCTTTTGACCATTTGAAGCCCTCATGTTTCCTTAGAAGTTTAAAGAAAGGAAATCATTTTTCTCCTAGGTATGCAATTAAATGACTTAAAGCGGCCATGCATCATGTGAGTTTCTAGACTTCTTTCTTCGAGGTCGGAGGGCACATTTGTTCAATGGCCTTTATCTTTTTAGAATTTGCTTCAATTCCTCATTATAAATAAGGAATCCAAGCAATTTTTCTGAAGAGACTCCAAACACACACTTCTCAGGATTGAGTTTCAAATGGTGTTTTCTGAGGTTGTCGCATATTTCCTACAAATCAAAAATATGATTAAGGCGCTTGATGTTTTTTTACGACCAGATCATCAACATAGGCTTCCAAGTTTTGTCCTAGTTGAACAGAGAAGGTCATTTGCATCAAGCGTTGAAAAGAAGCGCCAGCATTTTTTAAACCAAATGTCATTTTGACATAGCAAAATATTCAAAATGGTGTAATAAATGCGGTCTTTTCTTCATCATCTAAATACATACTAATCTAATGATAACCAGAGTATGCATCTAGTAAACTTAATATTTCACAACCAGCAGTCGAATCAACCAATTGATCAATATGAGAAAGAGGAAAATCATCTTTTGGACAAGCTTTATTGAGATCAGTAAAATCTACACACATACGCCACTTACCAATAGACTTTGAAGGATCGGTTATGGCGACTAGAGGGGGGGTGAATAGGCGCAAATTAAATTTCCCCACTCAAGTATTTCTTCTCTTGAACTCTAGTACTATGAGGAAGACACTAGGTTCAAGAACACCAAGAACACACCAATAACAGAAAAAATCAGAACAAGAAATTCAGAAACTTAGCTGTTAAGAAACCTCAAGAACTCAAGTTAAACTTAACCAAAATTGGTGAAACCTGAAACATAGCAAGATAAGGTTCTCAGGGTTATGATTCCAAAAGGAATTGCAGAATAAAGCCCAAGAGAGAGACCTATCATGCTTCAAGATCATGTTGCATCAAATCTGGAATTTCATAAACTTGCCCACTAAGAAATCTCAAGAACTCAAGATCTACTCAACCAAAATTGATGAAACTTGAAACATAGCAAGATGAGGTCCTCGGGGTCATGATTCCTAAAGTAATTGCAAAGATATGCCCAAAAATCTCAACCTTTCATACAAATAGTTTAGGCTGCATCAAGAACAGCAATTTCAGCTCAAGAACACGGTTAATGCAAACACAACTTGAGCAAGAATGAATTCTAATGGATCTTGTTGGGTTGGAACATGTTCTTGATGAAATCCTCAACCTCCTACATGTCCTAGATCCAATAGAACTACAGCAAGTAGAAGGAGGGGAAGAAAAGCTCAAGTTGCAACAAAGAAAAGCTAGAAATTGTAAGAAATAAAATAAATTTCAGAACATATAAGAACTTGAAACTTTCATTGCTTCAAGAGAAACTTTCATTGCTTCAAGAGGAAGGATTACAAAGCCACACTTCATGGTGGGCAAAGCTCAAAGGAGCATAAATCCTTCTCCAAGACTTAGTGGTGGAGGCATACCTCTACCCCTTTATTTATAGCCCTATGGGAGCAACCTCAACCCTTGGATCACCTCAAGGGCTAAGATTAACTCTCTCCACTCATTCATATCCACTTAGGGTTCAGCCAACTCTACCCCTTGCCTAGAATACCCCTCTTGACTAGCTACAATTACATCAATGCCCTTATGTTGATTTTGGTCAACATATGCCACCTGGAGCTACCACGCTGCTCCACCTTGATGGTCTTCAGTCCTCGTTGACTTGTCATGTCCCCGCCTTGTGTCTCGAGCTCTGAACACCCTCGGAATGCCTCGTCGATACTTGGACGCTGCCAAGTCACCCTGAGTTACTACACGGACTCATCTTGCGCCATCTTCACGAAGACTCCATCTCTATGACCGAACTTGATCCCCAATGATCTTCTCGACCAACATGAACGTTTTGGATGCCAGACTCTCCATGCTTGCTCCCGATCCCACGTCGAAGATCATTCAAGCCATCAAGTCAACCTGCAGTCAACAGAGACAAAGAAATCGTTTCCTTGGCACAAGCGTCGTGCACTTGACCATCATTAGTGAAAACATGCATCATAAAATCCCATGCAACCTAGGTGAAACTCAAAACTTGACTTTGCAAACTTTAACAACTATCGAACCTCCATCAATAAATCCCAAATGATGTCAAATATTCATCATAACATGGAAAGGGCCTCCACATGGTCTCTCAGACTTTCTAACTATAATAGGGTTTGCCAACCACTCTGGGTGGTCGACTTCTCTTATAAAGCCTGCTTTAAGTAGCTTGTCCAATTCTGATATGATAGCATCTCGTCGATTAGGTGTAAATCTCCGTAATTTTTATTTTATAGATTTTTTGTCAGGTCTTAAAGCTAGCATGTGCTCAATCACCTCCCTGGGGTCTTTGGGCATGTCGGATGCCTGCCACGCGAAGACATCTGCGTTAGCTCGGAGGAAGGTGGCAAGGGCGTCTTCCTATGTAGGGTCGGAAGTAACCCCAATGCGAACAGTCTTTGAAGGCTCCTCTGGGTTCAATGGAACTTCTTTGAATTGATCGTTCTGCTTTGGTGCAGGTTTAGGCTTCGAGTGCTTGGTCGAAGGCTGGCCCTTGCTTGCTTCTCGAGTTGGTATCTGGCCAACCATCTCGAGGGATTTTCGATTGCACGTCAGCGTCATCTTTTTATCACAGCGGACTATGATTACTCCTTTGGGACCTCGCATCTTAAGATATTGATAACCATAATGAGCAGCCATTAGAAATCATGCCAAAGTTGATTGTCCGAGTATAGCGTTGTATGCCATGTCGAAATCGACCATATCAAAAGAGATTTTTTCTGTCCTGAAGTTGTTTGGAGAGCCAAACGTTACAGGAAGATAAACCTAGCCAATGGGTTTCGTCGAAGACCCTAGTACGATCCCATGAAATGAGTATCATATAGGTTTTACCTTGGTCCAGGGCACTTGTAAATAGTATGTTTAAGGAACTCCCACCATCAACTAACACATGATTTACTCGACATTTGTTGATGGTGGGCTCGACCACGATCGGAAATCAACCTAGTCGAGTAGAAGGGATCAGACAATCACCCTTCTCAAAAGAAATGGTGACTTCCGACCACTTTGATAATTTATTGACAAGAGGAGGGTCAATGGAGTTTACCTCACGCTCGACCGCCTTGAGTTGTCGTTTTGACTCGTATGCTGAAGATCCTCCATATATTTGATTGATGATGTGCTTCAGATCTTAGAACGGTATCTCTTCATCGTCATCTGACTGCTTTTGACCACTTGTTTGCCCTACCTCCTCGAGTGTAGGAAGAAGTCCTTTGCCGATGTAGTAATCCTCGAGTTTTCGTTGGAAAACTCGTGAGTTGCGAAGGTCGTGTCCTTACTTTTTATGGAAAGGACACCACCTAGGCTTGACATTCTTCCGTTCGGGGTGTTTTCCCTTGCCCTGGTCGGAGTATGGCTTGGAGCCTCTAGGCTCTTTATCACTTACGGCTAAGACTTTCTTGGAGCTATTGACTTGCTCTTGAACTTCTTGGCCTTTTTATCCTTCTTCTTGCTACTTTCAACTGCTTCTTAAGTATCTTTATCATCTCGATCGATGGTTCTGTTCCACTCGACCGCTTCTGCAGCAGTTGCATATCGTTCAACCATGTCAAAAAGCTCAAGAACAGTAGCTGGAGGATTTAAAGCGATGTCCTCTATAATCCTTCTACTGCGGACTCTCTACTTAAATTCTCTAATTACAGAAGAATCAGAAACCTTAGGTATGAAGTTGTGAACTTGATCGAAACGCCTGATGAACTGGCACAAGGTCTTATGGGCATTCTGTCTCATTCTCTGTAGGTCATCCTCCTTTCTGGGACGATTGTAGGTACCCTGAAAATTGGCCAGTAATAGATCGCAGAGATGCTACCACAAATAGATAAACTCCTGTGGTTGATTTAATAACTATGACCGAGCATATCCTTCGAGCACAGTAGGAACGTAATTGACCATGACGTGCTCTCCTCCCCTGCTACCCGAACAGTGGTCATATAGATCTAAAAAAATTCAATGGGATTTTGCGACACATCAAACTTCTCCATGTTCACCGGTTGAAACCGTGGTAGCCAGTGAACTGCTCGAATGTTAGGCGAGAATGCCCGACATCCGGTAATAATATCATGATGCCTTCTTTGCGGGCAAGAAGGGTTGATGTCACCAGGTGATCGTACACGA
Source organism: Phyllostachys edulis (assembly GCA_036346405.1). Classification (NCBI taxonomy): domain Eukaryota; kingdom Viridiplantae; phylum Streptophyta; class Magnoliopsida; order Poales; family Poaceae; genus Phyllostachys; species Phyllostachys edulis. Next base: position 21,987,654 of record CM070558.1, read on the forward strand.
CGATACCCAGTGGCGAGTGGACCTAACCTACCATAGGTCTCAGTCCTACGAGGATAATAGTCCTCACATTCCATCTGATGTTGCATATTTCTAGGTAGAAGTGGTGAATGATCACCTCCCCTAGGAGCTTGTTGATCACCGAATGTCCGAAGAACTCTTCTTCGAGTGGAGTTGTGGTTAGGGGAGTGACTGGACCTGTTGTGGTACCGCTCTCCATGAGGGGAGTTATTCGAACGACTAGTGTTCGACGGAGTTGTCCTGGTATGACTACTAGAACGATGTCGGTGAGTTTGCTCAAGTCTGACCATTGCACCTCGAAGCCTTCATGCGATCTCTTCAGCGAAGATGTTATAGCCTGACGCTCGTCCAAGTTCTTGAGTTGAGTTCTTGATCATTTCATTTATACGTTGAAGTTCTTGAGCTTCCCCTAACCGATATTGAATGTGCCTAGGTAAAGTTCTCTGGGATGCAATTTTTGTCCTCTGGGTGGTCTCGGGATCATCCACATCTGAGTTTGCTTGAGTTTGCCTCAATGGAGAGCGATCACTTCTAGGATTTCTCCCACACTCACGAAAGTGGTGATCCTGTTCATCGCTGGAGGTGTCCTCGCCATCACTACGAGAGCGCGAAGTGAGTGAGCGATGGGAAGCATCCCCAGTCTAGCCTCTCGGAGAGAGATTTGGATCTGAGGGGAGGACAAAGAGCTCCTAGATATGATTTTCACTTGTGTCTGAGTCCTCCTGGCTTGAGGAGTAGTAGAACGACAACGCCTCGCGACTTTGAGCAATCCCCTCCAAGAAGGGGAATTCTATGTTATAACCGTCTCCAATCGAAGGTGAACTCTGTGAGGGTATGGTCGAATCCATGGGAAAAGCGACCTCGACCACAAACCTCGTTGGGGTAACCGAAGGGTGACGATCACCATATGCTGGTTGAGTCCCGTAATGATGGATTCTAGGACTTGCTGTGCCAGATCGGACGGCCTTAGACAGACTCGAATATTTGGAGGGAGAACCCTCGCTATGCTCTGTACTTGTCTTGGTGCAGTCCTGATTATGGTCGGATGGACCCATGCCCTCTGAGGAATCTGGTCCCTCATTTGGATGTAATGTTGTGGAGGAAAAGATCTCTCATCAACTCTGTTTGTGGCATGGTCTCCTAGATCTGGTGAAAAATCCCTAGAGGCAGCATTGCCATTGGACAAAATAATTCTCTACTCATACTCGTAGCAAGCATCCATGTCGAGTTCTGCGTAGTCTGCCAAATCGAACCAATTCTCCTCATTACACTCTCCTGCCATAAAAGCATTAGAGTTGAAAAAAAAAAAGAGAACTTGACAAAAAAAGAATCACCGGAAACTCCCCACAGACGGCGCCAACTATCGATGATCTAGTATCAATCTTACGAATGAATATTTGGGGGTCTCCTAGAATTAGAACCACACAGAGAAAGATACAGAGATTTAGACAGGTTCAGACCTTCTACGGAGAGAATAACAACATTACTCTTATGTTGATGTATTGACTAAGCTAATTACAATCAGGAAGAAAACTAATGCCTAATGTCTTCTCCTCCTCATCTGCCCCAATGTCCACTGACTTTTGCCTTTATATAGTGCATGAAGGGGTGGCTATTACTCTAGGCCAAGAGGTGCCTCAACATTTTATGTAATGCGCACATTGATGGAAGTTATTGTTAGAGAGATAACACCCCATGTCGCTTGACAGTTATCATCAGAGACAGATGCGCAATACATGCAGTTATCCTAGGGGATAATAGCATATATTAACAGCTCTATATTGATCTACACAACGTATAAGATTCCCTAGTTAATCAGGTCCACATGTTTATAGACTTTGCTGACTATAGGGTGGTCTTAATTGGCCTGGTCGTAGGAAGGCTTACGACCATAAGGTGGTAATAGAAAGGCTTATGACCATGAGATGGTCGTAGAACATCTTATGACCATACAGGGCGGTCGTAGGATGGTTTATAACCAATTATCTTAAGCTTCTCCCTTATGAACGATAAGGGGTATACTCAAGACTATCATGAGGATATTACTATCTATAATAACAATTACAGATAAACAATTTAATTAATTGAGGATTATTAGATCCTCATCATATGATATGGCAATGACATAGTAATGGAAAATGAACAATGTTGCATCATTTGCATTCATCATGTCAGGATTGCACGAGCCAGGGCGGTGAGTACTATCATGTAATTATTCTAGTGAGGTCGGTGAGTATTGTTACATGACTTTTCCGGAGTGCTCTAGATAAAAAAAACTACTTCAGTTGGGACTTCACGGGAGTGAAAGGTAGAGTGTATCATCGATGGGTGAACACTTCGCTATATCAGTATCAGCTGATTGAGTTGCATATGAGCATGAGCATAATGGAGCATTGCATACATGAGATGATATGATTGTTTGAGAATGGGCATAACACCAAATAAATGATTAATAATGATATGATTGATAAACTATTATTTATGGTTTTATTATGTACTTATTGAGTCTTGGACTTACTCTTGCTTTGTTATTGATTTTTAGGTGACCGTTGATAGTAATATGCATGCGATGGAGTAGCTCACAGGTATCACATGCAAAATAATGATGGGAAGTCATCATCGACCTAAGACCTAGTCAATTGCTCATGCATAGACTATACGAGACAACATAATGAAGGGGAATAATGCATTAAAGTAAACATGATATTTATGGAACACATAAATAGTAGCAAATGAGATGACAATGGAGACGGAGATAGATGATGGCGGTCATGGCCGTTGCTGACAAAGGAGAGGTCTGTGCGTGGGCTAGGGTCCACGCCGGTGTTGGGTGACAGCCCCTTCTTCCTCTTGCTTGAATCACATATGGAGGTGATGGAGATGTGTTCTTGGAAGTGCTAGGTCTGTCTATGAAGTTGTGGGGCAAGCTAGGGCCGGCTGCCTTCTTGGATGGCCTTAAATAACTACGGGTGCCCCCTCCCCCCACCCCCAACTTCTTCCAAATCTTGTGGAATCAAATCCCTTGATTGTTGGGTGGTTTTCATACTCTAGAAACCTTCCTTAAGTCACAAGGAACCTACCAAAATAAACCACGCTCGAATCGGCTTTGAAACGGGCTGTCCATGGCCATTTTCGTATGCCACTGGGTGTTATGGTTTGACGTGACCGTATCACTTCCCGGATTCTTCTCTGTCTAGTTGCTGTTGGACCCGGATTCCGAGAATCCAAATCCTCTGTGAAATCACTGTGCTATTCCCTGGATCAGTAGCTAGCACTTCACAATACACATTACTGAATCATTCATACAAGCGTGAACTGAAATATTAAATATTACAACCAACTGAGTGACATAGACCACGTCGGGTCGAGTTTTACAAAAGGGGCCGAGCAGGCCAAATGGATTACATCACATAAAAGCAACGTAAACTACAGCGGAAGCAAAAGGCGAGGTAGGGCTCATCTCACACAGGCAAGCGACTGGGGTGACCTGTGTACGACGAATATTAACCAAGGACTGGGTAATATCGGTTGTACACGGGTACCAACGAGTCTACTTAGACCGGGCGAGATCTAAACTATAGAACTATTCTACTCCTCGTCATATCCTTGTCCATCATCTTCTGGTCCATCGTAGTAGGCGTAGTCCCCTTCATCTTCATGATCTAGAGGGTTGGGGGGAGAAGTGAGAATGAGCACTACTACCGTGCTCGCGAGCCAACACACACAATGCAATAGTATACATGCAAGGTTTAATAAGGATGGCTCGGTTCTTTTATTTGCGAAAGCAAGTTTTGCAATATTGTAATTACAAAGCCTAAGACTTAGCAGTTTTAACAAATTTGCAGTTTTGAAAAAGAGAGTAATGTACAATAATTAGTTTAGTAGAGTTTCCATCCGGCGGAACTCTACCAATGCATTCTTTTTAATTGGGGCTGCCCCCAATGACCACACCCGCTGAGTTCGACGACTCAGGAGAAATCCAAAACAGGGCTAGGTGAGCCCTTCCACCATTTTTCCATTCCACCCACAAAGCTTTTTGAAATAGAACTAACTCAAGTTATGATCCCCATGTCCGCCTTTGACCGTAGGCGCGGCTGTTTAAACAGTTTAGACTCTGCAGAGGTTTGTACACTTTACCCACAAGAGATAGTCATACCCGTTACCCCACATGATTCCGTAGTCATGTAGTTGGGCGACCGTCACAGTAACTTTTCAAACTACCTTGCCCTTTCCGTAATCTCACCCATCTGGGGTTGCGCCCATACGTTCGCGAGGGATGTTGTATCCGCAGCGTGTGGCATAGTTGGACTACCCACGACGTTGGCAACTTCACCGAGTATCGGTGTCCCCGCTGTGGATGTACCACAAGCTTGCGCGTGCCATTACTCCACCAGTGAGACACATTCAGGGTTTAATAATTTTACTAAGCCAAGTTGCACTTTGCAGACTTGTGGTTGCACATGTTTAACACGGAGGTCGTGACAAGATTAAGTCCTTAGGGGTATCTGGGCGGTTCATTCCACAAGCCAACCAACCATGTGCTCCCTGAGCACCCACCACCTCACCATCCGCCCAGATAGAACTAGCAATTGGGGTTTTTGGGGAGTAAAACCAATTTATTTTCACAACCTTTAGCCAATGGACCACCAATGACTACCCAAAACATTTTATGTTTGAGGAAATGATGATTGGGGTATTTAATACCCCGGTACTTAAGCAAGACTAGCATGTCGCTTAAGTACAACCTATAACTAGTATTACCATATAGTTACTAAGGTGACATGGATTAATGGATTCAATTTATCAAGGATGGCATATTAAATTAATTAATCAACAAGTGGGAATTTAACTAGCTTAAGCTTTAACATACATTTGATAAAGAAATAAAGCATGCAATTTTGCTAATTTAAATTAATATAATTTGTATAAAATGTAGGATCAATATGGTCAAAGTATTGACTCACCTTGGTTAAAGGCTAGGGGATCTTGGTACTCTTGGTCTTGATCAACTTGAGGATCGCCAGCGTCTTCAAATCCTAATCGCGCGAGAATACCGGAAAAACACACAACGGCAAAGAGAGCAAATAAATACACAAGAATAAGCAAATGAACTCCAAATTAATCAAGTCCTATGCTATTAGCAAGATCTTGATTTAACAAATTTTTAGAAATTTATTTCATAATTTTTGGAGTTAAAACGGAGGAGATATGAATTATCAAAGATTAAATGGCTTAGAAAAAGAGAGAGAAAAAAAGATGTGGTCTACAACACAGGGTGGTGGACCGGGCTTATGGGCACAGGGGTGGCTGGTCCACGGGAATAGTGGAGCGCGGGGCCCACTTGGCAGCCAACGGAGGGCTCATGGCCTTATGACAGGTGGGGCCACCAATTCCCAATTTAATCCCCAATTTGCTCTCTGCTCTCATAGAGAAGGAACAGGGGAGGGCAGAGGAAATGTGCGGGCGGCATGTGCGGAGGCAGGCGTGGGCGGGTGGGCAGTGGGCGCGAGGTCGCGGGAGGTGGCGACCACTGGCGGGAGGTGGCGGCGGCTCGAGCGCGGAAGCGGGCGGCGCGAGGGCGATTAGCGGCGCGGCGGGCGGACGGCAAGTGAGGCGGTGGAGCTGCGCCGTGGCGAGGCGCGTCTGCGGCGTCGCATGGTGCGGGAGCCGGATGGGAGGTCGGCCGGCTCGGGCGACGGATTGCCCGGCGACGGCGGCCTCAGGGCGGAGAAGGAGAGGCGCGGCGGCGGGGCTGCTCGGCGACGGGGAAGGCGAGGGGAGGTGGGGATTAACTTCCTTGGGTCATGGGGCTCACGGTGACGCGGTCCCCCGGGTGTGGAGCTCACCGGAGTGGTGGCGAGGCGAGGAGGCGGCACGGCCGTCAACGGGAGCTCGGGCGGTGCTCTGCTCGGGGAACTTACTAGGACGAAGGGCGGCGTGGAAGCTCAAGTAGGGTGAAGGGGCCTTTATAGGGAGGCCACGGCGCGGGAGGACCGGGGTCGGTCCGAGCGCGGCCACAGGCGCTCGAGGCGCGACGACGCGTCTTGCGGTGCGGGGAGGCGCCGCGATGACGCGGCGGTTGGGCGGCTCTGCGGTCGCGGGCGGCGTGTGCGTGACGCTTGGCGCATGGCGCGCACAGAGCGAGCAAGTGGTGACGTGCTTGGGCAGCGACAAGACGGAACGACGAGCGGGAGACTCGGCTTTGGAGCTGCAGCGTGCGGCGCGGGTCTTCCAGGACGGCAAAGCGGCGACCACTGTGGCGACGTCGAGCCTGCTGCGAAGAGGACGGGTTGGTCTTGGCGTGACCATGCCGAGTAGGTGGCGGCAGGGGAGCGGTGAGGCGCGCTTGGCATAGCGGGCGTCGACCGCCACGGAAAAAGCAAAGAAGAAGATGATGCAAGGCGCGCAGGGAGAGAAAGAGGAGGGGGGGCCTGGGAGGTAAGTCCCCAAAAATGGATGTTACAGTTGCTGCGCGCAGAATTCTTTCGGAGGCCATAATATTCTCATACGAAGTCTGATTGAGGCAATCCAATAGTCGAAATCATAGCTCTCGACGAGATCTATAACTTTTGAGATGTGGAGATTTTTATTTTAGATCATCTAGTGCCCAAGCTTGAATCATTTCATCGTGATTCATCTATAGGAGTTCCAAGACACATTTATTCTGCATAAGAATAAATAAAAACTAATAATATATTATGTTATAATGAATTATGCAATAGTACGAGTTTATGCGAAAATGGCATATAAAGTGTCCACGGAAGAGCAAAAATGAAGCACTATATATTAAAAACATGATAATAAATAATTCACTTTTGAGTGTTATCACTTGGCAGAAGTGTTTTCGCAATTTTCCAGTTAAGTGGTGTGGGGTGATCCCACCTACATCCTAGCCTTCGAGGGGAGATCAGACGCAAGAGGTCGCTTGTTGCACCAGTAAGCTCTATTTCACTACATATATTGCCTTTGCCCTCACAGAAAGTCGAAAGCACAAGGATTAAGTACATTGTTCGTCTCTTAACTCATGTCCTAGTTTAATTTTCGTCCCTGAATTATAATACCGGATAAAACGCGTCCTCGCACTGTCAATACCGTGCAAAAGATACCCCTGCATCTGTTTTAAAGCAGTTTTGACCGAGTATTTGACCTACGTGGCCTTCCACAGTATTGACACGTGGTACGAAACAGCTCTAAAAAAAAGAATAAATGACAGTTTTTGCACGGTATTGACAGTACGAGGACGTGTTTTATCCGGTATTACAATTCAGGGACAAAAATTAAACTAGAGAAGAGTTCAGAAACGAACAATGTACTTAATCCAAAGCACAAACCGTTGTACCTATAACCCCAATCACACCTGTTGGTGATGCGTCGGGATTTGGGTGACTGAGTTATTTAGCGCAGGATGATGCTATGTATTTTCATTGTATTTGGATGTATTTTGCTACTGTGTGGTACTCTGGTGGTGGGGAAAAGGTTAATGTGCACAGTGACTTGGGGAATATTTTTGGCCACTGGACAAGGAAGAAAATTATCTGGGAGAGGGCCTTGGAATGTGAGGTTTAGGGCCCTCCCCAAATTTCTCCACGTGTCCACTAATATTGAAGAGAACACTAATTCTCTCCCATCAATGGTGAAGGCTAATTTCACCATTGCCGCTCAGCTTCTCGGTGGCGACACGCGACTGCTTCTTCGGCGTCGCTTCCTCTTCGCTGGCCCAGCTCTCTCTCCTCCCTCGCTCTCCAGGCCCCACCTGTCAGCCCTTGAAATGTGAGGTTTAGGGCTTGTTTGAGAATCAGGGAAAACATTCGCAGGGAGGGAAATCTCGAGCGGGATTTTTGGTAGCACATGAGATCTCGATGGAGCTATATCTCCCGGAGGAATTTTTCCCCTACTCATTTGGAAGAACAGGGATCCCACCTCATTTTTCTCCCGAAAGTTCCTCCTTCCCTCGTCAGATCCGGCCTCTCCCCCATTCCTCTCCGGCTTTCCACTGGCAATCCCACCACTCCTTGCCGCCACAGTCGGCTAGAGCCACCGCCACCTCCCTCGTCAATCACCTCCCTCCATGACCGCGTGGAAGGACAAGGACCTCGCTCGGCCTCCCCATCTCCGACTACTCCCTCCGCTATCTAGGCGGATCTAACGAAGCGGCAAAACGCACAGATAGAAAAGGAGGAAGAATATCTCGCCGCACTCTGCGACCGCGACCTCCCCGATGGCATCTCAGAACCCCAAGCCCACACAAGCACCAATCGCCACCGCGCCGCCGCCGGTCAGTCACCACTCCATCGTCATGGGGTAGGCGGCGGCACGGGCCCATGGTGGTCTGCACCAAGACCCGGGAGATCTTCATGCCGACACTCAGCTCCACCATGACGGAGGGGAAGATTGTCTCCTGGACCGCTGCCGATTGCGATGCCATCGTCGTCGTCAAGTCTGATAAGGCCGACATGGACGTCGAGACGTTCCACGACGGCATCGTCGCGGCCGTGCTCGTCCCCGCCGGCGAGTCCGCCCTCGTCGGTGCCCCCATCGTGCTGCTGGCTGAGTCAGAGGAGGTGTCACTCGCCATCGCCCAGGGCCAGGTGCTCTCCAAGGGATAGCTCTAGCAAGCCCCTCCTCCTTCGGATTCCGCCGCACCGTCACCGCCACCGTCCCCTCCCCCGCCAACTGGAGCGGCGGCTCCGGTGGCTGCTCCCGCACCAGTGGCCGCGGGGATGAAGGGCATTGCCATGCCACAGGCTAAGAAGCTGGCCAAGCAGCACAAGGTGGACCTTGCCAAGGTGATTGGCACCGGGCCAGTGGTGATGTCCGAGGAGAAGCGCAGCAACCGCGCCGAGAGGTGGTTGTTCTATCGAATCCACTGGAGATCGATTATGATTTCTCTCGAAGACAGCGTGGAATCTTTCCCGGCCTCGGGAGGCGATTATTTTTACCCCCGTGGGTTGGGGTGGATTAGCCCAGGATTTCCCCACCCGCCTCTCATCCAAATGGCAGTCTCAATTGGACCAGGGAATTTCTCCATGGGGGAATCTTTCCCTGGGAAATGGCAGGGATCCCTGTAGGGTTTGGAGTTCCCAAACGAGGCCTAAAGGGTTTATTCTCTTCTTTATTTGGTTGTTGAACTTGACAAGTGATATGCTGAACTTTGTTTTGGCCAGATGCTCTCTTCTTCATCACACACAAGCGGAACTTCTTCGCACATCATGGTTGTAAGGGTAATAGCTCACCGTCGCCGTATCTTAGACAAAAGAAAGCAGGGCCACAAGTTGCTTGCTAACCATCGAAGCAAGCGCGCATTTCATGTGCACGATCTGCCCAGCTACGTGCAATCTCAATGATATAGCAGCCGTCCTCATGAATTCTGACCGCAGATTCTTAACCGTGCACCATCGAAGAGTCAGTGTTCTTACTTTCTAAATTGCATGCTTTTGTTGACAAGTGCTAGTTTTGAAGCAATGCAACAAAGAAAAGACTAGAATGACAAATATATATATATGATCGTTTGAGTCTATGCTACATCTTTTAAGACTAATGAGCACACTCCCCAGTTCCTTGTATTAAAAGAAACTGACAAAACTTTTGTGTGCTATATGTTAATGCTGTGACCTCTATCTTTAGTGACTATTTTTGCTGCATGATATTTGCTGCAAGAAAGTAATTGGGAAAATATTGCTACTAGCTACCTACCAAACTGCACCAGCTTTCCAGGTACAACCATTGTCTTGTTTGATTCCCATTCACTATCAGTTTGCCATAAACTGATTAGAGCCTGTGTCAACTTATAATTTCTTGGGAAGGTGTTGATTTGGTCGGAACCGGTCCAGAAAGTTCGTGGATTGCAATTACAACTTATAAATAGTGCTTAGACCGGTTGAAATTTAATTACCATCTCCAACTAGTTCAACCAAAATCTACTAATTTCGAACATTTTTTTTGTAAGTTCGTGCATCACCGACTCGGCCAGAATCGATAAAATTCTAGTAAAAAAAAAGAAGGCAAAACCATCTATATACAATTGTAGATCACAATAAGTCAGCTGCAAATTGGGGATTTAATGTCCTGCTTCTAGTCAGTTTGGCACAGAAATGATTGGCTCCAATCCAAATTGTTAACCCTATTATTGTACATCATGGTTGTAACGGTAAGCTTCACCTGATCATAGACAAGAGAAAGACAATCGATCTAGGCCGGCATTTGGCCCGGTTGTATTCAACAGTGCCATCTATGATACTCAAATGCATGTTAATCCACAAGTTGCTTGCGAAGCGACCAAGCAAAGCAAACGTACGCTGAAGCACACTGGTGACAAGGGCGATCAATTGGTACATGATTGACATGGCAAGGGTGGGTTCCGTGCGCACCGTATGTGCAGCTACGATGCAACCTCAATGACAACGGACGACAGCATGAATGATGACTGTTGCTTCTCAGCCCCCACATCACCAAGATGATTGAAGGCGAGCGTGAGCTTGAGGGCGAGCACACTTGCCAGTTCCATTTATATTACTAAAAGAAACTGAAAAAACATATGTGTGCTAGGCAGTGGTGTGCTCCCTACCTTCAGCATTTTATTGCTACACGATGTTCAACAGAGCTGCACCCATGGTACTCAAACACATGTAAAGCCATAAGATGCTTGTGAAGCAATGGAGCAAATAAAGCATTGCTGCTGTTCTGCATTGTTTTTTAGCATGTATTTTGATTCCATAAATTCATCCAATTGATACAGGTCGACATGGCCTTGGTGATGGCAAGTCTGGATTCCATGCGCACAATATGACAACAGCCAGAGAGATTAAAAATGTCATTTGCTTCTCAGACCCAAGCCACCGAAAAGACAGTGGAATATGTCCTGTATGATCAGTTTTATTGTCTATGTTACAAGATGTAGGAGTTAAGAATGTGTAGTGTAGTTCATCACATACCTCAACCAGGAAAAAACAGCATTGGTAGTTTCCTCGATGCATCCTAATCCTATACTTCCAGAGTCTATAGACAAATGTGAGATTACTTTTGTGACAATTGCTTGCTTTGAGTGTAAGCTTGAGGGTTTCATTGCTGTGCCATGGACAAGTCTCTTATTATAAGAGTGGAATCGAGAAATGCTAGACTGATGTATATAGTCGTTGTTGGTCTCTAGTGCACATTGCCCAGCATTTGTATTAAAAGAAACTGAGATAAACTTCGATAGTTCGCTGTGCTATGTTAATGGTGTGATCTATATCTTTAGTACCTATTATTGCTGTACAGTAGTAAATGTATAATATCTGATGCACGAATGCAATTGGCCATATATGTTGCTCCTACCTACCACAGTACCACGGTTGCATGTACGGTTCAGAGCAAGCTTATCAATTTCATTTTGGTATTGTTCAGAATAGCCGAAACATGTCATACCGGCACCTAAAGTGGTAGACAATAGCCTCAATCCCGTAACGCCCTCAATACCGGTCATTCCGGTCCATTCCGGCCTATTCCGGCTATTCCGGTAATTCTGGTACCAGGCATAATTGATGTGACCACTCATTTCAATCAGCTCAGAAGGCCCAGTCCAATACTACTTCATTGGTAAGTGAAATTATGTTAGACTAGTATGCTAAACTATGATAAAACATATGAAGTTATGAACTCGTGTTGTATTATTTAACTACATACGACCTTTGTATTTATGAAGTCATTACCATGTGTCATTTATATTTTATGGTTATGTATTTGAAATGAGATTCAAAGTGAAATTATGTGTTCATATAATTACATATATATTTATGAATAAATATATATTATTATATTAAAATACGGAACGATACACCGAAGTGAATCGATACCGACGCATTCCATACCAAGAGGCAAACAAGAATAACCTCCGGAATAGAATTGACAACTATGGTTCAGAGTACTGAACTAGTCTCGGTTTATTCCTGATCTCTATAATGTCGCCAAAAAACAAGCAGAGACCGTGTGACCTTGCACAAATCGGTATATATTATAATAACACAGTTGTACATAATACTAGTTAGAAACAGGCCAGGATTTAATATCCTGTTTCTAATTGATTCGCCTGGGAATTTCCCAACTGATTTTGTTATTAACTACACAGTTGTAGATCATAGTTCTATCTTGCACGAATAAACTTCAAAACATATTTGCCCAAAGTCTTCGTGAGCTGGTATTCCATGATACTGAACTAAAGCGCGTGTTGATTAATCCACATGTTGCCTGTGAGTTGTGAAACAACGAAGCATTGAGAGAGTACGCATTACTTGCATATACTCCTTCCGTTTTTAAATACATGATGTTTGACCAAGCATGCAGTCAAATTTATATAACTTTGACTATTACTTTTTATATGATTTTGTTAGTAAAAATTACAAAATTATTATATTATGAAAATATTTATCATGACAAATCTAATGATACTATTCACTCATGATCAATCTAAATAGTTTTTCATATATTATTAGTCAAAGTTAGATAATTCACTACTAGAATCGCCTATTTTCCTGAGTGCCTAAAGTTTTCCCGAGTGTTTTGAATAAAACACTCGGTAACTTACCGAGTGCCTTATTAAACACCCGGAGAAGGAAAAAAACACTCGGTAAATAAAAATTCCCCGAGTGTCCAATAGGACACTCGGGAAACTTTGACGGGAGCAGGCGATCTCAACGGGGACAGCTAATTCCCCGAGTGTCGGGTCGTTACAGGCACTCGGGAGCAAAAAAAAAAAAGGTCACGCCATTCCCCCCCCCCCCGCCCGTTTTTTCGTCCCCAACACCGTTCTTCCCCATCGTCCTTCATCGCTGGTCGCGTCGCGCCCCCAATCCCAGCTGGCATTGCTCCCTCTCCTCTCCCCCACCGTGGCTGTCCTCCGCCGCCTCGCCTCCTCCGCCGCCTGCGTCGCCCCTCCTCCATCGCCCGCCGCCACCGCCTCCTCATCTGCCACCGCCTCCCTTGCCGCCGCCTCCCCTCGTCTCCTCCCCACGTCCCGCCGCGCCGCCCCCTCGTCTCCTCCCCACCTCCGCGACAGGCGCCACCTCCCCTCGTCTCCTCCCCACCTCCGCGACCGCGCCGCCTCCCCTCGTCTCCTCCCCACCTTCGCGATCGACGCCGCCTCCCCACCTCCGCGACCGGCGCCGCCTCCCCGTCCTCCTCTTCCTCCTCCACCGCCGCTGCCCTCCACCTCCCTCTCAGATCTGGACCCCGCCGCCCCCCCTCCCCCACCGCCTCCGCCTCCATCTCAGCCAACGCCGACGCCGCTGGCCTCCTCGTCTGCCGCCGCCACACCCGGCATCGACGTCCCGCCCCTCTTCCGCCGTCTGCGTCGTTCGTCTGCCGCACGCCTCCGTACCCGACAACGCCGTCAACCTCCTCCACAGTCTGCAAGGTACCTCTCCTGCAAGCATGTTGTGTGACAAGTCCAGTTCTATAATGTACCGCATTATACACATTGAAGTTGGAATGGTGCCAGATATCAAATTAGCATGAGGTTTGTCCAAATATTTTGCCTTTTATCCTTCCATTTTCATGACTGTTGTAATGCATGTTGGAAAATTGATGCTGTAAATTGTAATAAGTTCACAAATACGAGACATCTGGTTGCACATAATCTGACAAGTCATTGAATGGTTCCTCCAAATTAGCTAATGTATCATAGTGATAGTTTGCAAAAGGAAGAAGTCAGTACCATATCTCTTTCAAAACTCAAGCATATTAGATCTACTAGTATTTGTTGGATAATCAATAATCCACTGAAAATTTTCAGCTAAAAATATGACCAATAACTGTGCATTGCAAATGCATATGTCAAGTCAATCTGGTTCTGTTTAAACCATCCGTATTATAATGAAATTATGTTACAATCCGTCGACCGCTGTACAGAGTAGGAGGCAGGACATCTCTTTGAACGTGAATGAAATTCATAGTATCAGTTTCCCCTTGTTAATGTAGATATAAATATAAACTGGCATACCACATGCACTAATTCCATCTCAAGTACAAACTCTTAATTATATGTAGTGTACTTGGATGTGTGGTACACAAATCAACGTCTTGCACAAATACTATTGGAACTTCTTTGGACGCACATCAATTGTTGTTGTTATCTAGGAGCCCAGGACTCTCCTCTTGCACCAGGTTAAGTTGATGTTTTAATTATTCATATTAAATTGTCTTAACTTCATAAATTTCTGATTAAGCTTTATTAATTAAAGAAAAAATGGTGAAACTTTTTGGGGACCTAAACTACACAAAAATATTTTTGAAAGCTCGAAAATTAGGATGTTACATTTATACTATGGTCGCTCTCTTTTTTTCTATTTTATATGGAATTATGTAGTCTTTTTCTCCTTGGATCATGAACGTGGAGGCTTGTATGGGATACTATGATTTTCTATTGTATATGGAATTATGTAGTCTCTTTCTCCTTGGATCATTAATGTGGAGGCTTGTATGGGATACTCTGATTGTATAGAGGTCTATGAGTGAAATTAGAGAAAAACCCTGACTTTTGCCTGTGATTAACAAATCCCACCCGTAGGAGGACAACTGCATCATAGATACAGTTGGCTGTCACTGACGCCGTTGATGCCTAGCTATTTGCTTCCGAACAAGAGACATACATATAAAATATTTCTTACGTCTTTTGCTTATCGGTGTCGATTCCTTCCTTGTCATGGATTTTTTCCTTCCTTTGTGGGTTGGTATTGTGTTCGGACTTCTCTTATTGCATAATAAGGATTTATTATGTCAAACATGAACACAATTCAAAGCGCAACCGTAGATATGAACCGAGCGATTTATAATTGATTGGTCGATTGAATATATGGCTTAGATGTTTTCTATTCTATGAACTGAGCGGTTTATAATTGATTGGTCAATTGAATATATGGACTTCTCTTATTGCATAATAAGGATTTATTTGCATATGAACTATCCATATTCATGGAAATTTCATTGGCAATAAAAGGTTGGTTGCAAACTTACATTTTCTTAATTATGTACTGTAACATGTTTAATGAACTTGTCTTGCATGCTTCTACAGTTCCATGGATATATCTACCATTTGTTGGCATGTTGCCATGACATTTAAGTTGCTATCCTCTATGGATATTGTTGCTTACTTTGTTTTCAATACAGTCCCTAGTCAGTACATACTACAGTTCGCTTGATTGTTTTCGGGTACTTGCCTACAGTGCTGCCACCACCTCCTCAGCAGCCGCCGTCGCCATAGATCTCAATTCACTTGGCGCTTCCCCTCGCCGACTGCCTCCATCGACACACAACTGCAGCCATCTTCCCCACCGCAGCTCCCTCGGCTCCCTCAGCTCCAAGAAGTACTGTAAGGTAGTGGATAAGTGGATTGATATGCTGTCATTACAATGCTACATTAACGTGTTAATAAATAATGGTATTCATATATATTGAAAGAAAGTGTTTTTATGCTCCATTGATCATGTATATTGTCTTCATGTCAATCTGTTTTAGTGTACATATATAGGACACGCATCCTAGGGTAGCTTATAGCTAGCTCTATAGTTGTAATTTTTGTTTTGCATTAAAATATGTGTTATGTTTTGCACACTAGGATGGCTGAGGATCGTAGTTGGATGTACACTGGGCGTAGAGCGATGGGTGACTGTAGCCAAGAATGGATGTAAAAGTTGACAGATTTTGTGGATCGAGCACTTGCTAGGAGTAATGGACGGGGTGTTTTGTGCCCTTGTTCTCGTTGTTCGAACACACGGCCACAAATGAGGGCAACAATGATCGCACACCTGTGCAAGTACGGATTTAGGGCAGGTTATACCGTGTGGGTCTATCACGGTGAGTCACAACGTAGCAGATCAGATGTGCTAAGGGAAGAAACGGACGATGGCGGCCACAATGAGAGTAGAATAGAAGACATGCTAGATGATGTACATCATGCATATGGGCCACCTGTTGAGGAAGAACCGGAGCCAGCAACAAGGGCTTTCTTTGCTATGTTGTCCGCAGTGAGTCAACCACTTCATGGGCAAACACAGGTGTCCCAACTAGATGCCATCACACGACTACTTGCTGTCAAGTCTCAGTTCAGCACAAGCATTGCTTGCTTTGATACATTCTTAAGCGTGTTTAGCACCCTTCTCCCAGATGGTCACAAACTACCCGCTAACTTGTATGAGGCCAAGAAATTGATAAGCGCACTAAATATGCCATATGAGAAGATAGATGTTTGTCCAAATCATTGCATGCTATTTAGGAATGAGAATGTGGACAAAGATTACTGTGATAAGTGTGGTGAGTCTAGGTTTATTGAGGTTGACTCCGGTGATGGTCAGAAGAGGCAGCTTTCTATTGGCAGAAAAATACTTCGCTATCTACCATTTGTGCCATGAATCCAACGGTTATACATGTCTGAGGTTTCTACCAAACAAATGGTATGGCACAAGTATGGTCGTCGGTACCATAATGACAAGATGGTCCACCCATCTGACGGTGAAGCATGGAAGCAATTTGACCGAGACTATGTAGAGTTTGTCATGAGCCTCGGAACGCTCAATTGCAATTGCAACTGATGGGTTTAACCCATTTGGTATAGGGGCTGCGCCATACAATTGTTGGCCTGTGTTTGTCATTCCCCTTAACCTCCCACCCGGCGTTTGCATGCAGAAGCAGTACATATTCCTTTCCTTGATAATCCACGGTCACGAATACCTGGGGAAGAATATGAGTGTATTCATGGAGCCGGTGGTGGATGAATTGTTACATGCTTAGGAACAAGGCATAGTGACATATGATCGGGCATTGAAACAGAACTTCACCATGCGGATCGCGTACCACACATCCATGCATGACTTCCCGGCGTACAGGATATTCTGCGGGTGGTCTGTACATGGGAAGATGCCGTGCCCAATCTGTAGGGAGACGTTGTGTGGCTGTTGGCTAAAGCATGGTCGCAAGCACTCCTTCTTCGATTGTCATCGTTAATTTCTTCCAATTGACCATGAATTCAGAAGTGACACAACTGGATTTAGGGCCAATATTGTTTTCCGCAGTGGACCACCACGTCGTCTGGCAGGTGAGGAGGTTCGTGCACGGCTAGATGCTTTGAAGCCTCTTGATGATGGTGATGGGTTCGAGAAATATGGTGAGGAGCACAATTGGACTCACATTCCAAGTTTGTGGCGGCTGCCATACTTCCATAAGCTTATTCTTCCCCATAACATAGATGTAATGCATAATGAGAAGAATGTTGCAGAGGCCATATTTAGCACATTCTTTGACATTCCAGACAAGACGAAGGACAATGTGAAGGCTCGCCTTGATCAAGAGGAGCTTTGCAACAAGCTCTCTCTGAATATGATCCATAAGCCAGCTACTGGCAAGTGGGAGAAGCCAAGAGCTAGTTATTTCCTAACTAGGGTTCAGAGGAAGGAGATTTTGGAATGGTTTCAGATCCTAAAGTTTCCTGATGGGTATGCAGCAAATCTAAGAAGAGGAGTGAATTTAGCTACCATGCACATCAATGGCCTAAAGAGCCATGACTACCACATATTTATGGAACGCCTTTTGCCTGTGATGATCCGTGGCTACGTCCCCGAGTGTGTTTGGCAAGTGATGGCGGAGTTTAGCTTCTTTTATCGACAGCTATGTGCGAAAGAGATAGATCCCATGGTAATGTCAACTATGGAGCATGAAGTACCTGTGTTGCTTTGCAAGTTGGAAAAGATATTTCCACCGCTTCTTCAATCCAATGCAACATTTGATTCTCCATCTTCCTATGAAGCTTGGATGGGGGACGATGCAAAACCGTGGATGTATCTAATTGAGAGGAACAAAAGGAACTACGAGGCAAAGCAAAAAATCGATCGCGTGTTGAAGCATCCATAGCGAGGCGTATATAATTGAGAAAATTTCTCATTTCACATCAATATACTTTCTTCGACAATGTTCGACGGTGCACAATCAAACCTCACGATACAATATTGGCATCCTCAAAATAATTGCCAACTTAGCCTCTTTACGGAAGAGGTGACACTTCAGCGGTGGTACTCCCAATGTTTTATCGCGGGATGAGTGGTTGACTGTGATGTTGTATGTCTTTACCAACCTCTCCGAAGTGGATGATTACATTAGGTATGCAACAATTATTTTTTTCCAATAATTGATGCATGAGTGTTTTAATCTACTTGTCTTGTTGCCTATAGGGAATTTGTTAGGAGCGAGTGGAAGCAACATCGAGACCCATCCGAAAAACAAGTTGAGACCCTTCTTAGGAAGGGTCTTTGGGAATTGTAAACCTAATTTCCGACTTGGTTCTATCGTAAAGTAACTTCTCTATTAGCTAGTCCCCTTGCACATAATATTTACTAAGTAAAGAGGAACTAATACATGAAACCCATTCTATTTATGTTGTAGAGTTTGAAGGACAAGTCTATGAGCAAATGAATTGAGGCAAGTTGCTCAAGGATGCCACACTGGTGTTTGTCCTATAGTACATACGTTGTGAATGGGTATCGCTTCCAAACATCGACACATGAGAGGGAACGGCCTAATGCAACAACAATTAATAGTGGATTGGTGACTATAGGACAAGATGGGAGCAATACACCTGTTGAATACTATGGAGTAATTGAAGAAATAATTGAACTATATTTCCATGGTAGCAAACCTCTCAAACTTATGTTATTCAAATGTCATTGGTTCCATCCGCTTAGGGAGTCGACGGGATACATCACTTGGGTGGTTGAAGTTGCACATCAATCAATCCTACCAAGCAATGACCCATTTATTGTGGCTCGACAAGCCACCCAAGTATACTACATCCGCACTCCATGCAAAACTATGAGTAGTCTAGTGGATTGGTGGGTAGTACATAAGGTGCAACCATATGGTAAACTACCTACCCCTAGTGAGCAGGACTACAACATGGAGACCAACAATGGTGTTGACCTATTCTTTCAAGAAGATGGGCTACCAGGGACTTTTCAAATAATAATTAGGAAGAGGACGATCACATGGATGATATTCAAATCGATGCCGATGAGGTTGTAAACCAAGAGGACTTGGAACTATTTAATCGCTTAGACATTGATGGCAATCAAGGATGAGGTTGAGTCAACACCTCATGACAAAGGATTGATGACTTTTAGAGGGCCCATCTGCGGAGGATCCCATTGTAGACGACTACTTCTAAGCATGATCTTGTATGTCTTCCATCTATTTTCTTGCATGTTTTTAATTTTTGTATGAGCTTACTTGATTACGTTATATTACATTTTTCTATGAGCTTACTTGATTACGCTATATTACGTCTTTCTATGAGCTTACTTCATTGCGCTATATTAATTGATTTATTTTATTTTATTTCATTTCAGGACACCAAAAAATAAGTGGCGTCGAAGAGGCAGCATAGTCTAGTCGAGGCAGACGCTTGTTTTCTAAAGTGACAGCAACATGTGATAGAGGCAGAGGGGCAGCCGCGGCCACTCGAGGAGGCAGAGGGGCAGTCGCGGTCCCTCAAGGAGGCAGAGGGGCAGTCGCGGCCCCTCGAGGGGGCAGCGGGGGGTCTACCTCTAGTAGATCAGGCTCCTGTACCCCGCAGCCCTCGTGTGCTGATGAAGTGGAGGATGAGCACTGTGAGGCGGAGGGTGAGGAGGAAGAGCACCCTGAGGCGGAGGGTGAGGAGGATGAGCACCATGAGGTGGAGGGCAGTACTACAGCACAAGAATTTTGGTTGCAAGGACCTGCGAACTTGCCACGACGACCAACCCGAGAGGGGGAGAAGACTGTCATCGTTCCTGTTGGCGGCACGTAAGTAACTGTTTACACTTTCACTAATTTAGCCCACTTACTTGCATACCTCAAAAAAACTAATATGCAGGCAATGGCGAGAAGAAGGCGGGGGTGAGAAATGTAGACTTCCGAACAGCATAATTGGCATGTTGATTCGATGGCACTTCCCTGACTTGGTCACCTATAGAGGAAGGCGGGAGCCTGCATGGACATGGTGCCACTACAAGGCCGCTGAAGATACCGCCACCACTGAAGGAGAGGTTCCATTTGACAACTGTTTGCAGTGGATGGAGGAAAGTTTTTAGGTAAGTGACTGAATATTCAAATTTGCTTCTATGTTCTAGAAAATTGCTTCTATGTATCTAGTGGCATTTTAATAAAGGTCATTAAGCTCCAAACATTTGAATGCTATTGTTGAGCCTAGTTACTAATTAATAAAATGGCCACTTGATAAAATCGAATTAAGTTAATGAAAATTGTACCATTGTATACAATGCTTGGATATATTGTACATATTACAAATCTTTAATTAGTTGTGGTCTTTAATTAGTTATGGTCTATAGGACTGCATTAGTACCTACTTAATTTGTTTGTTTTCACTCAATTCTCAATAAACAAAACATACTAATAGTAAAATATGTTGGTTTATCAATGAAGATGTTAAAGAAAGCATCCTCGTATTTAATATATCGTGTTTATTTATATTCACCCTTTAAAATTGTATATGCTTATCAAGAGTCTGTTTTCACACATTCTTTTTGCGAATGTATGTCTGAGCATTATTAATTACTTGGATGCTGGTATTTTACTACATTGGTATGCACAAAGGCTAATCTGTTGGGAGGGCAGAAAGATAAACTTTTAAAGATAAACTGGATATTGTTTTATCATCAAATCATCTTCAATATAGATCTGTTAGGAGGGCAGAAAGATAAACTGTTCAAGTATAATATACTTTGTCATGTAGTGAACTCAGGCTTTATAAAGTATCAAAATAAAGAGTGTTTGACCCGAAAACTAGATACATCAATATTGGATCAGGATCTTTTGGATGTTTAGTAGCCAAGTAATAAATGTCAACTAACTTAATCATCTTATTCTTTATCAATTCCTTTTCACTTTCATCAACTTCATCTATTTTCATGAATTCATCAAATAGCTGTCTTTCAAGTTGGGATTCATCAAAATCCTGAGGTCTCTTTTGTTGGGTCTTTTTTGGTGTAATTACTTGAACCCACAGTTTTTGAGGCTTGAAGTGCTCTAGTAACTGGAAAGACCACACCAGATTTTAGTTTTATCTAAGTTTCAATGCTACCACGCCAGATTTGGCATGCTATAGCTCATGGTTTACAAGAAATTTTACTTAGATATATGCTTCAAAGAATTGGTCTAGATTTGCAAAAATTGTTCTGTGGTGCAATTTTGACATACTATAGCTCATGGTTTCATGCAAAATTTCTTGGAACTTCATTTTGGTTTCAGCAGCAGATGTATTATAGCATAGTTCACGGTTTTTAGGCAATTTTAGTTTTGTCTATGTTTCAAAATTTCAACACCAGATTTAATTGATGACTTGGAGGTCTGTGATTGCAACTTATGCCTTGAGTAATACATTAGCAACAAAGGTATAATCTTACACATTTATTTGTTTCCAATATATCTTTGGATTGTAGTGGTGGTTTAGATGCTTGTTGAGGGACGTGAAGTCGATTCTAGGAGAGTGCTGCGTAATTGTGATAAGAAGCTGATCCCACAGATGATCTACGAAGCACGCATCCAAGCGGTGATCTGTTACTACACACAAGTCCTTAGACAACAAATTTGTAGGGCCGAGGCTTGCCAAACGCATATCACTTTAGACGAGTACATGCAGGTAACCAACTGTACAAACGATGTCCTTGATTACAATCAATTCTAGTTTATTCATATTTAACACTTGGTTAATTTAGGCAATACCTTGGTGGGCCCTTAAGTGTGAAGATGCATGGCAGCAGATTGCCCAAGAGAGGTGGTGCAACGAATGATGGTTAGAGGACTCTCGTGCTGCTAGGGAGCGGAGATTGTTGATGGACGAGGCAGCACATCGTCAAGGCAGCTCCTCCATGGCTCGTTACAAGAAGAACCTGGTACGTCAACATGTTCATATTGATTGTATGTTGCAGATACATATTTATTGACCGCCGTGGTTTTTTTGGGTGCAGGAAAAGAAGAAGTAGAGGCCTGTCTCCGATATAGAGGCATATGTAGAAGCTAGGAGGGGTGATCAGGAGGGCACCTTGTGCACCAACCAGTAGCAATAATGAGAACTTGGTACGATTTCTGATCATTTTGTCCCTGTTGATTTTTGCTCCCTGATGATTTTGTCCAACAGGCTTCATATACTCAACATGTTCATATTGATTGTATGTTGCAGATACATATTTATTGACCGCCGTGGTTTTTTTGGGTGCAGGAAAAGAAGAAGCAGAGGCCTATCTCCGATATAGAGGCATATGTAGAAGCTAGGAGGGGTGATCAGGAGGGCACCTTGTGCGACCAAATAGCAAACAAGAGAACTTGGTACGATTTCTGATCATTTTGTCCCTGTTGATTTTCGCTCCCTGATGATTTTGTCCAACAGGCTTCATATACTGACGCTGCTAAGGAGATTCATGGCCCGGACTACGACGTCATGAATTCACCACTAGACACGACTGCTATGTACAAGGCTAGAAAGGGGAAGAAACATGGTCGTTTCTTCATGGGTGCCGGCTACATTAGCACACCGATAACCCTCTCGGAGGTCCGATCCACGAGTGCGCATGAAGTACACCTTCAAAGTCGACCGCGACCATCACATGGGATCGAGTCTTAGGTTTTTAGGTTTCAGAGCTTCAGGCGCAGCTGCGATAGGAAATTGAGGCTAGGCAGCGGTTGGAGCGAATGCTCCTGCAGGTTAGTTGGAGCGTGGTAGTACAATAACAAAGTAATATTCAATATATATATATATATATATATATATATATATTCGTACTTGGCTAATGTACGGCAATGTGCAAACAAATATGTAGGCACTCGGGACCAGGACTCGACTTAATGGCCCTCCGCCGGGGGAACCACTGCCTAACTTATCCGCTCGGTTAGTAATCGCATCTTGATTATTATATTGTTAGTCTCTTATGAGTGCTTGATTCAGAAGACATTGAAATGACATGCAATGTAATTATTGGTCACTACTGCAAATTTCTTAAAATGCGATTTCTTATGAAAATGTAGGGAATGATAGGATCAGTTGCTTCTACTGCTAATGCTGAAGATCCTGGTGCTAATGTTGAAGATCATGTGAATCGTCCATCGCCGAGAGGCCACCACCAGTGCTTGCTATTTTCATGATCTACTAAAAGGATACCAATATTAGAAAACATTCACAATCAGTGCTTGCTAAAAAATGGATAAAATGGCTACATATATAACTAATTCACTATATCTATATCATAAATTCTTTTGAAATGTGTCAACATATAATAATTTGTATGTACACTCCTTTCTATGAATTTGATGATAAGTGCTTGAGACATAAATGTTGATCAGTAGTTCACAATGACAAAATATTGAGAGTTGGAGTTTAACATTTTTAGCACCTGTGCTTTTCATGTTCTATATTGTTAGGTGCTAATAAGCATGTCAACATATGAATTTGCCAGAGCTTTTAAAAGGTACATCATACAAGTGGATACCATACATGTAATTATATATCTAACAAAATATCACTCCTCGCACCTCTTAATTAATTCCATATATAATTTCAGCTCATTCCTTTTTACAGTAGTACATCATTATACTAAAATTTCTCTTGCATGTGTCTTTGTAGATGACATAAGTAAATGATCAATTAGGCCACAAGCTAGTGGCCCACACCCGAGCATGCCATTAATCGATTTGCCATGTTATTAGGTTGCTCATCATGATTTAAAGGAATCTTTTGCTTTGTCAATAGTTTGGTTAATTATCTTTTCATGTAATATTAATTCCTAACTTTTGTTGTAAGATGGCACTAATATTAAGTTTTGCTCTATCTCGCAGAACTCTTAAAATGATGCTTTTGTGCCTGTAAGATTGAAGCGAGAAATTATGTGCATGCAAATGGTTGCGATGATACTTGCTTTTGTTTGATGTATATAAGACTATGAAATTACTATTTGGAACTGTTATATGTATCATGCCTTATGCTTACATTTTCGAACTTGAACTTGAATGTTGCGAGCTCGGGAACTGTTATCATGTCTTTTGTTCGATCTATACATATCTATACATATATTGTGGAATGGATGGATGGATGGATTATTTGATTGCTGTGGAATGGATGGATGGATTATTTGATTGCTGTGGAATGGATTTTTCTTGAATTTGTGAAAAATGGGGTTCTACTGTTTTGTCGATTTCCCGAGTGTCAAACCTTTCCCGAGTGTCGACACTTGGGAAATCGACCAAAATCTTTCCTGAGTGTCGACAGTCGGGAAAAGTTGACCCGTGGCAATTTCCTGTGGGATTCGTTGGAAGCTTTCTCTAGTGTCGTTATCGCCATGCACTCAGGAAAAATAGTCAGGTGTCAATTTTCCTTGGTTTCGTTCGTCAAACGTTGGAAACATTCCCGAGTATTTCTTCAGCGTATTCCCGAGTGTCAACACTCGGTAAAGATTTCCATTACGGGTGGAGAAGCCGTTTAGCAGGGTTTTCTCCCGAGTGTTGGAGTTTCCCGAGTGTATATGTATACACTCGGGAAAATATTTTTATCCCGACTAATCTATCCCGAGTGCTGTTTCCCGAGTGTTACACTCGGGAAAGATCTCTCCCAAGTGTTTGGCCTCATTTCCCGAGTGTTTTTGGCACTCAGGAAACATCCTGTTTCTGGTAGTGTAGGTTTGACTGTACGCTTGGTCAAACGTCATGTATTTAAGAACGGAGGGAGTATATAGATTATGCACTCTTCACTGATCTTAGCATTTTTTTAATTCTGCACGACAGTTCAGAAAATATTTGTTCGCCGCGTATGCCAATCAACGATGGTGGACGGTCACGCCACTCGTATTCACCATGACATAGACAACATGAATGCCTGATTGTTGTTTCTCATCTTTGCATCACCGAAGAGGTATCAGAACAGCTGGTCCTGTGCGAATACTGTATTGTTAAAAGAAAAACAACTAGTGTATCTCGGTTATGATTTACGAGCACGGTACAGTTGATCACATATACCTCAAGCGCAAATAGACAACACGGTATATTTTGCTGATGCATCCCAATCCTATACTCCCAAAACACATAGACAGCGTGCTGGGATTAAGTTGGTGATGGATTGTGTGCTTCCTTTACTGACAAATGCTTGCTGTCGGTGTGAGATTTAGGCTTTCGTGTCATTGTATCGCGGGCATGCCTCTTGCAATACAGAGCAGCATTGAAATGGCTAGATTTATATATGCATGGTTGTGGTTGTTTTCAGTGCTACATAAATGATGTGTCGGTGTGAGATTTAGGCTTTCGTGTCATTGTATCGCGGGCATGCCTCTTGCAATACAGAGCAGCATTGAAATGGCTAGATTTATATATGCATGGTTGTGGTTGTTTTCAGTGCTACATAAATGATGTGATCTGTGTCTTCAATGTATGTTATTGCTGCACTGTCGTGAGTGTGTGTAAGTATTCCTGCACTTAAATAGTATGTTGCTCCCAGCTAACAGTACACGTCTATTGAACGCAAGGAAATAAAAGTATATAAATACGGGGAAAAACGAAGGCAAAGAATATCATGTATATACTAGAATCCTATAGAAATTGAAATCGTACATAGAAATGATTTCAAATATGTATTTGGATGTCTCGCTGAAAAGTATGGAAATCTCTTCAATGGAGAGGGAGGAGTGGATAAGGTAGAGATCTCGAATGAAACGTGTTTCACCTTATGTTTGAGTCAAATATATGTTTGAATACCTTCCAAATGAATAGGAATTATTTTTTAGATCAGTGCATATTATCGCTGCACTATATGATTTTTTTTTGAAGTTGTCAAACATACCAAGCAAGAAAAAAAAATTAAGCCGTCATACATGTCTTTCCTCTTATGTGTTTGCATTAATTAGGTGGTCTCACGAGGAGGGAGTCCTGTGTCGGTTGGGTCGACCTCGGTGCACCGTGCAGCTGAGAAGCCCCCACGGAGAACTGGGTGTCACGCGGGTCCATGAAGAAGTTCTCGAGGTGTGTCGATAGGTGTGCCTCGTCATGCGACAATGAATCATCGTCCCAAGTCATTTATGTGAAGCATAACGTTACACACGTAATCATAGCAAAAACCACGAAAAAGGACGTTACGCAAGCAAGCAGGCTGGTCATACCTGGTGGCATGAAGCCGTGCCCCGATGACTCTGCGTACTCCTGGCCTGCATGCTGGTGGAGCACAGGACCTGCAAGAGAAGATTGTCATTAGTAACTTGTGCGGTTCGAAATAAAGAAGTGGAAGTGAATGTCTCATGCTTACCTCGTAAATGTCCAACGGTGCTCCCACCACGGTGCCACGATGACACGCCCGCCACGTCTGGGGCAGGAGCTCATGGCTGTGAACCATCTCGGCTGACCCCTCGTCCTCGCACTGGTCGGTCCACCGGGTCCCTCGGCGTGTGAAATGTCACAATCTGGATGCCTCATCTCACGGCCACCATGATCTGCTGCAGGACCCATCTGGTGTCCTACAGCATCATCTGCTGCGCGGAGGCTGCCAACTCGAGAACCTCCCGGTGTAGATCCGTCTGCACAAGTAATGAACAAGTTGGAAACCTAAATCTGGAAAATTAAATATGAATTAAGGACCATTCAATATGTACGGAGCGGCGGAAAGCGGAGTCCGGCTGGGCCAGGTACGTGTCGAACGTCGCAGCCTCGTGTCGTGGTGGGTCGACCATGACTCGGACACAGCGAAGCCTCGTTCGACTAGCGTACCACTCCATGTACTCCTCGTATGTCTCGAGGTCGTAGGGATCATCTGTACACTGGATGAGGTCGTCGTACGCACCGCTCCAAGCCTCAACCAAAGGGGACATCTTGTCCAACCAGGACATCGTGCGGCGTACTCCCTTCCTAGTGTACCTGTGGACGGCAAGACAATTATTTGGTCGACACGGAATGCACATTGTAGAAAGAAGTAAAGCGTGAATTTACGCGTGGATGTGCACCTGACACCGCGTCCCCCTAGAAATTTGAGACCTCTGTCGCAGATCGAGTGGGCGCATAAGACCCCGTGCTCGGTACTCCTCCACAAAAACATCATGCACCAAGGCCCTCCGCGTGTACCAGTACACGTAGTCTCGCGTGCACAGGCTCGATAGTCATTTAGGCGCACGCGTGTTCACCCTCTCCTGAGTGTATTGTGTCTAGATGATGCGGTCATCCGTCAGTTGATCGAACATCGCAACGTATTTTGGGTAGGACCCCTGCGAAGTGATCGGCGTGAAGGTGGCCTCTAGAATAGAACACCAGAAACTTAGCACACGAAATTGTGATTCCAATACGAAAAATAATAAATGATCATGAAACTAACCCATCGGCAACACCACACTGTGCCCATGGTCGGTCGGTCCACGTCGTCGCCCTGGGCGTACAAGCTGACCACGTATGCTCCTAAGTCCAACTGTGATCATCCGATCTGAAAGCGCTCGAAGGATCACAGCTGCAGAAGTAGCGGGCATCCGGAGAGGATGGAGCTATCCTAAGCACGGTGGCACGCATCGCACAGTGCGCGGTACGTTGTGCACAGTACGACCGGACCCCAGCGTAGGGGGGATTTCATCCACCGGCAAGTCCGCTAGCTCACGTGCGTGCCAGACGTAGTGCTTGTTGACACTGTCGCCATGGGACCCTAGAAACATGACCCACTCGAACAGCCACAACAGGTAGGCCTCGAAGTGCCTCCTAACAATAACGTCCCCTACGTTCTACACCATACGCTCGGGCTGCAAGAAGACATTTACACGTCAGCAAGGTTCACATATAAATTGATGCGAGATGACAATAGTTACAAATACTTACATAGAACTGGCAGATCCACCTCAACATCGGCCCGTGCGGGTTGCTGAACTCCGTGTTCCCACTGCCCGGTGGCAGCACAACGTGGAACCTCGCTAGGAGGTCCGTGCGCCACGTGGCCGAGATGTCGTATGCCGCCATGGGGGAGCCTATGCAGGGCAACCCAATTAGGAAGCTCATGTCCTGGAGCGTCGGCACCATCTCCCTACACGGAAGGTGGAACGTGTGCGTCTCTAGCCTCCAGCGATCAACCAGTGCCGCCAGTAGGGCCCAGTCATATGGAAAACGCCTAGATGTATGATCAGGACCGCAGTCCTAGTCGTCCTCCCACGTTGCCTCCACCATCCTCGCTAGTGGAAGGAGGCCTGCCACTCTCAACCTGCGTCAAAAGGATTAAGAACAAACGTGACTGCATGCAAAGTAGTTAGACCGCGATTGAATGCATAATGGTCAGAACTACACGTACCTCAGAACCCAGTCTGGGTGTAGCTTCTAGGCCCTGATGGGCGTGCGCAGCCGCAATGCGCTAAGCTCAATCGGCGCCTCGCCCTCCGAGGGGAGCACAGTACTGAGGCGGCTACGGTGACGCGCGTTAATCACTGGGTCAAGCAACTCGTAGTGGCCTACGTCCGCCATACCTACAAATTAAGTGCATGCATTATAAAGACTACGAAACATGTACAAAAACCAAAATTCCTACTTTAAAAATATTTTTCGGCGTTAACAGAATAATTATCACACAAAAATGTAAACCTAATTTAGGCTACTCAGCAATTTAAACAGAATTGTAATAAGATCTAACAATTTAGAGGATATTTTTAGATATTTTCCAAGTGCAAATATAAACAATAAACAAAGTTATTCCTATTTACCTAGTTTCGTAGTTTAAAATTAAATTTTGACATTAACAATATAATTACCACGCACAAATGGGAAGCTAAATAAAGCTGAGATTATTTTTTACATATTTCTAATAGTCGTCTTCCTATTTCTGCTGATTTATCCTAAATCGTTCGACTGTTGTAACATTCATAATATGTGTAAGACGAACTGCACTATACATAGCTCAAATAATGTAGTACATAATTTGACTATAATTATCTAATCTACTTAATTCTATGTCACTATTCTACTTAATTCTAGTCGCTATTCTACTGAATTCTATGTCGCTATGTCGCTATTCTACTTAATTCTATGTACTTAATTCTACTTGGTATTCTACTCGCTACAGCTCAAATGATGTACTTAATTCTACATAATTTGACATAATATACAAAGTTGAAAAAATTGTACCTACAAGATGGCCAGCCCACCGGATCTGATAATATGTCAATCTCTCTCCTCCGCGACGAACGAGCAGAGCTTCGCTACCTTTCTTTTCTTTCTCTCATCCTCTCTTTTGTTTTTTTTTTAGAATTAAAATGTGTTTTGGAGGAATTTTTTGGGGATTTTATAGATGGTATCCTATCGCTAGTTGAACTGGCAACAGGAAGCTATCGTTCGCTTGATTCAATGGCGACAAGAAGAGATTGGTTTACATTGCCGATTCAATGGCGACAAGAAGATCGATTTACATTGCGCTTAATGGCGATGTAGCCTGACCCGACTGAAGAGAAGAGGGTCCTCGCCGCCGCTTGATTGGCGATAGGTAGCTGTCGCCAATTGAACTGGCGACAGAAACTTATTTTTGTAATTTTTTGATATCCTCGCCCTATAAGTACATGGACCAGACCCCTGCCCATTCCCATTTCGATCGCCACTGTAGTGCCGAGGGTAATCGCCGCCGACAGAGAGTGAAGGGAGGAGAAGAAGAGGAGAAAGGGAGGAGAAAGAGGAATATTTGGTTTTTTTGTCGTGAGCTCCGAGCCTAACAATCTATAACCCTTTAGAGCATCTGCAATGTACGTGCTTAGCTGGTTCAAATGGCTAGATTTAATGCTAGGAACCGATTCCACACATTGGAAGCTGCCGATTCCGAAGCAAAACTACTCTAGGAACCGATGCAAATTTTGCATCCGAATGCAAGTGAATAGAATAATATTTTTCATTGGGTGGTTAGCATATGCATTAAGTTCTGTTTGAGGGAAGGAAATGGAGAGAGAGAGCGGTTGAGAGAGATTTTATTTCTTTTCTTATTTTTTTTAATAAGTTGTCGGTCACAGTTAAGAGTAAGAATCTGATCAATACATTGGGGGAAAAATGATTAGTTCTTTGAATGCTTATGTGGCATCTCTTTGAATCTGCATCGGTTCAATACACTAGAGATGCTCTTATGTTGCTATAAATTAATCGCTAATCAATTTAAGTATATTTAGTAAATAGGAAGCCCATTGCGCCACCGACAGAGAGGGAAGGGAGGAGAAGGCGAGGATTCTCGAGAGATATTAGGTATTTTCATCGTGAGCTCCGAGGGTAACGATCTATAACCCTTTATGTTTGCTATAAATTAATCGCTAATCAATTTAAGTATGTTTGGTAAATAGGAAGAGTAAGTACTTGCGGTTTATTAATCTAATTTGACACTAATTTGTTACATGCGTAGCGTAGATGGACCGAAACTGGATGTACGGTGTGAACCGTGTGAGTCAAGAGTACATTAATGGTGTGGTTGCTTTTAGAAGAGCCGCCGAGCAGGATATGTTGAAGAAGGGGATAAATTTTATGTACTGTCCATGCATTGATTGCGGTAATCTGAAAATGTTTAACAACTCGGCGCAGATCGAAGCGCACTTGATTCGAAGGGGTTTCAAAAAAGGGTATACATGTTGGACCAGTCACGGTGAAGAGCAGATTATACCGAAAGTTAATAATGACGACATTGCCGAGGAAGTCAACGATATACCGGATGTGGACTGTGCTTTTAATGAGGATAGGTGGCACGATGACAAACCGGATCAGATGCTACGCGATGCAGAAGAGAACTACAGTGAGAGAGAGTTTTGTAAATTCGAGTGCTTAAGGGAGGACTCGGTGAGACCTTTGTTCCCTAGCTGCAAGCCGGAATACAGAAGGTTGTCAACCGTGCTTGAACTGCTGAAATTGAAGGCAAGCAATGGTTGGTCCAATAAGAGTTTCACAGCGTTGTTAGGTCTCCTAGCGGACATCCTTCTGGAGGGAAAAGTGTTTCCCAGCACCACCTACCAAGCAAAGAAGTTTATTTGTCCATTGGGAATAGAAGTAGAAAGAATACATGCATGTCCGAACGATTGTATCCTCTACCGTAAAGAGTATGCAGACATGCATGTATGTCCCGTGTGCAAAGCATCCCGATACAAGCGTCAGAATATTGCTAAGGTGAAGCAAGGACCTCCTGCTAAGATGTTGTGGTATCTGCCTGTGATCCCACGTTTGAAGTGTTTATTTGCGAACCCAAAGGAGGCAAGATTGCTGCGTTGGCACTCGGAGGAGCGTAAGAGAGATAGAAAGCTAAGATACCCTGCTGATTCTGCTCGGTGGAGAAACTTCGATCGAGCTTGAAGAGTTCAAAAGGAACCGAGGAACATAAGGTTAGGGTTGAGTACGGATGGAATGAATCCTTTCGGTAACATGAGCAACCAACATAGCACCTGGCCCGTGAATCTATGTATGCACAACCTTCCTCCTTGGGTGTGTATGAAGCAAAAGTACATTTTGATGTCACTACTTATCCAAGGGCGAAGCAACTTGGGAATGATATTGATGTGTACCTAGCACCATTCTTTGGAAGATCTTGTGACTTTGTGGAGCGAAGGTGCAGGTATGGGATGCGATAAAGCGAGAGAACATCACTTTACGCGCCATGTTGTTTTGCACCATCAATGATTTTCCTTCCTTGGTAAACTGTCAAGACTTCGGTAAAAGGAGCCAAAGCTTGTCCGCACTACTTAGATGCTACAGAGAGTGTATGGCTGAACAACTCGCGTAAAACTGTGTATATACGTCACCGTAGGTTCCTTCCCAAGAGTCACCCATACCGCAAGATGAAGAAACAATTTGACAGAAATAAGGAGGAATTCGACGGAAATAAGGAGGACGGTTCAGCTCCAAAGGCTTTTAGAGGGAAAGAGGTCTATGATATGGTTAAGGATATCGATGTTGTGCTTGGGAAGGGATGTAAATTAAGAACCTGTCAGAAGAACATCTGGAAGAAGCGGTCAATTTTTTGGGACTTGCATTATTGGGAGCACTTAGAAGTTCACCACTACATGGACGTCATGCACATGGAGAAGAATGTATGTGATAGCTTGATTGGTCTCTTACTGAACATTAGTGGCAAAACAAAGGATGGTGTTAATGCACGGCGTGACTTGGTCGATATGAACATAAGGACCGAGTTAGCATCGAAGAGACCGATCTGAGGAACGCATTTACCTTCTGACTTGCTACACTCTGTCCAAGGCTAAGAGAAATGAACTGTGCCAGAGCTTGCATGGTGTGAAAGCCTCGTCTGGTTACTCCGCTAACATTAAGAAACTTGTTTCTATGCAAGATTTGAAATTAATTGGTATGAAGTCTCATGATTGTCATGTGCTGATGACACAAATGCTTCCTGTTGCAATTAGGAGTATCTTGCCGAACAAGGTCCGAGTGGCAATCTTGAGGCTGTGTTATTTCTTCAACTCAATTGCTCAGAAGGTCATCGATCCCCAAGGACTAGATGCTCTGCAGGCCGAGGTGTTGATGACTCTATGTCATCTTGAGATGTATTTCCCTCCGTCATTTTTCGATATCATGGTCCATCTCATTGTTCACCTTGTGAAAGAGATAAAGATATGCGGCCCTATGTTCCTACGTCATATGTACCCGTTCGAGAGGTACATGGGAATTCTCAAGTCCTACATACGGAATCGATCTTCGACTGGAGGGCAGCATCATCGAAGGTTATGCAATGGAAGAGGTCATTGAGTTCTACGTCGACTACATGGCTAAGGTGGATGAGGGGAGAATGGATGGTATCGGGACCATCGGAAGGAAATCAATCACTCCTGATCTGGATACGTATGCTCAAGCCCATTTCACAGTCTTGCAATACATGACCCAAGTGTCCCTGTACATCGACGAGCACAAAGACATGGTACGCCAATGTAATCTCGACCGGTCGGAGGTTTGGATCACGAGAGCACAACCGCTTGTTCAACGAATGGTTAAAGGTGCGAATCATTGGGAGGTCATCAAGTGATGATCTGTTGCTATGGTTGGCACAAGGGCCATAATTTACAATTGTCTCATGGCAAGGATCGACATAAATGGGTACACATTTTATACGGCACTCGGGATAGGAAGAGCCTGACCCGTAAGCAGCGGTGTCCACATAGATGCATTCAGTACCGATGAGCTGAGGAGCTCCTACTATGGGCAAATAGAGGAGATATGGGAGCTCGACTAAGTGCTTTTCAAGATCCCCTATTTCGGTGCCGTTGGGTCCATCTCGCACAGGTGAAGGTCGACAAGTATGGCGTCACTACCATGGACCTCGAACATGTCGGATACAAAGACGAACCATTTGTACTGGCTAACCAAGTTGCTCAAGTCTTCTATGTAACCGACCCCGCAAATAAGAAGCGCCACGTAGTTCTTCATAGAAAAAGGACGATTGTTGGAGCTGAGAATGTAGTGGACGAGGAAGAATACAATCAATTTGACGAGTTGCCTCCTTTCGGAAATGGCATCCGGCTTGAGGATGAACCCAGTGAGGAAGCTAGCTATATGCGTGTCGATCATCATGAAGGGCTATAATTTAATTAAGAATTTACTCCATTGTAATTAATTTATTCCATAACATGAGACATGTCAATGTGGACTTGCCATGTGTTATGGACTTGTAATCTCTTATATATTTTGATGTTAACATGGAATTGTCATCTCTGATTTTGTTGTCAATGTGGACTTCATTGTAATGTGGAATGATAATATTATGCGCTTGTAATAAGCAGACAATAAAAAGACCATATCCTTTTTACATCACAGACGATAAAAAAGGATTAGCGATCCTATCTTAGCCTTCAAACCTTCATAAGCCTTCTCGTCGGCTTTAGTGGTGGCGGGATCAGCGACTGTCAGATCAAACATCTCCACCTGCGACTTTGCACGCTCGATTTACGCTTGTAGCCGTTCGGACTCCGCAACCAAGCCCCATATAGCCCAGAGGCCATCAGCCCTGGTCTCCTCCATCTCGGCGAGGTCGACCCGCTCTCCTGCAATTCAGATGTCGTCCTCGACTCTTCGAGCTACATCCTCGGTGCGGACCAAGTAGTTCCATAGGATGATCTCAGACGATGAGGTTTATTCATTTGGATCTGCGGACCCTCGCATTGGTGCAGATGAGGAGGAGCTCCAATCGACAGATGATGGCGCTATGGTCTCCAGAGATCGGAGGGCCTACAACGGATGACATTGCGAATGGAAGGCTTGTCATGACTTGGGCAGTTGCACCAGAGAGGTGCGAGTAAAGAAGCACAATGTAGGCCAATACAGTTGGCACGAGAGGGGAAGTCATTTGGAGTTTGTGGAGAAAGGGGATCAAGGAGGTTGTGTGAAATACATTGTAGAAGGGGATATCTATTTATAGAACAAGTACTAAAGCCAGAGCGGGAGATGAAGAGATATTTGGGAGCTGTAGCGACATTGGAAAATGAAGAGACGAATCCGTGTGATCGTGAGACAAAGAGACACACGCGACAAAATGAAGAGACTTGTTCAATTGTCAGCAGGATGTCAGGTTATCACAGATGGTTCCATAATAGAACCGTTTGTGATAAGGAATCACAGATGGTTCTATTAAGGAACCGTCTGTGATATGAGTTTATCACAGACGGTTATCTTAAAGAACCGTCTATGATATGTTCCATATCACAGACGGTTCTTTAATAGATCCGTCTGTGATATATTACAGACGGTTCTATTAAAGAACTCTCTGTGATATGGGCGTATCGCGAGCGGTTACGAATAAGAAGCTATGCGTGATTCTGATCACGAGCGGTTACGAATAAGAACTGCTCAGGATTTTTATCACTGAGCGGTTCCTTAATAGAACCGTCTGTGATAGCCTTTTTATAAGCGGTACCGCTAGGGTATTTGCTCTTACTCATCACTTCCACTACTCCGCGCCCTTAAGCTCTCTCGTGACGCTGTTCGCCTCCTCTAGGGCTCGCCGCCTCCGCCTCGACTCGGCGACAACCGCCGCCTCCTGCTCCAACTCGGCCGACGACCAAGCCGCCTCCTGCTCCGACTCGGCCCGGCGACGGCCGCCTCCCTCCTCCGACGTGCGCCCTCCTCCGACTCCATCCCGACGAGTGGCCGCCTCCCTCCTCCGACTCCAGCCCGACTCCACTACACATCGCCATCCTCCTCTCCTGCCTGTCACCGGCTCCCTCCTCGCGTCGGCTCCAGCGCCTCCTCTGGTACTCTCTCGCGCGCCTCCTCTGGTATACCACTCTACTCGCTCTATCCCGCTCCCTCCCTTGCTCTATGAGTATTGTTGCTTATATCACTTTGTCCCGTTGCATTTGTGCTATGATTGGCAATCTTTAGTACATAGAGAGAAATTGCAAAGTGGTGGGTTCTGTTAATACCTCAATGATGATTGTTGCCATATTATGAGATTGAATAGTTAACTAGAATCAAACTTGAGCTTATTTAGATTGAAATATTGCTTCTGCTCTATTTTAGGTTTGTATGAACTGCAAGCATATTTGTTTCCTGTGATATGTTAGATGTTCAATTACATGCCTTCGTTAATCTCTAGACCTTTTATTGACTGAGAGTTTAATCTGCGGTATTGAGATAAAATTTGACATATTAGTGAAGCATTTGTTTTTGAGCTCAAAGTCTGATTTGGAGTTATCATATTCAATTGATGAAGAATTTGGCATAATGGTTGAGATGGCAAAGACTATGTCTTTTGCAACTAGCCTACTCAGAGCAATCGAACAAATTAAAAATCTTAGCTCTATCCTGTTTTTTGATGTTCTCAAGATGTTTGTGTTAACCATTTTATTCTCTTTAGATGACTTGGGAGAATTACATGAGTACATGTTATTTTGGTCATTTAAATTCTTTAGGAATTATGCTTTAATTCTAATTAATTTTGTTGGGATTAATTATGAAATTTTGCTAAAAGCGCATTTTTACTTGATCCGTAAAGAAAGTTTTACTTGATTCTATTTTGTTTCTATGTCTTCATTAAAGGCTAGTCTTCTGTACATGAAGCATCAAACCTTTGGTTAGCATTTCCTTAGAGAAGCTGGTGGATTAAGGAGTGTTTGGAGTGTTAGAATAGGAGTAGGGAGGCGGCGAGCCCTAGAGGATTAAACCTTTGCTTAGCATTTCCTTCGTCGATCCTGACACACTTGAGGGTACCTTTGCTTCATGCCAATCCTCCACGGCATGAAATAAATGGTACACTCCAGTGTGTCGGCCTCGATGAAGTAGGCTCGGGTAAAGATGGGCTCGGGCAAAGTTTTACTTGATTCTATTTTGTTTCTATGTCTTCATTAAAGGCTAGTCTTCTGTACATGAAGCATTAAACCTTTGCTTAGCATTTCCTTAGAGAAGCTGGTGGATTAAGGAGTGTTAGGAGTGTTAGAATAGGAGCTAACTCGAGGCCTGAATTCAGCTAGCTAGCTCGCTCCTTGGTTCATCCTAAACGTTCAGGTGAAACACGGCCTACTTCGTCGATCTTGATACACTTGAGTGTACCTTTGCTTCATGCCAATCCTCCACGGCATAAAGCAAATGGTACACTCCAGTGTATCGGGCTCGATGAAGTAGGCTCGGGCAAAGATAGGCTCGAGCAAAAGATTCGTATCACTAGTTTCTATCTATACAAAGATCACAAGAGTTTGTTTCTTGTGCAACTTCCCATATGAGAGCTCACATACATGTGGTACATGTTTTGTATTTCAATCAATTTAAATGACTTGAATGATCTACATTTGATTATGTTAATTTGGTCCTCCCTCGTGCCTTGTCTGGAATTAATTATGCAATTTCATTCATATGCATGTGGTATATGTTTAGCATTTCAATTAATTTAAATGACTTGAATGATTTACATTTAATTATGTTAATTTGGTCATTTAAATGCTGTTGGATTAATGCTTTGTTGTTTCATATTTATGCTGGAATTAGTTATGATTATTTGCTAATATTGCACATGTTGAGCATATTATTCAGTTTAAATGACATGGAGATACTTCATATGTATATGTTAATTTAGGACACTTGCAATCCATTTTATTTCATATGTAACTTATATAGATAGCAAGTAAGCGAGATGGCAGAGGCACTGTCTTCGCCGCTGTCACCGATGCCGCAGATGTCAGAGGCGCCGACGAGGCCATCGTCACCGACGCCGCAGATGGCAGAGGCGCCGACGAGGCCGCCGTCACCGACGCCGCAGATGGTAGAGGCAACGATAATGACACAGAAGCGAGATGGCAGAGGACAATCGAAAATGCCTGTGGGCCGACTGGTCATCACGGAGGTTAGTGACTTTGGGGTCCCTCTGAGTCCCAAGAGATCAGCGGCGAGATTCCGGACTATCTGCGGGATACTTGCAAGGGAACGGGTCCCCATCACCACACCAAGGTGGAAGGAGCTGACGAAAGAAGCGAAAGGCGTGCTGTGCACAGAACTTTCAAGCAAGTTCACTATCCCAGAAGCAGACATGGCACGCATGCGACGGACAGCGATGCTCACGATGGATAAATCGTGGAGGACCTTCAAGAGCATTCTTGTCACGAAGTACATGAACACGGGTCAGACGCCCTTCGCGAAGTATGGATTCTTGACGCGGGAAGCATGGGACGCCTTTGTGGCTATAAAGACGACGGCCGAATTTAAGGAGCAAAGTGCGGCGCACAAAGCTCTCCAGACACGAAACACTCACCCGCACAGACTCAACATTGCTGGGTACGCGAGTAAATACGAGGAATGGGCGGCAGAGGAGGAGAACGCGTTTCCTAGTGTCACAGACCCACATTCCCTAAGCTGGTTAAAAGCGAGGGCAAAAGTCTCGTCTTCGGGCAGCATCTCTTTCACAAACCTGGCAGACTAGGAAGTGTCCCAACGTGTGGTAAATATGTCGAACTACCTAGTTGTTAATAAGTCCAAAACTTCATAGTGTCTATAATAACATGATTACCTCTTGCAGCGTGACTGGAGTGCCCAAGCTTCCCAAGGCTCCTTCCAAGCAGACAGGGAGAAGGATATACTATCTACGGTCCTAGGAAACAAGGAGCACCTGGGTCGCACGCGAGGCCTTGGGGTTAACGTACCTTGGAGTCATGGATTTGCAGACGACTACTGTACGTATAGGAGTAGGAAGAGATCCAAGGCCGAGCATGACGACCGGTTGGTATAGATGATTACTGAAAAATTTGAAGGAAAGCTAGCAGCATTGCAGGATCAAATGAATCAACTCCTGAGGCAATCGCAAGTCGCCCCTGTTAATTTGGGAGCCAGTCCTGCTCGACATCGGAGTAGCGTCGCGTCCACGCATATTTCTGAACATGACGACGTCCAATTACTGATAGACGACATCAAGGTAATGTACATCTATGGAATGCACCAAAGATAGACCTATAGAACGCCTTAGCTAATTGCGTATCGTTTTGTAGGAGCTGACGCCCTGCAAGCTCCAAGTGAGGATAGCCGGGTCCATTTCTATTGAGGCTGCCCAGGGGATGGTGTATCCATACCAGGAAGGGGCAGTGCAACACGGTGCCCAGCTGGCGTAGGGTTACGCCAGGGTCGAGGTGGACAATGTAAATGACCATTTCATGGCCATCCCGCTGGAGATTCGTCGGACCGAAGAGATCAGAACACTAGGGGATGCCGTCCACTCTTTTATCCAGTGGCCCAAGGACACCGCCCTGGACCCAGCAGTGCCGCGATCTGGACATGACCATTCCTCTCCAACGGGACCCTCGATGACTCCACCTCATGTTTTGCCTCAGAAGGCCAACTCTTCGGTTCCCGTGGAGAAGTCGCCGAAGGAACAACAAAAGCGTGCCACCATATCGGTTCCCGAGTCATCTCACAGGATGACGCTGCCAATCGTTAAGGCCAAATCAAAATCGATGAACGTTAAGGCGCCTCCCATGTCCGGGAAGTCTAGGATGTCCGGGACATACATCATCGGAAAATTGTTG
This sequence comes from Phyllostachys edulis, assembly GCA_036346405.1. NCBI lineage: Eukaryota > Viridiplantae > Streptophyta > Magnoliopsida > Poales > Poaceae > Phyllostachys > Phyllostachys edulis. Next base: position 22,026,635 of record CM070558.1, read on the forward strand.
TGCTCCGACACAGTATTAATGCGTGCTGGATATGCTTGTCAGGCTTTGCATGCCTGGTACATACGGCAGACCAAAGAGAAGGGGTGCGATACTAGAATCACCGTCAGATACAACGATGAGCATTTCTTCAACGGGACGAACCACTTCGTCGTGGGCTTCAACGACTTATATGACCTATTCAACCTTGTTGGCCTCGACGCCTCGCTTCTACGATGTTGGACACTGTAAGTGCGTACAATCAAGTTCCGCATTCACGTAATACCAATAAATATCACAACTCATTGCTTGTGTATAGATACATGTGGAAAAATATCCGGGATTGGAAAGAACCGGTAGGTTTCCTCGACTCACATGTGGTATCTATGCAAACCATCCAAGAAGACCCGTCCTTCGTCGGGGAATACATAGCGATGGCATTGCTTCGTTAGGTAGACAAGAAGTACATAGTGGTGCCCTACAACGAGGGGTAAGTGTCACTACTTGCTATACAAATTTCATTTGTACTTTATATGCAGCACGAACTTAGATTTAATGACTATAGCGACATACATAAGTAGGTACCACTGGATCCTTTTAGTTATTATACCAAAGAGGAACCATGTGATATACCTTGATTCCCTAGTCCGCAACAACCACGACTTCAGTGTTCTGAGAGGAATACTCAAGAGGTATGCTCATTTCCTCCATACATAACTCTATTGTAGTCTTCATTCGTTTGAAATGGCCAAGGATAACTTTTTGGAATCATGTAGGTCGTTTATCGCCTATTAATTACAACTATTTAATTTCAACTCATTTTGAACCACTAACTAGTTCATACCAAAAATAACAAAGCCTATGAGCATTACGATTGATTAATCACCGCAAAGTATCATGCACTAATAAATTACAGATATCGTACCTACGACTATATTATAAACATTACAAAACAAGCTACATTAATTACGACTAGCTGACTAAGACTGATTAACTATGACTACGGTAATAACGACAAAGGCATCCGACAAATAATTACCTATCCTTCAGGGGAAGCAATCAAAATTGCTACGATAGTAATGACGACTGCTCCGAACTTTACTCTCAAAAGAAATTAATTATGTTACGTTCTCTAAGTTCTCAGTGACAAGCACGAGAATGAGAAGCAAAACACAATTGAGATGGGCGATGAGCAATTGCGAGAGTTTTGTATTTATAGCCGAGCGAAGGGGGAGCCGCTGCGTTGGTGCTGGGAATTCCGGAGGCGTTGTCGAGGCATAGCACTGCAGGAAAGGGGGGGGGGCAGCAATGATAGGGCGACAGATGTTCAGAGCAGCGGTGTAGGCAAGGGGGGGATAGCAGCGACGAGGCGACAGATGTGCGGAGAAGGGTTGTCTGCACGGGGGGCATGCGAATGCCACCCCTCGTCCGCACGGTGGCCATGCGGTAGCTAGCTCCACCGCACGATGGTCGTGCAGCAGCTAGCCCCACCTCATGGTTGCCATGCGGTAGCCAGCTCCACCTCACGGTGGTCGTGCGGTAGCCCCTCCTCCGCATGGTGGCCGTGCGGCAGCTCATCTTTCGTATGGTGGCTGCGCGGTTGTTGCTAATTCGCACGGTGACAGTGCAGAATTGGGTATGTGTCAGTTCAATAACTGTCCGCGAGGTGGTCGTGCGGTCTAGGAGGACATTTTTGCAAATACGGCGGGAAGAGAACTAGTTTTGTTAAAACATGCGGGAACAGTGTTAATACGGCTAAAAATTCCAATATGATGTTACGTATTTTAATTGTATTTGGATGTATTTTGCTACTGTGTGGTACACTGGTGGTGGGAAAAGGCTGATATGCACAGTGACTTCGGGAATCTTTTTGACCGCTGGACCGGGAAGAAAATTCTTTAGGATGGAGCCTTGAAAGGTGAGGTTTAGGGCCCTCTCCTAAGTTTCACCGGGTGTCCATCACTAACATTGAAGAGAACACTAATCTCTTCTTCCCCACATCCACCCATCCACTCTCTCCCATAAATGGTGGTGAAGGACTAATTTCACCATTGCCGCACCACAGCTTCTCGGTGGCGGCACGCGATTGCTTCTTCGGCGCCGCTTCCTCTTCTCCGGCCTCCGCACCTTCTCCGTCCACGTCCCCTAAGTCACCTCCCCCGCCAGCATCGGCACCACCACCCACGTCTGTGCCCCGTTGCGCCCTCGACGCCACCCCTGTTCTCCTCTTGCACGGCTCCAGTGCACCTGCATCTCCTTATCGCCGGCCTCGACCCCACGTCCCGAGGCTCTTCCCTGTTGTCGACATCAGGGAGGTTGCCGAACTGCTCATCCCACAGTGGTCGGCCAGCGTGCGGAAGCTTGTTAAGAGAGAGGAGGTGTGGGAGAATGGTCGGCGGTGGATTTTTGGCGGAGAGTGAGGCCACCGACGGTTGCAATAGTAGCAGCAACGGTTGCTTGGTGTGGACTGTGGAGGCAAGGAAAGAGGACATGGGGGAATGTTGATGTGCACTCAAGAGAAAGGGAAAACTTTCTCAAGATTAGTGATGGACACACGGTGAAATCTAGAAGATGCCCTAAGCCTCACCTTTCAGAGCCTCTCCAAAGAATTTTCTTCCGCTGGACAGCCCTTTGGGCTTTTGAAATTGTTTTTTTACTGCGTCCCACCACACTCACGAATTCAAATCCTTTGACATTACAAAACAAATGGTAGAGAGCAATAGTGTCGTGACATTGCAATGATCTAAGCCGTCTGATTCAGGAAGACCGGACTAGATCAACTGCTACAGTGTTGGCTGAAGTGCTTTCGATATAGTGTTTTTGCTACAGTGACAGTGCCGCTCACAAGATCCTTTGTCCTTGCGAAGGAAATGGTAGAGAGCAATAGTATCGTGACATTGCGACGATCTGAGGACGCGCATCCACATCGCACTTCCCTCTTCTTCTTCCTTGCGCGTTCTCCTTCTTGTGTCCTCCCCCTGTCCGTGGCATTAGGTTTAGGTGTCGCGCTTGCTAGCTGTGCTACATTTTTTTGCTGATCTGCTAGGCACTGCGGCGTAGATGTTGATTAATCCTTGATTGCATCCGTTTATTTTTGTTTGCATGGTAACTGACAGCCATGCAACACATTGATTGTTTCAGTTTTTTATTTTGTTTTCGGCTGACTGGGTTTGTGCCGCACGTTGGTCATGAAGAAGCACTAATGTTGCAAGTTGTGGACGCATTGATGCCGATTGATGTTGCAGTCATGAGGCAGTGGCAACACATGCAGTATTAATGTTTGCATTAGGGAGTCATGGGTGGTGATTAGTGATTCAGTTACTTGTTACTTGTGAGTACAAATAAGAGAGAAGAATACAGAAAAGCTATGTGCTTTAGCAGCACCAAAACTCTGTGTTTCTGTCGTGTCCAGGAGTGCGTGCGTGTCCAGGAGCGTGTGTGGTTGTTCAAGAGGTCCAAGTGTTTTCGCGTGCGTAGACACCGAGCGGGCTGACAATTGATATCAGAGCTTTGTGCTCTCCTGCCTGTAAAGATGTCCCACGACGGTTCACGTTCTCCTACCAGGTCGCTTCCGGTGCAAGGCGACGACAACACCACTCGCACGATCAATCTCGGCGGCAATGACGATCACGAGATTGGATCCGACAGCAACGGCAGCCAAGAGCATATGGTGCAACGGGTGGTAAGGGAGACGATGGGATTGGTGGTCTACCCCACACTGATGTGGATAAACTACACCGACTAGGCCCTCGTGATGAGGGTGAACCTGCAGGCACAAGGCATGTGTGAGGTGATCGAACTTGGCAACGCCGATTACCGCGACGTTAGACTGGCGCTATCCTCCATCCTCCGTGCGGTGTCATCGAACATGCTATCCACGCTGGTGGTGAAGGACATGGCCAAGCAGGCGTGGGATGCCATCAATATGATGCGGATGGGTGTCGAGCGCATTCGTCAAGCAAATGCACAGAAGCTTTGTAAGGAATTCAAGGATATCAAATTCATCGATGGTGAGTCAGTGGACGACTTCTCCATGAGGATCACGGGACTTGTCAACAATCTCTGGATCCTAGGCGACACGTTGGAAGAAGAAAACACCACTACAGAAAAGGTCTTCACAAACGGTTCAAAAATATCATCATAGACGGTTCAAAAACGTCATCACAGACGATTTCCGAAGCTGTCTGAGTTTTTGGGTCAGTGATGACATAAGGTCATCACAAATGGTTATTAACTCAGAACCGTCTGTGATATCTAACTATCACAGACGGTTCGTGTTTAGAACCATCTGTGATATCTGACTATCACAGACGGTTCATGTTTAGAACCGTCTGTGATATATATATTATCTATAAAACCTGCATGTAGTGGTACGCTTGTGCCTTTAAAACCGCTTCATATATATATATATGTATATATATATATATATATATATATATATATATATATATATATATATATATATATATATATATATATATATATATATATTGTTCGTAGTCCCTGACCACTTTTAGGAGGTCGTGAGCGTGATGAGGCAAGACCACTGTAACCTCATCAAGCCTACAAGTTCAAGAAACACTACCGCCAGAGGCGTGTAGACATACAATTACCGGATGTCGTCGATAGGTAATTGGACTTGACATCAAGGAATGGTTGGTTGCTGATACATGAAGCTACTTCCCAGTCGAATACGCAGGTACTCCTACTAGGCTGCTATCTCCGTCTTCAAAACTTCGTTGGTGGCGACGTCGGCGTCGGACGGTTCGTGATAGAACGAAGCCTGAAATGCATCCACCCGCTGACACCCTCATTCGAGTGTCTCCCGAAGACCCTGTCGGGACCGGATTTCTGAATTTGAACCCTCTGTGTATTTCTGCACCAGTCCTAGATCAGTAGCTAGTGCACACAGTGGACACATTGTTGATAACTAGTTCGAATCACGAAATAACATTAATAAATAACTAAGCACCAGCCTTATGGCCACTTATTACAAAAGAGGTCCAAAGACCTTACGTCTCACAGCAGCGGAAATAAAAGTAAACTCCGTGGTTGACCCATCGAGTCGCCCACTGGCATTAAACTGGGGAAACGCAGCCTAGTACTCCGGGAAGCCTTCGTCGAAACTGCAGGCGAAGTAGTCGTAGTCGTTCTCGGCATCTTCATAGACTTATGAGATTTGTTGAGTGTAGCATGTGAGTACATAAAGTACTCCGCGAGTCTTGGGAAATGATGCACATGCATAGCTTTAACAATCGGGCATATAAGGTTCATTTGCACGAAGCAGTATTTTAAGTTTAAACATCTTTTATAAAGCTCATTTGACAAAAGATGATTAAATATGATTAAATAGTTAAAATAATTTAAATCAAACTCTAATGCAGGTTCCAACTACCATACATTAGCAAAGAAGCTCTAACTGCCAAGTTTTCAAGAATTGAGCTCTAGCTGTCAACTAGCTCTAACTGCCAGAATCACAATCCAAGAGTTCCAACTACTCCCAGATTCCCAAAATATTTCTTTTAAAACCAAAACTGAAGTCTACCATCTGTATGCGCACCTTGCCCGCCCTTGATCGTGGACACAGCTATTCGAATAGTTTTTAACACTCTACAGAGTTTGTACAGCTTGACCCACACGAGATAATCAGTTTATAATGTCCGTTTAACACACTTCCGAAGGTGTGTGACTAAACGATTATCACAAGGTTTTTACAATACTTTATTCTAACTTTAGCTCACCCGATGAGCTTAACCCCAAGTCATGGACGTCATTTACCATCAACCTGGAGCTCACCGTTGTGGGGGATAACCTGCCCGGACTTGGACGTCTATTACCAACGCCCGGTGCAAGCCCCGACAGACATGGACGTCATTTACCATCGTCCGCACTAACCAGGTAACACCTACCATCTACAGCCTGCGGGCATAAAGCTAGAACCAAGTAAATTATTCAGCCAGGTCCTTCCCATTTGGGACATGTGGTTGTACGGTATTGTTTGGTTTGAATAAACACAAGAGTCGATTCTTAATCAACCAAGGTGAGACAAACCAGACTCATGCCACTCACCCTAGTCTAAAATATTTTTCACCATTTTTATTTTATTTCCAAATATTGACATTACCTAATGTCATATATTTTCCAATCATTTAAAGCATAGCAATATTAAAGGTTTTTCTCCCCAAAGGTTAAACATGAACAAAACAGCACGTCTAAGTAGTTCTACCGTATCAAACTATTCTGCAAATTTTATTCAATAATGTAGACTACCCTATGCTAGTGTTACAAAGGTGCAGAATAACAAATATCAAGGACGATAATAGCAACTTTAGGTTTTTAACTAGCAACCTACAATTTAACTTATCATTTAAATAGCAATGCATAACTTTTAAAACTAAAAACATCATTTGCAAATCATAGGTTCAAAGTGGTCAAAGGAGACTCGCCTTTGGTGACGTTGGAGGTAAGCGCTTCCTGTTGATCCAAACTTGCGTCGGCGATGCTTGCCTCTACACGCCAAGCAATGCATCAAATAAATAATGTAAAATATAATAAAATACAAAAATACAAAATAAATATTAGAAGTAGAGAATGAATTTAGATGAATTTAGGAGGAAGAATTGTTGGATTTGGAGTTCGTATGAGAACGAACGAAACTATGGAAAATAAAATCTCAAAAATCATTCGCATGTACAAAGCACCAGGCTGATTTATCTAGTGCAGCACTGTTCATCTTTGTTCTCTATGCGAACAGAAGGAAACATGCAGCCGAATGAAGCATAGAAGCAAATCAAAGATCTTTGCAAATTGAACAAGATTAGGCTCAAAGTGAAAACTAGATATTAGTGCACTGTACAAAGGACCAACATGAGCATCTAGTTGCATGGCACTATTCATCATCTTCTTTCTTCATGCGAACAGAAACAAACAGCCAAGCATAGAAGTGAAAATAGAAGCACAATAGCATGCAGCCAAAGTAGAAGCTCAAGGTGTTGGCATTACATGGTGACAAAGGGCTGGCCGGCGGTGTGGGTGGCGATGATTCGAAGAATAGCTCACCTAAATGAAGATTATTTGGAATGGGTGAAACAACTGTCGATGGATGAAGCTACTATCAATGAATCTAAAACTTGGAGGGAGTGCAAAGGAATCGATGCAGAGATAGCATGCCCCTTATATAGCTGCAAACGGGAGCCGAAACGTTGGGTAGACAAAGAAGCACCGGCGACGGTTCAAAATGGAAACGGATGAAACAAAGCGGTGCACTGATGGCTGCAAAATTGAATGCATGACATTTTGGGAGCGGTTATTACGGACTTAATGCTTCAAACGGATTCGAATTTAAAGCTTTAAATGAGAGGAAACGAGGTGAATGATAACGGCCGCCATTAATGGCGCTGGGAGCTCGGTTGATTGCGCAGGCGCAAGGGGAGAGGAGAAGAGGCGTCGTGGTGGTGGCCGGGGCTGGCGGTGAGGGCGGTGCTGCCGGTGGCAAGGTGGCCTGAAGTGGTAGTCAAGATGGTGGTTCGGCCATGGAGTCAGATGGATGCAGCTCGGCAAGAAAGAGAGAATGGAAAGAATGCTCTCGGGAGGAAGAAAACTGTTGGGAGAGGTAGAAAGAAATCTCCCTATATAAAAGGAGGCAGAAAGGGGATGAGGAGAGACTGGCCACATCACCACATTTTTCTTAGCCGTCCGATCTTCGCTCTGAGCGTCCGCGCCCGTCCGATCGCGTTCGGCCCTTTCGCTCATCGCGCGCTCGTTTCCGCTCGCCACGTGAGGCGCTTCGTGTCGAGCCGGCAGACCCAGCACGCAGCTTCCATGCTTCTTTCTCTCGCCTCGCGCCCTACACCGTCTCCTCCACCTCCTCCCGTTCCCCTTCCTCCAACAGCAACGCCACTCCGTGGTTCCAGATCCAGCCCTTCTGGCACCACTACGACAACGTCTCCCTCCCCGACATCGCTGCCCGCAACTGCTCCACCCTCGACCGCATGGCTGACGACGCGAGGGCGCTCGGCCTCACATCCTGGAGGACACCACTGCCTTCTACGGGCACCCATGGGAGCCGTCACCGACCGCGATGGTGCTCCGCCCCACCGACGGGCCGCCCTGCATCGCCGGCATGATGCCCGTCGCCGACCGCCTCGACCAGCTCACGGACAGCATCCAGGTGCTCGTCTCGCTATGTGCTTTGGATTCGGTGGTGCTTGTAGTGTCTGGTTTTACCTCAATTTGGTAGGGGAGGTCGGATGCGCTGGTTTTGCTGCTGTGGGTGGTGGGAATGGGATGTTGCAGACGATGAAGTATTTTGCATCGATTGAGCGGAAATATTGATGAGGATCCACCTAGTTGATTAGATGAATCCCGATTGTTGGCCCAATCTTTCACGGTACACTTGAAGATCAGTAGCTTGTTGTCTCCTTCTCTTTACTTGGGTGAGCAAGAACCTACGTCGTGAGAACAAGATCACGTGGTGAATAGTGCCCAAACCCTAGATAGCAAATCTTCAATCTCTAGTTGTGCTAAACCTTGACGATTAGAAACAATCGAGAATAACTTCACAAACCGATCCGATTTGATCGAATTGCAAAGACGCACTAGATGGATCTTCTTGGTTGTAGACAAGAACAAGGTGTTCTTGCTTATGCCCAAGTCAAACACCGATGATAACTTCCTCTTGCTTCCTCCTCTCTCCAACCCTCCTCTTAATTCCTCTCAAGAACACATCTCAACTCAAGAACACACGATATGCACCAAAACGGCTTTTCTGATTTTTATTATCTAAATCATAACTTATCCACCAATATGGTGCGGCCATGGGGGTTTATATAGCCTCCACATAAGCACACAACTTGGATGAACAATAACCAAGTCGCACAAGATGTCTGAGTGATTCTTGTTATCACACGTGAACAAAGAACCGGACCAAAAAATACTTTCTTTAATTAGAATTTAAACTACTCTAGTTTTGGAATAAAAATATTAATCACCAATTGGTACATCTGAATTGATCCAAATTGAACCAACCCACATGCCATGTTCCCGACGTCCTTCCATGCATGGTCAAGTCTCCTCTTGGTTTCCCTTGTGTTGTGGGCTTTCCTTCTCTTAGCTTCTTCTGCGAACTTGTTCGTGCACTTGATGGTTCTTTTGACGCCAATGCAACTCTTCTCGCCATACCACCACATGTCTTTCTTGGTATGACGACGCCGCTTAGGTTTTATCCCGAGAGAACGTTCCTCTCGTTGGCACAAAGATCCCCATCCACCCTATCGGCCTTCACAACATTTTGTTTTACCTTTTGCAATGCTTTGGTTGTAGTTATGGTCGTATCATCCTCCCTTTCTTCTAGAAAAGACGTCCTCATCTTTTGTGTAACCTCAGGAATCTCCGTCGGGGTAGTCTTTACGATCGCCTTTTTAGCTATGATTTCCACAGCATGAATAGAATTCTCTGGCATAGGACACAGGGTATATGATCTTCCCTGATGCACCAAAGAGTACTTGTTGGACCTCCCGTGGTGCGTAGCATTGTGATCATACTGCCACGGACGCCCCAATAGCAAGTGACATGCATGCATAGGCACGACGTCACACTCCACTTTGTCATGATAGTCTCCCACTGAAAAACAAACTTTGACACGATGAGTAATTTTCAATTTACCAACATTATGCAACCATTGTGCATAATACGGTTCTGGATGTCGCCATGTTGTCAACCCCAAAGCTTGCACCAAATCGTTGCTAATGATATTGTTGTAGCTTCCACCATCAACGATAAGCTTGCAAACTTTGCCATTGATTTTGCACTCAGATTTGAAAACGTTGGTTCACTGCCCCGTTGTGAGAATGGAAGTGTTGTCAACTCGAACCATCTTGGTCAGCATACAAAGACCATCTTGTAGTGCCTCACTAGTAGTTTTGTCATCATGAAACAACACCTCTTGCTGTTTTTGGGTAGAAAGAAGCATCACCAATTCTGATTTCTTCTGTTCTTCCTCAGCCAACCGTTCTTCTTCACGTTTCTTGGCCTTTAGCCTTTCCTGCTGCTCTTTAATGTCTTCTTGGGCCTTGTCTCGTCGCTGTCTATCTTCAAAGTACCTTGACGAGGACCAAGATGTAATATCCTTTCGTGTTCCTCTCCATGGAAAGGAGTACCGCATGACGGGGCGTGATGCAACTCGGTGTATGTGCTGTTCTTTCAACCAATATGCACCAATCACCAATGAAGATGCTCTTATATGCATAGGAATCATGTCACAAGTAATAACAAAGAAGATACCCATCCAAAGAAAATTTTACCTCCACTTGTTTTGTGATCGAATGTGCTTGAACCTCCAAAGCAATAGATATGGCTCGATGTGGCTTTGTGATCAACCCCAATCTGGCCCACAAGTGTTTGGCTTGTAGCGCTTGTCAAGCTTCCGTGACGATCATCATAGCACAATCTGTGTTCCCCACTCGACACCGATTGAAGAATATGTAGCTCGGATCGTGGAGTGGATCCTCCTCACATTGATCTATAGTGTAGCTGAATTGCATGACCAACTTCATGTCCTTCAGGCCATGTCGATACTTGATCTTCGCAAAGAACGAAGTACCGTGAGCAAGCAAGCTCGATACCACCGATAAGGATCCACCTAGTTGATTAGATGAATCCCATTGTTGGCCCAATCTTTCACGGTACACTTGAAGATCAAGAGCTTGTTGTCTCCTTCTCTTTACTTGGTGAATAAAGAAACACACGTGTGAGCAAGATCACGTGGTGAATAGTGCCCAAACCCTAGATAGCAAATCTTCAATCTCTAGTTGTGCTAAACCTTGACGATTAGAAACAATCGAGAATAACTTCACAAACCGATCTGATTTGATCGAATTGCAAAGACGTACTAGATGGATCTTCTTGGTTGTAGACAAGAACAAGGTGTTCTTGCTTTGCGCCCAAGCCGAAACACCAGATGATAACTTCCTCTTGCTTCCTCCTCTCTCCAACCCTCCTCTTAATTCCTCTCAAGAACACATCTCAACTCAAGAACACACGATATGCGCCAAAACGGCTTTTCTGATTTTTATTATCTAAATCATAACTTGTCCACCAATATGGTGTGGCCATGGGGGGTTTATATAGCCTCCCACGCAAGCACACAACTCGGATGAACAGTAACCAAGTCGCTACAGTAATCCGCATCCAATTACTATTCACGTGAACAGTAAACCGAACCAAAAAATACTTTCTTTAATTAGAATTTAAACTACTCTAGTTTTGAAATAAAATATTAATCACCAATTGGTAGTTCAATTGGATCCAAACTGAACCAACCCACATGCCATGTTCCTGACGTCCTCTCCATGCATGGCCAAGTCTCCCTCTTGGTTTCCCTTGTGTTGTGGGCTTTCCTTCTCTTAGCTTCTTGCGCAACTTGTTCCATGCACTTGATGGTTCTTTTGACGCCAATGGAATTCTTGTTGCCATACCACCACATGTCTTTCTTGATCAGACGACGCAGCTTAGGTTTTATCCCAAGAGAACGTTCCTCTCGTTGGTACAAAGATCCCCATCCACCCTATCGCCTTCACAACATTTTGTTTTACCTTTTGCAATGCTTTGGTTGTAGTTATGGCCGTATCAAATATCAAGATAAATTTTTATATATTGGGTTACAGATTCATGAATTAGTGTGAGCTAGCTGCGGCGATGGTGCTCTGCCCCACCGACGGGCCGCCCCACGCCGCCGGCGCGATGCCCATCGCCGACCGCCTCGCCCAACTCGCGGACAGCATTCAGGTGCTCGTCTCGCTATGTGCTTTGGATTTGGTGGTGCTTGTAGTGTCTGATTTTAGCTCGACTTGGTAGGGGGAGGTCGGATGCGCTGGTTTTTCTGTTGTGGGTGGTGGGAATAGGATGTTGCAGACGATGAAGTATTTTGCGTCGATTGAGCCAAAATATCAAGATAAATTTCTACATCTTGGGTTACAGATTCATGAATTAGTGTGAGCTGACTACGACAGATGATTTGGACTGGTGGTGATTGTGGTGCTTTGATTGGATATATACCATTTTTACTTGGTTTGTTGGGGCTTATTTGTTGTCCCCGCGTTTCTACAATATGTGTGCTTCATGCTGCCCTGGTGGGAGACTAGCTCATCTATTGAATTGGTGTTGTTTTGGCATGTTTCTAATTCTGGTGATGATTTGTACTTGCATGTTATACTTAGGGCTGTGAAAGAGAGGTTGTGTGAGGAACTCCCTCGGAAACATACTGCCTGGAATTTTTTTTAAACTCCGGTACTACCGCACGGAGGAGCGGTAGTACTGCTGCCTAAGCCGGGCGAGCACTGCCAAGAGCTCAGGGTGGTTCGGAAGGACCGCCTGGAGCGTCCGGTAGTACCACGGTCCGGAAGGATCGTGCGGTAAGTCCGAGAGGAGGTCCGCCAGGACCTCCCAAGAGTTCCCAAGACCTCCTAGAGGTCTTGGCCCTGTGCACACCGAGTTAGTCCCAGGATCAGATTGGCTAGCTCGCACAGATCCAACATTAGTGTAATCAAATCCATACAACACGCACAAAGAGAAGCAGACCAAAATACCACATATATTAACAAGGGACCTTAAGGTCAAGGTTAGTACAAGGGTGCCTCTCAAGGCTAACAACAAAAGAGAACACAACACAGCGGAAACAAATCAACAGCAAGGTCCATTCGGCTAGCCCACAGGCTACCAAGTGGAGGACATCCTAGCGCACAAGGTCTTCAAAAGAGCTCCCCTCCTGAGAGCACCTGGTCACCTGGATCTCCAACCTCTGCTGATCAAAAACAGCAGGTCACAAGCCAATGAGTACTTTGAATGTACTCACCAAACCATGGGTAAGGTATGCAAGTAACATTATGCACGGCTTGACAATGGAGAGCTGTATGGTTAGTTTGCAGAAAGCAAGGTTTGACAGTAAATAACATAATAGATTGCAAAGCTCAAGTTAAAACAATAATACATAATTACATTTGATTTTGCAAAGGAGACAGCGAGCACCCACTCACTCCTAAGGCACCCACCAAACCTCTCTAGAGCACCCACTCCAGAGCACCACAAGACCAGCCCCTGGACCACTTTGTGAGCCAGCCACGACCCCTCTAGAGCCGGCCAAGGTCTCTTCGAGGTAAAAGCTATGACCTCCCACCAAAGCGCCTAGGAGGAACACCATTTCACAAAAGGAATTCTACCCCTCATTTGAAATCTCCGGGCGTGTCCATAACCGAGGACGCGGCTATTCGAATAGATTTACTCTGCAGAGGTGTACAACTTTACCCACAAGAGGTAGTCGCTTGATACTACACACGTTACCTTAGACATGTGAATCAAGTAGAGACCACCACCAGGCTTTTACAAGGACCTGCTCCGACCCAGTCACCAACACTAAGGTTTCGCCATCACAGTGTGCGTATAGCACCTGGTGGCCCCCTCTTGTGCCATGGTGCGCTAACAGCACCTCCTCTACCTTGGAACCGAATCAGAGCATGACCAATTATTACACCCAGTCCACCCCATAATGGACATGTGGTTGTACGGCAAGGCCTAGATCAATGACTCCCAAGGTTCAGTCCTTAATTGGTTGCTCAGGCAAGGCTATCCTCAACCCAAATGTGACCATATTGCAACAACCATATGGGGCACCCAGGTGACTCCATCGCACCAACAAATGGAGCCCCCAAGTGACTCCATTGCTACAACAAATGGAGCACCCACTACTCGCCTCTGGCCACTTGCTCGAGCATAAAACAAGTTTTGGGGTTTCATCTGGCCAAAGACCACCCTAGTCTTGGCACAACACATTTTAGAGTGGCCTCGCACCACAAACAACACAACTATGGCTTCAACCCTAGTTGCTTATCCATGGCACCAACCAAAGTTCCATAATTCAATTAGTCAAGTTATTAACAACATTGATTCATGAGGAGAACAGCGTCTACTAGAGCATGGCTAAGCAAACACGATACCCATGTTGGTAAGCAAGAATGCCCAACTAACAGTACCCAAGCTAAGGTTATCAAAGGTAACATGTCAACATGTGGATTGCCAAATAAACAAGGAGGCATAAAACCAATAGGTATTTAACTAGAACCCAAACCAGTTTCTATAAAAGTAGCTGTGCAAGTTTAACAAAATCAAAATACTTTTGCAAATGGGATCAAGATGGTCAAGGGTCCCACGACTTGCCTTCAGTGGCGAGCTGTTGAGCTTCGACAAGGGCTGCTGGACCTTCGAGCTTCTCAGCACCAACGGCATCTACACGTTGCAAGAAAACAAAAATAAATAAACAACTCAAAAAGAAACAGAAAAGGAACTAGATAGAGCCAAAAGGAGAATAGGTCCACAAGAAGGGAGGTCCAACAAGGGGGAGGTCCGAAACCGAGGAGGTCCCAGGGGAGCTTCTCCAGAAGAGAGAGAGAGAGAGAGAGAGAGAGAGAGAGAGGAGTTGAAATGAAGAACAAGGAGGCAGTGGTCACTCTGTGGTGCTCTATTTTAAGGGAAAAAGAGAATAGAACCACCACCAAAAGAAGAAACCGGGTTCAAGGCATTAGTACAAAAGGTACACTGCTAGCAAGTACAAAAATGACAGCAATAGGGCTAAGGAGGTGACAAAAAGGTAGAGATAAGTACAAAGGTAGGTGACAACATTTAATGTGACTTCAACCCACATCAAATGCGCTTTAGAACCTAGGCAAGGGGGCCAGTCAAAAGGGGGAACAGATTGGTCAAAGGGGATGGTCCAAGGAGGAGGTCCTTAAGACACCCAGGAGGTCTGAGGACAGGAAGTCCTAAGACAAACAAGGAGGTCTTGAGGACAAAGGGTCCTGAAGACAACAAGGAGGTCTTGACCACAAAGGTCCAAACACAAGGAGGAGGTCTAGACCACAAAGAGGTCCAAACACACACAAGGGGGAGGTCTGAACCTAAAGGAGGTCCAAACACACACAAGGGGGAGGTCCTATGGACGGGAGGTCCAAAAGATACACAACAGGGAGGTCCTGAGGACAAGATCCACAAAGGGCAGGTCCTGACGGTCGGATCCTCAAACGAGATCCCAACGGTCAAGATCTAGAGCAAGGGGAGGTCCGCGGAAACAAGGATGCGCGGGAGGAACAGGGGCCGTCAGATCTTGATCGGACGAAGCAAGGCTAATGGGCTGTTCGGACCAAGAGAACGAGCCATCTCAACCAAGTCGTCCGATGCAGATCGGAGGGCTAAAAGGAAAAGGGATGTTCGGACCATCCGAACGCTCCAACAAGATTGGGCCGTCCGATAAGCATCAAATGGTCCTAAGGCAAGAAAGGCAAAACTCAGGAGGTACGACCGCAAGAGCCAGCGGTGAGTCCAAACACTAGGGAGGTCTAGACCTAAAGAGGTCCAGGCCTTCTGATCCAAACAAAGAGGAGGTCTGGATCGTTAGATCAAACACCGGAGAGGTCTGGACCCTTGGATCAAACAAAGGAGGGATCTAGATGGTTAAGATCTCAAAAGGGGAGGTCCTAATGGCCAGATCTAACAAGGGGGAGGTCTGAGCGGCTAAGATCTCCAAAGGGGAGGTCCTAACGGCCAGATGTGAACAAGGGGGAGGTCTGAGCAGTTAAGATCTCCGGAGAGGAGGTCCTAACGGCCAGATCTAACAAGGGGGAGGTCTGAGCGGCTAACATCTCCAAAGGGGAGGTCCTAACGGCCAGATCTGAACAAGGGGAGGTCTGAGCGGTTAAGATCTCCAAAGGGGAGGTCCTAACGGCCAGATCTGAACAAGGGGAGGTCTGAGCGGTTAAGATCTCCGGAGAGGAGGTTCTAACGGCCAGATCTAACAAGGGGGAGGTCTAAGCGGCTAAGATCTCCAAAGGGGAGGTCCTAACGGCCAGATCTGAACAAGGGGAGGTCTGAGCGGTTAAGATCTCCAAAGGGGAGGTCCTAATGGCCAAATCTGAACAAGGGGAGGTTTGAGTGGTTAAGATCTCCGGAGAGGAGGTCCTAACGGCCAGATCTGAACAAGGGGAGGTCTGAGCAGCTAAGATCTCCAAAGGGCAGGTCCTAACGGCCAGATCTGAACAATGGGAGGTCTGAGCGGCTAAGATCTCCAAAGGGGAGGTCCTAACGGCCAGATCTGAACAAGGAGAGGTCTAAGCGGTTAAGATCTCCAAAAGGGAGGTCCTAACGACCAGATCTGAACAAGGGGAGGTCTGAGCGGTTAAAATCTCCGGAGAGGAGGTCCTAAACAGAGAAGGTGGTCTAGATCAAAGGAGATCTAGACAGAGAAGAAGGTTTAGCCCAAAGGGAGGTCTAAACAGAAAGAGATTCAAGCCAACAAAGGGAAGGTCTGGACTAAGGGAAGTCTAAACAAAAGATACAGGGAAAGATCCAGAGACCAAAGATGTTTGAAACACAAACTCGAGCTGGTCTTAAACTCAAAAGAGAGGACTTGGACCAACAAAGGGGCCCGAGCAAGAGAAGGTCTGGAGGAGGACAAAACAAGACCCAACAGAAAACACTAGAGAAGGTTGCTGAGGCTGCAACCGAAGAACAGCAAAATGATAGCCTTATGAGGCTTTCATGGGCCTTTGTGCATTCCAAGCAGCAGGATGGTGTGAATCATGGAATAGGCGATCTTCTTCCTTCCTAGCTGGTTAACACATATTTATGCACATTGATTGCACATCTTTTGCTGATAAGATGCTTTACCTTGCAGACTGAGCACTTGTTCCTATGGACCAATATGTTATCTGTTTGTTTTCTTCTTTAACCATCCACTGTTTTGTAGGTACCATGTTTTAGCTGAGTTTGATTAGAAAAAAAGATACTGTCATACACGGCACACTCTGTGGTTCCAGATCCAACCCTTCTGGTACCGCTACGACAACGTCTCCCTCCCCAACATCGCCACCCGCAACCGCTCCGCCCTCGACCACATGGCTGATGACGCCAGGGCGCTCGGCCTCACCTCCTAGGAGGACACCGCTGCCTTCTACGGGGACCCATGGGAGCCGTTGCCGACCGCGATGGTGCTCCGCCCCACCGATGGGCCGCCCCACACCGCCGGCGCGATGCCCGTCGCCGACCGCCTCGACCAGCTCACGGACAGCATCCAGGTGCTCGTCTCGCTATGTGCTTTGGATTCGGTGGTGCTTGTAGTGTCTGGTTTTACCTCGATTTGGTAGGGGAGGTCAGATGCGCTGGTTTTGCCGCTGTGGGTGGTGGGAATGGGATGTTGCAGACGATGAAGTATTTTGCGTCGATTGAGCGAAAATATCAAGATAAATTTTTACATATTGGGTTACAGATTCATGAATTAGTGTGAGCTAGCTGCGGCGATGGTGCTCCGCCCCACCGACGGGCCGCCCCACGCCGCCAGCGCAATGCCCGTCGCCGACCGCCTCGACCAACTCGCAGACAGCGTTCAGGTGCTCGTCTCGCTATGTGCTTTGGATATGGTGGTGCTTGTAGTGTCTGATTTTAGCTCGACTTGGTAGGGGGAGGTCGGATGCGCTGGTTTTTCCGTTGTTGGTGGTGGGAATAGGATGTTGCAGACGATGAAGTATTTTGCGTCGGTTGAGCGAAAATATCAAGATAAATTTCTACATCTTGGGTTACAGATTCATGAATTAGTGTGAGCTAACTATGGCAGATGATTTGGACTGGTGGTGATTGTGGTGCTTTGATTGGATATATACCATTTTTACTTGGTTTGTTGGGGCTTATTTGTAGTCCCTACGTTTCTACAATATGTGTGCTTCATGCTGCCCTGGTGGGAGACTAGCTCATCTGTTGAATTGGTGTTGTTTTGGCATGTTTCTAATTCCGATGATGATTCGTGCTTGCATGTTATACTTAGGGATGTGAAAGAGAGGTCGCTAAGGCTGCAACCGAAGAACAGAAAAATGATAGCCTTATGAGGCTTTCATGGGCCTTTGTGCATTCCAAGTAGCAGGATGGTGTGAATCATGGAATAGGCGATCTTCTTCCTTCCTAGCTGGTTAACACATATTTATGCACATTGATTGCACATCTTTTGCCGATAAGATGCTTTACCTTGCAGATTGAGCACCTGTTCCTATAGACCAATATGTTATCTATTTGTTTTCTTCTTTAACCATCCACTGTTTTGTAGGTACCATGTTTTAGCTGAGTTTGATCAGAAAAAAAAGATCCTGTCGTACACGGCTCAATGCTCATAATGCCCGTAGAAGGAAGCTGCAGCCAAAAGCAATTTCTTTCAGTTCATCAAGGCTCTCTATAATGTTTGGTGGTATTGCTAGGCCTCTATTTGCTATGATTCGTCGTTCACCATCTTCCTGTATAAAAACCCTGTTTTCCAATGACAATAAATGAGTGATACTAAATTTTGGCAAGGATAAGAGCATTTTTGTTGTCTGAAATTGTGAACTGCTGTGTTTATTCACACAACTGTGCTTATGTCTTTTTAGCATTACATAAATTTCCATACTTGTCATTTTGATGGTTTGGGTCTTGCTTGCGCCTTTAGTTTTGCGTGCATGGATGTTTGTAGTACATGTGTCAGGGGCAGGTGCGTAGTTTGCCCATTATGGTGTGTTTGCAAGCCTTGTGCTTGGGAGGTGATGACCAATGGTGACTTTTTTTAAAATCTCTATCTTTTTGTGTAAATACTGCTTTGATCATTCATTGAAGCTCCCTATTCTATTTACATCACTGTTTGTTGCATCTTTCTTATGTTCGAATTTGTTAGAATCAGTAGAGCTGTTATGGTGAGAAACAAATTAGGAGTAGGACATATTCTTTCTCAAGAGTTAAAAACACACAACTGAGGCACCACGATTTGACTGGGTAGGTGTTAGTCTGCAATGTTGGAGGGCTGGTCTCGTGGTTTAAGTTTTGTCATGTTGTATTGCATTTTTATACGATACTACTTTCTTGGTTATGTGTTGATGCGATACAATTATTTTGTCTTTTTTACCCATAAAACAGGCAAGGGGTTTGAAGAAGCATCTGAAGAGGTTCAATGCGCCGAAGCATTGGATGCTGGACAAGCTTGGTGGAGCTTTTGTAAGTTCACCAATTCTTCTATCTTGTACTACAACATTTGGGGATTTTTCAGTTCAGTTTTTTTAATATTTGAAGTATCTTTTTATCATAGGCTCCCAAGCCATCTTCTCGTCCTCACAAGTCCGGTGGTGCTCCGCCTCGATCCTCATCATCGTGAACAGGCTCAAGTATGCGCTAACATACCGTGAGGTGATTTCTATCCGATGCGGCGCCATGTCTTAGTGGATGGCAAGGTCGAATCGACAAGACCTACTCATTTGGTTTCATGGGTATGCAGATCTCTTCTAAGAGCAAGATAATTTGTTTTCCAGAAAAAACACATTTGCTTTATCGTTAACATCATTTCACCACTAATATGTTCCTTGCTTTCTTTGGCAGATGTCATTTCCATTCCCAAGACTGGTGAGAATTACAGGCTTCTGTATGACACCAAGTGTCGCTTCGGCCTTCAGTCCATCAAGTATGAGGATGCTAAGGTTAGGCTGATCCTCCCTGTTGCATTTTTCTTAACTGTCCTAGCCGAACACAATATTGCTAGCCGGATTTGTGCGTTTACCTGCTGTTTCTAGAGCTGTTCTGCTATACAGTATATATAGATTAGGTACTGCTGTCTACCCATCACGTTAGGTATTGCTGGTTGTACCACTTCAGATTTGTGCAGCTACCTGCTGTCTGCCCATCGCATTATTTATTTTTCAGCCTCGCTTCTACTGAATACAGTAACAGATTCTCCATATGTTACATATTTCGCACCACATGTATGAAGTGGTAATAGAGGTTTCTATTTTGTCGTGCTTTACACCAGGCAAATAGATAATACCTAGTTTCTGACAGTTCATAACACTTTGTTTACCCGCCTTTTGCGGAATTGTATATAGTATTCCTATTTCAGCCGATAATCGTATCTGTGTATATTTAGGCATCATAAAAAACACCGCCATCTCCACAACACATGTATGCCATCAAGAAGAAAAACAGATGCAATATATACATTGTTTCACTATTATTGTTGCGTTCTTATATCTCACATCTCAGATACCCATGTGTTGTAACAATTTTGTTTCTCATAGTATCAGCTCAAAAGAACCTCTTGTCACCCTACCCTCTACTCGACATCGCTTTCTCCACAACACATGTATGCCATCAAGAAGAAAAATAGATGCAATATACTTATGTTGTTTCGCTATTATTGTTATGTTCTTATATCTCACATCTCAGATACCCATGTGTTGTAACAATTTTGTTTCTCATAGTATCGTTCAAAAGAACCTCTTGTTACCCTACCCTCTACTTGAAAGAGGCTTTCTGACCCGTTGCCTTTTACACATCAGGTAATACGACATACCATGTTTATCGTCTATATTTCATTCTGCTAGATTCATTTCAGGTTTACTTAATGCTTAGATACACTACTCGCCCATTTACAACTAAGTACATACGTATTGTTTTTTTACATAACATACAGGCTGCACATCATACAAAGGATGCACCATGCTCCGCTGACAAAGAAGGCTATACTGAACCGTTTGAAAATAGGCCACAAGTGCTGTAAGTACTTACTGCTGTTGGATTCAACATTGCTATAGACTGCTGCTTCTCTTTTTATTGTGTCTTTACTAACTTCTATCTCGCTACACTTCTTAGTATTTGCACTCCTTCTATGTCCTACACTTTAATACAGTACCACAACAGCCCATTTATTTAGTACGGCTACCAGAACCATTTTGTTATATATAGAACATAGACCGTGCCTATATCCTACACACAGTTTTCATTCATCTTTCTATACATCACACGTCGACACATTTTTGCTTCTACCTACCTTACTAATTCTTTTTTCTAGATGATGATTACGTACCAAGTATATCATCCCACTCTGTATATAAGATAGATAGCATATACACTGCACATGATCTTGGTTAGTTAGTTCAAATATTTCCTAGATTGCTTGTTTTACTTTTTCAGAAAGTGCAGAGTTCATAGGTGTTGAAATGATCGTCATGCTATATAGGTGCTGAAATGATCGTCATGCTATATAAGTTTGTGTCAATATACAATCAAACTTAACAAGTAACTTTCGTCGTCTTGATATGGCTATACCTATGTGATAGCATCATTGTACCTCAATATATATTCCTGCTATCTATATGGTGTTATCACATAGGTACAATCATATTGTTCAAGAGGTACCAGCTGAACAGATATAAATCTGCTTCAAAACCAAACAGGTATAGACCCACATTGTATCAGCTGAATTTCGCTGAGGTACCAGCTGAATTTTGCTGAGGCACCAAAACCAAAGAGGTACCAGCTGAATTTCGCTGCAACCATCTATGGTAATAAAAAAAATGGTATAATGATTGTATACATGATAATCATTAGTATGCCTCTGAACATGACCATATTTGTTATACCTACTTGTGATCTAGAATTGTACTATTGAATATTGAACATTGATAGTATATGTTTAGGTGCTATTTTTAGTTACTCATTTCAATAATCTTTACTTCTTTGAAACTAGGGAGTTCCTTAAATACTCATGTTGAACATTGACATATAAGTATATGCCTTCAGAAAAAGATCCATATTCGACAGTAGAAGTTCATTACAACACTTCTTACCTGTATTTATTATTAGAATCAATGCATCAGATGGTGTCTTCCATTAGGAACTACTTGTATCCTTAGATAAACCTTGCGATTCACCTCAAACTACTTCTAACACTGTTCACTCATCTTTTTTAGGTAATGCCCTATCCAAGCATCAACAACTGGTGTTTACTTGGTAGCCAAGCCAATGACCTTCCACCATTATTTTTCTAACAATGCTTAGTATCATTATCTCCTAATGTATTCCCATGGACTTCTCTTCGATAAATTCCTGCTAATGAACATTGAAACATCCATAAAACGCCTCCCAGCTCAAAAGCTATTACGATACGTTCATGAATATGCCCTGAAACTGCAGCTACGATAAGAGAGTTAAACCTGAAACATCTAGATGTACCATGACTTGCAGATGCCTCAGTGAGTTAGTGTAACTAAATGCACTAAGAACTGGACTATTGCTACTTTCAGCATAGATATGACGCCAATATGCAATAGCTTGTGTTATCTTGTTGTAGAGGATAACACCTGTCAAACTTCTTTGGTGCAACATATCTCCATTGTTCCTTGTTGACGCATCACTACTAACCCATCTTATGATGCAAACCGTCCATTGATTACCACAAAGAGACCTCGCGTCTTTGTTTCCAATAAGAGAAGATGGAACCTCAAGTACAAAACAGTCTTTTGCAACAGAAGCCAAGTAGCTCTAGATAAAAAAATCATTTCCACATATCATCCATGCAAGGGATGTTTCTTTGTCAATACCACCTGCAAATATGGTCTTGCTGACAGGACCAGGAGTCCCATTCGTGATCATTATCAGAGGTAATACCCTTAAATTATTATTTTTCTCCATTATGTTGCATGATCATGAGCAGGGAAGAAAACCCGACCGGTAACCGCCGGTTACCAGCCGGTTACCAGTTACCGGGCGGGGTCCGGGAAGGAAAATTCCGGCCAGTTTTTTCAGGTTTTGCAAATTCAAATTTTAATTTTTGAAATTCGGCCAGTTTTCAAGCGAAATTCAACCGGTTTTTTTCTGAGAAATCTGGTTACTGGTCGGGTTTTTTTCTCGGTCGCCCGGCGGGATTTGGTCCGGTACCAGCTTTTGGATCCTTGATCATGAGTCACCATATTATCATAGAAGTTGTCCTAGTAGCGAATGTTTTTGTTACGACGTAACAACATTTTCTTATGTTTGCTAAACCACTTCGTATAGCCATCCCAGTTTAGACTGATTAGTAATTGCATTGGTTTTTGTGTGATATGCATATACTACTGTGCAGTGTTCACGCTACTTGCTTCCTGTAATATTCCGAGTCGCTTCCGGATTGAATACTTAGTCCTACAAACGCCAAGTTGTCAACAATGTATATTCGATCTTATTTCTAGGTTCCATTTGCGAGATAAGCTTCCTAGATTTCTTCTCAGATCACCCAATTCCTCATTTGTTCATATTGTATTTTCAGCTTATTGTGTCATGTTATTTCACAAAAAAAAACTACTTATATCATTGCAAGCGATCTGCTATCCCGTGAACAAGATCGCCACTTGCCAATAGAAGAGCATATAACTGATTAAGAATTATCAAAGTTCTGGTAG
Source organism: Phyllostachys edulis (assembly GCA_036346405.1). Taxonomy (NCBI): domain Eukaryota; kingdom Viridiplantae; phylum Streptophyta; class Magnoliopsida; order Poales; family Poaceae; genus Phyllostachys; species Phyllostachys edulis. The sequence continues at coordinate 22,049,872 of CM070558.1, forward strand.
TAGGTAGCTTGTATCTACCTTTCTAGCTCTACCACTGGCAACAACAACTTCTGTACCTATGCCGGAGTTTCCTGTATAGCTAGCATGAACTCCTGTATTATAGTTTAAACCTGCACATCAAAACTTTGTGCTATGTGCCTATGTCACAGCGTTTTAGTATACCTTGAAATGTTTTCTATCAACTGCTAGAGCAGGGTAAGTGCTGGCATGAACTCCCGTATCATAATTTAGACCTGCACTTCAAAACTTTGTGCTATGTCCCTATGTCACAGCGTTTTAGTATACCTTGACATGTTTTCTATCGTCTACTAGAGCAGGGTAAGTACTTCAAAATACATCTACTACATATAGATATCACTATCCCTCATCTCTAACAACTACACATTAATATATAGATAACACCTCTACTGTTGTCTTATAGTTTGCATACATATAGATTCTAGAACAAATGTCGTTTAACTCTCTTTATCATACACTACTAATCAGTCATATTATCCTTCAAACATGATACTTCTTCTTAAGTCTACATATGACATATTCTCTATATTCTACACCTCACAGCATAAGATTTTTACTGAACCCATCACCTCCCATGCTATGAAGAAGACGCAGCCACATGACGCCACCTCCAGCTAAACACAAGGTATAATTGCCTTTTTTTTGGAACAGCCTTAATCGTATCTCTCAGACATAGCTAACAATACTGCACTTGACTTCCATCTTTCCCACAACAGATTAAAGATAGCTCACTGCTACCCCACGGATCAAGTTCAGTCCCTAAGTACTTCGCTTACAGCAGACTCTTGCATCTATCAACAGCATCACATATCTTTTGTAGTAGCTATCAGTACTGCCTCCAAAACATAGCCTGTTTTGTGCTAGACAACATGCTGCAACCCTATGTAAGACAGATGTAATATTTTATATGCAAAAACATATACTTCACAACCTAATATATAGCCAACAGTATATTACTACTCCACTTAGAAAATACTCTACATTTGCTCATCTTTATGCACTCTTTTACGCCTAATGCTTTCCCCATAATACGTGCTGCTTGAGCTTGCGTGCCAAATGGCGCGCACGGGATGCTAGTATGGTTTAAAAGAAAAGGAGGGAGTACACAATCAATAGGAACCAAAAGTGTGAGCACCCGGATTTATTAGGCTCATAATACTTAGTCATCCAATTGACCCTAGTATTATCAACCAAATAAACTCGGTCTCGAGAGATGTATACTTCCCAGAATGCAGTACACATACCTCACAACAAAAGAATGCATCAATTCCATACAACACATAGTACATAAGCAACAAACCAGAAGTTAACATTAATATGGAATAGATATTACAAAAGAGAGGCCCTAAGGCCAAATAACAAATACAAAACTAAATAAACAGCGGAAGCAAAAGTGCCATAAGATGGCCATAACAAAAGCCAATTAGTGTGCCTTTACCCACAAGGCAACTAACCGGACCGCCAAGCTAGTCGTCAAACCCAAGCACAACTAACGCAAGAGTGAAGCCCTTGGGGCTCACCTCCTTCCTCTGCAACAAAAGCCACAAAAATGCCACAACCACGGGCAGATGAGTACATAAAGTACTCCGCAAGACTTACGTGTGAGATAACAGAACTATAAATAGCTACATGCAAGCTTTATTTAAGTGGATGAGGCTTTGGACTCATTTTAGCATAAAGCAAGTTTCATTTGCAATAATATAATAGATTGAAGGCAATTTGACAAAGCATTTTAATTGTTGAAATTCAACGAGGTAGTAACATAGTAACAACAACAAGAACAACCTAGAAGTGACTAACCCAAGTCACCACAACAATAGCATGAACTCCCGCTCATACCAACCAGTCAAGTTTTAATTAAAGGTTGTAGTCTAGTCTTGAACGACCTTACCAAGCATGTCCATAACCTAGGACGAGGCTATTCAATAGTTTTATCCCTACAGGTGTACCACTTGTACCCACACGCCGCATCGCCTTTCCTTTACGCACACTTAGAAGGTGTCTTTGGCACGGCTAAGTCCTACGAGACCTTTCCAAAGGATGAATGCTAATTACGTTTGCACAACCCACGGGAGAAGGAGACATTAGGCGACCTATCAGGAAGCTAATGCTCCCTCCCACACTATACATATACATTTGTTTTTGAAAACACACCAACCGAGCTCGCTCATAATTAACACCTCCTAGAGTACTTAGTCAAGAGGGTTCCATATGCCCTCGTGTGGTTAGTACGCCAAATCGCTGGCTTAGTGACCCAAGTACTCGGTCCTTAGGGACCCTGCATACCACCACATCCAAAAACCACGCCATCCATCCAATATGCCCAAGTCTAAATCAATCTTTTATTTTCAGTTTTGATTTTACAATTAACCAAAGCACAAGTGCTGGACATATAGGAGTAATAATCAGTTTTGAGTGATCAAGACCATCGACTAAGTCGATGATCGCCCATTACTACCGTTATCTAAGCATTGCTAAGCATGACACCGTGAAAGCAATAAAAGAGCATACTTAAATCACCGGGCTCTAATTCACCAGCGATATTAGTAACTTATGGTTTGTGGCGGGGGTAACAATTTAGGGCAACTATGCAATAGGAATAGCTACCTCTAAACGATAAAATACTTTGACACAAAAGCATGCATACATACAAGTTAAACAAAATATTAGACTTTAAAGTAATGGGACAATGATGGAAATGATCAAACTGCTTGCCTTTACTGTTGCTGGACAAATTGTTGCCGAGGATCGCCACGGGATCAATACACTCGTCGGCACCTAATCGAAAAGACGAAAAGATTCGATAAGAACGACGAAAACGACAAAGACAGCACAGCAAACGAACTCCAAACACTCTGAATTTTCTACAGAAGCAAGAGGGTGATTTTTAGGGAATTTAGCAATAAGAACCAATGGATTTGGATTCTCAATGCAAAAGATATGAGCAAAACAATTCTGCTCAGCCCTAAAAATACCAAACTGCACTATTCACTAATTTAATTATGAGGCAACATTTTCTAGAAAAGAAGTGAAGCTAAAATTTTTACTGTAAAACCAGCACCTCATGAGATGAATAACACAATTGAGTTCATCCCATTTGGAGCTATGTTGCACTTTCTACAATTTCTCAAAAACAAGAACTTGAACAAAATTATAATGCGCAAGTCCTCATTTTTATAATAGCAACAAGCTCAAAACTAATTTTCACAGTAAGTTCATTAATAGAGGAAACCAACAAAGTTGGTCTCACTCAAAAATAATCTACAGAGCATTAGTTATGTATTTTACAAGTTAAGCATTAATTTGAGTGTATATTTAAAGTGAGTTTTAAAACCTAATGGCAAAACTGTGCTCTGGAGCTGAACTCAACTTACAATCATTTTTGGATTAAAGTCAAGTTCAAGACAGAGCTAACACAATTTGAATGACCTCAATTGGATTTAGAATGAATTAGTTATGATATTTTGAAGTTCATACCTTTTTCAGGTTTATAAATAAGAGTTCACCGAATTTCTAAAACCAAAGAGAGGGGAGGACGTGAACCGCTGATTTAAATCCAACGCCCAAGACCTCCAGAGAAAAACGCGCGCGCGTCACAAGAAGTCCAGAGAACATGGGCCGCTGATCCCGGATCCAACGGTCCATGTCCTCCCCGCCACGCGCAAGCAATAGGGGAGGTCGTGGCCGCTGATACCGCATCCAACGAACCACAACACAAGAGGGAGGACCGGACGGTCCAGATCAAACGAGGGAGGTCTGACGGCCGAGATCTTCCAAAGGAAGATCTAAACTATCAAGATCTCCCCAAGGAAGATCTACATCGCCAAGACCTCTCGAGGAGGTCCCGGACGGTCCAGATTTTCCAAGGAGGACCTTAATGGTCTAGATTGTCCCAGGAGGACCTTAACGGTCAAGATAACAACAAAGAGGTCCTGGGCGGTTCAGATCCACTTGAGGTGGTCCCGAACGGCCAAGATCTAACAAAGGGAGGTCCTAAGCTGCTCAGATTTCCTTTGGGAGGTCTGGGCGGCTAAGATTCACCCGAGGAGGTCCACAAGGTTAAGAGGACCTCGGGAGGTCCTACACGGTGGAGATCAACACAGCGAGGACCTCAACGGCTAAGATCTCCCACAAGGAGGTCCTAGCGGTCAAGATCGCAAGGAGGAGGTCTGGGGTTGTCCCTACAAAAGACCGGGGTGGTCTTTGCAAAGAGGACCCCGAGGGAGGTCTTTGCCAAAAGTCCACGGGTGATCCTTTGGCAAAGAGGTCCCAGAGATGCACTGCTGGGAGGCTAAGCCGCCTTAATTGCGCAACAAGGACGTAAAACAAGGCATTAAAGGCTGACCCGAAGTTTACCAATGATAAGCAATGATGATCGCATTTAAGGGGGATCTTTGTCCTAACGACAATGGCACGGTGCCATTGTCGTCCGACAAAACCCCGAGAGGCTCCCAAGGCTTGTCGCCGGGCGATGAGGACCTCGCCGGCGCCATCCAGAGCACCAACGCAGCGCAATAGTGTTGTTGCGACACGCCAGACCATTCCATTTGCGGGGTGGCCTGAACGGCGACGAGTCAAGATTGGCGCGCAAAAACACACGGCCAAAACACAAACAGCGATAATGAGCTCGCAAATGAACATTCAAGCGTGTGCTAAGCTCCGCAACAACATACATGCAAAGTGCAAGATCTACGGGACTACCAGGAGGGTTACCCGGAGGTCGCGGAGGTGCCGAGGAGGTTGGGGATGTGGAGGACCGGAGTTGGGGAAGAAGGGTTGCTCCACGGCCAACTCCAAGCTCCAAGCTCCAAGTTAGGCCTCTTGAAAATGTCAACCCAAATGGGGTTAGGGTTAACTCAGGAGGTCCTGGGAGCACAAAGTGAACAAGAGGTTGAAGAGGGAGCCACTGAAGCGCCACCGAGGAGCTCCAAGGACTTCAACAATGGCGGCCAAAAAGGGTAGGTCGGTGGGAGGAGATGTTAGCCAGTAGCAGCAAGGCCAAGCTCAATGGTGTGTAAAAGAAGCCAAGGGCAACAGTGGGGGGGTTTTATAGCTAGGGCAAAAAGAGGTCCTGGACCACGGGTTAAGCTCATGGTGAGCTTAGCCCAAGGGAGGTCCACGGCTTGGACAGGACGTGGAGGTGACAGGAGCAGGCCTGCACAGCGACTTTGGGGCGAAAAGCACTGACCCGCATTAAATGCCTGCAGGCAAAGAGCCGTTGGACAAGACAGATCACTGCCTCCTCCACTGCCATGGCGTACGCGCGCGCCAGAGCTAGGAGAAGAATAGGAGTTGCCCACCACCGTCCGATTAGAAATGAGGGGGAGGTCGTGACCCTCAGATCTAAATCGAAACGGTAAGTTTTTAAAAGGAGAAGGAGGAGATCACAGCCATTGGATCTGGACTGGGGAGGTCGTGACCCTCCGATTTCCATAATCTTGAATCAAGACGTGGAAAAGGGGACAGAGGTCCAAGGCGTTGATTTCAATCAGCGGTGCGGACCTCCGTGAGGTCTTAACCGCACACCTAACTTAGAACATGAGGGGAGGTCATGGCCTTTGGATTTAAATCCAAGGGCGCACAACCAAAGGGGAGGTCTTAGCACTACGGCGTAGCGCACAAGAGGTTATGGCCATCGATTAAGATCCAATGGTGATGAGAGGGCGAGGAGGTGCGAGACGTATGCAAAAAGGCAAGGGAGGTCAGACCTTTGGATTTTTGATCCAACGGTTCGATCAAAAGAGGGGAGGTCCTGAGTTTTTGCAACGCACTGTGGAGATCATGGCCTTTAGATTTAAATCTAAGGGCTACGACCTCACGTGTCTTGGGGAGGTCTAATGCGCACAAGACAAGGAGGAGGTCGTGACAGTGGATTTTAAATCCAACGGTGCACAACATGAGATGGGGAGGTTGTGAGCGCTGGATATTTTGAGGGAGGAGGTCGTGGGCTGTTGGATCCGATCCAACGGCCACGACCTCAAGTGAGTGCAAAAGGGAGGTCTAAGTAGTTGAGCGAGGAGGTCAGGCCATGGATTTTGATCCAAATGCCAAGACGATGAGGCGGGAGGTCCTGATCGAGTATGTTGAGGAGGAGGTCGTGGTGTTGGATTTGATCCAACGGCCACGACCTCAACAAATGGGATGACCTCATTGCGATGGTTTAACAAACTCGAGGAGGTCTTTGAGGTTTAAACACGGGGAGGTCATGACCATGGATCATCGATCCAACGGCAATGACCTCATGAGGTGGGGAGGTCTTTGCGGTGTTGATCAGGAGGAGGTCGTGGCGGTTGGATGTTAATCCAACGGCTACGACTGATCAAGGTGGAGAGGAGGTCCGACGAGCCAGGGGGTTGGGTTGGACCGGCTTTGGGAAAGTGGCTAGCCCAAAGAACAGTGTAGGCTTTTAAGTTTAGTTTTTAACAAATTGAAACTTAGCGAATTATTTGAGATAGCAAATGAACTCCAAAATTTATGAAATTTTAACTGGAGCTTGCTGACAATGAGATTAACCTCACATAAAATTTCCAGAGGTTATTATGCAATGCATTTTTCTCAGGAAATTCATGAAGGTTGTCCAAGGATTTGTTTTACCTCCAAAATTTATCAAACTAGTTTTACCACTTGTGATATTTTTCAGAGGGGTCCCACATCAGTTTTAGGACCAAGGAAAATATTTCCAAATGTTTGGCACAAGATTTAAGATAAACGGAGAATGAGTTTGACTTTTGGTCAACAAGAGCTTTGTGTTTTTGGATTACACAACTCTTGGACCAGAATTACATGAGAGATTAGGGGTTTTCAAGATGTGAGAAAAAGTTTTAATTTCTACACATATAATTATACTAGAACAAACCCTAATTATACATTTGGGATGTTACAAAAAGGCCTACTGGCTAGTGCATGCATTCATGGATCTTACTCGTTGAGTGAGGTTTGCATGGGAGAAAACTTGGATGGGTGACTGTTCGGGAAGATGGATTTTTTATTTTCTTTTCTTTTTTTTAGAAAAAGAGAGAAGGGCAAAAATAAGTAAATTGGACCAAGATATTGGAACGAAAATTTTTCTGGAGATTTGAATTTGAATTTGTGGAATAAGGAATTTGAATTTGGAATATAGTTTGGAAATGGAGTTTTGGAATTTGAGATTTCCTTTGAGTATTACACATAAATTGTAGATAAAATCCAAATAAAATTTAGACAATTTTAAATAATTAATTTGAAATTAAATTTTTACAGAAAGTGAATTTTGGGATGTTACAAACCTACCCCCCTTAAAAGGAATCTCGACACCAAGATTCGGATGGACAAGGAAAAAGGTTGGGGTACTCTGCTCTTAAATCTTCTTCATGTTCCCATGTCGCTTCTTTCTCTGAATGATTGCTCCACTGCACTTTGTAGAATTTGATAGACTAGCTTCTGGTCTGACGTTCTGCTTCTTCGAGAATTCTGACAGGGTACTCCTGATAGGTGAGATCATCCTTCAAATCGACTTCCTCTAGAGGCACCTGTTCTTCCGGAACTCTGAGACATTTCTTCAACTAAGACACGTGAAAGACATCATGCACATCTGATAGCTGAGGTGGAAGCTTTAACTTGTAAGCGACTTCTCCTCTTCTGACTAGTACTGGAAAAGGTCTAATATATCTCGGTGCAAGTTTTCCACTCACTCTGAAACGATGCATTCCCTTAAGAGGTGAAACCTTCAGATACACATAATCTCCCGGTGCAAAAGCTAGATCTCGCTGGTGGTTATCAGCATAACTCTTCTGTCTGGTTTGAGCTATTTTTAAATTCTGACGAATCCTCCGAACCTATTCTTCGGCCTCCTTCAGAACATCTGGCCAGAACACTTGTCGCTCTCTGGTTTCATTCCAATACAAAGGAGTCCTGCACTTCCTTCCATAGAGTGCTTCAAAAGGCGACATTTGTAAACTTGACCGATAGCTGTTCTTATAAGAAAATTCTGCATATGGCAAACTTACATCCCAACTTTTACTATTGGTTAAAGCACAAGCTCTTAACATATCTTCGAGAATTTGATTAACCCTCTCGGCTCATGCATGCATGCGGATGGTAAGCTATACTGAAATTCAAGTTGGTGCCCAAAATTCCCAGTAGTTTTTGCCAAAATTTGGAGGTGAACTGAGATCCTCAATCTGATACAATCTTTTTAGGTACCCCATGCAGACATACTATTCTGAACATATATAATTCTGCGAGTCGGTCTCCCGAGTAGGTAGTCTTCACTAGAATAAAATATGCAACTTTTGATAACCGATTCACAATCACCCATATTGAATCATACCTAGATTTTGTGGAGATTTGAATTTGAATTTGAATTTGTGGAATAAGGAATTTGATTTTGGAATATAGTTTGGAAATGGAGTTTTGGACTTTGAGATTTCCTTCCAGTATTACACATAAAATGCAGATAAAATCCAAATAAAATCCAAACAATTTTAAATAATTAATTTGAAATTAAATTTTTACAGAAAGCGAATTTTGGGATGTTACAGGCCCTTGGACTGTTGAATCAAGAAGAATTGAGCCCATAGGCTCTCTTCTCTTGCTTGAGGGGTCTCGATCTGGTCGACTCGGTCGCCTGCCACCTCGATTAAGTAGTCCAAGTGACGGCAAACCTCCTGGAGACGTGCAACGTCGTTGTGGGTAAACTCGCCGAAAGTGGGAGATCACCCAGAAGACACAGCGGAGGAGGACGTCAAGACGGAAGAAGGTGGCCGTCACCTGCTCCGGCAAATCCTCGGACAGAGGAGTGAAGACACTATTGAAACAGTGTTCTTCCACAGCATCCGCCAACGTACAGCCGGAGAGGTGCTCGTACAATACGGCCAGGTAGGCCATCAATGCCGGTGACAAGGAAACTGCAGAAGAGGCAGCCATTTCTGCTTTTTTAGAAGTAGTAGAGTTATATGTGGGGATGATCATCTTCGATGGTGGATGATCCTTTTTATAAAACAAGGAATAAATTCAGAGCGTGAGACGAAGAGACGCATCGGGGAGCCGAAGTGGCATTGATGCGACGAAGAGACGCATCGGCGATGAAGAAACTCATCGGGCTTCAACGGGGAGCTGTAGCGATATTATCACAAACGGTTATAATTCAAAACCGTATGTGATATGTTAGTAATATCACAGACGGTTATTGTTAAGAACTGTCTGTGAGGTATCACAAACGGTTGTTTGTTGAAAACCGCCTGTGATATATAGAATTATCACAGACGATTATTGTTAAGAACCATCTGCGATACTTCACAGACGGTTTTTATTATGAACCGTCTGTGATATTACCTCTTCACAGACTGTTTTTAGCGCAGCCAGTAACACAGATGGTCTCTAAACCAAAACCGTTTGTGATTGCATGTAATACAGATGGTTTTGGTCAACCGTCTGTAATGAGGTGTCTAGTATTAGCCTTTTTATAGTAGTGAAAGGTAGTCCAGAAATTCCTTCGTGTTGTGCCACCTAGGTATACACAGGTGGCAATCTCGATCAAGATATTGCTTGACTTGAGCACGTTGTCGATCGAAGAGCTCATTGGCCGACTTTGATCAGTGGAGCATCTCTACGCGCGCGATGACTCGGGTGGCTCCGGTGGGCGTCTGCTCCTCACTAAAGAGGAGTGGCTCGCACACGCCAAGAAGGGGGAGTAAGACGATAGCTCCTCCGGCGGTGATAACCGTTATCGCGGCAAGCCACATGGCCATGGGTGAGTCAAAGGCGGGAACGACGGCAAGGACGATGGATCGTCTAGTGTGCGTCGTGACATGTCATAGGTTTAGTGCTACAACTATGACAAGTACGGGCATTACTCCAAGGACTGCCGCAAGCCTAAGCGCGCCGAGCAACTTAATCTGATGTAGGTTGACGACGACGACAAACCTACGCTTCTCATGGCGTAGGTGTGCGCGCTCACCAAGGCTTCCGTGGGCATAGGCACTGACGTGGTGCTCAGCGAGGTGTATGTGCAGGTGCATCTAGGGCGCGATGAGGACGCCCATGACGAAGCTTGGTACCTAGACACCGGTGTCAGCAATCACATGCCCGGGTGCCAGGCAAGCTTCGCGGAGATGGACGAGGGCGTCACCGGTTCTGTCAAGTTCGGTGACAGCTCGGTGGTGGATATACGCGGGCGTGGTACCGTCCTGTTCAACTGCCAGAAGGGGGAGCACCATGCGCTGACGGGGGTATACTACATCCCATGACTGCACAGCAACATAGTGAGCCTCGGGCAGCTCGACGAGAAAAGCTACCAGACGCTTATCTAGGGCAGCGTGCTCACAATCTGCGATCGGCAGCATCGCATACTTGCTCGAGTAAACCGCACTCGCAACCAGTTTTATATGCTCACCCTCGGCATTGCACAGCCGGTCTGCCTGTCTGCGCGGTGCGGTGACGACGTATGGCGATGGCATGCTAGGTACATGCAATCGAACTTCAGCGCCGCGGAAGCCGGGCGCAATCGTACCGGCGGTTCATGGGCGGCGAGCGCTTCGGCGCGGCGGCATCGTGGCGTGGCGGAGTCGCGAAAGCGGTCGGCGGTGGCGCCTGGCGATGGCGGGTCTATGCGGCACGTGGAGGCGACGACGATCGCGCGAACGGCGACGCCAGAGGCCGCGGCGGCGAGCACACGGTTCGGCAATACGGGCGGCGGCGCTTCGGTGGCAGCCGGGCGGCGGCGGCTAAAGATTCATGTGGAGGAGCGATGGAACGGCGGCGCGGGCGGCTTCGGCCTGTGGCTCGCGTGGCGAGGCTTCGAGCGCAGCAGCACGTTTGCATGGCCTCGGGCGCACGCAGGCGCGAGGCGCAACGGCTGCGCGAACACATAGCACGACGTCAGGCCAGCGAGCAACAAAGGGTGCGGCAAGTGACGCGATGAGGGGCGCGGGAGGCCTTGTGGCGACGCGGTTGGCGCGGGCGGCCTGTAGGGCACGCACGAGCAGCGTGGCGAGCGGTGGCGTCAAACCAGCAGGGCTGCACATGGGAGCTATTGCATGGCACGTGATGGGCGCACGATGCCGCCACGATCGGGGTACGACACCAGGCGGCGCGTGGCAGTCAAGAATATACTCCGGTACATAACTGGTACACGGAACTATGGCTGTCACTACGTGAAGAAGTTGGAGGAGCTATGGTTTGTTGGCTACAGCAATAGCGACATGGCCGACGACGTTGACGACGTCAAGTTCCAAGAGCTGCGCACAAGGATCGGCATCATCGAGATCAAGAAAACGCATCAAGGATTAGGCGGTGTTTGTTGATTAATCCTTAATTGCATCCGTTTATTTTTATTTGCATGGTAACTGACAGCATGCAACACATTGATTGTTTCAGTTTTTTCTTTTGTTTTCGGCTGACTGGGTTTGTGCCGCACGTCAGTCATGAAGAAGCACTAATGCTGCACGTTGTGGACGCATTGATGCCGATTGATGCTGCAGTCGTGAGACAGTGGCAACGCTTGCAGTATTGATGTTTGCATTCCGGAGTCATGGGGGATGATTAGTGATTCAGTTACTGGTTGTTACTAGTGAGTACAAATAAGAGAGAAAAACACAGAAAAGCTGTGTGGTTTAGCAGCACCAAAACTCTGTGTTTCTGTCGTGTCCAGGAGTGCGTGTGTGTCCAGGAGCGTGTGCGTTTGTTCAAGAGAATCAGACGTTTTCACATGCGTAGACACTGACGGGCTGACAGTGGAGACCAGCTGCACCTGTGCGGACGATCCTCATCTCACGAAATCCGGTAAGTTCAGGTTATTCTTTGCCTCCCCACGCCCCCTTCTCTTTCGATTCCTTCTTCAATGTTCCCTCCGGTAGATCCGTCTACAGTTTTTTGTACATTTTACTTTCCGTCTTCCATAGGCTCACCATACACTAAAATGTTTCTTTTTGTTGAACTTTTCAATTCCGTGCATGAACACCCTTGGCGCTCTGCTCCCAACTAAAATGGACTGTACTCCAACCTTGGGTACTCATGTACAATTAACAAATTAGTCAGCAGGGATATGATTTGTGTGGTCATTATGTTTTCGTAGTATACTGTAAAGGCCCAAATTAAGCTCCAATTTAAAAATGCATGATTTTCATGAATTTCAAAAGAATGTTGGTTGTATTTCAAATTCCCAAAAGCTGCCTTGCAATTTAAAAAGTTAAAACCATTTTCTTGTCTCAAAATTTGGATTTGCAAAAACCTAAGTTTTATCTGTGCGCAAACCCAAAATAATTAAAATGTAATCCAATCGGAGTTTGCAAATCAAATTAAAGCTTCAAACCATTTCCTTTCCCTCTACCCCTCGGGCTGCAACCAGCTGTCGGCCCACCTTCCCCCTCTGCTTTCCTCTCTTCCCCGGGCTCAGCCAGCCGGCTCGCGGTGTCGTCCTTCCCTCCTTCCCTTCTCTTCCCACAGCCCAGCTAGTGCACAAGTGAGCCGGGCCCAGCAAGCAGCCGCGTCCGCCAGCCCAGCTCCCTCTCCTCCCTTGCCCGTAGGCCCCCCGGCCCCACCTGGCAGCTCGGAGGGAGAGACACTGTTTCGCCTAAAGGGTTTTGGCCAGATGCTCTCATCTTCATCACACACAAGCGGACCTTCTTCTCACATCATGGTTGTAAGGGTAATAGCTCACCGTCGCCGTATCTTAGACAAAAGAAAGCAGGGCTGGGTCCTTGCTGCGTTCGACGGAACCATCGATGGTACTCAAGCGTGTCTGTTATTCCACAAGTTGCTTGCTAACCAACGAAGCAAGCGCGCATTTCATGTGCACCATCTGCCCAGCTAGCAGCCGTCTACATGAATTCTGACCGCAGATTCTTAACCCCACACCATCGAAGAGTCAGTGTTCTTACTTTTTGGGTGTCATAAGATAAACGAGTTGCAGTGCGGTGTACTTGATCACATACTTCAGGCGCGAGTAATTAGCTAGCTATCTTTCCTGGATGCATCCCAATCCTACTCTAGACAACTCTGAGTTAAAATTGCATGCTTTGCTAGTGCTAGTTTTGAAATAATGCAACAAAGAAAAGACTAGAATGATAAAATATATATGGTCGTTTGAGTCTGCTACATCTAATAAGACTAATGAGCACACCCCCCAGTTCCATGTATTAAAAGAATCTGACAAAACTTTTATGTGCTGTGTTAATTGGTGTGACCTCTATCTTTAGTGACTATTTTTGCTGCATGATATTTGCTGCAAGAAAGTAATTGGGAAAATATTGCTACTAGCTAGCTACCTGTGACGCCCCATGTATTACCCCAGAGGGTAATCACATTTAATCATACGGATTACTATTCGTCTGCCTGGTAGGACACCGCTCCGACGAATAGTAAGCCTTACTATAGTCAACGCAGCAGAATAATAAGATAGAAACTGTACCTTTTATTCCAGTTAGCCATGCAAGGCTATGGTTCTTACAAATAGTAATTTACAACTGCAAAAATGGGACCAAGTCCCTTCGCTTGCCTTCCTTGCTTCATCAATCTTCTACTTGTCCCATTTGTTGAATAAAATGCCCATCTCACGCTAGTCCTCGTAGTCTAGCCTCCTGCGGCCCTTTCGGTACATGCGTGTCCTTCGTCCCACTCGGGATAATCCCCGATCTGACTAGGATCTAACAAAGGAGAATACTAATAAGGTTGAGTACAAATGTACTCAGCAAGCATTAATAGCAAAAGATGCACTGTATGACTTATCTCTATTCGTTATCATATTTTCTATATCATCTCTTTTCTGAAAATAACAACTCGTTAAAACATTAAATGGTAGATTTTAATACTGAAAACACTACTTATCACTCGGAGAGAAGATAGACCCCTAGTGATTCCCGTAGACTCCAATCCAAGAGACTGAAATGAATTTATGATTTTATTTAGCACTACACAGGCTTGTACCACTTTACCTATAGCTACTCTGAACTCTCTTTGAACTGGGTCCACCGCATTTCCTTTGATGCGACTTCGAGTTCAGAATACAGAACGTTTTCCAAGTTACGTGATTACTTTCTACACCCATTACTTTTCGTCAGTGCTGACCTTGTCACACACCGAGTTCCAGCAATGTTGGTTGGGGCAGCTTCTATCCTGCACCCAACACTCCCCTTTAGCGCTATAGCGCCTTGGATCCCCCACTTCCGGTCTCTCCTCTCGGTTCTGGGTTCCTTCATCACCTTCACACATATTACTTATCCAACGTAGAGAAAATAATTACGTAACAAGGCAGCATTTTCTTCCCGCTGAAACGGGAAAATGGTTGGCACTTAAATATGGCCTTTGACTAAGTAAGAGTTTTGTGGGTCCTTATATATTAACTATATATAAAGGGGTCCCACCTATTCCCTTATCTCTATCCTGCCACGGGCCCCTTTTACTAGCCATATAATTCTTACCTCGTTCCCCTTTCTTATCTCCTTCATTCAATTTGAATTTTGAGAAGTAATTTTGATGCAATACATATATGATACAGCAATATACAGTTTACATTTAAGATAACTATTTATTTATGATCCCCCCCGAAGCAGCGGAGCTAGGGGCACGTGTTAGACCCCCGGACGTGGAATACCCGAAGACCTTATGTGCGTACCATACTAGTCTTATGATCAGTGGCTAGTATACACATTCACAACATTTGGCATTCACATTTATACATTCACATATACAAAGTAAGCAAAATGGTACTTAACCTAAACTATTACAATATTTGCATTATAAAGGTTGACCGGCCAAATAAAGACTTAAGTACCAGAAGTAGCAGAGTACAGAAACAGCAGCGAAAGTAAAAGTGGTGCAAGTAAACAAATTCCAGCGGTGTGCCCATCCAAAACCCAAAGGCAACTGACAAGAAACATATCCTAGATAGACTCGTCACCGAACCCTCCGGTTCTGGGTGCGAAGAAAGTGTCATCTAGTGTTGGCTCTTCCTCATACTCTGAACAATAAATTAAGCAAGACCGAGTACAATGCGTACTCAGCCAGACTTGTAGTGTATCGCAAATTTTATATATATGCAAGACTAACAAAGGATGAGGCTCTACCCTAGAAGTTATTTTGCATAAAGCCCTTTTTATTTGCAATATCCTTACGTAATAATTTGCAACGGAAGTTTAAAAGCAGTTAAATAGATAACAAAACACTAAGTAAGTAATTGAATGAACCTAAGATAATATCAACTACAACTCGCAACCCTCCTTAGCTGCGAGCAACATTTCATGTTCAGCCATAACTCAACAGTTAACTCAAATAGAAACTATAAACCATTCCCTCATTTTCCAATAAGACAGTTTTTGTGAAAATCAAGTTTATACCCAGCAATACTACACTTAGCACGCTCATCACACAAGCACAGCTATTATAATAGATTTACACTCTACAAAGGTGTACAACTTTACCCACATAACACGAATTCTCTAGTTTGTCCGGTACCTATCAATACTACCGCTCACTACCTTTGGTAAGCGGTCTAGAGCACGTGTCGAAACCTTTACATCATCTAGACCTAACCTTACACTTAGCTCGTTGAATGTTGTTCCTGACTTCGCCCGAGTGTACCCTAATCAGCACACCCGTCTCAGTGAGACATTCGTCGTTTTGTTGACAATACAAGAAACTTGCTCAAACGCCTACTACGTACCCCTCATGCAAGGCTAGATCTGGATAACTTAATTAGCTAAGTCCACCCCAGTTCAACATATGTGGTTGTACGCTTGCGCTTAGGTCGGATATACCAGCGTTCGGTCCTTAATTGACCTCGGGCGAGAATCTCCCCCTATCTACGAGTGAGACTCATTTCCCACTTTTTCAGAATATAATATAACTCGTCCACGTCGAAAACTAGGTTTTTTATTTTTATTTTTATATAAAATAACAGAGATACCTCCTCTAGACATTTTTCAAAATCTCCTAAATTCATATTTATCATATTGCCCTTTTATAAACTTCTCGGAAAATCTATCGTTCTAGTTGCAGTTGTGCGATAATTGCACCTGAAATTCCCAAATGACATTATATATTGTCTAACCCATATGCTACCACTATAACACAACAACCCTGTAGAGACGCCTATTTGATGGGTTAAAGACGTTTTCAATCATCTCTGTAGCGTCGTAGAGTCGTTTTTGTAAAGCGTCTCCCCACGTACCGTGTCAAAAACCGTAGAGACGTATTGTTAAGCGTGTCTACAATGATATGAGTGATTTAGATTGTGTCTCTACAAGCTTAGAGACACTTTCATATATGCGGTTCCATATTGTCTCTACTCTCCCTAGTGATGCTTTATTGCGTGCTAAGAAACATAGATACACATTCATAGGCATATTTAGATTGAGCTAGAGACGTCCATTTCTATTTTGTTCTATGGAAATATTTTATCGCTAGCACAATAATTCAGAGGATATAGTATCACATATTTTCATAAGAAGTTTCAGATCTTAGTTAAAGCCATTTCAAATGTAGAATTACATTGTTGATATATAAAAAAAACCAGAAGAAAAAAATGTAGATAGTCTGTTGCGGACTGAATCGAGTTAACAACTGAATCTAGCATCCATATAGAAAGGTGCAACCTACTGGATAACATCATATCATGAGAAAACAAAACTAAAATCTAATAGATGTCCAAATTTGTCTTTGAATGCATTCAATCTGCATCATTCTCTATTTTCCACACTACAAAGTTGTCATCGAATATTTATCTTGTTGATAACTATTTATCTTTTCAACCTGAAGAAAATTGTTGTCCATATCCAAACGTTTACTAAATCCCTTGGGTTGCAGATCTTCTGAAGAACCGACTTGGCAAACAAGCTTCATTTGAACCTCTATAGAACACTTCCAAAGTAGACTATGAAAACTAAAAACTATATACAACCCCAAAAACATGCAGGTTTCTACATGATCATAGCTCCACCTTGGCAGAGTCTTGTAGTTTCCTATCAAATGGCAACTCCACTCTGACAAGTAAGCTCATCCTGTAAACAGTAACATGGTGTTGTTCAACTCACAAAAATTCATCCGTCTACATAGATGAGAAAAACAATCACTATAGACAACACTAACATTATGAATATTATAACATATGTTTTAATGTCGTATAAGGATTTTACTATGAACACATCACTTCTGCACCACGATGCAAAATTTTAGTGCTATGCAATGTACACGAAGGGAAAAAAGCTAGATTGATTGGATAAAGAACGGCCTTGCTTGCTTTTATGATAAAATGAGGTTGAAAGTAAATTATTTTCTCTGTTCCTCAAAGTTACTTGGGCCAATATGAATTCCTGAAAATAAAGTGACAATGCATATATTAAAGAAACACATAAAGACAAACCTGTATATTCATCATTAGAGCTGACCCTGTTTTCCAAAATTCTGTCTCTAGAACTATCAAACTCCATTCAACCAGTCAAGTGCCGCTGCTACCAATGTAGTATAACCATTCAAGACCACCAAGGATACAAAAATGAATCGAAACTTGGAAATTTGCTCTTCGTCACTAGTTAGCTCCCCAATAGTCCATCCTTGGTTCTGACATTGAAGAATCAATCAAAATTACCTTCAGAACACTGAAAAATGAAGAACTAAGATGTAATATGCTAACACTTTCTTTACCATTCTTTAAGCACACAACTTTCTTTGACCTGGTGTCACACTACCACGCACTAGAGCAAAATAGGACACTTACTTCTTCACCAAATTCATATTTTAAGTTGGAAGTAACAGATAGCAGTTGTCAAAAGAGCGAATACAAACTAGCCACAAAGACTTGAATTTCCTGATGGAACATGCATTGCCATGGAGTTGACAATCCTATTTTAATAGTTTCTCACACTCCTGAAACTTGGTTATAAATGAATGTGCATATCATAGTTAAACAATTCATAAGGTAGAGTAAACAATCAATTTCCCTCCGCCAAAATCTTTAAAGTAGGAGCTCCATATGTAAATTAAGGCACAACATCATCCTAGATAACTTGTTGATCTTTCGGAGAAATAAATTTCTAGATAACATAATCACAATACCGAGAAAATGAACCTCACTCTCATAGAGGCATTTCAACAAACACGTGATGGACAGGTGTATTGCACAGACCTGCTAAGTCCTGGCATATACAAGAACTAGTTTTATCACAAGCAACTAGTAATGAACTTTTGTCACAGGAGATTATAGTTAACCAAAAGGATATATCACAGATGTTCTAATATCTATCCAGCACAAAATTTAATCAAATCAGATGTGCTCAGGGATGGGAATGGATGGGCTTACATAGTGTTCGATCGGTAGCAGGCAGACATGGTTCTTAGTATCAAGCAGGCGGGGCCGCAAAAGGTCGTCGCCACCGCTGATGCCATAGCCAGGGATGAGGTGGCGAGCGTGATGCTAACATCAAGCGCGCCGAGGGTCACAACGGCCAACACTTCTGTGGTTAGCTGCGGGTGAGGACGCCTCCGATGTCTAGCGTTAGGAGGCAAGGCCATCGTCGCTGCCACCGGTACAGCAGCTGCGACGCCGGAGTGGAGAGTGTCGACGGTCGCAGCCGCCACACGCCCAAGATGGCTGCGAAGACTCGTGGGAGGCTGCTTTGGCCAATGGGAGGAGGCAGAGAGGAGTTGAGGCGGCGACGGAATTAGGGTTCACGCTGGAGTAGCCATACTCAACTGGAGGACCGGATAACGGCATGTGTGACGTAGGCCCTCGTCTCCCCTCGTCACCGATTGCCGTAGTTGTCTCCCCTCTTCGATGCTCACCATCGACGCCCTGAGCTACGTGGAGGAAGGGAGTCGCCAGAGAGCCTCGTGAGGAGAAGATAGAATGCAAAAGCGAAGGGTAGGTTCGCTTGGCCGATTAGTCCTTTGGTTGACTGGCTTCGGAGTACGCCCGACTTGGGCCTGTAGCTCCGAAGTAAATGATGGGACACATTCTAGAACGTCTCGAGAAACGTTTTTATGTGCTATCTGATTCTGGGTGTAGATACGCAATACAAAGCGTCTAAATAAAAATATCCTTAGTGGATTATTTTGTTGTAGTGTATAGGCTACAATTGTAGGGAATCAATATTTCAAGAAGACATATGCAGCAATTAGGATTTATAACTACCAATTTCCCAAATATAGCACTTTCGTACAAACATACACGCATGCATAATAGATTTCACAAAACAAAGTACAATAAGTAAAATACTGGGATCAACATGATCAAAGGAGGTGCTTGCCTTACTTACATTGTTCAGAGAGTGAGGTTGCTTGATCGTCGATAATCTTGCTCATGAATTCTAGCGTCTATTTGAATGAACCAGAAACAAGCACAAATGGAGAAATAAATACAATAGTAAGAAAATCAAAATATTTTTGCATATTATTACAGAGAATGATTTTATATAAATTTAGCAAAAAGTTTCACGTGATTCCGAGTTTGTATGTAAAGGTTATTAATGTTTTGAGTTGCTTCGGTTGTTAACTTCTAAAAATAATTAGAGGTGATGCTGAAAGTGTATTTTCTGAAATTTATGCTTTCCATCGGTGAGTGTATTTCCTTTGAACAGAAAATGGATCTCCTTATTTCATGAATTGTTCTTCTCATTATAAGCTATTAGCGGTGTATGTTAGATGATGTTGACTCAGAGTTGATTTGTTTTTGATTTGATACCAGTTTATTGAGAGTTTCTTACTATTGGACCATGGGGTGTGGTCATGGTTTTTACTGTTGAATAATTGACCTGTGGATTGCACTAGAATTTGCGATTGTTGGAAGGTTCCGTTGTTCCGTTTGGGTGTTTTGTTTAAGGTCTTTTCAGGTTTGCCGGAGGTCTTCAAGGTCCTTCTAAGAAGCACTCGTGTGGACGCATCAGGACCATCTAGGACCTCCCCAGGTGTTATCTGGACCATCCAGGACCTCCTCAAGGATATCAGCGCGCATCAACTCGACCATTCAGGACCTCTCTAGGAGAACCAACGCGCATCAATCGCGTCCGTCTAGGACCTCTCCAGGATAACCAACACGCATCAATTGCATCCGTCCAGGACCTCTCCAGGAGAACCAACGCGCCTCAATATGGACCGTCTAGGACCTCCCAAGGGAAACCAACGCGCCTCAATCGCGACCGTCCAGGACCTCCCTCAGGAGAACTAATGCGCTTTAATCGCGACCATCCAGGATCTCTCCAGGATCAATCTTGTCCATCTAGGACCTCCCCAGGAGCATCGACGTGGATCTATCTGGACCGCTCAGGACCTCCTCTTGAGCATCAACGTGGATCTATCTGGACCGCTCAGGACCTCTCCATGAACATCAACGTGGATCTATCTGGACCGCTCAGGACCTCCCCATGAACATCAACGTGAATCTATCTGGACCACCCAAGACCTTCCCGTGGAGCTATCTGGATCATCCAGGACCTCTCCCTGGTGAGGAGGTCTTTCGAGTACTGTAGCTCCGAGTACTGTAGCACGGAGGTCTTCCGAGATACTGTAGCAAGGAGGTGGTCTTTGCATAAAGACGACCCTGGAGATTTACAAAGACGACCTTGGAGATTTACAAAGACGACCCTAGAGGTCTTTGAGGAGGTTTTTCAGGACCTTGCAGGAGGTCTTTAAGGAGGTCTTCTAGGACCTCCCAAGAGGTCTTTGTGGGGGTTCTCCAGGACCTCCCAAGAGGTGTTTGAGGAGGTCTTCCAGGACCTCTCAAGAGATCTTTCAAGAGGTCTTTCCAAAGGTCTTCTTAAGACCATCCTACTCATTCCAACTACTGTATGCTTTGAGTGCTACGATGCAGGTGAGTGGTCGTAGACATAATGGAAGTGGTCGTAGACGTCTTGGAGGTCTTGGAGGTGGTCGTAGACCTACTAATCTGGTCGCGGACCTGGTTAATAGTGTGTTATGCATATGTGAACTAATATTGGTCAAGTTGGAGAACTTGTGCTAGGATATGTTCGTTGGTCTTTGCATGTGTAGGTTGAGCGTGAAGACGACCATGGTCGATGACAAGGAGGACCGGGACTAGGATGAGGAAATCTGAGGTCTAGGAGGTCGAGGATGTCACGAGGTGCTCGGGCTTGCGCTGGAGCATGTGGAGATCAAAGGTGGTTGCTCATGCACGGAGAAGCTTCAGGAGGTGGAGTCCTGAAGGCTTACGACGTGTGAGGAGATATGGAAAGCGTTCAAATATCTAGAAGGTTTAGAGATATTGGAAAACCCGTGTTTGGAAGGGTTTTGGGTCCCTTGATTCTCAGAAGAGATATGTTTTTGTGTCCATGTCGTTGAGGACACAGATTGGTCTCTGCCTATAAAAGGAGGCAGAGGGGAAGTGTTTTCCCGTGGCTTTTACGGGAGCTTTTGTTACGTAACTTTTGCGGTAGAGCTAAAGAGGTCTTTCGGTTGAAAACTTTGAGGGGTGCTTGTTGAGCACTTTGTAGACACAGAACAATATTGAGAAATAAGAAATCAGATCTATTCGATATTGTCTCAGGATTGTTCTTGCTCAAGTTGTGCGTGAGAGGTCTTCGAGGAGGCCCTGAAGAGGTCCTCGAAGAGATTCTCGAGGAGGTCATGAGAGAATCAGCGCATGGGAGAACGACTATTTTGTGAGCAAGAAATAGGTACAATCATTCACACCCCCCCTCTGATTGTGCTATATGATCCTACACTTACCATGACTTGCATGGGAGGTCTAGCTCATTTTAATAATCCATTTTTTTTATTTTCTATTTATCGAGGAAATTCCATGATTTAAGTGTGTCCTTTTTATAGTTATGACCAAGCTTGCTCTAGGTGCTCCTTTAACTAGAATATGTACTTAGGATTATTTCTAGTTGACCTCTCTTTTAACCTAGACATTAGTGGCACACTAAACCAGTCTTTAATTTCACCTCTAAATTCACTTGGACTGCCATATATATAAACTAACCATATGTTTAAGCGTTCTTATAGCTTGGCATCATTTCATGTTTTGCTAGCTTTTCCCCGGTTATCATGTGACACTAGGGTTATGGATAATTATCTATTTAGGTGGGTTCTAGGTGTACTGTAACTATATTAACAATTTATTCTAAGAGCATACCGATGATTTTTAACTAACCTCTAGTTGCTTACATTATACTGCCATACCTAATTAACCTCAAGTTGGACTAAACCATTACTCTAACCAGACCCTAACTGATATGGCCTATTCATTATCGTTCCAGTCATCCTTATGAGTTTGCTCACTAATTGCCTTAAGTAGAGTGCCAGTTTTAATTGCATTACCTACTAACTAGTTAACTATTTTGACTTACCCCTCCAACAATCTTTTAGCTAACCATTAAACTAAACATTTGCCTAACTACTACTTGACCCATATGGGATGCACTGACAGTTGGCCTCTCATACTACTGATTGTTCATTTAGTCCATAAAGGAAGGACCAACTGTCATTGAGTCAACTTCTTAGATACAGATCCTAATTACCTGAACCAACCACCCAAGATTTATCATTAACTAACTATTTTAACCATGCTCCTGCTAAATATACCTTGATTGCCTATCTTGTCATCCTGTCATCTTATATTACTAACTAATATTTTCATATAATTACATACTGATTTGTCCTAATCCTCTATCCTTATGACTATTACCATTTCGGTATGATTTAAATTTTTACTCATATTAGAAATGGTAAATAGCCTACTGGTTGTCTTTAGTTAATCTGTAGTGTTCTAGGTTAAACATCTTATATCATTTACTAATCACTTAATTTGGGAAAGGACTTGCTACCTTGGGTTATCATTGCTAATAACCCTACTAATCAGCTTAATTCCTCAAGTTATTATCATCTTAGTGATAGCCTAAGCAAACTATCTTAGTATGATTCCTAAGTAGATTTGTCTTTGCAACCCAGTTGATAATAGTTTATTACTTACTGTCAACTGACCTCTAATCACCCTTACTATTCAACTTAAGTTACTCTCTAATTAAACATGTAACTCTAGATTAATATCCGTTCCCAGGTTAACTACTCAGGGCACTTATCACCTAACTTCCTAAATGAAAGAACCACTATCATTTTCTAATCATCCTCAGTTTTCTTCTCTGTTAATGCAACCTATTAGAAGGAAATTAATTTGAAGTGAAGTGTTGTTAACTATCTAATTAAGTTCTTCATCTGTTAAACAAGTTTGAGTGATCCAACAGTCAGTCAAGAAGCTTACTAGCAAATGCATTTGGCCCTCTTACAGGCAGTCCCACGGTCAGTGACAAGGATAGAATCATAGTCAGTGAACACAAGTGGCAGAATAGGGGAGGCATAGGGCGGCTTGGGCGGGGCATGTCACCGGCGACAAAGAGGATGGCTATGGCTAGGAGTAGCAAAAATGGAACCATGTGGTGGATGCTAACCGGAGGGCGGTGGTGGCTCAACCGGAAGTGGGCGGGAGCGGGCTAGCGACGGTGGGCGATGGCTAACAGTGGGGGTGGAAAGGTGAGGCGGCACCGGAGAGGAATAGGAGGAAAATTAGGGGAAGCATGGGCACGAGTAGACCATAGGGAACTCACCGGTGTGGTTGGAGGGAGCCGAGTTGGCCGAAGGTGGGCTGGCGACGCAAGCCAACAACGGTGAGGGTAGGCCATTGGTGGCGGTGACCTGCAGGGAGGGAGAGAGGGAGTGAGTGATGGGGAAGGTTAGGGGAAGGTCTAAGCATACTCCAGTGGGAAAGAATTGGAGAGAGGGTCGCCGGAGGAGAAGTGGCATTGGAGGTGGCGGATTTGGTCGGGTTTGGGGAAGAAGTTGGCGGCGCAATGCTTCTGTGAATGAATCCTCAAATTTAGTGAGGGCCATTTGTTGTATGTTTTCAAAAAAATATTCAAATTTATACAATATGTTAGGTTACCATACACAATGTTTATATTATATGGGTGAGTGGATACAAGTTTCAAGGGTTTGGCTAATATGAATTCCCCCATTCTTTTGGGCATGTTCTAATATGTACTTGAATATTTGTAGCATACGCCTTTGTTCTATCCTTTCCAATGATTTTCATGATGAGCCAACTTTATTTTATTCTTTACATTTGATAAATGTTCTGTTAAAAGAAAGGAAATAGTATTCCATAGATTTATCCAGTTTCTGTTGGAGCCAGTAGTGATGCTTAACTAATTTTCTTTTCCTCAACCTGAACACACTTTGACATCATATTATCTTTTGATTTCCTAAAATTTGTCTTTCAGTTGATGTTTGGTGCATTTGAGTGTCTATCCTTCAAATTGTAGATCTCATATAAAGTATCCAATTTATCTTGTAAGGAAACACATTGATTATCATTTTACTCAATCATTCAAGAAATATCGAATTGTTGAAATGAATAGAACAAATGCTTTTTTTTTAATCAATGGTTATATGCTATAGAGTTAGGAACTATGAGAAATATGATTTTATCATGCTCCCTCATCTGCCAATATTGTTATGACAGTTTGGTATTTTTTTATTGGACTTCTCATTAATGATATTATGTGAATTTGATATACATGGAGTTGCATATTTTTGTTGGATTAGCATGTTTTACTTTAGGCCTGTTTTGTGGGATAAAGAGAACCAGTTGGTAAACATTGCCAGAGGGTAGTAAGATCACTAGGGAAAACATCCACAATTTTTTTTTCTGAAATGACAGAAAACACACTTTTATCTCATCTTAGTTTTCTTTCTAGGTCCCACTTTAACAGTAAGCATTTTTGTGTGGAGAAAAGTAGTTAAAAGTATTTAGATGAGTTTGCTGTGAGTATTGGGGGGGGGATAGTTAAAAGTATACAACTAAACCAGTTAAAAACGATAGAAAACACATTTTTTTAATCCAGATTAACACCCATAGGACATAATGTTGTATAAGAAGTGCATCGTCCATATAGTATTCCATTTTCTCTGGTGCTATATAACATCTCCCATATTAACCAGTAGGATAGCTTCTGTGTTATGCTCCGATTGTTTGAATTACGTCTAGGAACTCTTGCATTAGATATATAGGATAACCATTTTTTGTTGTGTTTACTGGCAAACAGTGGCGGATCTAGGATTAGATCAAGCCTCGGGCTAAATTCTAATAGGCTAACATCTTAAAAATAACGCTAATGTTTACCCACAGCAAGACATAACAAAAAATAAGCCACAAATACTTCATTGACATAAAACTTCATAAAAAAAATGCTTCAACATAAAATATAGTAAGAAAAATATAACAAAACATAAATAATATAGCATCTTAGATATACAAATTGAGTACCTAAATAACGAAGATTTCATCTCTAGCTTAGCCTACCATTTGTTCGTCAATAGTTGGACAAGTACCAGAACCTATAAAGACAATATTAAAAAAAATCAAAAAGAGGTATGATTAAATACAAAGAAAACGAAATTTAGATTTGTAAGAACCGAACTTACCACTAGCGCGAGATAGTTGTTTCTTACGTGACCTCATTCCTTGAAAACGCTCCAAAATCTTATCATCTTTAGTGCTTGCAAATATGTCTCGCTCAATATAACATACCATGCTATGATTCATCCATTCATCTTATTCCGCAAATCAGTTTTGATAAGGCTCATAGCTGAGAAGGCTCTTTCTCTGATTCTTTGTCATACACGGCAAAATCAAAGCCAATCCAATGAGACGATATACCAATGGGAAAACTGTGTGTATGCTTGGGTCGAACCATCTTAATGAGAAGATTTCCAAGATCAAGACAGTTTGCAAAATCGGATCATCTCTCACATCAACAATAAATGTGCCTAGTTGGTCTCTAAGGACTACACAGTCATATTGGGAGAAGTCGAGCATACATCCTAGCAAGTTCAATTAATTTGTCTTCATCAAAGTTGGCAAAAGAATTCTTTGGATCAAGACAAGCAATGCACCTTAATAATCGAGTAGATCTTTCAAAGAAAGCGATTATTCAACTCAACAATAATTTGGTCATGCACCACAATAAATATTTCATGATGGAAATGATCATAGTAAGTTACCATCCGTCGCCACGACCCTTGAACGACCTCTAACCGGTATTTTATCAGACATGTTTGGCACCAAGATATTATGCTGGAGACAAAAGGCATTTGACTCTTCGAAAAGCTCATCCCAACCACAATTTCTTATTACCTCAATCGTCTTCAACGTGGTCCCAATCAACCCTACAAAGACGAACAATATTTTGATCTTTCTTTTGCAAACATTGTGAAAGATCATTAGTCTTGCCTAGGATTCTGATCATAAGATGTATGATGAATACAAATTCAAAGCTTTCCATTTTTTCCAACAATCCCGGTGTGGTTTTCGTGTTGCATTAGTGGCATCATCACTCAAGTTCTCTAATACCTCTAGGACCGAATCCCACATGAGAAGAAGACGACACAAAGTTTTATGATGTGAGCCCCAACGAGTATCACCCGGCCTTGCAAGGTTAGTTTGTTGATTTTTCCCTCTTCCTGGAAAAATTTCACCGGTCTCTAATTTGTTCACAATTTTATCATGGTGATCTTGGCCCAATTGATCTCTTTTGTTACAAGAAGCATTAACCGTGTTGACAATCATAGTGGTGTAGTTAAAGAAATCCAAGATAGAAGAACAACACTTGGCAACAGAAACAACCACTAATTGCAACTAATGAGCAAAACAATGGACATAAAAAGCATATGGATTTTCATCTAATACGCGTCTTTGCAACCCATGAAATTGTCCTCTCATATTTGATGCTCCATCATATCCTTGTCCTCGCAATCTAGACATACATAGACCATGAATTTGTAACATACCATCCAAAGCTAGTTTTAGCGAAGATGATGTCATGTCAGAAACATGTTGAACCCCAAGAAATCTCTCTATCACCTACCCTTTAATATTGACGTACCTGCATAGGACAAGAAAGCATAGTTAATATAATTTGGACTAAGCTCAATCATAAAAATAAAATGTTGTGGCTACTAACCTCAAAACCACAGCCATTTGCTCTTTGATGGATGCATCTCGGGCCTCATCAACAAGTACGGTGAACTGTCTATCCCCAATATCATCAATAATGGCTTTGGTGGTCTCTTCTGCATAAGCTTTGCACAACTGCTTTTGTATATGGTGTGAAGTCATTAAATTATTCCCAAGAGCATTATCAAGCAATTTTGCAGCATTTTCATCCTTCTCTTTATACCATTTAAGCATTTCTAAGAAGTTCCCCCTATTGCTTGAGCTAGATGACTCATCATGTCCACGAAAAGCCAGAGCTTGCAATAGAAGAAATTTTGCAATGCCTAGCATAATAGTAAGATGCGCTCTATATTCTTCCTCATCCTTCTTGGTGGCAGTAGTCATCACATAATCCACACCTTGCCTCTGATTTTTAAAAGCCTCACAATGTCTTCTTGCTTTATTGTGAGCACTATTGACTTTACCAACATGATCATCAAAAGATTTAATTCCATTCTTCCAATAACTAAACCCTACCTTCGTGAAGGCATCAACACCAAAGTTTTCAGTTCTTTGCTGCTTAAAGAGATAACAATAAAAACAAAATGATGCATCTTGAGCAACACTGTATTCCAACCAATCATATCTTTTGAACCATAACCCCTGAAATCTCCTCTTCTGACCTCCCTGATCTTTCCGTGGGAATTTATGTCCACTTGGTTGGCATGGTCCCAATTGCAAATACTCCCTTCTAGCAGCATCCCTAATTTTAACATCCAACTCCTCAATTGGTTTTCAAAGCCCAGGATCAGCAACTACATCATCTGGACTAAGTTCAACATGAGGATTTTTTTGCTCGTTATGACTAGGTCCAGTTCCAACTGTTTCTAGAAAAATAAGATGACAATGTCTTGCTCCTCTTTATTTTGTATCTCTAATTCCTAAATAAGCAATACACTTATTAAGTATTAACAATATGCCGGCAACAAATTAATTTATTCACTGAACATCCATATATACAAATCAGTGAATCACATTTATTTAGACAGATATAACACGTGTTATACATTAACAGTTTAACACCAGTCAGTCAGTCACCAGATGTCCAGATCTCATTAGTTATTAGTCTTATTTAGTGATTACCTCTCCTCAAAGCCGACTGCTCGGCTCAATCCTCAAATCCTCAGAGGTCAGAGCCTCAAACAGTCAAACTCAAATCCTCAGAGCTCAATCCTCAAATCCTCAGGCGCTGGATGGAGTGGCCGAGTCGGGGAAAGCCTGGAGCAGTGGAGCCTGGAGGAGCTGCCGCCGCCGCCGCCGAGGAGCCCCGAGTGGTGGAGGCTGCTTGCCGCCGCTTGCCAGGGCGCTGCCGAGGAAGAGCGTGGCTCGGCCGAGGATGGCAGGGATGCGCAAGGGACGCGGACCGACGGAGGTCGCGGAGGGAGCCGGACCGGAGGGGGTGGCGGCGGCGGCGGCGGGCGGGCGGGCGGGCGAGGTCGCGAGGAGCGGGCTCGAGCGTGGTGGGCGCTGCGCCACTGGCGCCGAGGGATCTCGACCATGCCGCTTGCGTCGCCGAGGTCGCGAGGAGCAAGCCGCCGAGCCCCAGGCCGCCAGGGGAATAGGGGGAACTAGGGAAGGATTAGGGTAGGGATTCTGGTCTCTGGCCGTCCTGATGGAATGGGCCAATGGGGGATGCCGTGGGGACAGAGCAAGGCTGAAGCAGGCGTGGGCTGGGCGTGGGCCAGAATGCTGAGCCTCGGGCTAAATCCTGTATCAATTGTTTTAAGCCTATACAAAATAAAAATTTACTGTTACTTTCTCTGGGCCTCGGGCTAGAGCCCACCCTGCCCGAGGCCCAGATCCGCCCTGCTGGCAAATGAGGAATTGCTTTTTTGGACACCATTCATATAAAAATCAATGTTAACTGTCTGGTATTCCATTTGTTATCGTATTTCATTTATGTGCAGGTTCATCATGGTGTTCTAGAGGGTAACAGTACTTGCAGTAGGTCTATTGACTGTTAGCATGCCTGCACTGTTTGTGGTGTTCATTCATTCAACAGTAAGTTATTTTTCATACTACAGCTCATAGTAGTATGCTGATTAAATGTGAAGCTTAATTGATCACAATCTAGATGAGAAGTACATTTGTTCAAACATGCTTTTGTAAATTCTGGATTAAATCATTGTTTGCATAACACAAGCTTATGTGCTGTGGTGCCTAATTAGCGCCTTACAATAATCTTTCTAATGGATGTTTTGCATATCTATAATGTGTGGGAATGTTAACATCACCTGACTTACTAAGAGTGGTGAGACTTGAGAGTAAATATAGCATGCTTCTCCTAGCTAGCCTTTTTTTTTTGCCGTGGAACATGCCTTTTAGATTTCCAGTTTTTGCTTTTATGTTGCTTATGTCTCAAATGACACCTTTTCACCATATGATGAGTTCTTCACTCTGGTTTGGCAACATATCTGATTCACGAGGGGTACTTCATTGCAAAATATCCACTTGAACTCGCGATACATCAAGCCTACAATTTCATTTTTTACTGCTGATGAGAATTTTTGTTCCTTACATTAGCCATATAAAGGTTTGCGAGGTACAATTAAAGTGAACTACTTAAATTGATTGTGGGGAGGTGTATTATTTAGCGTTCAGCCATTCATCATTTTCTGTAGCTGTGCCTTTAGTTGAAGCATACAATATAGTAGTGCAGTTTCACCCTTGGTTCTCGGAAGAGATAAGGTGTTTGTATCCGTGTCGTTGAACATACGGATGAGTATCTGCCTATAAAAGAAGGCAGAAGGGAAGTGTTTTCCGGGGGTTTTTGATACGTGGCTTTTGCGAGGGAGTTGGAGACGTCTTTTGGTTGAAAGCTTTGAGGGGTGCTTGAAGAGCACTTTGTAGATACAGAACAAAATTGAGAAATAAGGGATTAGATCTATTCAAGAAGTTCTTGTTTTCTTTGGCGACGTGGTTCTCTGAGCATTGTCTCAGGATTATTCTTGTTCGAGTAGTGCATGTACACGACAAGTATAACTGATTTATGAGCAAGAAATCGATATAATCATTAACCCTTCTTAAATTGTGCTATACGATCTTATACTAATTATTATTTAGTAGAGGTATCTTTCGCGCGTGCTAAGGCGCCCGGCGGGCTCTAGTACTAGTACACGCAAGCAGCGAGATGTGTGTACTCGTTGTGCAAGCAGGTTAGGTTGATACATGACATCTGATCGGATACATAGCTAAACTCACGTACAGCATATATTAAATAATATGTACGGTGCTTGGACCCTTTTCATCGATAATCCCTTGTACAGATGCGTTGCACATGGGCAAAAGTATTTGATCCAATAATTGATGTCCACTAGCCTGTTTCGCTAATCGCTAGTCGCTTTCTCCATGTACGGATGCATTGCATGCTTGTGCTGATCGATATCGCATGGTCAGCATAATTATGGGCCGAAGGCCGAGCCTTCAGTTCGCGCGTCTCCATCCAGCCACATACCTTGTGTTTCTTGGCCGGAGTCATTTAATGCACGTCTTTAACACGCAAGCTTATCTAAGTGTGTGCGAATTTTTCACGCAGCATATAACTTTTCAACCTTCTTCTAAATCTATTCTATTTAGTAAAGATAGGGAATTGACGTTCAGCTCGCCTAGCCACGTCACCCTAAAAATCTCCGCCATCGGATCGCATCCTGCGCGCCTCCACGCCGTTCGATCGCCTCCGTCTGCGCGCCTGCCATCTCAGCGTTGGATCGTGCCTGATGGTTTCCGGGCTGCCCGATCGTTGCCAGGTCTTCTCGTGCACAACCCTTCCTCCCGGCTCTCTCCGGCCCTCTCCTCGCCAGCCTCGCCCGCCTCCTCTCCTCCTTGCGCTCCCGCCCCGCCTCCGCCAGCCGCGCCCTCCTCTTCCACGGCCACATCGCCCGGCCTCCTCTCTCCGAGCTGCTTGCCCCTCGCCCACGCCGCCGCCTCCTCCCCGCCCCGGTCTCCTCACGGCCTCAGGTGGCGGCCGCCTCGGCCTCGCTCCCGTCCGCCACTCCTCCTCTTCCAACCCCGCCCTTCGGTCTCCTCGCCGAAGCTTGCTCCCCGCCGCCGCTTGCTCTTCCCAGCGTTACATTTTTGTCTTACCTTGCCCCGCCGCCGTGTGCTCCCTTATCCGCGCAGCCGACTCCGCCCTTCCCGTGAAAACGGCTCCCTCTCCCACCGCCTCCATGTTGCCTTCATCCCTGTCTCTCCCCCGCCGTGGCCGCCGCCACCGCTCCCTCCTCGCTCTATCTGGGAACAATGGTCAGGTTAGATCCTTCAAGTCTATTCCAACTTGCAAAATCAAAACCACTGGTTTCCTTCTCATAGATTTGTCATTACGTTTATATTACTTTGTGTTGAGGTTTTATAACATTTGCTAATGAATTCTCCTTTTATGCAATATTGCAGTAGTGTACATTAGCTAAGTTTTACTCTTGCAGCTAAACCCATTCGGTTATATAATTGCCAGGAACTCAATCCATGCATGCAAATGATAACTTGGTGGTACGTTAGTTTAACTGAATATCAACACAGGTATTCATGTAATTTAAAATGTAGAGAATAAGGTGACCTTTTGCCTTCCTTTACCTTCAGTATTACTATTTCGTGCTTACCCAAATAAATCTGAGAATTATTTAGTAGTTCATGTGAACATATTTGCTGGTACTTAATCTGTCTGAATTGAAGCCCTTTTTTCCCTTCATTGCTTGCTTGTGTTACGGTGCCTCTATTCATCTTTGATGAATGTTAGCATATATTACCTCTTATCTTTTTATGTATCCTTTTTGGATGCCCAGTGTGCTCAATAAAATTTCCTTTTTTCTTTTCTTTTTTGTAGAGATCACCAATGGAGGATGAAGGGTACTATGAGAAGGATTTGCAGCTAGAGGATGTAGTGGCTGAATGTAGATGAATGTGATCGAGGTGTAACATTATGGGGATTGACCCAAAGCCTTTTGACCCCAAAACATATGTGGAAGAAGATGTTTTTGTTACAGATGAATCTGGGACCAACAAAAGGATACGACTGGAGGACAATATTGTCTGGTGGAGAACTGTTAAGAATGCTGATGGCACTACATCGGTAAGTGGATTGTTTTTCAAGTAGCATTATGAAATCCTTTAGATGATGCTTGCACTGAGTCTTCTCTATGTTTTCAATTTGACAATGCTTTTATTTTCTTATAATTGTTTTTTTTTTGCCTTTTTGATGGATCGGGAGTACACATTGTGTTGGAAACAAAATAATTTTAAGACTCCAGTTAGCTGCTTGTTGTTATGTTTAACACACGATACCCTGCCAAAATTTCTCTTTTTGTCCTTGCCTTTTAGGTATAGGCTTGTGAGGATTGTGACCAGGCGGTTTATCCTCTCCTTCACCCCCGAATGTTTGCAGTGTGACATGGTTTGTAAAATGGAAAGATGGAAACATGCGGCTGCTGATTGGCAATGAAGTTCTTCATATATCTGTACACAAAGCGAATCACGACCAGTCCCATCTGTTTCTTAGGAATGGGAAGGTAAACCATTTCTTATCTGCATGTCGACAGTGTTTCCTACTGCCTCTTTGTTCATTCACACTCTCGCCATCATCCGCGATTAAGTCTCTCTAAGCTGATTAATTTTGAATCGTAATGCAGGGAGTTCTACAATCACAAGGAAGGCTTTTACAGAAAATGAGATTTATGCCATCTTCCTTGTCTTCCAAGTCGCATCGCTTATTAACAGCTCTTGTTGATTCTCAGAATAAGAAAACGGTTAAGATGCAAAAATGGTTTGATGCTAAGGATCCTGAGAATGAAGTAGGAGAAAGAAAGGGTAACCAAAACTCCAATAGTCCAATACTTAGTTCACTGGATGTATATGCAACACCCAATGACTTGCGTTTGTTCAATGTAGCTTCTTAAGCTAAGGTTCCTAGGTCAGATATAACATGACTTCTGTCATGCTACATTTTTGCTCTCCATTTATTTCTCTTGGGGATAGTCACAGGGCTTGACATGTTCTCTACATTTACAATATTTTCCTAAGAGGATAGGAACTGGATGCAAGTACTACTACCTATCGTAGAGTAATCAACAAGATAAACAGTTTCTGCAGAAATGCAAACTTCAAATTGAAGTGAATATGATTTGATATCTACCGAGGATAGGTATTCCATTGCCCAGTGCTTTCCGCTTTCGAATATTGCTCTTTCATTGATGCTGCACAATGAAATTCGTGAAAATACATCATAGTAAATAATCGGGTTTAATTTGAGATCTGTATTTCAAATGACATGCTACAATGTATTTTCATTGTTTCCTTCATCGGATGTGACATCTCTTTTATTACACTTTTTCTTACAGGTATATATAACTAGGACATTTAGCTTCGTTTTTGTGTTGTGCTTTGATTTTGTTCTCTAGATTAATATATATTTGCTATTTCTAGCAACTTATTACTTAAAACACTCTTCTTAATGTTTTAAGCTGTTTTACAAAGCCTATTAGACATATCTCAACATAGATGATTTGTGTAGGATGTCGGTATTGAGCTTGCCAAATACGACTACTGAACAAAAGTCAAATAGAGTGATTTCTAATTCATCTAATACTTTGTTAGTCCTACTCCTCATGTTTCATACAATACATACAGAATTACATATGTCATATTAGGCACTCTATAAACCATGGCCAAATATCGTATATTCCAAGGTCGAGCGCTGCGTAGCGCGCCTAACGACCTAGTTAACTATATTAGCCATCAACCCGTGTACGTAGTATTTGTTACATAACATAGTATGGGTAAATTCTAGTTTGCTTACGATAGAAATTAAGAAACATACAGAAACCTAATTCGCGACTTTTAATTCCTACTAATAGGTCTTTTTTATGCAATTTTTCCATCCTATGAACACTAAGATGGCCCAACCGCATGTGCCAAAGTTTTGCCAAATCATTATGTGACTCCACTGAATCGACTCTGCCTACAACAACACTCTTTAGCAATATGTTAATATTTCCAGCAGTTCCCCTACCCTGCATCACACTCAATGCACCTTTACAAATTATCATGGTTTCCTTATCGTTATCAGCTTTATAAGTAAGACCACTATTATTTAAGGAGCCTAGAGACATCATATTCTTTTTCAATCCTGGTATGTGCTTAACATCACGTATTGTACTAACAATACCATCATACATCTTAATTTCAACTTCACCTATCCTGAAAATACTATGGCATGTATCATCACCTAGGTAAATAAAACCGAAATTACCTGACCTGTATGAAGTGAACCACTCCCTATTAGGCGTGATGTGATATGAGCACCCTGAATCAAGAATCCATGCATCTGTCAACCGACTGTTTGAAAATGAGAGAACATCTGCATCGCTGCTATCAGAGTTATTTTTTCCTAGCCACATTCATAGTCTTCTCATCACGCTTCCCACCATTCTGTTCTTTTTATTTTGGACAATCCCTCTTCATATGCCCCATCTCCTTGCACTTGTAGCACTCAATATTCTTTTTGCTCTTTCACTTTGATATGGATTTATGCCTTCCAAATCTTTCCTTGTCTTGTTTCCTTCCACGATCACCCTTTGAACACAAACTATCACCTTGAGAGCTCTCTCTTGCGTTCAGCTTCTGTTGATTATGCGCCAACAGGGCCACAGTAATCTCATCAACCTTGATAGTATCTTTCTGATGTCAGAGTGGTGATTAAGTGTTCATAGGAAGGTGGCAATTAACACAACATAGTAATCGCCTTGTTTTCATTTGTGATCTTCACCTTTAGATGCCCTAGATTAGAGATCACCTGATTGAAGATATTCCCATATTGTGCAAGATCAGAACCTTCTGGCATCTTCAGCCTATACAACCTCTGTGTAACACCCCGTGTCATTACCCCAAGGGCAATCACACTTAGGCATACAGATTACTATTCATTTGCTCAGTAAACACTACTACAGGAAGCCACATCACAGACAGTTCGGAACTGTAACATCCCAATTTTCAGAGCTTTAAAAATCATTTGAATAGTTGGTAGGGAGAAAATTCATCATTTGGATTTATTTGAATTTAATTTAAAAGCTTAATATTGGACTTTGTGTAACAAAACAATTTAATATGACTAAAGTCAACATGAACAATAGTCAAAACTATTTTATTTGGATTCTCTGTGCTTGGATATATTTTCTAGAATTTTCTAGAATTTTTCCAAGTTCATTTGCTAATTTCCATTGCTTATTTGGATTTCTGGTATTTTTTCTTAAAAAGAAAAAGCTATTTAAACTCCAAATAGTGTTTGGGCCGAAACCGTCCTCGGCCCGTTATTTTCCCTCCTCCCGCGTGGCCCAACCGGCCCGCACCGCACCTCCCTCTCTCACCGCTGACCCCACCTCCGGCCTCCCGCGCCCGCCAAGCTGGGCCCGCTGACACCGCTGCCCCGCCGTCTTTGTCTCCGTGCATTAAATCAAGACAACCGCCATTGAAGCGTGGGCGAAGCTTCGCCAACGGGCTGCCCTAACCACCCACGACTCACGGCGGCTGCGCGAGACTCGCGCCTCCTCCGCACGACCCCACGCCTCTCCCCCCTCTTTCGCAAGACGCGAAGCGCCAAGCCAGAATCGCCGCCACGATCCCCACCTCCACGCCGCACTAGTGCTCCCCGGCCCCTATAAAATGGAGCACCGGGTGCGCCTCCTCCTCCTCACCTCGTATCCACCACTCACTCCTCCTCCCGTGCTTCCTCTTCGTCGGAATTTGTGTTCTTCGCCGCCGGCCACCGAAGGCTTGGAGCTTCGATTGCGCCGCCTCCGTCGCCCCCGCGTCGTCGTCGCCGCCACCGTTGGATTCGCCGTGACGCTGGCTGGTGCTTCGCCGCCGCCAGAGGACCCTCGAGCGCCATTTCGCCGTCACCGCAACTCGCCGCCTTTGTTTTCGCCGCCGCCTCCACCCCGCCTCATCGAGCGGGTGAGCGCACTGTAACCCCATCCCTCTCTCTCTTTCGCTCGCCGCCGCCGCCGCGTTGTAGCTCCGGCGACCTTAGGTCCCCAGCGCGCCGCCGCCGCCATCGTGGTTTTGCCGCGCGGCGCCACGAGCGCCACTCGGCGCCGGATCCCACGTGATCCAATGTGGCATGAGTCGCACCGTCGCCGCCACTCCGTGGGCGAGCCGCGTGGATCGAGTTCATATGCACTGTGTGTATGACACGTGGGGCCCACTGTCAGTTTTTTTTTATTTTAAATCCGGAAAATCCTTCGCTGACGTCATGCTTGCACAATAATCCGATTTTTCTATTGAGAAATAATTCGAATTCCAAGAACTTATTTTAGGGTTTTTCTTTTGATTCAAACTTTGAAACCCCATATCTTTTGCATCCTAACTCCAAATCCATCCATTCAAATTTCTAAATTCGTCTAAAATCAAGATCTACCTAATGGAGATTTTTATTTATTTTTCTTGAGTTGTTTTGCCTCTGTTATTTATTTATTTTGTTTTTGTGCTTCTTTTTTGCAGTAGACTTTGATTTGTTGGAAGAGTTGAAGAAGAAGGACCTTTCCAAGACCAACACTACTACGTAAAAGGCCTTCACAGATGGTTCAAAACGCCATCACGCACGGTTTTGTGAGCCGCCCGAGTTTATGGGTCTGTAATGACATGAGTCATCACGCACGGTTTTGAACCGCTCGTGAAAATGCTATCACAGACGGTTTGAACAAGAACCGCTCGTGATAATTATTATCACGCAGCGGTTCTTGTTCGTAACCGCCTATGAAAATAGACTATTACAGAGCGGTTCAACAAGAACCGCTCTGTGATAATATTATCATGACGGTTCTTGTTCGTAACTGCTCGTAATAGTTTTTTCCATTGCAAAAAAAATCGGATTTTGAGCCAAACCAATCAAGTGCTAGACAAGAGTTTCCATATGCAACCTCTAGCAAGACAACTAAAATCCAATTAAAATTCGATGGCAAACACATTATAGGAAAGGGAAACCAAAAGGTTTCACAACGCCCTCTCCGAATGGGAAAAAGAATAAAGTTACAAAGATAAACTAGCTAGAAACCATCTATGTCTCCAAGCTCTCAAGAACTCATCGGCTTCTTGGATTGGTCTTGTGAGCTCCTCTCAGACCTCACCAAAGATATCACAAGATGTTCTTGCATGTCGCCGAGTTCGACTCAAGCTCGTCGGCAAGGAGAGACGATGAAAACCTCCAATGGCGCTCCGACCTTAGGTAACACAAAATTAAGATAATTTTCTTTACAACAAACAACCAACAAATTATGTATGTTATGGGGATGTACACGCACGCACCTTACGGTAGACAGGAGCTCCTCCTCATCCCTCCTCATCGTCATCGCTTACCGTGTCTCCTCATTGAACTACGACGGGAATCGAGGTGGTCAGCTGGAGCTTCGGTGGGAGGAGAGAGAGAGAGACCGATGGAAAACAAGGTCAGTGTCTAATATATAAGGAAAGCGCCAAAATATTTTGCCTCCCAGCGCGCGTGCTCAAAAATTTTCAAACTCCCACGCTGCGAATCATGACGGTTTCATACAAAAACCGCTCAGGACGATATATCACGCACGGTTCTTAATACGAACCGCCTATGATATGATACTTATCATGAGCGGTTCAGATAAGAACCGCTCTGCGATATATATATATCACAGGCGGTTACGTATTAAAACCGTCTGTGATATATATCTTATCACAGACGGTTTTTATTAAGAACCGTCTGTGACTTGGAATTTTCCTTACTCTGCAATTTTACCATGGCTTGAAATCACTAACACTCTGATTTTACCATGACATGAAATCACTAACACATCGATTTTACCATGGCTTGAAGATTTTACCATGGCTTGAAATCACTAACACTCTGATTTTACCATGACATGAAGATTTTACCATGACTTGAGTGTTAGTGATTTCAAGCCATGGTAAAATCGGAGTGTTAGTGATTTCATGTCATGGTAAAATCAGAGTGTTAGTGATTTCAAGCCATGGTAAAATCTTCAAGCCATGGTAAAAGCCATGGTAAAATCAGAGTGTTAGTGATTTCATGTCATGGTAAAATTTAGTAATTTGAATCCATGGTAAAATCGAGTGTAAGGAAAATTCCAAGTTACTGACGGTTTTAATACAAACCGCTCGTGATAAGATATGTATCATAGACGGTTTTAATACGAACCGCCTATGATACTTCACGACGGTTTTCAACACGAACCGCCTGCGTGATGAGCCAGAATTCACGACGGTTCGTGTTGAAAACCGCTCGTGAAGTATCACTGACGGTTACGAACAAGAACCGCTCGTGATATCAAGTAAGTATCACAGACGGTTCTTGTTTGAACCGCTCGTGATGGTATCACGACGGTTTTCAACACGAACCGCTCGTGATATTACTTCTTCACTGAGCGGTTTTAGCGCAGCTAAGAACACGCAGCGGCCGCTAAACCAAAACCGTCTATGATTGTATTTAATACAGACGGTTTTGGTCAACCGTCTGTGATGAGGCGTCCAGTATTAGCCTTTTTGTAGTAGTGCAAGATCAATTCCTAGATCCTTTTCAAGGCAAGCTATGCCCTTGACCATTTTGCTTCCCAGTTTTATAAAAGTATTTTAATTCAAATTACTGCATCTTAATTGAAGTATTTATTTAAAAGCTTTTGGGTGCAGTAGTTAATTCCAAATTGTTATGCCTTCCTTGTGTAATTGATATGCCCTGATCCTTTGTCACCCTAGTTGCTATTTAGTTGGTAAATATTGTAGCACCAATGTGGGTTGCTTAGTACGAGTAGGTTGCTTAGCCATGCCACGACTCACTTATTCATGGGAGACTACAATTATTAATCTGACTAATTGAATATGAAATCTTGTAATAATCTGTATGTACTATGTGTCTTTGTGGCATGTGTTGCACTTAAATCAACCGGGTGGTAAAAGGATTTGGACTGAGGCAAGGGGTGGATACTGTGTGAAATGGTGGACTGTGTGGACTGTGTGAATGATAATCTGTGTGTCTGTGTGGTTTAGTTGGCATGTGGAAGTCTTGCCTTGGTCAATTAAGGACCTCACCATGTGCGCCATTGAACTGAGCCCCCTGTACGACCACATGCCTGTTCTGAGACGGGCCTAGCATAGTAAGATAAGGTATCTGAAATGCTTTGTTATGATTAGTGTTAGCTACACTAATTGTATCTTGTGGGTAAAGTGTACAAACTCTGCAGAGTGTAATTTAAACTATTCGAATAGCCGTGTCCACGGTCATGGACAATGCTCGGGGATTTCACACTAGGGGTAGATTTTATTAAAACTGTGTGGGTAGGGAGCTGTGTGGTTTAAATCATCCAGCTATGTGAATAAAATTGTCTAGGCTGTGTGTGTCTTTGTGAAATAAATTATTAAATTATTATTGTCTATTTGTTTTACCTGTTTTAAGTCTACTATCAGTATTCAATTGCAAACATTGCATTTCTGCAAAAGAACCACAGAATGCCTTTCCCTTGTAAAATGCCAGCATGTATATATTGCATATCTGTGGTGTGGCTTGCGAGTACGGTGTTTACTCACGCTTGTTTTGACGAATCAAGCAGAAGAGGAGGAGTCTTCACCAGCATTCGAAGACGAGTACATCGAAGGTGCCTAATCGTGAGGTCTTGATCCCAGTCGGTTGCCTGTGGCGAATCGATGGGGTGCCACTACCTTTTCTGTTTCCGCTGCCGTTTATTTTTCTCTGTTAGCCCTACATGGCTCAATAGTTGTAAACTCGACCTTAAGGTCAAAACCATTATTTATTAATCAAAGTTATTCGTTTATGTTATTATTCGCTTGTATGGATCGATTTCCATCTTTGTTAACACTGTGTGCACTAGCGTGATCCTGGGCTAGTGCATTAAACACGGAGGGTCCTGAATCGTAATTTTGGGTCCCGACAGGAACCGTCATCACAGACGGTTTCCGAACCATCTATGTTTGTTGGTCTGTGATAACAGGATATTATCACAGACGGTAAAAAACCGTCTGTGATACGAAATATCACAGACGGTTTTATTAAAAAACCATCTGTGAAGGCTAGTATCACAGACAGTTTGGACGAAAAACCGTCTGTGATCCGAGAATATCACAGACGGTTCTCAAGAAAAACCGTCTGTGATTTGTGAATATCACAGACGGTTTGTTTTGATAATCATCTGTGATATTCTCCGATCACAGATGGTTTGTTTTGATAACCGTCTGTGATATTCTCCGATCACAGACGGTTTGTTTTGATCACCGTCTGTGATATTCTCGTATCACAGACGGTTTTCAGTAGAAACCATCTGTGATACTTGCCTTCACAGACGGTTTTAACAAAAAACCGTCTGTGATAGCTCATGCCCCTGACCACAATTTTGCTGTTTTCCTGGCTAGCCTCAGGAATTGCTAGCCATGCCCTCTGAAAACAAGCATGCACAAAAACATATTCAAGCATGCACAAAAACAGATTCATTAGAGATAATCAATTGTTGACAACTCAAAGTGATCATTACTCAAAATAAATTACAAAAGATCGCATTTGTTCAAGTATTGTCACTATAGTTACAACTGGATTACAATTGTTTACGTTGAGAGGTGTCGGCGGGGTGATGCTCTCGGTTGGCGACGGAGTGAAACTCTCCATTGTCGTTAATGATTTACGTGTTGATAAAGGTGCGAGCTTCCTCGAATGTCCTTGATCTCTTCCGCAACGAAAGTGAATCACATTGTAAATCCATGACCGTCGCTACCAATTAAGAGTAAAGTGGTAAGCTATATATATTTAAATTTATAATTAGGAAATAATTATTTCGAGATTGACAAACCTCGTGATCCTTCTTCCTAGCTCTAAGGATTAGTCGCATATGATAGCAGACGATATTGCACATAACTCATCATCTTTTTGTGGCAAAGACCGCAAAAATAGAATTATATATATAGGTATAGTCGGTTCGAGACGCGTTATTATGAAGTATGATATAGGATTATTGTGTTGTAGCGCGTCATCGAAAATCCATCCCTGTGTGTTAGTTAGGCGCTCTTTCCATCGTATATTCCTTTGTTGGCAACTTAATTGATGAACGACCTACATGATTCGAAAAAGTTATCCTCGGCCATTTCAAACAAATGAAGACTACAATAGAGTTATGTAAGGAGGAAATGAGCATACCTCTCGAGTATTCCTCTTAGAATGCTGAAGTCGTGCTTGTTGTGGTTTAGGGAATCAAGGTATATCACATGGTTCCTCTTGGGTATAATAACTAAAAGGATCCAGTGGTACCTACTCATGTATGTTGCTATAGTCATTAAACCTAAGTTCGTGCTGCATATAAAGTACAAATGAAATTTGTATAGCAAGTAGTGACACTTACCCCTGGTTGTAGGGCACAACTATGTACTTCATGTTCGTCTGACTAAGCAATGACGTCGTTATGTATTTCTCGACGAAGGACGAGCCTTGTTGGATGGTTTGCAACGATACCACATGTGGGTCGAGGAAACCCACCGGTTCTTTCCATTCCCGGACATTTTTTAGCATGTATCTATACATAAGCAATGAGTTGTGATATTTATCGGTATTACATGAATGTAGAACTTGATTGTACGCACTTACAGTGTCCAACATCGTAGAAGCGAGACGTCGAGGCCAACGAGGTTGAATAGTTCAAATAAGTCATTGAAGCCACGACGAAGTACCTCGTCCGCTGAAGAAATGCTTGTCCTCAGATTCGACGGTGATTCCAAAGATCGCACCCTTCTTTTGGGTCTTGTCCAAGTACCGTGCATGCAAAGCCCGACAAGCATATCCAAACAGTGCATTATCTGCGTCGGAACACAACGGTTTTTCGATGATGTACTTCCGGTATCGCGAACTTCGGACTTCCGGACTTGGGAGGCGCCTTTAACGTTCGTTGATTTCGATTTGGCCTTAGCGATTGGCAGATCTTTTGTGAGACGACTCGAACCGATACGTCGGCACGCTTTTGTTGTTCCTTCGGCGTCTTCTCCACGGGAATCAAGAGGTGGCCTTCGAGGCGTAAACATGAGGTGGAGTCATCGAGGGTCCCGTTGGAGAGGAATGGTCGTGTCAGATCGCAACCTTCTTTGGGTCCAGGCGATGTTCTTCTTGGGCCCTTTGGATAAAAGAGAGGATGGCATCCCTAGTGTTGTGATCTCTTCGCCGGGCAAATATCCGGCGGGATGGCTCGAAATTGACATGTACCATATCCACGGACCTGGTGTAACTGCGGCGCCACCTGGCACCGTCAGACCGCCCTTCCTCGTATGGATACACCATCCCCTGCGCAGCCTCAATACAAAGGGACCCATCCATCCTCACTTGGAGCTTACAGAGCGTCGGCTCCTACAAAACGATACGCAATTAGCTAAGGCGTCCTATATGTCTATCTTTGGTGCATGCCATAGATGTACGTTACCTTGATGTCGTCTATCGGTAATCGGACGTCGTTATGTTCACAATTATGCGCAGACGCGACGCTACTCCGACGTCGAGGAGGACTGCCTCCCGAATTAGCGGGGGCGGCTTGCGACCGCTGGCTCATGAGTATACCCATTTGACTCTGCAATGCTTGCCATCTGTATTTGAAATTGGTTAGTAATCATCTGCACTAACCGGTTGTCGTGCTCGCCTTGGATCTCTTCCTAGTCCTATACGTGCGAGAGTCGTCCGCGAATCCATGACTCCAAGGTACGTTAACCCCAAGGCCTCGCGTGCGACCCGGTGCTCCTTGTTTCCCAAGGCCAGAGATAGTATATCCTTCTCCTATGCTCGCATGGAAGGAGCCTTGGGAAGCTTGGGCATCAAGTCACGCCGCAAGAGGTCATCACGTTATTATAGGTACTATGAAGTTATGGACTTATTAACAACTTAGTAGTTCAACATATTTACCACACGCTGGGACACTTCTTGGTCTGCCGGGTTTGTGAAGGAGATCTTTGCCTCAAGACGAGACTTGTTCCTCGCTTTTAACCATTTTAGGGAACGCGGGTTTGTGACATCGAAACGAAGTTCTCCTTCTCCGCCGCCCATTCCTCAGATTTACCTGCGTACAGCGGTGCCGAGTCTGTGGCGGGTGAGTGTTTCATGTCCGAGAGCTTTGTGCGCCGCGACCGCTCCTTAAATTCGCCGTCGTTTTCATAGCCACAAAGGTGTCCCATGCTTCCCGTCAAGAATCTATCTTTCTTGAAAGGCGTCGACCCGTGTTCACGTTTCGTGACAAGAATGCTCTTGAAGGTCCTCCACGATTTACCCATCGTGAGCATCGCCGTCCGTCGACGCTGCGTGCCACATGTGCTTCTAGAATAGTGAACTTCT
Source organism: Phyllostachys edulis (assembly GCA_036346405.1). Classification (NCBI taxonomy): domain Eukaryota; kingdom Viridiplantae; phylum Streptophyta; class Magnoliopsida; order Poales; family Poaceae; genus Phyllostachys; species Phyllostachys edulis. The sequence continues at coordinate 22,093,197 of CM070558.1, forward strand.
CTGAAAGTTCTGTCCACAACGCACCTTTCGCTTCTTTCATTAGGCCCTTCCACCTTGGTGTGGTCATGAGGACCCGTTCCCTTACAAGTATCCCGCAGATGGTCCGGAATCTCGCCACGATCTCTTGGGACTCAGAGGGACCCCAAAGTCATCGACCTCCGTGATGACCGATCGCTACCAGAGGCATTTTCGATTGTCCTCTGCCATCTCGCTCAGTGTCATTATCGCCGACGGTGACGGCGGCCTCATCGGCGCCTCTTCCATCTGCGGGGTCGGTGTTGGCGGCCTCGTCGGCGCCTCTTCCATCTGCAAGGCGGTGGTGGCGGTGAAGATGGTGCCTTTGCCATCTCACTTACTTGCTCTCGTGAAGAAATACAGAGGTTGACTATAGAGATCAAGATGGCAAATAAAAAGTTGAATGAGCTCATACAGACTACTAACATTCCAGCATAAATATGAAACAATTAATCTGAGGAAGAAGTACAGAGGTTGACTATAGAGATCAAGATGGCAAATGAAAAGTTGAATGAGCTCATACAGACTACTAACATTCCTAACACTCCTTAATCCACCAGCTTCTATTCTAACACTCCTAACACTCCTTAATCCACCAGCTTCTCTTGTGATCTTTGTATAGATAGAAACTAGTGATATAAATCTTTTGCCCGAGCCTATCTTTGCCCAAGCCTACTTCATCGAGCTCGACATACTGGAGTGTACCATTTGCTTCGTGTCGTGGAGGATTGGCACGAAGCAAAGGTACACTCAAGTGTGTCAGGATCGACGAATAAAATGCTAAGCAAAGGTTTAATGCTTCATGTACAGAAGACTAGCCTTTAATGAAGACAGAGAACTAGAATCAAGTAAAATGATCGACGAAGGAAATGCTAAGCAAAGGTTTAATCCCAACATAGAAACAAAATAGATTGATGATATTATGTGCTCTCAAAAGGAGAGTAGCTAAAGAACAAGTCTTTGCCATCTCAATCCTATTGTCTATACTCTTCATTAAATGAATATGATAATATAAATTCAAACTATGAGCTCTAAACAATACTTTGCTTAACTGTCAAATGATCTCAATTGTTAACGAAAATAGATTAAACTTCCAGTCAAACAGAGGTTGACTACAGAGATCAAGATGGCAAATGAAAAGTCGAATGAGCTCATACAGACTACTAGAAGAATCACAAACTAGTCAATAGAACTGATCAATTTGCAATAGAACTATGAGATCAACCGAAAGTAACCAATTAACAGTACATCATATTGACAAGAGTAAGTAATACAATAGAGCTCAAGTATGAACTAACTATCACATTCAATCTCAAGATAAGATAGAGTTCATCACAGAGCATGTCAACAAAGCCCACTGATCAATTTGCAACATCTTCAGTATTAGATTCGTAAATCGAACTAATATGAGATCAAGGTAGCAACTAGCACTACAAATATATATATATATATATATATATATATATATATATATATATATATATATATATATATATGCAAAGATCAACCGAATCGCCACAGAGGACCAATACTCACAGAGAGGATGCCGCACAAGAACTCACGGTGCATGCAGAGACACTATTCCAACATATTTATTGATGATATTATGTGCTCTCAGAAGGAGAGTAGCTAAAGAACAAGACTTTGCCATCTCAATCCTATTGTCTATACTCTTCATTAAATGAATATGATAATATAAATTCAAACTATGAGTTCTAAACAATACTTTGCTTAACTGTCAAATGATCTCAAGCATAATCTAAAACAGATTAAACTTTCAGTCAAACAGAGGTTGACTACAGAGATCAAGATGGCAAATGAAAAGTTGAATGAGCTCATACAGACTACTAGAAGAATCACAAACTAGTCAATACAACTCGATCAATTTGCAATAGAACTATGAGCTCAACCGAAAGTAACCAATTAACAAAGACAACATATTGACAAGAGTAAGTAATATAATAGAGCTCAAGTATGAACTAACTATCACATTCAATCTCATTATAAGACAGAGTTCATCACAGAGCATGTCAACAAAGCCCACTGATCAATTTGCAATAGAACTAGGAGCTCAACCGAAAGTAACCAATTAACAGTACATATTGACAAGAGTAAGTAATACAATAGAGCTCAAGTATGAACTAACTATCACATTCAATCTCAAGATAAGACAAAGTTCATCACAGAGCATGTCAACAAAGCCCATCGATCAATTTGTAACTAGCATCGCAAATATATATATATATGCAAAGATCAACCGAATCGCCACAGAGGAGCAATACTCACAGAGAGGATGCCGCACAAGAACTCACGGTGCAAGGAGGAGGCTAGTGCGGGGAGGAGGCCGATGCGGGAGGAGGGAGGTGGGGAGGAGGTCGACACGGGAGGAGGACGGCGTGGGGAGAAGGGCCGGCAGAGAGGAGGAGGCCGACACGGGAGGAGGACGGTGGCGTGCCGAGGTCGGAGGCGCCAATGTCGGGCGGCGGCACCGAGGTCGGCGGCGACGCTGGGCTTCTGGCCGGGAGGTGAACGGGCGCCGAGGTCGGGCGGTGGCGCCCATGTCGAAGTCGGTGGTGAAGGCGAGCCCTAAACCCTAGAGGAGGCGAACGAGCGCGAGAGCGTAAGGGCGGGAGAGGAAGTGAGAAGTGAGAGGAAAACCCTAGCGCTTCCGCCTTATAAAAAGTATATCATGACGGTTTGTAATAAGAACTGCTCAGGATGATAATATCACGCAGCGGTTCTCATTACAAACCGTCTGTGATATTATTATCATAGACGGTTGTATTATAAAACCGTCTGTGATAGCCTGCGAAAACCTGATGATAATTTATGATATCCTAACAAAACATAGTGAACCTGGTGAGACATAAATAACCTGACAGAACATAGTGAACCTGGTGAGACATAAATAACCTGACAGAACATAGTGAACCTGGTGAGACAATTGACTTCAAAATTTCATATCTAATTCAACTCAACTCCAAATTAAGTGAAACCAATTTTGATACTCCACATTACAATGTACGTCCACATTGACATCAATATCAAATATGACAAGTCCATAACAAGTTCATAACACATTTGACTTCAAAATTTCATATCTAATTCAACTCAACTCCAAATCAAGTGAAACCAAGTTTGATACTCCACATTACAATGTACGTCCACATTGACATCAATATCAAATATGACAAGTTCATAACACATTTGACTTCAAAATTTCATATCTAATTCAACTCAACTCCAAATCAAGTGAAACCAATTTTGATACTCCACATTACAATGTACGTCCACATTGACATCAATATCAAATATGACAAGTCCATAACACATCAACACATGACAATTTCACGCTGACATCAAAATATATGAGAGATTACAAGTCCATAACACATGATGTTATGGAATAAATTAATTACATTGGAGTAAATTCTTAATTAAGATATAGGCCTTCGTGATGATCGACACGCATATAGCTAGCTTCCTCCTTTGGGTTCTTCCTCGAGCCTAATGCCGCTTCGAAAGGAGGCAACTCGTCAAATTGATTGTATTCTTCCTCGCCCACTACATTCTCAACTCGACAATCCTTCTTTTTCCATGAAGAACTACGTGGGCGTCTTATTTGCCGGTCGGTTACATAGAAGACTTGAACAACTTGGTTAGCCAAGACGAATGGTTCGTCTTTGTATCCGACACGCTCGAGGTCCACGGTAGTGACACCGCATTTGTCGACCTTCACCGTGGGAGATGGACCCAACGGCACCAAATAGGGGATCTTGAGAAGCACGAGTCGAGCTCCCATATCTCCTCTATTTGCCCATAGTAGGAGCTCCTCATCCCATCGGCATTGAATGCATCTATCACGGACACCGTTGCTCGATCAGGCTCTTCCTATCCCGAAGTGCCAGATAAAATGTGTACCCATTTATGTCAGATCCTTGCCATGCGACAATTGTAAATTGTGGCCCTCGTACAACCATAGCAACAGATCATCACTTGATGACCTCCCGGTGATTCGCACCTTTAACCATTCGTTGAACCGATGGTTGTTTCTCTCGTGATCCAAACCTCCGACCGTCTCGATTACATTGGCGCACCATGTCTTTGTGCTCGCCGATGTACGGGACACTTGGGTCATGTGTTGCAAGACTATGAAATGGGCTTGAGCGACGATCAGATCGGGAGTTATTGATTTCCTTCCGATGGTCCCGATACCATCGGTCTCCCCTCATGGCGAGATAGAGGCACACCTATCGGTTCCACGAGCCATGTAGTCGACGCAGAACTCAATGACCTCTTCGGTTGCATAACCTTCGATGATCTTCGCCCTCGGTCGAGATCGATTCGTGACGTAGGACTTGAGAATTCCATGTACCTCTCGAACGGGTACATATGACGAAGAACACAGGTCAAGATATCTTTATCTCTCTCACAAGGTGAACAATGAGATGGACCATGATATCGAAAAATGACGGAGGGAAATACATCTCAAGATGACATAGAGTGGTCACCACCTCGGCTGCAGAGCATCTAGTCCTTGGGGATCAATGATCTTTCGAGCAATTGAGTTGAAAAATAACACTGACCTCAAGATTGCCACTCGGACCTTGTTCGCAAGATACTTCTAATTGCAACAGAAGCATTTGTGTCATCAAGACATGACAATCATGAGACTTCATACCAATTAATTTCAAATCTTGCATAGAAACAAGGTTCTTAATGTTAGCGGAGTAACCAGATGGGACTTTCACTCCATGCAAGCTCGCACGATTCATTTCTCTCGCCTTGGATAGAGTGTAGCAAGTCGGGGAAGGTACGTTAAATCAGATCGTTCTCTTCGGTGCTAACTCAGCCCTTATGTTCATATCAACCAAGTCACGCCGTGCGTTAACACCATCCTTTGTTTTGCCACTAATGTTCAACAAGAGACCAATCAAGCTATCACATACATTCTTCTCACGCATGACGTCGATGCAAATGGCGAACTTCTAAGTGCTCCCAATAAGGCAAGTCCCAAAAATTGACCGCTTCTTCCGGATGTTCTTCTCACGGGTTCTTAATTTACGTCCCTTCCCAAGCACAACATCGATATCCTTAACCATATCATAGACCTCTTTCCTCTAAAAGCCCTTGAGCTGAATCGTTCTCCTTATTTCCGTCGAATTGTTTTTTCATCTTGCGGTATGGGTGACTCGAAGGAACCTACGGTGACGATATATACGCTTTATCTTGAGTTGTTCAAATTTTACACTCTCAGTAGCATCTAAGCGGTCTTGACGAGCTTTGGCTCCTTTTGTAATGAAGCTCGACAAGTTACCAAGGGCAGGAAAATCATTGATGGTGCGTAACAACATGGCGCGTAAAGTGAAGTTCTCTCGCTTGTACGCATCCCATACTGCACCCTTCATTCCACAAAGGTCACAAGATCTTCCAAAGAATGGTGCTAGGTACACATCAATATCATTCCCGTGTTGCTTCGCCCTTGGATAAGTAGTGACATCAAAATGTACTTCCGCTTCATACACGTACCAAGGATGAAGGTTGTACATACATAGATTCACGGCCAGGTGCTATGTCGGTTGCTCATGTTACCGAAAGGATTCATTCCATCAGACTCAACCCTAACCTTATGTTCCTCGGTTCAAGATCGAACTCTTGAAGCTCGATCAAGTTTCTCCACCGGGTAGAATCAACAGGTGTCTTAGCTTTCCATCTCTTACGCTCCTCGAGTGCCAACGTAGCAATCTTGCCTCCTTTGGGTTCGCAAATAAATGCTTCAAACGTGGGATCACAGCAGATACCACAACATCTTAGCAGGAGGTCCTTGCTTCACCTTAGCAAGATTTCGACGCTTGTATCGGGATGCTTTGCACACGGACATACATGCATGTCTGCATACTCTTTACTAGAGGATACAATCGTCTGGACATGCATGTATTCTTTCTACTTCCATTCCCAATGGACAAATAACCTTCTTTGCTTGATAGGTGGTGTTGGGCAACACGCTTCCCTCGGAAGGATGTCCGCTAGAGACCTAACAACATTGTGAAACTCTTATCGGACCAACCATTGCTTGCCTTCAATTTCAGCAGTTCAAGCACGGTTGACAACCTTGTATATTCCGGCTTGCAACCAGGAACAAAGGTCTCACCGAGTCCTCCCTTAAGCCCTCGAATTTACAAAACTCTCTCTCATCAGTAGTTCTCTTCGCATCGCGTAGCATCCGATCCAGATTGTCATCGTGTGACCTATCCTCATCAAAAGCAAGATACCCACATCCAAAGATATCGTTGACATCCTCGGCGATGCCGCCATTACTAACTTCATGTGTAATAATCGCTCTTCACCGTGATGGTCCAACATGTATACCCTTTTTGAAACCCTTCAATCAAGTGCGCTTCTATTTGCGCGCGTTGTTAAACATCTTGATTACGCAATCAATGCATGGACAAGACATAAAATTTATCCCTTCTTCAACATATCACCTTTCGTGGCTCTTCTAAAAGCAACCACGCCATTAATGTACTCTTGACTCACACGGTTCACACTGTACATCCAGCCGATCCATCTACACTACGCATGTAACAAATTAGTATCAAAATTGATTAGCGATTAATTTATAGCAAACATAAAGGGTTATAGATCGTTACCCTCGAGCTCACGAAGAAAATACGATTCCTCTCCTTTCCTTCTCCTCTCTAAGGTGGCGAATGGGGAGGAGGCGCGGTGTTGGAGGCGCTTAGGGCAAGGGTCCAACCTTCTCCTCTCTAAGTCGGGAACGGATAATTATTGATTATCTGCATGATTGTTGATTAGATACGAGACAAAAGACAAGAGGAAGATCCTAATAACTAGCAAGTTGGTCCACGCGATTGCGGGGTATCCGCTTTTGATATAATTGAAACAATAAACCCTTCGTGATGACGTTTCTTCATGGATATAAATGGAGGAAATATAAAATAGATCATTGCACATGTGACTTATCTTGGTGTGTCATAAATTCTTCTTTTAATCTGTTCTAGAAAACTACTCATGAAATTAGTTTCGATTAAGACTTTCACTTCTTTGCACGCATTTACTGTTTTGTCTCATCGTTGCACAAAGGAATTACACCAGATTAATTAAAGACTACATGTTTTGCTTTTCATTTTCTGGAATTAGGGTCCATCAAATTGAGAGCTAGATGTACGTTTTGCCTTTTCCCATCAAGTAGTATTAATTGAAACTTAAACCCTATACTTCCGATTAAGGAATACAACAAAGAAAACAAAACATTAAGGTCTATGTACAGAGTAGCAAAATAAGGGAAATTCACTAATCAATAGAGCAGATAAAGGATAATCAGTATTACTTCATCTGTTTAATTAGGGGAGGAGCCGCAGGTTGGAGGAGCTAGGGCAGGGAAGTGGCCTGGCACCTGGGGGAGGAAGCTAGCTAGCTAGCAGATCTAAGTGGAGCCCAGCAGCAGGGGGCCGGTTGATTATCCAAAAAGCACATGGCAGAGGCAAAGGGCAGAGGCACAAATCTAGGCAAGAAATGGACACAAAGGCAAGGCGGCGAGAGGATGTGTCGCGCTCAATTTATACCGGGAGGATATCACAAACGGTTCTTAATAAAACCGCTCGTGATAATTAGTTATCCTGAGCGGTTCTAGTTAGAACCGTCAGGTAATATCACTGACGGTTCTCACTAAAACCGCTCGTGATTGGGGATTATCACAGACGGTCCTTATTGAGAACCGTCAGGATATTACATGACGGTTCCTAACTAGAACCGCTCGTGAATGTGGGATTATCACAGACGGTTTGTGAATAGAACCGTTTGTGTAATATCACAGACGGTTCTATTCACAAACCGTCTGTGATAGATGACTATCACAGATGGTTCTAAAAAATACCATCTGTGATAGGCTTCCCGCGCCACCCGGAGGTCCGGCAATACCCAACACAGACGGTTCCAAAGGAACCGTCTGTGATGGGGCGTCTACTATAGCCTATTTTGTAGTAGTGAAAACACAGCTTCAACAAATAGTAAGCCTTTACCAGAGTTACACAGCAGAACAATAAGATAGAAACTGTACATCTTTATTACAGTAATAGCCACGCAAGGCTATGGTTCTTAATACAAGTATTATACAATTACAAAAGGGAACTTTTCCAGGTTACATGACTAAGTCTCCACCCATTACTTTCTGTCAGTGCTAATTTAGTCACGGTGTTGACCTCGTCATCCACTGAGTTCCAGTAATATTGGTTGAGGCTGCTCTCGTCTATGCCCAACACTCCACCTTGGGGCGGCTCTCTTCGGTGCCCAACACTCCAACGTGACCCGTTGTGGAGAACATAATTACGTAACAAGGTAGCATTTTCAGCCCACCGAAATGGGAAAATGGTTGGTACTGAATTTACAGCCTCTGGCCGAATAAGAGTTTTGTTGGTCCTTATATTTTAACCATATGTAAAAGGGACCCACCTCTTACCTCATCATCATCGTCGTCGTGTTCCCCTACCCGGGCCCCCTTTTACCAACCTAGTAATTATCATTTCTTCCTCAACTCATTCTCATTTCCATATCTTCCCATTTTCATTTATTTGATTTGATTTTGAGAAACAGTTTTGATGCAATAAACACATAATACAGTAATATACGATTTACATTTAACATAACTATATTTATGTTCAAGAGAATCGCTTGCCTTCGTAAATGCAGGAAAGGTCGGTGTCGACAAATTAATCTCTGATCAGTTACTCCTGTCGGTGCTGGTTTGTCCTCTATAGCAATATGATAGCACGAATAATATATAAATAAATACTTAGTTGATTTTGAGTGATATTACGTGTACATAAGTTAGTTGATTCTATTTTGTTAGCATGCTTTAATTTATTAACTTTTTCGGGTCCTTCGCCAAGTTAGCACTCCCTATTGTAGCCGTTCTACTGTCTATTTGCTCTAAGGTTGAAAATGCCGAAGTTCGCATTTTAACTAACGAGAAATGAAATACTACTCGCACTTACATTCATTAAATCTATTATATTGAACTCAGCAGAATGCCTAATTAATTTTACTTAAGTCCACACGTGTTTATTTAATTTTCTACAAAAACTCAGGATCACTTCAATTTAATTAAATTAGCATGATTAAAACGTTCAACCTGCCCGACTATTTGCCAACGATGCATAGGTTTACTACGCACGCACTTTTACTTTTTAATTAACAGAATTAATGATATTTTATCATATTTTAATAATTATTGCACAGACGGATTTTAGGACTGGTTAGCCCGATATGACCCAAGTGAATTCATTTGATCGCATGATTATGCCGTGCTAACAACTATTAATTTTATTTGCTAATTTCTAACGTTACAAACATTAATTATTACACTTTATTAGAATTTATTCAACTTTCCTAAAATTTCCCCATACTTAAATTTCTTAAACCTAATTTCCCAACCCTAATCCCTATCCTAATCCCGAATCCTCTCTCCTTAATCACCAAAACCGGCCGACACCCTCAGCCTCCCCTTCTCATTTGCCTCTTCCCCAAAGTCACTCCTTACCTCCCTATTCTCTTGGCGCCACTGCCGCCGCCTCATGGCTCCTGGCCTGACTCTAACCCCGCCGCTGGCCGCCCGGCTCTGCCGGCCCGCTCCCCGCTCCGGTCCCCTGCGCCGCCACCCCTGGGCCCTCCTAGCGCTGCCCCGCTCCTGTTCCCTAGCCTGTCTCCAGCTCAGGCTCCATCTCCCATGGCACCACCGCTCTCTGCCGGCCCAGATCCGGTTCCCTTGGTGCCACCTTGCCCAGGTCCGCCTCCTTCTACCCGTAGAGGCAGGATGGATGGCCACCTCCTGGTCGGCTCTGCCATGTCTGGCCCTGACCTCTCCTACGTCTACACACCTCCGTAACCCCTTACTTTCTAATCTCTACTGATGTTTGGTGCTTGGGGTTAACTTTCGGATTTCAGTGTATTAATGCATGGTGGAGGTGGGAGATGGATTGCCATGGGTTTTGCTGAGGTAACTCCCCTCCGACTCCTCTCTCTACTCCCTTTCCCCTATTGCTCTGTGTTGTATATGTGATGAACTAAGAGCTACAAGTTGATGCCACTGAGATCTGGTGCTATGTGTGAATGATGTGTATGCGTGTAGTGCCTACTGAGGTGTAACTAGGGTTACCTCTTGTGCAGATTTGAGGTGGGGAAGAGGATGGCAGTGCCGGCCTCGTGCTGGTGCTCTCCTCTTCTCCCTTGCTAGTCTCGGCGTCACCCTTGCTCTCCGGTCTTCACCCTTCTTCCTAGCTCCCTGGCTCCCTGGCTTCCTGGCTCCCTGGCTTCTGGCTCCCCGGCTTCCTGGCTCCCCTTCCTCCTTGCTCTTCCTGGTGAATGCAAGCTGGGTACAGCTTTGTGTATGCGAAGGAATGAGTTGTTGTGCAAGGGAGAATGGATGTGGGTGAGGAAGCCTCTGGATATGGCCGGCCTATGCTTCCTTGTGATGTGGCGTTGAGGAACAGGGGGGCAAAGGTAGCATTTGCAGGGGGCTGGCTCGGCTGTGTTGGAGCTATGCTGGACTGCTGGCTGTGCTACTTTAGCTCTACTATATGTGGGGTTGTTGGTCAGGTCTTTGCCTTGTGTTGGCTTGGGTCAGAGGGTCAGGTCCGCCCTATGTTGGCTTGGGCTACAAAGGTGCTGATGGTGCTGTTTTTGATACACCCAGTGATGCTTTGGCTGAGGGTGGGGTTTAATGGGATGTGCATTGTGGGATTATATTGCGGTTGCTGCAATTGCAAATAGTGGGTGTTGCATTCTAATAATGCCAGATGAGGAGACCCATGGAAGTGACAAGTACCGAATGACCTCGGGTGGTCTGGACATCTTGATGATCAAGGACCGACTAACTCCAGTTGGTCTAGGTATCTTGATGGTCAAGGGACCGATGGCTCAGGTTGTTCCGAGTATCCTACTACACTTTGGGGAAATCTGACGACCACTCCCTAAATTCTAATGCTCACAAATACTGCTTTCAACTTAGCTTGCTAACCGTTTTTTGATTTTCCTAACGAGCGATGAAAATGGATCGTGAGATGGTTCTATGGACTAGCGCTCAAGGGACAAGGTGGCAAGGATGGATGCTGCTACATGAATGAAAGAAGTGGATTATGATTTAATTAATTGTTGTTATAAACATTGCAGTTGGTTGTAAAATTAATTTTGTAACATGTTTCGGGTTTGTAATATATTACTTCTATTTTGAAATTTGATTGATGTAACGCCTTCAAGGTTGTAACAATTATGCGTTTGATATCAACTATGAAATTACACTTTGTTCCGGATTTAAAGAATTTTAATTATCGCTTATTACCGATTACTGTTACTTAGTTTAGGTTAATTACGCAGGTTCTCACACTCTTCTTCAGATACAACTTGTTCGTTAGGGATTTGGACATAAACTGAGTCTGCAACTTCTCATAGATTTCTTTCGGCGTGGTCATATCCCTCACATGATACATGACCTGATCTGAAAGATACAACCATATGATTGCGGCTGTCTGCTCCTTCAACTCCTCCCAATCATCATCCTCCATCGTCTTTGGTTTTGCTTCGTGTACCCCCTTGGAACAACCTAGCTGCGCCAAGCGATCCTTCACCCTCGTCTGCCACAATTCGAAGTTACCAGTCGCGTCGAACTTCACCACTTCGAATCTAGCACTTGGTGTCGCCATATCAACCTTGCTCTGATACCAATTGTTGAAATAGAACAATCACAACAAGCACACAAGAGACATGAGAATTTGTTTACGATGTTCGACAAGACCTACAATCCCGAAAACCGAATCGTGGCTGCTCCGTCCGTATGAGGAGTTTGTTTTTTTCAGATTAGGGTTACAAGAGGTCGACGGTTTATATTTATACTCCGATTACACGTTTGACTCAGCCAAAATCTTTAAAGTAGGAGCTCCATATGTTAATTAAGGCACAACATCATCCTAAATAACTTGTTGATCTTTCGGAGAAATAAATTTCTAGATAACATAATCACAATACCCAGAAAATGAACCTCACTCTCATAGAGGCATTTCAACAAACACGTGATGGACATGTGTATTGCACAGACCTGCTAAGTCCTGGCATGTACAAGGACTAGTTTTATCACAAGCAACTAGTAATGAACTTTTGTCACAGGAGATTGTAGTTAACCAAAAGGATATATCACAGATGTTCTAATATCTATCCAACACAAAATTTAATCAAATCAGATGTGCTCAGGGATGGGAATGGAGGGGCTTACACAGTGTTCGATTGGTAGCAGGCAAACATGGTTCTTAGTATCAAGCAGGCGGAGCCGCAAAAGCTCGTCGCCACCGCTGATGCCATAGCTAGGGATGAGGTGGTGAGCGTGATGCTAAACATTGAGCGCATCGAGGGTCACAACAGCCAACACTTCTGTGGTTAGCTGGGGGTGAGGACGCCTCTGATGTCTAGCGTCAGGAGGCAAGGCCATCATCGCTGCCACCGGTACAACAGCTGCGGCACCGAAGTGGAGAGTGTCGACGGTCGCAGCCGCCACACGCCCAAGATGGCTGCGAAGACTCGTGGGAGGCTGCTTTGGCCAATGGGAGGAGGCAGAGAGGAGTTGAGGCGGCAGCGGTGGAATTAGGGTTCATGCTGGAGTAGCCATACCTCAACTAGAGGACCGGATAAGGGGCACGTGTGACGTAGGCCCTCGTCTCCCCATGTCACTGATTGCCGCGGTTATCTCCCCTCATCGACGCTCATTGTCGACGCCCTGAGCCGCGTGGAGGGAGGGAGTCGCCAGAGAGCCTCGTGAGGAGAAGATAGAATGCAAAAGCGAAGGGTAGGTTCACTTGGCCGGTTAGTCCTTTGGTTGACTGGCTTCGGAGTACACCCGACTGGGGCCTGTAGCTCCGGAGTAAATGATGGGACACATTCTAGAACGTCTCGAGAAACGTCTTTATGTGCTATCTGATTCTGGGTGTAGATACGCAATACAAAGCGTCTAAATAAAAACATCCTTAGTAGACTATTTTATTGTAGTGTACAGGCTACAATAGTAGGGAATCAATATTTCAAGAAGACATATGCAGCAATTATGATTTACAACTACCAATTTCCCAAATATAGTATTTTCGTACAAACATACACGCATGCATAATAGATTTCACAAAAATAACGTACAATAAGTAAAATACTGGGATCAACATGATCAAAGGAGGTGCTTGCCTTACTTACATTGTTTAGAGAGTGAGGTTGCTTGATCGTCGATAATCTTGCTTGTGAATTCTAGCGTCTTTTTGAATGAACCAGAAACAAGCACAAATGGAGAAATAAATACAATAGTAAGAAAATCAAAATATTTTTGCATATTATTACAGAGAATGATTTTATATAAATTTAGCAAAAAGATTCGCGTGATTCCGAGTTCGTATGTAAAGGTTATTAATGTTTTGAGTTGCTTCAATTGTTAACTTCTAAAAATAATTAGAGGTGATGCTGAAAGTGTATTTTCTGAAATTTACGCTTTCCATCGGTGAGAGTGTATTTCCATTGAACAGAAAATGGATCTCCTTATTTCATGAATTGTTCTTCTCATTATAAGCTATTAGCGGTGTATGTTAGATGATGTTGACTCAGAGTTGATTTGTTTTTGATTTGATACCGGTTTATTGAGAGTTTCTTACTGTTGGACCATGGGGCGTGGTCGTGGTTTTTACTGTTGAATAATTGACCTGTGGATTGCACTAGAATTTGCGGTTGTTGGAATGTTCCGTTGTTCCATTTGGGTGTTTTGTTTAAGGTCTTTTCAGGTTTGCCGGAGGTCTTCAAGGTCCTTCTAAGAAGCACTCGCCTGGACGCATCAGGACCATCCAGGACCTCCCCAGGTGTTATCTGGACCATCCAGGACCTCCCCAAGGAATATCAGCGTGCATCAACTCGACCATTCAGGACCTCTCTAGGAGAACCAACGCGCATCAATCGCGTCCGTCCAAGACCTCTCTAGGACAACCAATGCGCCTCAATCTCGTCCGTCTAGGACCTCTCTAGGAGAACCAACGCGCCTCAATCTGGACTGTCCAGGACCTGCCTAGGGAAATCAACGCGCCACAATCGCGACTGTCCAGGACCTCCCTCAGGAGAACTAACGCGCTTCAATCGCGACCATCCAGGATATCCCCAGGATCAATCTTGTCCATCCAGGACCTCCCCAGGAGCATCGACGTGGGTCTATCTAGACCGCTCAGGACATCCTCTTGAGCATCAACGTGGATCTATCTATTTGGGCGCCCAGGACCTCCCCATGAACATCAATGTCGATCAATCTGGACCACCCAAGACCTTCCCCTAGAGCTATCTAGATCGTCCAGGACCTCTCCCTGGTGAGGAGCTCTTTCGAGTACTGTAGCAAGGAGGTCTTCTAGGTACTGTTCATTACGAGCACTGAAGTGAGGAGGTCTTCCGAGGCACTGTTCTCTCCAGAGTTACTGGCGCGAGGAGGTCTCCAGAGTTACTGTAGCGAGGAAGTCTTCCGAGTTACTGTAGCACGGAGGTCTTCCGAGGTACTATAGCAAGGAGGTGGTCTTTGCATAAAGACGACCCTAGAGATTTACAAAGACGAACCTAGAGATTTTCAAAGACGACCTAGGAGGTCTTTGAGGAGGTCTTTGAGGATGTCTTCTAGGACCTCCCAAGAGGTCTTTGTGGAGGTTCTCCAGGACCTCCCAGGATGTGTATGAGGAGGCCTTCCAGGATCTCTCAAGAGATCTTTCAGGAGGTCTTTCCAAAGGTCTTCTTACTACTTATTCCAATTACTGTATGCTTTGAGTGCTACGGTGCAGGTGAGTGGTCGTAGACATACTGGAAGTGGTTGTAGACGTCTTGGACATCTTGGAGGTGGTCGTAGACTTACTGATCTGGTCGCGGACCTGGTTGATAGTGTGTTATGCGTGTGAACTAATATTGGTCAAGTTGGAGAACTTGTGCTGGGATATGTTCTTTGGTCTTTGCATGTGCAGGTTGAGCGTGAAGACGACCATGGTCGATGACAAGGAGGACCGGGACTAGGATGGGGAAATCTGAGGTCTACGAGATCGAGGATGTCACGAGGTGGTCGGGCTTGCGCTAGAGCACGTGGAGATCAAAGGTGGTTGATGATGCACGGAGAAGCTTCGGGAGGTGGAGTCCTGAAGGCTTACAACGTGTGAGGAGATATGGAAAGTGTTCAAATATCTGGAAGGTTTAGAGATATTGAAAAACCCGTGTTTGGAAGGGCTTCGGGTCCCTTGATTCTCGGAAGAGATATGTTTTTGTGTCCGTGTCGTTGATGACACGGATTGGTCTCTGCCTATAAAAGGAGGCAGAGGGGAAGTGTTTTCTCGTGGCTGTTACGGGGGCTTTTGTTACGTAGCTTTTGCGGTAGAGCTAAAGAGGTCTTTCGGTTGAAAGCTTTGAGGGGTGCTTGTTGAGCACTTTGTAGACATAGAACAATATTGAGAAATAAGATATCAGATCTATTCGACATTGTCCCAAGATTATTCTTGCTCAAGCTGTGTGTGAGAGGTCTTCTACGAAGAGGTCTTCGAGGAGGTCCTGAAGAGGTCCTCGAAGAGATTCTCGAGGAGGTCGTGAGAGGATCAGCGCACAGGAGAATGACTATTTTGTGAGCAAGAAATCGGTACAATCATTCACCCCCTGATTACGCTATACGATCCTACAAGTGGTATCAGAGCAAGGTTGCTATGGCGTCAGAGAGGTATGTGAATCGACCTCCCATGTTAGAAGGTACTGATTTTGCTTTTTGGAAGTGTCGTATGCAAGCTTACATTGAGGCTCAAGGTAATGATGTTTGGAACAAGGTTTCTAGCCCTGATGTGGTTCCTGCTGCTGTTACTAATCTAAAGAAAACAGATGTTGATCTGAATGCTCAAGCTCGTAACTTGTTGTTTCAAGGGATTTCTTGCAAAGAATTTGATCGCGTAGCTCATATTAATTCTGCCCACTTGATATGAAAAACTCTTTGCGATTATCATGAAGGAACCACTAAAATCAAGAAAGTGCGTAAAAATCTTTACCGAAAGGAGTATTCTGATTTTGCTATGAAATCTGGTGAATCTATTGATGATCTTTTTGCTCGCTTTGAGAAGATACTGAGTAGCTTGCGTGGTGTTGATGTTATTCCTACTGATGAAGATAATGCATCTAAAATTTTGAGATCTTTAGGTTCTGAGTGGTTGATGGTTGTCACAGCGATAAATCAAACTATCTATCTAGATACCTTAACCATGGATGATATTTATTCTAGATTGAAAACTTATGAGATGGAAGCTTTGCCATCTAAAATTGATAAATCTTCACCTTTAGCTCTTGTGACTAACCCCATGCAGGCTGCTTCCTCGAGCTATTTTCTTGTGTCCACTTTGTCTTCTTTTTCAGAGGAACAGTTCGAACTACTTCCTGAAGAAGACTTGGTCTTGATCTCCTCATGGGCATACATGGCACTCAACAACATGAGGATGAGAAAGCGAGGAGGTTTCTCAAGCTCGATCAAGTGCTATGAATGTGGCGAGCTAAGTCACATTAAGGCTGAATGTCCCAAACTCAAAGGGAATGTGATCAGAGAAGAAAAGAACTACCGTGGTCGGTCATCCAAAAACAGCAACACTAAGGGTGAAAATTTTAGTCGAAAATTTGCTGAAAAAGTTCTTTCGGCTATTGAGCAACTTGGTTTAAGCGATGTGGAATATGAGAGCTGCGATGACGACAACCACGACAATAATGATCCTAAAGATTAGAAGAATGACAACGATGACTTCACAGGGATGTGCTTTATGGCAAGAAACAACGACGACAACGAAGATGAAAGTGATCCTGATGAGGTAAGACCATCCTATGATGAACTTGAAGATGGTTTGATTAAACTTGCTATTGAATTAAAAAAGACTAAAAAGAAACTGAAAGAAAATAATGGTCTTATTGAAAGATTAACTTCTGAAATTGAAAAGCTCAAGTTCAGTGCACCCACTTGTTTAGAGTCAAGTATGTTTAATGCCCAAACTAAAACTTGCTCTAATTGTGGATTGCTAGAAGCTAGACTTAATTCATCCCAAGAAAAAATTCAACAGATATTTTATCATGAGATAGCTTCTTGCTATAATTGTCCTAAATTCACAATAGAAATTGAAGCTTTGACTAGACAACCTGCTGACTTTGCTGAAAAGGAAAGGGAGGCTCAGTCTAGTGCTTCTAAGAAAATTGTAAATGAATTTGTTAAATGCACATCTTGTCCTACTCTAGTTAAAGAAAATGAGTATCTTAAGGACACATTAGAGAGATTTTCTTTTAGCAAGAAAATTTTGAATATGATCCTAGACAAGTCAAAAGTGAGTGTTAAACATCATGGTCTAGGATTTAACTTTGTTAAGCATGCCAAGAATAATCCTCCTCAGATTGTTAAGCTTCTTGAACCTAGAAAATTTGCAGTAGAACCTGAACCAAAACAAATTGTTTTTAAATCTGCTGGTGTTACAACGAACTCATCTACCCAAGTAAGTACTATAAGGCAAGAGATACAACTTCTCATAAATTCAAGTATCATTGCACTCATTGTGGTAGAGAGGGTCATTTGGTTCAATTCTGTTTTCGGAAAGCAAAGAAAGACAGGTTAAAGAAAATTTCTCATTCGGCTTTGGAGCTCGGTCAAGCCTCTTATCATCGATTTGCTTCCTCTAAACAAATGTCTGCTGGTTTGAGAGGTCTTATGAGTAAATCGGGTAGATTGGAGTCCTTTTCACGGTCAGATCGACGGACGATAAGACCAGTGTTTTACACTCAGTCATACCGGCCAAAGGTCAGATCGGTTTTTCAACAACATAACCAGAAGTGCCCAGAAACCAAACATGCTTCCTATTTGCCTATTGCTGCTCCTGTTCATCGCGTATCTCAGTACTGGATACCTAAACCGTTACTCTCTAACCCCAGTACTAAGATACGGACGATTGTCCGTTCTCTGTAGGCTCGTTGCAAGCGAAAGGTGACCATTTGGTTCATTGACTCTGGGTGCTCTCGCCATATGATTGGAGACTCACGATGGTTCTCCTCCCTCACTCATGCCACCGGTGATAAGATGATCACTTTTGGCGACAATGTGAAAGGACGAGTTCTTGCAAGAGGTACTATGCGCGTCAACGACAAATTCATTTTAAAAGATGTGGCTCTTGTCAGCAAGTTGAGCTACAATCTGCTTTCGGTTTCACAGTTGATTGATGACAATCTTGAGGTAAGTTTTAAGAAACGTTCTTGCTGCATTTTAGATGCATCTGGTGATCTAGTTTGCAAGATTACTCGAGTTGGTCGTTTGTTCAAAGGCGACTTTGCATACTCTTCTTCTTCTTAGCTTAGGTGTCTTGTTTCATCTGATTCCAAGGATTTGTTTCACTGGCATCAAAGACTAGGTCATACTGGTTTTGATCATCTTGCTCGTATCAGTAATTTGAATCTTGTTAGAGGTTTGCCTAATCTTAAAATTGAAAGATCAATGAAATTGGTGTGTTCTCCCTGTCATCATGGTAAGATGGTTTCAGCATCTCATCCTCCTCTCTCTCTCTAGTCATGACTGATGCACCTTGTCAATTGTTGCACATGGACACTGTTGGTCCTGCTAGAGTTCAGTCAGTTGGAGGTAAATGGTATGTTCTTGTTATTGTTGATGAGTACTCTAGATACTCTTGGGTCTTTCCCATGGCATCTAAGGATGAAGTTTTTTATCACTTCAAAGAGCTTGTCCTTAGGCTTGCCACTGAACTCCCAGGAGCACTTAGAGCAATTAGAAGTGATAATGGAACTAAATTTAAGAACACATTATTTGCTTCCTTTTGTACTGAAAAAGGTTTAGATCATCAATTATCTTCAGCTCGTGTGCCTCAACAGAATGGTGTTGTAGAGCGTAAGAATAGAACCTTGGTTGAGATGGCAAGAACAATGTTGAATGAACATGCTACACCCAGGAAGTATTGGTCTGAAGCTATCTCTATTGCTTGCTATTTCTAATATAGTATTTTTGCGTGCTAAATTGCATAAGACTTCTTATGAACTTCGCTTTGGTCATACTCCTAAGATCTCTCATTTGAGGGTGTTTGGGAGTCGGTGTTTTATTCTTAAACATGGAAATCTAGATAAATTTGAATCTAGATCCTCAGATGGTATTTTTCTTGCTTATCCGGCTCACACTCGAGGTTATCGTGTACTCAATTTGGAAACAAACAAAATTGCTGATACCTGTGAGATCACCTTTGATGAGGCTAGTCTGGGTATTAGAATCGACTGTTGGGTCACGGGTAGGCTACGATAGCTACAAACAAAAAATTCTACCACGCAAACCAGGAAGCCATGCAAGTAGATGATCATAGATCGTTACCACCAGACGCGCAGAACAGCGGAAGAAGGGTTGGAGCAGCTAGGTCCAACGAAGAGCGCGTCGATGTAGTGGTCGTAGTCGATCGTCCAACGTCCAGCGAGTCGATGCAGTGGTCGTAGTCGATCGTCCAATGTCCTCACGAGCCGATCGTCTCCTCCAGCAACGTCTGTGGTTCCTTGTGAAGATCACGGATCGTCCTCAAGCGCAACAATCGTAGTAGCGCCTCTACGGTATCCACACGTCCAGGGAAGGAACAATCGTACGCCGGTGTGCTAGCACCAAATCACACGGTGGAGCTCTCAGGAAGATGGCGGCTAGGGTTTCGGTGGTGTTTCACGCATCCTTTCCAAATGACCTCATGCACCTCCTTATATAGTGCTCGTGGCGGATCCTATCAGGACACGTTCTTAATCGTATTCGTATTGGTTTGTTCCAACCCGTTAAGTGTGTGACCCTGTAGGTTCATGTGTAGTTCGGTTGTGACTTGGAAACCGTTTCCGATCACGAGTCGTAGCGGCTCCTAGCAGAACATATCGATTCCCGAATACACACAAATTATATCGGACGAACCTTAATGCAATATGATCTACGACTAGGTCCTCATCACTTACGACTGGGTCCTATCTCTATACGACCAGTTCTGTATTTGATCACGACCAACTCGTAACTCCTTACGACTTGGTTTCACCACTGCGGATTACGTTCGACCGCCTACGACTTGCTTGTATCTCCATACGACGACCGGTCAGAGTCGGTCGAACTAAGTGACCTACTCATGTATTCTCCCTTTGCCTCACGATATCTGGTTGAACCTGTGAGATGTTGTGTCATCCATGGACTGTTCAATACTTTCTCGATCGAGTATCGATAACCTTATGTGGTCGAACACTTCGACTACTAGTGGCATGGCCATGCACTTTCTTTATCCGATCACAATGAGGGGCCGAGACATCTCTCTGTTATGTTAGGAGGGCAAATCCCATATCCCACCAAGTCACATTCCTCTCCATGTTTTGAGCATACCCAAAGCTACATTTATAACTACCCGATTCATTTGTAGCGTTTGGCAACCCTAAGAGTGTTCTTACACATGTAGGAAACCATGCCGATCTCGTGTCTAAGGATTATACATCATCATTGCTTGAGACCAACTAATGACACATAGATTCATAACAATCTCAATAGTGTCTCAAGGTGGGTCTTATCCAACATCATGTTCTCTAACATGTGTCCATATTATTGGTTTGATATCTCCATATCTATGACTCGTGAAACATAGTCATCAACCAATACATATGCTAGTCTATTCATATGTGTCCTCATATGTTTACGACCGAGGATCGTATGAGAATAATTATTGTAGAAATATAGAGTTTCACAACCAAGTCACATACTTGATAATCAATATTAATAATATTATTCTAGGAACAAGATAACACATTATCTAATGTCATGAACATAATGAAATATAATCATCTCTATGATTGCCTCTAGGTCATATTTCCAACACCGACAATGCAGGAATACAGGAAAATGATGCACCCAAAGACATCTTCTATGACTCAGACGGCAATGAGAGGTTAAACCCGATTCACAATACACCAATGGAGACTACACCTAGTGGCTCTGCTCCTACCTCCAATGAGGTAGAGGCCACTACGGCTACACCTTTGTCACTAACGAATTCACAAGCTCCTCGGCATATTCAACGATGTCATCCTCCTGAACAAATGATTGATGAGTTAGATGAGAGAGTTCTTCGCAAAAGGTATAACTCGAATGCCTCATATGCTCATGCTACCTTTGTATCCTCTTTTGAACCCCAAGATATAAATCACGCTTTATCTGATGAGTCTTGGATTAATGCCTTGTATGAGGAATTAGAAAATTTTGAGCACAACAAAGTCTGGTCCTTAGTCCCACCTCCTCTTGGTCATAATGTTATTGGAACTAAATGGGTTTTTAAGAATAAGCAAAGCGAGGATGGTCTTGTTGTTCAGAATAAGGCAAGACTTGTGGCTCAGGGTTTTACCCAAGTGGAAGGTCTTGATTTTGGTGAAACGTTTGCACCTGTTGCTCGTTTAGAAACCATTAGAATTCTTTTAGCTTTTGTTACTTCTAAAGGTTTCAGGTTGTATCAAATGGATGTTAAGAGTGCCTTCCTTAATGGCTATATTGAGGAAGAGGTCTATGCAAGACAACCACCTGGGTTTGAAAATCCAAAATTTTCTGATCATGTCTTCAAACTGTCCAAAGCTTTATATGGTTTAAAACAAACTCCAAGGGCATGGTATGATAGGCTTAAATCATATTTGCTGAGTAATGACTTTCAAATGGGCAAGGTAGATAAAACTTTGTTTACACTCAAGCATGGCAGTGATCTTTTTCTTGTTCAAATTTATGTGGATGATATCATCTTTGGTGGTTCCTCTCATACTCTTGTTTCCAAGTTTTTAGATACTATGAGCAGAGAATTTGAGATGAGCGTGATGGGAGAACTCACGTTCTTCCTAGGTTTTCAGATCAAGCAATCAAAGCAGGGTATTTTTGTTCATCAAACCAAATACACCAAGGATCTCCTTTGTCGCTTTGACATGGGGACAAGCAAACCAGTCTCCACACCAATAGGATCCACAGCTGTGTTAGACCCTGATGAGGATGGAGAGTCTGTTGATCAAAAAGAGTACAGAAGCATGATTGGTTCACTTTTGTATTTCACTGCTTCAAGGCCAGACATCTACTTTGTTGTATGTCTATGTGCTCATTTTCAAGCTTCCCCACGTGCTTCACATCGTCAAGCAGTTAAACGAATCTTCAGGTATCTTCAGTCAACTTTGGAATTTGGGTTGTGGTATTCTTCTTCATCATGCCTTGCCCTTAGAGCTTTCTCAAATGCTGATTTTGGGGGTTGTAGAACTGATAGGAAGCGGACTTCTGGCACTTGTCACTGCTTAGACACATCTCTAGTGTCTTGGGCTTTTAGAAAACAATTGTCTGTTGCTCTTTCCACAAATGAGGCTGAATATGTTGCTGCCGCTTCTTGTTGTTCTCAATTGCTTTGGATGACTTCTACTCTTAAGGATTTTGGTTTAAATTTGGATACTGTTCCACTCTTCTGTGATAATACTAGCGCTATTTGTATTGCTAAAAATCCTGTGCAACATTCAAGAACCAAAGACATTGACATTCGGTATCATTTTCTGAGAGATCATGTTGAAAAGGGAGATGTTGCTTTGCATTTTATTGATACAGAGTCTCAAGTTGCTGATATTTTCACAAAACTGCTTGATACTACTCGGTTTGCTCTTTTGCGAATTGTATTGGGTGTGTTGCATCCAATGGGCTTATTTTGAGGGGGAGTTTGGGTTTTAAAAGTTCAGAAGCTTTGTCTTGCCAAACAGATCATCAAGTCCAAACCATTGAAATCAAAGGATTTGTAGATCTTTCTTTATCATATTTATTCATGTGCTGTGTAGCTTTGATCTTTACTGGTTATAATTAATCTACTACATAAGAACTAAAGCATG
This sequence comes from Phyllostachys edulis, assembly GCA_036346405.1. Classification (NCBI taxonomy): domain Eukaryota; kingdom Viridiplantae; phylum Streptophyta; class Magnoliopsida; order Poales; family Poaceae; genus Phyllostachys; species Phyllostachys edulis. The sequence continues at coordinate 22,116,162 of CM070558.1, forward strand.
ACATGGCTGAATACTTTGACTAGATTAATTATTGTTGTCACCTTGTGATGTTCATCGAAAAGAATGAGCTTGTTTGTGAGTCTTATTTTAAATCATGGATTATAAGCAAATATGTCTCTCATTGCAATCCTGTGATGCTCACTCATTTTGGCATGTTATAAAAATAAAAAATATATAATAAAAAACATAGAAAGAGACATTTGAAAAGATGTATGCTTCAAGCATGCCATACACATCTATGTATTAAAAAAAAGGGCACACAAAATTGCTCAAATGAAAAGAAGTATGCTTCAAGCATGCCACCTTGAAAAGAAGTATGCTATAAGCATGCCACATGCATAAGATTTGAATGTGAAGCAATAGGGTGTGAATATGAGACTGATAGCTCATCTAGATTTAACTTTTGCCTCACTGTTAGGCTTTAACTTTTCATAGTGATATCTCTTTATGGTCTTATGATCGTTTTAGTCATTGTTTGAGATGCCATGTCATTGAATTAAAACTGCTTAATCATTCTACAAACTTGTTTTGACTTTGCCATATGATACATGCATGTTTTTATATGATCCTGTTAAGCTCTACTAAAAAAGAATGGCTTGGTTAATCTATTAAATTGAATTGAAAAATCGGCACAGCTTCTGGCTTTTTATTCTCCTTGCTCTTCTCTTTGATGACTTCTCTCTCGGAAGTTCTTGCTGACTACATTGCCAAAGGGGGAGAAAGATGGAGAATTACAATTGGAATTGTGGAATTGTGCTTGTGTTAAGGGTCTCGATTTGATGCCTTGCAGTTTTTGAAATCTTCTTTTCGCAAATTCTTCTCTCTACTTTGAAGTGTTGTTAATGTATTCATCAAGGGGGATTGTTGGACCATGGGGCGTGGTCTTGGTTTTTACTGTTGAATAATTGACCTGTGGATTGCACTAGAATTTGCGGTTGTTGGAAGGTTCCGTTGTTCCGTTTGGGTGTCTTGTTTAAGGTCTTTCCAGGTTTGCCGGAGGTCTTCAAGGTCCTTCTAAGAAGCACTCGTGTGGATGCATCAGGACCATCCAGGACCTCCCCAGGTGTTATCTGGACCATCTAGGACCTTCCCAAGGAATATCAGCGTGCATAAAATTGACCATTCAGGACCTCTCCGGGAGAACCAACGCGCATCAATCGCGTCCGTCTAGGACCTCTCCAGGAGAACCAACGCGCATCAATCGCATCCATCCAGGACCTCTCCAGGAGAACCAATGCGCGTCAATCTGGACCATCCAAGACCTCCCCAGGGAAACCAACGCGCCTCAATCGCGACCGTCCAGGACCTCCCACTACTACAGAAAAGGCTTTCACAGACGGTTCAAAAACGTCATCAGAGACGGTTTCGTGAGCCGTCGAGTTTATGGGTCGATGATGACATGAGGTCATCACGACGGTTTTGAACCGTCGCGTGATGTATACTTTACGAGCGGTTTGTGGTTCAAACCGTCATGAGATAATATATATCATGCACGGTTTCATCCACAAACCGCTCTGTGATAATCACATCACGAGCGGTTTGACTACAAACCGCTCGTGATAATCACATATCACGCACGGTTTTAGCCACAAACCGCTCGCGTGATAATCACATATCATGCAGCGGTTTTAGCCACAAACCGGCATCATATGTGATAATATCATATCATGCACGGTTTGTGGCTAAAACCGCCTGCGTGATATGTGATTATCATGCACGGTTTGTGGTCATTGGGCTTCGCTATGTTGATGAAATTCGTTCTATACTCAAGATGGCATCGTATATTAGCATCTAACCATTGAGCATAATCGTTTTAAACCTAACAAGAACACCAAGCAACCATTCTCATATTTCAAAAGAATTCTCAACTTGTTGCTTGGTGTTCTTGTTGGCTTTTAAAGACAATTACATGCTCAAGAATTGTTGGTTGCTAATACATGATGCCACTTCCCAAATGAGTAGTTAAGATCAACGCCACTTTTCGAACATAGCGACGCCCAATCCGTAATTGGATGTCCGATCGCTCTCTTTGCATCCATACTTTATACTTGCAAGGGCTCAATGAGATTGCCCATGATATCGCCTCATTCTTCTCATGTCATGTGGACGACTTCCTAAAGTGGTCGAGATCATTTAATAATATATATATAATATATATATGATGCCGGTTTTAATGGCACAAGCAGCCACTGCTTGGAGACTTTATAGAGAAGAGATTATGAATGGAATGGTAGGACGTACCTTGTACGCAAGAGGTAGGAGAACTTGACCGGCATGAACAAGGGGACTATTAATATGAACTAATTATCAATTCAATTTCAGCATAAGACTATTGACACCATTACATCACAGAGCAAGGGGACTATTAATATGAACTAATTATCAATTCAATTTCAGCATAAGACTATTGACATCATTACATCACACAAAGAAGAGGACTATTAATATGAACTAATTATCAATTCAATTTCAAAGATAGGACTATTTACATCATTACATCACAGAGCAAGGGACTATTAATATGAACTAATTATCAATTCAATTTCAGATAGGACTATTTACATCATTACATCACAGAGCAAGGGGACTATTAATATGAACTAATTATCAATTCAATTTCAGCATAAGACTATTAACATCATTGAGCGCTTCATCGCAAGAGAACAAGACCAAGGGTGTCCAAACCCACCACACCAAGAGTAGCCCTCAAGATCCATCGCAGAGCACTAGCTAGCCATTTTCATCACAGAGCAAGGAGGGTAGAGACAGAGAGGACCTTAGTGCAAACAAGAACCACTTGGCGACCCCACCACCAAAGACAACCCTCATCCATTTCCTTTACCTTGCATAAATCACACAAACATCGACACAACTTAAGGCTCATGCATAAAAATCAAACTCAACAAAAGACATTAAGCTAATAGATCTAGAGGAGAATAGAGGAGGATGGGAAAGCAAAGCCCGGCCAGAGCCTAGCGGGAAGGGGTCGGGCGGCGACGGGCGACGAGGTCGAGCGGCGGCCGAGGTGGGGGAACGGAGTTAGGGCGGGCGCAAACCCTAGCGGCCGAGTGAGGGAGTGACGAGTTTGGGCGTTACGTCAGAGTTAGTATTAACGGTGACGCCGCAAAAGACACTCTTATCGTCACGAGTGTCTTTTGCAAAGGTCACCAGATCTGCTAACAACCGCCGCGACGGAAGAATGGCGGCGCCAGCGACGCAGGAGGGGAACGGACGAGAGTAAGGCCGCTGGGGAGTGACGAGTTAGAGCGCAAACCCTAGCGGCAAGCTATGCTAGCTCCTACTTATAAAGACTTATCAGAGACGGTTCTATTATGGAATCGTCAGTGATAATCATCACAGACGGTTCCATAATGGAACCGTCTGTGATATGGGACTCGAGCCCGGCTCTATTATGGACTCAAATCAACACTATTCATTTGACTCGAGCCCGGCTCTGTTCTGACCCGACCACTTGATTTGACTGGACCGACTCGCCGCACCATCTTGCCCGCGCCCTCTCGTTCCGTCGCTGACAGCGGGCCCCACCATGCAGTAGTGTCGTCTTCTTCCTCGGGCCAGCTCGTGCTCAGACGCTGAGCTCCACGCGGCGCCTCTGCTCTGCCGTCGCTCCTCCACGCCGTCACCCACCGCCCTTCACGACCAGTCATGGAGCTGCGGCACTTAACACCGTTTCTTTCTCCATCTTCCTTCCCGCACAAAACCCCCTCACTACCCCGGCCAGGCCATTTCTTCCCTTTCCCCTTCTTCTCCACCGAGAGCCAAGCCAGCCCTTCATCTCCACCGCCGAGCTAGCCTTCCCCCTGGTCCGGCGAATAGCGCCGCTTCTAGTGCTCCTGCTGCGGCTCCTCCTCCGGGTTGGCCGTGCCTAGCCCGGCCGCCTCCCTCCGCTTCGACCCGGCTGCCCCTATGGCTCGCTGCCACCGCCAGCTGATGATCCAAGACGAGCCACGCCGCCTCCACCCCTGAGGCTGCCTTGCTCGGCTGGTTCTGATTTCGTTGTTGTCGCCTCTGCGCAGCTCCCCTCGCCGGCGATGAACCACACCCCAACCGCCGGCCACATCTCTTGTATCTCCCTCTTTGTGTTCTTCTTAGTCAAGGAACTGTAGAGTCATCTGAGTTTTGGCTATTAACTAAGTTTGTTGATGAACTAATTATATCACTCATGCTAGTGTTAAGCAACTAGAAAATTGAAATTATGGAGAAGTTTATTGGCAAATTAGTGAAATCCCTTGTTGAAATAATGATCAGATGAGGTTTCTGTAGATGCTCAGTTTGTCAATAGGTTATTGTCATGGTTATTGCTGTAGATAGAAATGTCTTGAATTCATTTAGTCTTTAAGCAACTATTTAGCACTTATCTAACCATAGCATCCAAATCTGAAAATCTACAGGAATGTGGCTTTTAAGGAAAAACCAATAGATGAGTAGTTAGCAATTCTATTCGGTCCTTTGAGCCTTAGATTTCAAGCTATCTAAGACCAGCCACCTAGTGCTAAAAACTCTTGGCTGTCATTTTGTCCACTGAAATGAACTTTTATAGTTGAAGTTTGAGTTGTAGGAAGTTGGGCAATTAGCTACCTGTAGCAACCGAATCTAAAAGCTGAAATATGTATGAAGTAGTACTTTGGTTCAGATAGTGGTGTTGCTGTTGGCTGTGTGTTTAGTAATCTAGCAAAGTTGTTAGAAAGCTACTAACTTGATCAATCCTAGTAGTTAGAGTTTAATTCAATTAGTCATTTGACTTTCTTTTAGCATCAGCTTTCAAATATGAAAAACCATTTTGGAGGTGAATTTTCAGAAACCAACACAGATCAACCAAGACTTGGTTTTGAGTTGTTAAAGACAGTAGGAATGAGAATGCATCTAGGGGCAACAATAGCTTCTGTCTGGTTAATGGCTTTTTCTAAAACAACAGGAGCTAAAATCTTGTTAAATGCAAAGACCAATAAGCAAATAACCTTTCCAAAGGCAAGAGGAACAGGTTGTGTTGGATTAAAAAGACATTAGAAGTTGACGAGAAGTTAGAAAAGTGTTTGGTCGGTGAACCTCTTGTAAAACCAACAGTTTAATACTGCCAAATTTTAATGAATGTCATTTAGCAGTACCCTATGCCACAGCTTATGTTAATAGCATTAGAGGCACTAAGTCAAGGAGGTAGTTTATAAAAGTTTGGTTTAAACTTCAAAAATTCATAACTAATTCGAATCAACTCCAAAACGAAAGTGAAACCAATTTTGTTGGTTTTCATTCTTAATGTACTTTAACTTGGAATAGGTTGGAAACATTTCAATGTCCCAGAAAATTTCGAAATTAGGATTAATTTCTGGAAGGAATCATTTTTACACTAGAAATTGAATTAACTTCAAAAATTCGTAAGTAATTCATTCGAACTCCAAATGGGATGAATCCAATTGGGTTGTTCATATAATTTTATCCTCTATCCATTTTTGTAATCCTTATATCCACCACTATCCTACAAAATTTCACTAAATAATTAAAATTGTATGAACAGTAACCGATAGTATTTTTATTGGATTTTCTTGAAACCTGATTTTAAAACTGCCATAACTTTTGCATAGGACATCCATATCCATTGATTATTGTTGCTAAATTCACCTAAAATCATGCTCTACCTTCTGTAAATTTTTTATGATTTTTGAATGAATTTGAATTTTTGAGTATTCTTGGTGTTATTCGTTCTTATTGTGCTTTCGATTCTTTCGATAGGTTCCGACGATTCTATTGTTTATGTGAGCGATCCTCTGCAGCAAGAAATCCAACAAGGCAAGTAGTTTGATCATAATAATCCCAATACTTTCAAAGTCTAATACTTTGTTTACAAATTGTATGTATGCATGCTTTTGTGTCAAAGTTTATTTTCCTGATTAGAGGTAGTTATTCCTATTGCATGGTTGCCCTTAAATTATTATCCCTACCACTAAACATAAGGTATTAATCTCACGGTGAATTAGAGCCCGTGGTTGAATTATGCTCTTTTATTGTCTTTACTTGTCATGCTTAGAAATGCTTAGCTATCGGTAGAATTGGGCTAAGTTATCGACTTAGGTGATAACTTTGATCACACAAAATTATTATTATCATTATGCTCAGCACTTTGTGCTTTGTTACTTTGTAAAGTTAAAACTGAAACTAAAAATGAAATGTTTGAGACTTGGGCACAATGGTTGATGGTGTGATCTTATGGTGTGACCGAATGGTGCCCAAGTCAATCAAGGACCGAGTTACTTATGCCACCGTCTTCGAGAGCAATTTATGCATAACCACATGAGAGGGATATGGGACCTCTCTTGACTTAGTGCTTTGGCGTGTGTTAGCTCCGGGTCGCAGAAGGTTTTGGTATTAAGTCTAAGTTCCCTACCCCGAGGAGCATCGGTAAGTTCTCTCTCTGCCGATGACTCCGTCACAACGTATGGGGGTTTCCATTCCCATATGGGCGACTCGTAGTTAATACACAAGATTGGAAATGTCTCGTAGGACTTAGCCTTGCCGACATACCTTCGGAAGTGTGCTTAATCTAGTGGCAAAAGAGGCGGTCTGGCGTGTGGGTACATTGGTACACCCCTGCAGGGTTTAATCTATTCGAATAGCCTCGTCCTAGGTTATGGACACGCTTGGATACCCCGTGAGAACTAGACTATAACATTTAATTAAAATTTGATGTGGGTGGTATGAATGGGGAATTCATGCTATTGTTGTGGTCGCTATTGGGTTAGCCACTTCCAGGATGTCTTGTTATTATTGTTACTTGTTTGTCGCTGTTTTTGTCAAATAAAAACAGATTGTAAAACTGCTTTAAATCTAATACATTATTGCAAATGAAAACTTGCTTTATGCTAAAATTTGAGTCTAGAGCCTCCTCCACTTAAATAAGCTTGCATGTAGCTATGTATAGGCTGTTACACTACACGTAAGTCTTGCGAGTATATTTTTGTACTCATTTGCTTTGCTTAACTAAATGTTGCAAAGGAGGAAGCTGATCCCTAAGGGATCCACTTTTGTGAGCTATGCGGCGGGTTTGACAACTAGGTTGGTGGCCTGGTTGGTTACCTTGTGGGTTAAAGGCACACTAATTGGCTCTTATTTATCGCCATCTTATGGCTTTTGCTTCCGCTGTTTATTTAACTCTTTAGTTGTTATTTAGCCGGTCGGCCCCTTTTGTAATAGCTCTATATTGTATGTCTTTTGAATTGCTTAGTTGTGCTTCGGTTCTATGTGTTGAATGGAATTGATGCATAATTTTTGTATGGGGTATGTGTACTGCAATTCTGGGAAGTACATATACGCCGAGAGTCGAGATATTTGATTTGTAATGCTAAAACCATCTTGATGGTTAAGTATTACAAGTTAAATATCCCAGGTTCTCACAGTATTTGTTACATAACATAGTATGGCAAATTCTAGTTTGCTTACGATAGAAATTAAGAAACATCACTTTTGTTATTTTAAACGAAACAAAATTAATTCCTTTCACCTGCATAAAGCGCTTCTAATGCACCATCTTAATTTCACCTCAATTCCTAATTGAATATTATTACATAAAAAAATTATATATATATATATATATATATATATATATATATATATATATATATATATATATATATATGAAATAAGTTTAGTTATTTTAATTTATTATATTTCCATAACAAAATCTAATTCTAAATTTTATTTTATTTTGGATTATTTACATCTCTCAATTTATGAAATTAACTTTGATTTTGTTATTCCATATGGTATGGGGTGTCTGATCTTCACGACGTAGGATCAAAGATAACTTTGGATTTGTGCAACCCGACGAACCGCATGAAACTAATACGCTGTCAATTCGCTAAATCACACGCTTCGATCCTCATTTACTCAGCCATGCAAAAGTAGACGTGTTCGTCCTGCAAAAACATGAGGAGGTCACAAGAAGAATCGTGGTAATATCTAGAAAATACTTTCTATTTCTGAAGACAGCACGTGGCATAAACCAAAAAATAAATAGAAAATAGTTTTTTTTCTGAGTAACGTGAATAACGTGGTCCAGCGACCAAAAGTCACGAGTGCGTCATCCTACTCCCGTACGCAGCGGACGTTTCATCTGTCGTGTGGGACCCATGGGCAGCATGACCAAGAAATTCTTCGGCGAGCCATGATGTGCACCGGAATGAAGGCATACTCCGTGACATCTCGGCGTGGTGGGACCATCTCCATATGCAGACGGCACGTGGTCCACCAAAGCATAATGTCTCCAGTTAGTTGTCTATACTAGTCGACTAAATTGACAGTAAAGTCCTGAAAAAGACTGTAGTAAATATGTTTTAGCGATGTAGCAAATCTTTTTAAGTAAACATATAGAGATGTTTTTATTTGCGAGACTTATATTATTCTGTTACTCTCGTCGTCACCAAGCTACGGGTGAAAACCGTTCATGAATCGGAGCGTCCAATCACAAATTATTGCTACAACAAGATAAAGACGTATTCACATACAAAATAGGGATCCGCAAGGGTTTTACTGATAGATTAGACGATACCAAGACTTTTACCGCACTGTTTTGTTGCAGTGTTTTGCGCACTATGAAATGCCGCTGGATACCATGCCCCTCACAATATCTCTGAAGCTGTGAATTAGTATATTCAGTACCATTATCAGATCGCAGATACTTTACCTTCCTACCTGTTTGGTTTTCCACCTCAGCTTTCAACACTTTGAACTTGGCAAACACTTCAGATTTCTGTTTCATGAAATACACTAACACCTCGCGGGAAAAATCGTCAATCAAAGTAGACCCCCACACATCAGAGTGTACGTAATAAAATATTCCTTCTATTTCATGTTTGCCACTTGAGAAGCTAACCTTATATAGTTTTCCAAGAACATAAAACATACAGAAACCTAATTCGCGACTTTTAATTCCTACCAATAAGTCTTTCTTATGCAATTTTGCCATCCTATGAACACTAAGATGGCCCAACCGCATATGCCAAAGTTTTGCCAAATCATTATATGACTCCACTGAACCGACTCCACCTACAACAACACTCTCTAGCAATATGTAAATATTTCTAGTAGTTCCCCTACTCTGCATCACACTCAATGCACCTTTACAAATTATTATTTATCGTTATCAGCTTTATAAGTAAGACCACTATTATGTAAGGATCCTAGAGACATCATATTGTTTTTCAACCCTGGTATGTGCTTAACATCACGTATTGTACTAACAATACCATCATACATCTTAATTTCAACTTCACCTATCCCGACAATACTATGCCATGTATCATCACCTAGGTAAATAAAACCAAAATTACCTGACCTGTATGAAGTGAACCACTACCTATTAGGCGTGATGTGATATGAGCACCCTGAATCAAGAATCCATGCATCTATCATCCGACTGTTTGAAAATGAGAGAACATCTGCATCGCTGCTATTAGAGTCATTTTTTCCTAGCCACATTCACAGTCTTCTCATCACGCTTCCCACCATTTTGTTCTTTTTATTTTGGACAATCCCTCTTCATATGCCCCATCTCCTTGCACTTGTAGCACTCGATATTCTTTTTGCTCTTTGACTTTGATCTGGATTTACGCCTTCCAAATCTCTCCTTGTCTTGTTTCCTTCCACGATCACCCTTCGAACACAAACTATCACCTTGAGAGCTCTCCCTTGCGTTCAGCTTTTGTTGATTATGTGCCAATAGGGCCACAGTAATCTCATCAACCTTGATAGTATCTTTCTCATGTCAGATTGGTGATTAAGTGTTCATAGGAAGGTGGCAATTAACACAACACAATAACCGCCTTGTTTTCATTTGCGATCTTCACCTTCAGATGCCCTAGATCAGTGATCACCTGATTGAAGATATTAACATATTGTGCAAGATCAGAACCTTCTGGCTTCTTCAGCCTATACAACCTCTGTGTAACGCCCCGTGTCATTACCCCAAGGGTAATCACACTTAGGCATACGGATTACTATTCGTTTGCTCAATAAAACACTGTTCCAACGAATAGTAAGCCTTTCCAGAGTTATGCAGCAGAACAATAAGATAGAAACTGTACATCTTTATTACAGTAATAGCCACGCAAGGCTATGGTTCTTAATACAAGTATTATACAAGTACAAAAGGGAACTTCTTCGCTTCTCTCACCTGCCCTAAAGTATCGGCTGCCTATCCGTCCCACGCGTCAACCATGGCGCCCATCTTGCCCTAGTCCTCATAGTCATTGCCTTCTCCTGCGGTTGCTTCGATACCTACATGTCATTCGTCCCACTCAGGATAGTTCCTAGTCGGACTAGGATCTACAAAGGAGAATACTAACAAGGTTGAGTACAAAAGTACTCAGCAAGCATTAATAGCAAACGATGCACTGTATGACTATCCCTGTTTGTTATCACATTTTCTATACCACCTCTTTTCTGAAAATAATTTATTAAAACATTAGGTGGCAGATTTTAATACTGAAAACACTACTTGTCACTGGAGAGAAGAAAGACTCTTAGCGTTCCTCAGAGACTCCAATCCAGGAGACTGGCATGAATTCATGATTTGATATAGCACTGCGCAGGCTTGTACCACTTTACCCATAGTTATTCTGAGCTAGGTCCACCGCATTTCCTTTGATGTGATTTCGAGTTCAAAATATAGAACATTTTTCAGGTTATGTGACTAAGTCTCCACCCATTACTTTCCATCGGTGCTAATTTAGTCATGGTGCTGACCTAGTCATCCACCAAGTTCCAGTAATGTTGGTTGGGGCGGCTCTCATCCATGCCCAACACTCCACCTTGGGGCGGCTCTCTTCCGTTCCCAACACTCCAACATGACCAGTTGTGGAGAACATAATTACGTAACAAGGTAGCATTTCCTGCCGCCGAAATGGGAAAATAGTTGGTACTGAATTTACGGCCTCTGACCAAATAAGAGTTTTGTTGGTCCTTATATTTTAACCATATGTAAAAAGGGACCGACCTCTTACCTCATCATCATCGTCGTCGTGTTCCTCTGCCCGGGCCCCCTTTTACTAACCTAGTAATTATCATTTCTTCCTTAACTCATTCTCATTTCCTTATCTTCCCATTTTCATTTATTTGATTTGATTTTGAGAAACAGTTTTGATGCAATAAACACATAATACAGTAATATACGGTTTACATTTAACATAACTATATTTATGTTCAAAAGAATTGCTTGCCTTCGTAAATGCAGGAAAGGTTGGTGTCGCATTTAATCTCCGATCGATTACTCTTGGTGCCGGTTCGTCTTCTCAGAGTAATACGGTAGCACGAATAATATATAAATAAATACTTAGTTGAATTTGAGTGATATTACGCGTACATAAGTTTGTAGATTTTATTTTGTTAGCATGCTTGAATTTATTAACTTTTTTGGGTCCTTCGCCAAGTTAGCACTCCCCACTATAGCCGTTCTACTGTCTATTTGCTCTAAGGTTGAAAATGCTGAAGTTCACGTTTTAACTAACGAGAAATGAAATACTAATCGCACTCACATTCATTAAATCTATTAAATTCTACTCGGCAAAATGCCTAATTAATTTTACTTAAGTCCGCACGCGTTTATTTAATTTTCTACAAAAACTCGGGATCACTTCAATTTAATTAAATTAGCATGGTTAAAACGTTCAACCTGCCCGACTATTTGCCAACGATGCACAAGTTTACTACGCACACACTTTTACTTTTTAATTAACAGAATTAATGATATTTCATCCTATTTTAATAATTATTCCATGTATTTAATTTTAGGACTGGTTAGCACGATATGACCTAAGTGAATTCATTTGATCACATAATTATGTCGTGCTAACAACTATTAATTTTATTTTCTAATTTCTAACGTTACAAACATTAATTATTACACTTTATTAGAATTTATACAATTTTCCTAAAATTTCCCTATACTTAAATTTCTTAATCCTAATTTCCCAACCCTAATCCCACCTAATCCCTATCCTAATCCCTAATCCTCTCTCCTTAATCACCAAAACTAGCCGACACCCTCAGCCGCCCCTTCTCATTTGCCTATTCCCCAAAGTCACTCCTTACGTCCCTATTCTCCTGGCGCCACTGCCGCCTCATGGCTCTTGGCTCGGCTCGACCCTGCTGGCTGGCCGCCTCCGCTCGCTGTCCGCCTCCGCCTCCCGGCCCCCACGCCGCCCCCCGCCCTCCTAGATCTGCCCCGCCTGTTCCTCGCCCGACTGCTCCAGCTCCATCTCCCATGGCGCCACCGCTCTCTGCCGGCCTAGATTCGGTTCCCATCGCACCACCACAGGCTGGTGTTGCCTCCTTTCACCCGGCCAAGCCAGCCTAATGGCTGGGCCACCTCGCCAGCCTAGGCCTCCTCCTCACGTAAGGCCTCGCCTCTGCCCGGCCGGCTTATGTCACGGCCCTGCCTCTCTCAAGATCTACACACCTCCATAACCCCTTACTTTCTAATCTCTACTGATGTTTGGTGCTTGGGGTTAACTTTCAGATTTAAGTGTATTGATGTATGGTGGAGGTGGGAGATGGACTGCCATGGGTTTTGCTGAGGTAACTCCCTCCATACTCCCTTCCCCCTATAGCTCTGTGATGTATATGTGATGAACTGAGAGCTATGTGTGAATGATGTGTATGCGTGTAGTGCCTACTGAGGTGTAACTAGGGTTACCTCTTGTGCGGATTTGAGGTGGGAAGAGGATGGCAGTGCGAGCCTCGTGCTAGTGCTCTCCTCTTCTCCCTTGCTGGTCTCGGCGTCACCCTTGCTCTCCGGTCTTCGCCCTTCTTCCTGGCTCCCTGGCTTCCTAGCTCCCCTTCCTCCTTGCTCTTCCTGATGAATGCAAGATGGGTAGAGCTTTGTGTATGCAAAGGAATGAGTTGTTGTGCTAGGGGGAATGGATGTGGGTGAGGAAGCCTCTGGATATGGCCGGCCTGTGCTTCCTTGTGATGTGGCGTTGAGGAACAAGGGGGCAAAGGCAACATTTGCAGGGGTCGCTCGACTGTGGAAGCTCTGCAGATCGGCCGTCGTGCTACTTTAGTTTCATCGGGTCTTTGGTCGGGTCAGGTCACGCCCTATGTTGGCTTGGGCCGCTTGTTGCTACCTGTGTTGGCTTAAACGCAAAGGTGCTGATGGTGCTGGTTTCGATACACCTAGTAATACTTTGGCTGAGGGTGGGGTTTAATGGGATGTGCATTGTGGGATTATATTGCGGTTGCTGCAATTGCAAATAGTGAGTGTTGCATTCTAATAATGCCGGATGAGGAGACCCATGGAAGTGACAAGTACCGAATGACCTCGGGTGGTCTGGACATCTTGACGATCAAGGACCGACTAACTCTGGTTGGTCTGGGTATCTTGATGGTCAAGGGACCGATGACTCAGGTTGTTTCGGGTATCCTACTACACTTTGGGGAAATCTGACGGCCACTCCCTAAATTCTAATGCTCACAAATACTGCTTTCAACTTAGCTCGCTAACCGTTTTCTGATTTTCCTAACGAGCGATGAAAATGGATCGCGAGATGGTTCTACGGACTGGCGCTCAAGGGACAAGGTGGCAAGGATGGCCGCTGCTACATGAATACAAGAAGTGGATTATGATTTAATTAATTGTTGTTATAAACATTGCAGTTAGTTGTAAAATTATTTTTGTAACAAGTTTTGGGTTTGTAATATATTACTTCTGTTTTGCAATTTGATTGATGTAACGCTTTCAAGGTTGTAATAATTATGCATTTGATATCAACTCTGAAATTACACTTTGTTTTGGATTTAAAGAATTTTAATTATCGCTAATTACCGATTATTGTTATTTAGTTTAGGTTAATTACGCGGGTTCTCACATCCTCCCCGCTTGGAAAAATTTTATCCCCGAAATTGAAATGTCTTCTGAGGAAGTTTGGGGTACGCTCTGTGTGGTTCTTCCTTGTTCTCCGACGTGGCTTCACTGATGGAGTGACTCTTCCCTTGTGCTCCAAACAAATGTATAGTCCTGTTCCTTATCTTCCGGTCTTCTTGTCGGATTCTGATCCCACGGTACTGCAATCATTTCCCTTCGAGTTTTCTGATGGACACTTGTTTAGTTTCGCAATCAATACTTACTTCCTGGGTGGTTAGTCAATCTAGACCTAGAATTACTTCTAGTCCCCTCGCTTTTGTAATAACGAGGTTTACTAGAAGCTTGATATTATGGAATGCAAACTCTCATGGACTTTTCCAAAGGTTCAGAATTTCTATTGTTCTTCACTAGTAATGAATGAGATATAAAGGAGGGAGTTTCTCCAGGGTCGAAAAGAATAATACCCATGCAGGGTGGAAGTAATAGTGTACCCGTTACTACACCTGGTGCTTCTCTAGTCTGTTCCAGCTCCTTTCGTGACGGGTTGGTTGCCTCCGGTTTGTTTCATATGAGTGATCTGTGGTGGTGCTGGGGTAGACGGTCTTGGCACAAATGTTGGTTGTGGTGGGGTTCCAGACGTTCTCCGTTGGTGGGGCAGTCGATCTTACAATGACCAGGTTGTCCGCAATTCAAGCATGCATCTGTTCCTCTCAGGCAATCCTTCGTCAAGTGGCTTCCTCTACACTTTCCACATCTAATTGCTATGGGTACTAGTTGTGGCTAGGTTATTGGTGTCTTAAAAGGTGGGTTGAAGGGTCACTGTTGAGGTGGTCCATATATTGGTGGTTGTTGCTGCGGCATATATGGATGAAGTCTATGAGCCGGTGGGGGATGGTGGTCGGTTTTGGCTTTCTTCCTCCACTCTTCAGTGAGGTTGGAGTGTTCATTTTCCAGGATTATGGCTCTACTGACTAGGTCTTGGAATTCGGTGATTTGGGTGCATCCCATCCAGAAATTTCTCTATTTTCTTCTCTTTAGTACGTGTCGACGTCGGCTGGAGCATAGTAGGAAATATCATTGAATTGACTCAAATATTCAACCATCTTTTTCCCGCCTTGGGTTAGAGATCTAAATTCTCACTTCTTTAATTCCATTATTCCCATAGGCACATGTGTTTCTGTGAAACGTATCTTGAATTCAGCCCAAGTGATGGGTTGCTCGCTAACACGGTTACGGATGTAGTTGAGCCATCACGTGGCTACGGGTCCAGTTAGCTGGTGCGAAGCATACCGAACCTTCTCTACATCAGAGCATCCTACCATGTCCAACTTCCTCTCTATCTCCACCAGCCAATCACTTGCGTCCAGTGGATCAGTGGCCTTGGCAAAGGTGGGAGGGCAAGTCTAGAGAAAGTCGCCCAGACTAACCCCGTGGGTTGGCTATGGGGTGGTAGGGACTACTCGGGTTAGGAGTGCTTCCATGAAGCGGTTCTGGTTTTCCTGGGCTTCCTTCCTGGAGTTTTGAAGGAATCGGAGAACATCAGCCATTATGCCTAGGGGATCGGTTGCTCTGGTGGATGGCAGTTGACTGGTTTCTGGTATGGTAGTAGCTTGGGGTTGAACAGGTGCTGACTCATTGTGGTTCGCCGATTCTCTCGCTATCGATCTTGTGGCATGAGTCCCAATGTCAATCCCATTTCACGTTCTTCGCTTCCTTGACCTTCCATCACTACTACAAAAGGCTAATATCGACGCCTCATCACGCAGACGGCTGACCAAAACCGCTTTCAGATATATTCAATCACGACGGTTTTGGCTTAGAGACCGCTCTGCGGCTATCGGGTTGCGCTAAAAACCGCTCGGAAGAGTAATATCACGACGGTTCATGTTGAAAACCGTCAGGAGTATCACGCGACGGTTTCAACAAGAACCGCTCGTGATATTAATCAAGATCACGCACGGTTTTAAAACACAACCTTTCAGGTATCACGACGGCTCAACAAGAACCGCTCAGGATATTAATTATATCACGACGGTTCTTAACAATAACCGCTCGCGATAATATCGCTTCAGCTTGAGTTTCATTGCCGATGCATCTGTTTCGCCGCCATCCGCCCGGCCCCGATGCATCTCTTCAACGCATCGATCCGCTTCGCCCCGATGCGCTCTTCGCCTCACGCCCGAATTTATTCCTTGTTTTATAAAAGGATCATCCGCCATCCAAGATGATCATCCCCACATACTTATAAAAAACAGAAATGGTTGCTCTTCCTTGTCGCCGCACCGATGGCCTTCCCGCCGACTGACGAGCACCTCTCTTGTAAGTTGAACTGCGGTTGCGGAAGAACACTGCTTGATCAACAAGTGTCTTCACCTCCGCCCAGCAGAATTTGCCGGAGCAGATGACGCCACCTTCCGCCGCCTTGACATCCTCCTCCGCCGTGAATTCCGGTGATCTCCCACTTTCGGCGAAGTTTACGCGCCATCGACGAGTCCTCCAAAACGACGCTGCACGCCTCCACGAGGCTTGCCGCCACTTGACTGTAATCGAGGCGAGGCGCATCGAGTCGACTGTGCCGAGACCCTCAAGCGGGAAGAGAGCCTATGGGCTCAATTCTTCTTGGTTCAACACCGAGGGTCTTCGGAGACACTGAACGAGCGCGCCAACGGTGGACGATTTCGAGCTTCGTTCACGATGATCGTGAATCGTCCGATGCCGACACCGCCGCTTATGAAGTATTGCGATGGAGATAGCACTTACCTTCGCCACTAGAAAAACCTTGTTTAATTATAGGTTTCGCTTTTTAATATAAACATGTAATTTCTTCATGTCATGCAAGTGTATATACTTGAGAAAAACTATTTCACAAACAGTTTCATTATGGAACCGTCTCGTGATATGGTTATATCACGCATTTGTTCTATTATGGAACCATTCGTGATAATTATCACCGACGGTTCCATAATAGAACCATCTCGATAAGTATCTTTATAAGTAGGAGCTAGCCCAAATGGCCGCCGTTTGCGCCTAACTCGCCACTCCCAGTGCCGCCTTACTCTCGTCCGTTCTCCTCCCTCGCTGCCGACGCCGCTTATTCTTCCTGTGTTGCCGACGGTAGGAGATACGGTGACATCGCAAAAGACACTCTGACGATAAGAGTGTCTTTTTCAACACACCAGTTGTAGCCACAACCACGGTGACGCCTAAACTCTCACACTCCCTCAGCTCCGCTAGGGTTTGCGCCCGCCCTAACTCCGCTCCTCCCCACCTCGCCGCCGCCGACTGTCAGCCGACGCCTCGACCTCTGCGCCCGCTAGGGTCCCGCCGGCTTTGCTTTCCCATCCTCCTCTATTCTCCTCTAGATCCGTTAGCTTAATGTCTTTGTTGAGTTTGATTTTTATGCATGAGCCTTAAGTTGTGTCCTAATGTTTGTGTGATTTATGCAAGGTAAAGGAAATGGATGAGGGTTGTGTGGTGGTGGGGTCGCCACCGTGGTTCTTGCCTGCTAAGGTCCCTCTCTGTCTCTACCCCTTGCTCAGGATGAAAATGGCTAGCTAGTGCTCATGATGGATGCCGAGGGCTACTATCGTGTAGGGTTTGGACACCCTTGGTCTTGTTCTCTTGTCGATGAACCGCTTCAATGATGTTAATAGTCTTATGTCGAATTGAATTGATAATTAGTTCATATTAATAGTCCCTTGCTCGTGATGTAATGATGTCAATAGTCTTATGTGAAATTGAATTGATAATTAGTTCATATTAATAGTCCTCTTGTCAGGTGATGTAATGATGACAATAGTCTTATGTGAAATTGAATTGATAATTAGTTCATATTAATAGTCCCTTGCTCGTGATGTAATGATGTAAATAGTCTTATGCTGAAATTGAATTGATAATTAGTTCATATTAATAGTCCTCTTGTTGTGTGATGTAATGATGTCAATAGTCTTATGCTGAAATTGAATTGATAATTAGTTCATATTAATAGTCCCCTTGCTCGTGATGTAATGATGTCAATAGTCTTATGCTGAAATTGAATTGATAATTAGTTCATATTAATAGTCCTCTTGTCGTGTGATGTAATGATGTCAATAGTCTTATGCTGAAATTGAATTGATAATTAGTTCATATTAATAGTCCCTTGCTCGTGATGTAATGATGTAAATAGTCTTATGCTGAAATTGAATTGATAATTAGTTCATATTAATAGTCCTCTTGTTGTGTGATGTAATGATGTCAATAGTCTTATGCTGAAATTGAATTGATAATTAGTTCATATTAATAGTCCCTTGCTCGTGATGTAATAGTGTCAATAGTCTTATGCTGAAATTGAATTGATAATTAGTTCATATTAATAGTCCCCTTGTTCATACCTGGCCAAGTTCTCCTACCTCTCATGCACTGTGCACGCCCCATCATTCCATTCATAATCTCTCTCTATATAGTCTCTAGCATATATATGCCATTATATATATATATATATATATATATATATATATATATATATATATATATATATATATATATATATATATATATAATTGAAGTTAACAAGAACACCAAGCAACAAGTTGAGAATTCTTTTGAAATATGAGAATGGTTGCTTGGTGTTCTTGTTGGGTTTAAAGACTATTACATGCTCAAGAATGGTTGGTTGTTAATACATGATGCCACTTCCCAATGGAGTAACGTGCGCATCAACTACACTTTCAACATAGCGACGCCCAATCTAGGTAATTGATGTCCTAACGCTCTTTGCATCCATACGCTTTTGAACTTGCAGGCTCAATGAGGTTGCCCGTGGCTACCGCCTCATCCTTCTCATGTCATGTGGACGATCCCCAAAGTGGTTGAGAGATCATTTAACAATATATATATAATATATATATATGATGCCGATTTAATGGTACAAGCACCAACGCTGGGTCATAGAGAGAAAGTCATCACAGACGGTTCAAACCACAAACCGCTCATGATATGTACTTATCACGAGCGGTTCCATCCACAAACCGTCTCGTGATATGTACTTATCACGAGCACGGTTTGTGCTGAAACCGCTCAGTGATATGTGCTTATCACGAGCACGGTTTGTCGATGAAAGCGCTCGTGATATTACTTATCGCAGAGCGGTTTGAACCACAAACCGCTGCAGGAAAGTATACATCACAAACGGTTCAAAACCGTCTGTGATGACCTCATGTCATCACTGACCCATAAACTCAGACGGCTCACGAAACCGTCTGTGATGACGTTTTTGAACCGTCTGTGAAAGCCTTTTCTGTAGTAGTGCATCCTGTAGGGGAGATGTTTAAAATGGTTGTATTAGTTGTTGTACTTATAACATTTCATATTTTTGGGTGAATCTTTTTGCTGGTTATATTAGTCGTTAACAATTCAGCAGTAACTTATGGTAGGGAAGGAGTTATCGTATTTATCTGTTAGAGTTAACTCACGGGTGAGTTGTATTATGCCATACACAGATAATCAAATAACACCAAGAAATATAGAGATGCAAAAAGATTCAAATCCTATTCTAGCTGAGTCTCTCGTGCTCAGTCACGCTTGAGATCCCGTTCTCAAGACCACCCAAACCACGTGTTTGGGACCGCTCAGAGCTTGTCTTTGAGTGCGACTTACACTACCTTGGATCCACGTGCCCAGGTACGCTCGAGATCCCATTCTTGAGACTACCTAACTACGTGTTGGGAAACGCTCAGGGCTCATTACTGAGTACGCCTAGGACTTTGCTCCCGAGTACGCCAGAGCTACACGCTCGGAGTGCCACGAACCACTCGTCGGAAAAACTGATGTGCAGAAGTGGGATGAGGCATCTTTTTACACCATCAGCCATTTTCTTTACTTTCTTTAAGTAGTTACGGATTACTTTGACATGCGACGGGTCATTCTGGTGATACAGATGAAAAAGGTAAGGAAGCTAACGAGTATGGTCCATACTTATCCCGAAATTGGAAAAGTAGGTCCATGCCAGAGTTCTACTCCACGCCTCTAGTCCAGGCATGAAAACTTATGATCTTATATTGATACCCCATCGCCTATTGTCTTAAATCTTCTATCCTAGGTTGGATTGTTAGCCTGACATGTTAATTAGCAGGAATTAACACCACGAGTCCTATGACGAAGCACGCGTTTTCCCCGTACTCTCTCGGTCGGAAAACTAAACCTAAACCCCCTGCGAAGGAATGGTTCTGCGGCAGTAGGCTATCACTTTAAGGAAGGATGAGCTTTTTAACATAATACTTTTGAAATGGGATGGGAATAGAAATTGATATGGAGATGAGAATTAATAGGTAATTAGTGCAATATAGCAAGCAAGAAAAGCACACCTAAGTTCTTGCTACAGTTTCTATTGTATTAGCGTGGCCCTACTAAACTTATTACTCTGATACCACCTGTGACGCCCCGTGTCATTACCCCAAGGGTAATCACACTTAGGCATCCAGATTACTATTCGTTTGCTCAGTAGAACATTGCTCCAACGAATAGTAAGCCTTCACTAGAGTTAGGCAGCAGAACAATAAGATAGAAACTGTACATCATTATTACAGTAATAGCCACGCAAGGCTATGGTTCTTAATACAAGTATTATACAATTACAAAAGGGAACTTCTCCGCTTCTCTCGCCTGCCCTGAAGTATCGGCCGCCTATTCGTCCCACGCGTCAAATATGGCACCCATCTTGCCCTGGTCCTCGTAGTCAGTGCCTTCTCCTCCTGCGGTTGCTTCGGTACCTACATGTCTTTCGTCCCACTCAGGATAGTTCCCGGCCGGACTAGAATCTACAAAGGAGAATACTAACAAGGTTGAGTACAAAAGTACTCAGCAAGCATTAATAGCAAACGATGCACTGTATGACTATCCTTGTTTGTTATCACAGTTTCTATATCATCTCTTTTTTGAAAATAATTTACAAAAACATTAGGTGGCATATTTTAATTCTAAAAACACTACTTGTCATTCGGAGAGAAGAAAGACCCCTAGAGGTTCCCATAGACTCTAATCTAGGAGACTGGCATGAATTCATGATTAGATATAGCACTGCGCAGGCTTGTACCACTTTCCCATAGTTATTCTGAACTGTCTCTGAGCTAGGTCCACCGCATTTCCTTTGATGCGATTTCGAGTTCAGAATACAGAACATTTTCTAGGTTACATGACTAAGTATCCACCCATTACATTTCGTCGGTGCTGATTTAGTCACGGTGTTGACCTCGTCATCCACTGAGTTCCAATAATGTTGCTTGAGGCTGCTCTCGTTCGTGCCCAACACTCCACCTTGGGGCGGCTCTCTTCTGTGCCGAACACTCCAACGTAACAAGGTAGCATTTTCTGCCGCTGAAATGGGAAAATGGTTAGTACTGAATTTACAGCCTCTGACCGAATAAGAGTTTTGTTGGTCCTTATATTTTAACCGTATGTAAAAAGGGGCCCACCTCTTACCTCATCATCGTTGTCATCGTGTTCCCCTGCCCGGGCCCCCTTTTACCAACCTAGTAATTATCATTTCTTCCTCAACTCATTCTCATTTCCTTATCTTCCCATTTTCATTTATTTGATTTGATTTTGAGAAACAGTTTTGATGCAATAAACACATAATACAGTAATATACGTTTTACATTTAACATAACTATATTTATGTTCAAGAGAATCGCTTGCCTTCGTAAATGTAGGAAAGGTCGGTGTCGACAAATCTCTGATCAATTACTCCTATCGGTGCTGGTTCGTCCTCTATAGCAATATGGTAGCACGAATAATATATAAATAAATACTTAGTTGATTTTGAGTGATATTACGCGTACATAAGTTAGTTGATTCTATTTTGTTAGCATGCTTTAATTTATTAACTTTTTCGGGTCCTTCACCAAGTTAGCACTCCCTACTATAGTTGTTCTACTGTCTATTTGCTCTAAAGTTGAAAATGCCGAAGTTCACATTTTAACTAACGAGAAATGAAATACTACTCGCACTCACATTCATTAAATCTATTAAATTGTACTCAGCAAAATGCCTAATTAATTTACTTAAGTCCACACGCGTTTATTTAATTTTCTACAAAAACTCGGGATCACTTCAATTTAATTAAATTAGCATGATTAAAACGTTCAACATGCCCAACTATTTGCCAACGATGCATAGATTTACTATGCACACACTTTTACTCTTAAATTAACAGAATTAATGATATTTTATCATATTTTAATAATTATTCCACTCACGGATTTTAGGACTGGTTAGCCCGATATGACCCAAGTGAATTCATTTGATCACATAATTATGCCGTGCTAACAACTATTAATTTTATTTGCTAATTTCTAATGTTACAAACGTTAATTATTACACTTTATTAGAATTTGTACAACTTTCCTAAAATTTCCCTATGCTTAAATTTCTTGAACCTAATTTCCCAACCCTAATCCCTATCCTAATCCCTAATCCTCTCTCCTTAATCACCAAAACCGGCCGACACCCTCAGCCTCCCCTTCTCATTTGCCTATTCCCCAAAGTCACTCCTTACCTCCCTATTCTCTTGGTGCCGCCGCCTCATGGCTCCTGGCTCGGCTCCGACCCCGTCGCCTTCGGCCGCCTCCGGCTCTGCTGGTCCGCTCTCCGCTTCGGTCCCCTACGTTGCCACCCCTGGCCCCTCCTAGCGCCGCCCTGCTCTGGCTCCCTAGCCTGGCTCTGGCCCAGGCTCCATCTCCCATGGCACCACCGCTCTCTGTCGGCCCAGATCCGATTCCCTTGGTGCCCTTCTTGGCCCGATCCGCCTCCTTCTACCCCAGCCTGTGGGATGGATGGCGCCTCACCGGCTTGGCCTCCCTCCTCACGCACGCCGCCGCCTCTGCCCGGTCGGCTCGGCCTGCGGCCTCCGGCCCTAGCCTCTCCTGTGTCTACACACCTCCATAACCCCTTACTTTCTAATCTCTACTGATGTTTGGTGCTTGGGGTTAACTTTCATATTTCAGTGTATTGATGCATGGTGGAGGTGGGAGATGGACTGCCATGGGTTTTGCTGAGGTAACTCCCTCCGACTCGACTCTCTACTCCCTTCCCCCTATTGCTCTGTGTTGTATATGTGATGAACTGAGAGATACAAGTTGATGCCACTGAGATCTGGTGCTATGTGTGAATGATGTGTATGCGTGTAGTGCCTACTGAGGTGTAACTAGGGTTACCTCTTGTGCAGATTTGAGGTAGGGAAGAGGATGGCAGTGCCGGCCTCGTGCTAGTGCTCTCCTCTTTTCCTTGCTGGTCTCGGCGTCACCCTTGCTCTCCGGTCTTCGCCCTCTTTCCTGGCTCCTTGGCTTCCTGGCTCCCCTTCCTCCTTGCTCTTCCTGGTGAATGCAAGCTGGGTAGAGCTTTGTGTATGCGAAGGAATGAGTTGTTGTGCAGGGGAGAATGGATGTGGGTGAGGAAGCCTCTGGATATGGCCGGCCTATGCTTCCTTGTGATGTGGCATTGAAGAACAGGGGGGCAAAGGCATCATTTCTGGAAATTTGGCTCGGTGTGTTGGAGCTATCTTTGAATTCTTGGGTTGTGCTACTTTAGCTCTACTATCTTTGTCTTGGTTGTCTTTGCCTGTGTTGGCTTAGGGCCGGTCAGGCCGCCTGTGTTGGCTTAAATGCAAAGGTCCGATGGTCTTGGTTTCGATACACCCAAGTGATGCTTTGGCTAGGGTGGGGTTTAATGGGATGTGCATTGTGGAATTATATTGTGGTTGCTGCAATTGCATATAGTGGGTGTTGCATTCTAATAATGCCAGATGAGGAGACCCATGGAAGTGACAAGTACCAAATGACCTCGGGTGGTCTAGACATCTTGACGATCAAGGACCGACTAACTTCAGTTGGTCTGGGTATCTTGATGGTTAAGGGACCGACGGCTCAGGTTGTTCCAGGTATCCTACTACACTTTGGGGAAATCTGACGACCACTCCCTAAATTCTAATACTCACAAATACTGCTTTCAACTTAGCTTGCTAACCATTTTTTGATTTTCCTAACGAGCCATGAAAATGGATCGCGAGGTGGTTCTACGGACTGGCGCTCAAGGGACAAGGTGGCAAGGATGGATGCTGCTACATGAATGCAAGAAGTGGATTATGATTTAATTAATTGTTGTTATAAATATTGCAGTTGGTTGTAAAATTAATTTTGTAACAAGTTTCGGGTTTGTAATATAGTACTTCTGTTTTGCAATTTGATTGATGTAACGCTTTCAAGGTTGTAACAATTATGCGTTTGATATCAACTCCGAAAGTACACTTTGTTCCGGATTTAAAGAATTTTAATTATCGCTAATTACCGATTACTGTTATTTACTTTAGGTTAATTACGCGGGTTCTCACACTCTGCTTCAGATACAACTTGTTCGTTATGGATTTGGACATAAACTGAGCCTGCAACTTCTCACAGATTTCTTTCGGCGTGGTCATATCCCTCACATGATACATGACCTGATCCGAAAGACACAACCATATGATTGCGACTGTCTGCTCCTTCAACTCCTCCCAATCATGATCCTCCATCGTCTTCGGCTTTGCTTCGTGTACCCCCTTGGAACAACCTAGCTGCGCCAAGAGATTCTTCACCCTCGTCTGCCACAATTCGAAGTTACCAGTCGCGTCGAACCTCACCACTTCGAATCTAGCACCTAGTGTCGCCAACTCAACCTTGCTCTAATACCAATTATTGAAATAGAACAATCACAGCAAGCATACAAGAGACATGAGAATTTGTTTACGACGTTCGACAAAACCTACGTTCCCGAAAACCGAATCGTGGCTGCTTCGTCCGTATGAGGAGTTTCTTTTTTTTCAGATTAGGGTTACAAGAGGTCGACGTCATATATTTATACCCCGATTACACCGTCGACTCGGACTTGTAGTTACCGCATCCGAGAGAATACGCTTTCCGAATACAATCTCTTTCATTCACCTTATTATATATGAGTCATACACGACACTCGCACACCAGCAGATGGAGCCACCCGATCAAACGCTCGCTCCTCTACGATCAGTTAGCTAGTCAGACAAATTAAGTACGACAAGACATCTCAACACTGTCACGTCCTAGCGATCCTTGTACGAAAAGACCAATATATGCAACATGTACACGTTTCAATTTATGTTTTCGTGCTGACGCTTTCAATCCATATATGACATGTTTGCAGCAGGTACAGACTGGCCTGGAGAAAGAGGATGTTGATACGTCGAAAGGAGAAATTCTTTCTGGTCCCAAAGATCATATGACATCAACCGTGAATGATACAACACAGAGGCCGTCGCTGCATCCGTATTTTTATACATACTAGTCATAAATCTCATGCAATCGGTGACTACAGGATCTAGCTGCTTAATTTCTCAACCGATCGATCGATCTGGCTGAGCCGTGGGTTACTAGCTCACGTATAACCTTTTGACTGATCTGCTAGCTGAAGCATGATCCATCGTAAGTTTCTTCTTTTTCTTTCCTTTTTTTTGGGTCTCTCGGTGAGCAATCGCTCTCAGCTATAAAAGGATCCAACAAGGAGCACTAGCTAGTTCTTACACTACTTGTGATGACAGAACATTCAAATAACGACTTTCTCGCCATTTAAGAAGAAGAAAACATCAAATACCTCACTGCTAGCTCAAGCATGATCCATCGTAAGCTTCTTCTTTTTCTTTTCCTTCTTTTTTTCTCTCTCGGTTAGCGATCGATCTCAGCTATAAGTACACCACTTGCATGCATAGCTAGTTCTTGCACTACTACATGTACACCACTTGCATGCGTAGCTAAAGCTAAGTACTATTGCTAGCTGTGTTATGCAGGTCATGGCTCAATTCGTACAAGCATTATCCCCACATGCATCGCTCTATCTCTTGCTCTTCCCTCTCCTTCTAATCTTGCTACTACACTACTTCACGGCAACAAGCAGAAGAGCAGCAAGCAAGCAACTCAACCATGGTAAGCTCCCTCCTTCACCTCCAGGGCTCCCGGTCATAGGGCACATGCACCTTGTCGGCTCCGACCCTCATGTCTCCCTCGCCAACCTCGCCAAGAAGCATGGCGCTGACGGCCTCATGCTCCTCCAGCTCGGCCAGGTGCGCAACCTCGTCGTCTCATCCCCGCGCGCCGCAGAGGCCATCCTGCGCACGCACGACCACGTCTTCGCCACACGGCCACCGTCCACGGTCGCGGACATCCTGAGCGGGTCGTCAGACGTCGCCTTCGCCCCCTACGGCGAGTACTGGCGGCAGCTGAGGAAGCTCGTCACCACGCACCTGCTGAGTGCCAAGAAGGTGCACTCGCTCCGCCGTGCCCGTGAGGTGGAGGTGAGCCTGGTGATCACCAGGATCCAGGAGGCGGCGGCCACGGGTGCTGTCGTCGACATGACCGAGGTGCTCAACTCATTCACGAATGACATTGTATGCCGCGCCGTGTCGGGGAAGTTCTTCCGGGAGGAAGGACGGAACAAGCTGTTCCGGAAGCTCATCCACGGGAACGTGGCTCAGTTTGGGGGTTTCAACCTAGAAGACTACTTCCCAAGCTTAGCAAAGATAGATCTGCTCGCAAGAGTGATGTGCGCCAAGACCAAGAAGTTGAAGAAGAGATGGGACGATTTGTTTGACAAGATCATAGATGACCATGCAAGCAAATCATCACTCGGTCATCACGACGAGCATGATCAGCAACAAGATCACGAGAGAGACTTCGTAGATGTCCTGCTCTCTCTTCAACAGGAGTACAATCTCACTAGAGAGAATGTCAAGGCCATCTTGATGGTAACTTCAATCCCCCTCAGACGCTAGCTAGTATATTTGTGTTTCAATATATTCTTTACAAAATTGTTAAGAACATCGATCCCTAACAGAGAGAGATTATCTGAATATTCCAACTCACGCGCCAAGAGGCATATATATAGCAATTTTTGCTTGGTCCATAGATAGCAGGACTAGAAAATCTCACAAGTGACAGATCGCCATTTATAACCACCTGAATACTAGTATTAATTCATTTGTTACTCTTTGCTGATATGTATTGCATGCTTAATATATATATTACTCTTTCCATACATGTTTAACACTACACCATATCATAGCAACTCCAACAGCCAAACACTGTTGGCAAATACACAAAAACTGTCGGGTATATATTTTGCTAACAGCCAACTGTGACAGTAGACCACATATGTGACAGTTCTATCAGATATAGTCCACTCTTCTGTGACCATGCATATTACTCTTTCCATATCTGTTTAATATATGTTTTCGTGCTGATGCTTTCAATCTATGCAGGACATGTTTGTAGCAGGCACGGACACATCATACATAGTCCTGGAATTCACTATGGCCGAGCTCATACGAAAGCCACACCTCATGACCAAACTACGAGCTGAGGTTAGGAAGCATACACCTAAAGCCCAACAAATAGTCAAGGAGGATGACATGAACAACATGACTTACTTAAAAGCTGTCATAAAGGAGACACTCCGGCTACACCCACCGGGACCACTCCTCCTCCCACACCTCTCCATGGCCAAATGTGAGGTCAACGGTTACACGATACCAGCCGAAACTCGTGTCATCGTTAATGCATGGGCTCTTGGTAGAGATACCATGTCATGGGAGAAGGCAAATGAGTTCATGCCAGAGAGATTCATGGACAACGCCAACACTACAATTGTTGACTTCAAGGGGAGCAATTTCAAGTTTGTGCCATTTGGGGCTGGGAGAAGGATCTGTCCGGGGATTAATTTTGGGATGGCCTCTGTTGAGATCATGCTAGCGAACCTTGTTTATTGCTTTGTTGGGAGCTCCCGAATGAAATTTGGAGAAAGAGGACATTGATATGACAGAAGTGTTTGGAATGACGATGCGTCGAAAGGAGAAACTCTTTCTTGTCCCAAGATCACAAGATGTCAACCGTGCATAATACAACACATGACAGGGGCTATTTGTATTTGTTAGTAATCTTTGTGCATATAGTATATCTAGATTTTACGTAGAGTTTGTTTGTGTAGTCCTACAGTATTTATGTAGTATTCATCATGGATACTAGAGTTTGTTTGGTATCCCTTCAGAATATGCAGAATCCTTTCCGGGTACGAGTAGTCATTTGCTATCAATAAAATGGCACCCATGTAATCAATTTTAAGCAATAGAAGATAAAATCAGAAAAGCTGCATTGGTTTCGGCAGCATAAAATTCTTCCTATTCTATTCGTGTGCGTATGCTTCTGTCTTTTTCCATGGCCTGCAGTGCGTGTGTTGTCGTGGGTCTCCGCGTGTGCTTCTAGTCGATTGTTCTTGGCGTTCTCTGTCTTTGTGAATTGCTCTCGTACAGTGCGTCTCTTCATCTCCGGTCAGGCCAACAATTGGTATCAGAGCCTAAGTTCTTGTTCCGTATATTTCCAAGATCATGCCGTGCTCTCAGGTGTCACCAGTGAGGAGGCGATGTCGGGTGCGATGGCGAATGAGAGTTCCGCCGTCTCGCTGCATTATCCAATGCTTACGAAGAGCAATTATGCAGTATGGGCAATCAAGATGAAGGTGTACATGCACACTCAAGGAGTGTGGGACGCGGTCAAGGACGGTAACATCAATGTGCGCAAAGGATCAGATGGCCTTGGCAGCCATCTATGGAGGCATTCCAGAGGAAACACTCTTCTTACTAGCCGAAAAGGAGACGGCCAAAGCTGTTTGGGAGGCGTTGAAGACGATGCATCTTGGCACCAATCGTGTCAATTAAGCACAAGTGCAAACCCTCAAGAGCAAGTTCGAAGGGATGCACATGAAAGAGATGGAGTCAATCGATGACTTCGCCGTGAGGTTGACGACCATTGTCAACTAGATTTGAGCCTTGGGGGGCAAGATGGAAGAAAGCTATGTTGTGAGAAAGTTCCTTCAGACAGTCCTCGGAAAGTTTTTTGCAAATCATCTCTACCATCGAGCAGTTTGGCGACCTCATGGTGATGATGGTTGAGGAGGTGATCGGCCGCTTGAAAGTGCACGAGGAACCGATCCGAGGATCTGGTGGCAGCGAAGATGAGCACCTGCTGTTATCCCACACCGAGTGGGAATCCCATCATCAAAAGGCCAAGGCGAGGGCACCTCTAGCAGCTTTAATGGCAATGGTGTGCTTCTGTCTTTTTCCATAGTACCACGAGTGCTTCTAGTTGAATGGTCTTGGTGTTCTCTGTCTCTGTGAATTGCTCTCCTGCAATGCGTCTCTTCATCTCCGGTCAGGCCAACAGTATTGTATGTACATATTAATCATAAATCCCACGCAATTGTATCACAAAATTTTATAGTATATGTCGACGATCAAGTCGCCGATCTTACGAAAATAAAAGAGGAAAATGATGTAGAGTATCTTGGGAGAGAATGGGGGGCTGCTCTTTATTAATATGAACTGGAATTACAAGACTTGACTAGAGACTATCTCTAATTACACCGAATGTGTTGAATGCTAGGCAAAGTAATCAGGCTTAAAGACTGGTTTCCTTGCTACTGTTTTGGCTTCTGTGTTGCCTTTTTCTGTGTGTCTTCTGTTGTTTCTTGCCCTTGCCCCCTTGTCTTCTGTGCTCCACCATTAAATAATTCCCGAAGAGGCGGCAGTTACTCCTAGAGAAGGCGTCCCTGGTGAAACGTTACAACTGGTCGGAGGTTCAAGGCAGTTAACAACGTGTTAACTACCTTGCGGTTAAGTGCCTGTGAAAAGCTTAACCGTAGGGTGGTTTATTGTCAGTGTCTTGTATATCATCGCATGGTATGGAACACTCAGCACGTGTTCTATTCATCATACAGTAAGAAATGTCAGTTCATAACTTTTCCGAGCAGCTACCTGGTCGAACCCTAGTCCGACCAGGGTACCCATCGTGTAACCTCTAGAATCCTCATGACCAGTGAGGTCGTTAGCCTTAGGCGTTACGACCATGAAGACGTATGGTCTTTTATGTATTAAATTAATACATAGAGGTTTTAATCCTCATCAGCTAGCCCCCGAACTTTAAATGAACAGGTCGTGTGAACACCTTTTTCCGATGAAGTTGTATCGAGCAGACCCCTATTTAATGCCGTGACATTCGAGGTGGTCTGTGTTCATTTTAAAGTTAAGAACTTGCCTTGGGAACTAAAGAGTTCCTCTGTCCGTTGGGCAAAAAAGAAGCTTTTTGCCGTTTAGACTTTTGTGGGTAACCTCTGATCGTAATTAAAAGATCTGAGGCTATAAAATCCCCATCGCTAGACCTTTTGGAGTTTTTACGCTTCCAGATCCCCTTTGCCGAGAAAAAATCTTTAGTCCTCTTTTCTTGTTCTTCCGACTACAAAACCTCCTACGACTACTACTCATTCTTGAGGATTTCCATCATGCCGGAGCAAATCATGAAGTGGTTACCTTTGGAATTGAGCAAGAAAAAACTTGAGGTGCATGAGAGGATTGGGATGCTTCCAAACAAGAACTTGATCAAATGGAGATCGGCGTTTGGAGAGCATTTTCTGAGTCGCGAAGATGGGGAAATCCCAGTTTTCCTCGCCTACATCGAATGCAGGCTGAGGTTGCCGGTACACAAATTTCTTCTCCGTGTTCTTGAGTACTACGGGGTGGAATTGGTGAATTTGGCTCCAAATTCCATCGCCAATATCAGCATCTTCACATATTTGTGTGAAGCATACCTGGGAGTGCCTCCGAGTTTGAGGCTTTTCAAGTATTTCTATCGAATGGTGATGGAGAGAACCACGGAGACTCCCGGAGAATGTACATTGTGCCTTCACGACGGGAAGGCCGATGAGTACATTCATATGTACTCGAAATCCTCGTGGTCGTCATGGAAGAAGAACTGGTTTTACATGACGGTTACGAGGGATGATGGCCTCTACTTCGCCGGGATGAGAGTGAATGAAAATCTCAAGTGGAGGAAGACCGTGGAGAAGACCGGAGTGGTCGGACGATGGGTGGATGCCATCTATGACCTACGACTCAAGGGCTTGACCTCTTGGCATGTGGTGAGGGACTTCACCAAGCACCAGATTAGCTCGCTGAAGCTTCGGACTCACTCCCTGATTTGGTCTATTGGTCGTGATGAAGCTATCTTAGGAGGTGGTAAGTCTTTGAGAAAAACTACAACCAGTATTTTGTTATTTGATTATGGTACTACCTTAAAATCTGCCATTATTTCTTTTGCTTTTTAAAGCTCTTTCTCCTGAGGAAATCAGAGAGCGGATCAGGTTGATCTGCTCTAGGGAGCTTGGTGAGAAGGCCGGATTCTCCGAGATCTTGGCCATAGTTCCTGCTGAAGAGAAACTAGCAAGGCTTAAGGTAAATAATAAAAAAAACTTCTTTTATCATGTATACGTATTGTCCAATCAAATTTTTGATCATGTTCTATTTCTGCAGCTAGTCGGATTACGAATTACTCAGGGTGAGGGTCAACATCCCACCGTGGTTCCGACCGATTTGTGCCCTGATGCACTGGAAGAAGATGAATCTCTTGAGGTAATAGAACATTTCAGATGAATATATATGTAGTTTAGATAAAAGATTTCATCACCTAACCAAATTCATTTATTGGTTCAGGTGGAGAAGGCTAAAGGCCAGCAGTGCGCGACTGCGGAGGCCGTAAACCCTAGACCGGTCGTTGATGACCGGACAGTTGTTACTGAAACAACTGGTTTGGAGGTTGGTGAAACCACTCCGCCCGACTAGATGGTCAAGGATGTAATCCTCGACGAGTTGATCGAGGGCATTTCTTCCGACATCTTGTTAGATGATGCAACGGATTTGGCCAACCCTGCCGGTTCGGAACCGGCAAAATTAGAAGAAAAGAAGAGGAAGGGTGACGGCACAGAGTTTACTCTTCTGCGGTTTAAAGTCAAATCTCGAAAACTAACTAGGTATGCACAAATGAAAGTGGTCGTATAAGCGCATACCTCTAATAATTTCTTGATGATTTCATATTTTTTGAACTTCCCTTCTTTGCTTTGTATAGGTCTTCTGGTGTTCCGGTCGTTTTCGACCAAACTCCTTTTGAGGACCAGGTACTTGTAGAGATCCATGAGCAGACCATTTCCCAGGACAGAGTTCCTGAGGAAAAAGTGGTCGGAGAAGCCCCCGAGCAGGTGTCAGGGACAACGGTCGAGTTGGAACCATTGGTGGTTCTAACTCCTTCTGCGGAGGTAGATGCCCCTAAAGGCCCTCAACAGGTTCCGACCATTGTTGGTAATTCTCCTCAACCTGACAAGTTCCCTTTTCACCCCCAATTCATCGAGGATAAGGAGCTTGACGAGGCATGGGGAAAAATATCGGATCATCAAATCAAAATGCATCCTGATTCAATATTTGGTGATTATAATGATTTGGCGATCCGAGTAAGTATCTACGACCAGTTTTATAGTCTCTCTTAAAAAATATATTTTATAGAGAACTTTTTAAAGAGGGAATGCTATTTGAGCAGCATATGGTCGAGAATTTTGCTGTGGTCGGAGGACTGACCCAGCGGATTAAAGATTTGGAGCAAAAACACTCCGAATTGGAAAGTAAGAACTTTCCACTTAACCTTTTTCTTTCTCCAATGCTTTGCCCTTCACTAATTATTCTCCCTTATCGTATTAGATAGATTTGGAGAAAATAAAAAGAAGAGATCCTGGCTGAGAAAGCCAAGACAGCTCTGCTTGAAGAAGAGATTAAAGCTAAGGACCGGTCGATCGCCAAAGCGACGACCAGCAATGAAACACTTAACAAAAGAATCGAAGGTAATATGTCGTAAACTTGACTTATTATTTTCCTTCGACTATGTTTGTGTTTATCAATCGTTTCACTCTTGTAGAGCAAACGAAAATGCTGGACAAAGCAGAAAAGACTCTGAAATTTGAGCAAGATAAAGAGGCGGCTCTTGTTCAAAGTATTGATGAAAATATTCTATTTTTGAACAAGATGATCTTTGATATGGGATCAGGATCAAGTATGCTTACTTTAAGAGATCCAATAGAGAAAATGAACTACTTGGGTCAACTTCTAGAGGATCTTAATAATCTGTTCAAGACTACTCAGAAGAACTATGCCCAGTCCATGAAAACAGGCGTTGCTAGTGGAGTTAGTTTTGCTTTGGCAAAATTAAAGGCTTCTGACCCCTCCATTAATCTCCAAGTTGTTGAGGATGACTTCAGTTGCCTACCTGACGAGGCGACCAAATTCATGAAAAAACTCAGGCCACTTGGAGATAAAGTTGTAGAGGAGATGGAGGTCGGATCTCCATCAAGCAGTAATTAGTCTGGGAATATTTCTAGAGTAGGCCCCTGCAAAATGTAAAAATATTGAAAAAATAATGTATAAAACTTACCTTTTATGTCATCAACAATGCTTTTGTTTATCCCGTTTGCCTTTTAAAATTCTCGTATACCTCCTAGCCCCCGACTGTTTTATAGTAGAAGAACTTTACAAACAGGTAGCCAAGATAGAGAATGAAAGTCGAAACCATTGTTTTGAAGGTATGTGCCGATATGAATACAAAAACTGATCATAGCAATACTAGGAAATCACTGTGGTCGGAACCAGCTTATGATTTCGTCTAGTTATAGATCCTTGTTTGTCATGATCGAAATACCAATCAAAAGTTGTACATGGTCGGAAAAAAGACTTGTTGTATTGACATAAGAAGAAATGCAAGAATATATGCAATTGAAGAGAAGTGATCGTATTTACATATCGACCTAAAAACCGGATCGGAAAAACTGATAAGAATAGAAGATATAGAAAAACATTTCAAAAACGTGTTCAAACTCAAGTCCGTGGGCAATGAGGATCGTGAAGAAAAGAACCGTCGCTAGGAAGCTCCTTCGATTAGGCAAGGTGACCACGTCGAAAAAGGAGAGACTTCGACTAGGAGGCTTTCCGTGTCCCAACCAGTAGCCAAACGAGAGTAGAACAGAATGTTGAAATGAAGAAATATAGTCTTCATGATCTTAATAGCATAATGAACCATACATTGTTGCTTGTGTTATGCTCTATTTACTCGTACGGTCACGTGTGGAATCATTCATGGAATGACCACGACTAGGACCTATACAGCGTATGACGCTGATGTCGTTGCCAAAAAGTAACAGAGATCCCGATAAAGGATATTGGAGAGAAAAATTGTCTTCTCCGACCATTTTAAACAACAATAATACATGACAAGATGTAGGCATAGATATATAAACTGTATCACTTGTCGAAAACAAAAGAATGAATATACTAAATCAAGAATTGAAAATAAAGTACAAAATAATTTGACATAAAACTTACGCAATTGGTCAATGTTCCAAGAATTTGACAAAATTTGCCCGTCCGACATGGCGAGTCTAACAGAACCTGGTCGGGTGACTTCGACCACAGTGTAAGGACCTTCCCATTTGGGAGAAAGCTTGTTGCGATTAGCCTGATTCTGAATTTTTCTAAGAACCAGATCACCTACAGCAAGGCTGCGAGGTTGCACCTTATGACTATGGTACCTTCGCATGGCTTGTTGATATACTGCTGATCATACAAGAGCTTGATTTCATCGTTTTTCAAGGAAATTGACGTCGTCGAGTCTTCGTTCATTCTGATCGTTTTCGCTAAAACGATCAGTTCGAGCAGAGCCAATTTTGAGTTCTAGAGGAAGCATTACTTCAGCACCATAAACCAAAAAGAATGGTGTTTCACGGTCGACGATCGTCGTGGGTTCGAACGCCCATAATACTGATGGGAGTTCTTGAACCCAAGCTCGACCGCTTGATTAATCGGTGAATACTCGGCGTTTGATCCTCGCATAATGATACCATTAGCTCGCTTAATCGCTCCGTTGCTCTGCGGATGAGCAACAGAAGCAAAATGAACTTTGACACCAAGTTCATCGTAGAATTCTTGGAATTGACTGCTAGAGAACTAGGCGTCATTATCTGTGATTATACGACTGAGTACACCAAATCGTGTGATCACATTTTTCATGAGGAATTTCTTAGTGGCCTCAGTTGTTGTTTTAGCAACCTGCTCGGCCTCGATCCATTTTGTAAACGTGTCAATCAAGGCGAAAAGGAATTGAAGCCCCGGTGCTCTTGGGAAAGGTCCTGAATGTCCGATCCCCAAAGTTGCAAAAGGCCAAAAAGATGAATTGTTTGTAAGGCTTGTGCTTACCGATGTACTTATCGGCTATAAACCGACATTATACGTGCCGTCACAAGTTCTTTTGCATCATGAAGGGCGCTTGGCTGTAATATCCTTGCTCAAGGCTTTACCGACCGAGTTCTCAGAGGAATTATGTGCTCCATGAGACTCCTTCATGGATTTTGGTCAACAACTTAATGCCATCCGCTTGAGATATGCATCTCATCAACACTCCATGAGATCCTCGCTTATACAAGGTACGCTCGATTAGAGTGTATGATTTGGCTTTTCGTATATACGATCGCCTCTACATCATCTTCAAATTATGTCATGTCAAGATAATTGTAGATTGATGTCATCCAATCTCTACCTTGATCGTGATAGCGCCAACCGTCAACGACCTGTGGAGCATCCATGTTCATTTGATCGGTTTGTACGACCTGTAAAGAATCATGTATGTTCTCGGAAGGCTCGACTACCGAGGGTGAATCGAGTTGCTCAAGAAAAACTCCGGGCGGGGCGGTTGACCTCGTGGAGGCCATCCGTGCCAACTGGTCTGCTAGAAAGTTTTTCTTTCTAGGAATATGTTGGATCTGGAAACCGAAGAAGTGCTTTTAAAATTTCCGTACTTCCGCCAGATAAGATGACATCTTGGTACTCGAGCATTGATACTCTTTCCCTACTTGATTCACTACTAGTTGAGAATCGCCTTTCACTAGTAATCTGCGAATCCCGAGCGAACGAGCTGCTCAGAGTCCTGCCAGTAAACCTTTATATTTTGCCACATTATTTGTGGCAAGAAAATTTAACTGGATGGCGTACTTGATGTGTTCGCCAGTAGGGGATATCAAGATCACTCCAGCCCCCGATCCTTTTAACATCAAGGAACCGTCAAAGTACATTGTGCACTCCTCGTGGTGTTCGTACTCGGGCCCTTAGGTGGGTTCAGGGTTTGTCCATTCGACAATGAATTTTGCTATTGCTTGGAACTTTATTGCTGTTCATGAAACAAAATGGAGGTCAAACGCCCCTAGCTCAACCGCCCATTTTGCTATTCGTCCTGATGATTCCCTGTTTCCAAGGACTTGACCAAGGGATATCCTATTAAGATGACCACTTTGTGGGCTCGAAAGTAGTGCCTTAACTTCCTTGAAGATATAAGGAGACCATAGAGCAACTTATGTACCTGTGAGTATCTTTCCTTTCGTCCATGTAAGACTTCGCTCACGTAATAAACTAGTCGTTGGATGTTATCCCTTTCTACGACCAAGACACCGCCATCGCTTGTGGTGTTCTTCGCCACATACATTAGATGTTTCTCCGATCTCAGAGAGACTAAGACCGGGGCACTTGTAAGGTACTTTTTAAGTTTTTCAAAGGCATCGTTTGCCTCTTTAGTCCACTCGGAACTCCCATGTTTTCGAAGAAGTTTAAAGAAAGGTAATCCTTTTTCTCCTAACCTTGCTATAAAACGACTTAGTGCTGCCATACAGCCGGTTAGTTTTTGGACTTCCTTCTTTGTGGTCGGAGGATGTATCTGGTCAATGGCCGCTATTTTTACTGGGTTTGCTTCAATACCTCTAGCCGAGACTAGGAAACCGAGCAGTTTTCCAGCAGAAACTCCAAACACACACATTTTCGGATTAAACTTGAGGTTATGCCTTCTCAAGTTGTTGAAAGTTTCTTGTAAGTCAGGGATGTGATTGCCAGTGTTGGTGGTCTTTACGACCAGATCATCAACGTAAGCTTCTAGATTCTGGCCTATTTGTGGACTAAAGGTTTTTTGCATCAACCTTTGAAAAGTTGCACCAGCGTTTTTGAGACCAAATAGCATGTTAACATAACAGTAAGTGCCATATGGGGTAATGAAGGAAGTTTTCTCTTCATCCTCTTTACACATACTAATCTGGTGGTACCCTGAATACGCATCTATAAAACTTAGTAACTCACACCCAGAGGTCGAGTCAACGAGTTGGTCAATGCGTGGAAGGGGAAGGTCATCCTTCGGACAAGCTTTATTAAGGTTGTAAAGTCGATACACATTCGCCATTTCCCATTGTTTTTTCTAACCATTACAGGATTGGCAAGCTACTCAGGGTGGTTGACTTCACGAATAAATCCATCCTTGAGGAGTTTGTCAATCTCCGACTGGATTGCTTCCTTCCGATCAGGTGCAAAACGCCGCAGCTTCTGCTTGATCGGTTTTTTGTTAGGCTGGAGAGCTAGCCTGTGCTCGATCACCTCCCCGGGACTCAGCATATCGGACGCTTGCTGTGCAAACACGCCCCGATTCGCTCGGAGGAAGGAGACAAGTTTAATCTTCCTATTTGGGGTCGAGTCTTGCCCCAACCAGAATCTTGTGGGTAAACGAGTCAAGATTTCTAACCTGTGGCGACTTGATGCTGTCCAGAGAAGCACCTTTGTCGAGCGGTACTTCCTTTGTCTGGTCGGAGGGCTTGGGTGTCATCTTCGGTCTCGAGTGTTTGGCCTGCATGGTAGATGGATTAGCCTCTCTGGTTGGAAGTTCATCGACCAATTCAAAGAATCTTCAATCACATACGTAAGCCATTTTTCGATCTCCCCGAATAGTGATGACTCCCTTTGTTCCCGGCATTTTCAGACTCTGATAACCGTACGTGGCTATCAAGAACTTTGCTAATGCCGGTCGACCAAGAATTCCATTGTATGCGGATTCAAAATTTACCACATCAAACGGAATTTTTCCGCTCGAAAGTTATCGAGCTTTCGAACGTGTAGGTAGGGAAACTTGTCCTATCGGTTTAGCGGTGGAGCCAGGAACTATGCCATGAAAAGCATATTTCACCGGTTTCATCTTTGACATAGGAACCTGCATTTCTTCTAAAGCTCCCGCAAATAATATATTCAAAGAACTACCGCCATCTACTAAGACTCGATTAACCCTACAATTATTAATAGTTGGTTCAACAACAATAGGGAACCTACCTGGTCGAGTCAAAGGGATGGGCAGTCATCTTTGCTGAAGGAAATTTCCATGTCCGACCACTTTGATTGCTTGATAATGGGCGGAGATTTGACGAGGTTGACCTCCCGCTCCATGGCTTTCAGATGACGTTTGGATTCGTATGAAGAAGATCCTCCAAAAATCATGTTGACTGTGTGTTGGGGATCTTGGTACTCCATCTCTTCGTCGCCATCCTTGTCCTTTTTGGAGCTTGTTTCTTCGGGTTCTTGTATTGCGGGAAATGGTCCTTTACCTGCATAATAATCCTCTAGTTTCTTTTGCCAGACTCGACAAGTGCGCAGATCATGCCATGCCTGCTGGTGAAGTGGACACCACTTCTTCTTTTTTTGGAACCCCTCGGTCGGAGCTTTCGTCTTGCCTCGACCGGTGTAGTCCTTCTTACCCTTCATGAACTTGTCAGGAATGGCTAGGACCTCCTTGTTGTCGGGTCTGCAGTTCTTTTTCTTCTTGAGAGACTTCTTTTTCTTTTTCTCTGGTTTGTCCAGGCCGGGCTGAGGAATCTTGTCTTTCCGATCAATAGCTTCGCACCACTCAATTGCTTCGCTAGCGGTGGCATACTTGTCGGCCATGTCAAAAATCTCAACAGTTGTTCTTGGAGGGTTCATTGCTATGTCCTCCATAAACCGTCGATTTCTCAGACTTGTTTTAAAAGCCTGAATAATAGATGACTCTGCGACCTCGGGTATAAAATTGCGAACCTGGTTGAACCTCTTGATGTATTGACGTAAAGTCTCATCAGAACCCTGCCGGATTCGGTGGAGATCATCCTCCTTCCTAGGGCGGTCGTACGTACTCTGGAAGTTTGCAATTAGAAGATCACAGAGTTGCTCCCAAGTGTAGATTGATCCGACTGGTTGGTTCAATAACCACGACCGGGCAGACCCTTCGAGCACGGTGGGTAGATAGTTAGCCATCACATTCTCATCGCCTCCAGTAGCTCTGATGGCGGTGGTATATATTTGGAGAAATTTCAATGGGTTTTGAGTCCCATTGAACTTGTCCAAGTTGGCCGGTCGAACCGACAATAACGCACAACTTGGAGCCCCGCAGAGAAGGCTCGACAACTCGTGATTGATTCATGGCGCCTTCTCTCGAAGGTGCACGATTATGTCGGCCGGAGACCGGTTCCTAAGATTGGAACGCTGAACTCCGGTGCCGATCCGGTCGTAGACATTGATATGATGCCTTCGACCGCCTACTTGATTCAGACGATGTCGGAGATCGTCAGGTCCAAGTGGTGGTTCTTCTCGACGTGATGGAGGAGTGGCTTCCTGGAATAGCCTTCTCCCCTCGTGACTCCTTTGTCGGAATCGTCGAGGGGGTCTTGGTATCGATTGTTCCCTAGCATGACCATGTTGTCCCCTGCTGAGGGAGGAATGTTGGGATGAAGTCATAGTTTGACTCCTGAAACCCTTTGTTCGATGACGCTTCGCGGCGCCGCATGGTCTGTTGGAGAATTTCGGATACTTGACCTATGAGTGTACAAAACACGAGTTTCGCTAAAGTAGGATCGTAATTATTTAACATGTCTTGAACACGCCGTAAGTTTTGTACGATTCATCAAGGTCTCGGGGGTTCATATGGTCGAGGTGTGTGCAAACTGAACCTTCCCCGACCTTTGGATTTGATCTGCCCTATCGGTTACTCTAGGTGGGGCAATGCCAAAGTAGTTAACCGTCAGATCCGGATTAACACCCCAAATCCTCTGTGCATTTCTGAACTAGTCCCATGATCAGTAGCTAGTTCATACAGTAAACAGATATGGTAACATCCATAAATCGCACAATATTATTAATAAATAACAATAGAGTTTATTACAAAAAGAGGCTTACAAGCCAACAGGAAATAACACAGCGGAAGAAGAAGAAGACATAGTAGAGTCCAGTTAATCTGCCACAGGCAATCGACTGGGGTAGCGGCCTAGTCGTCGAGATCCACACCGGTAGCAAAGTATTCTTCTCCTCTGAAATTTGTTTGCATAAAGAAAGTATGATCACAACTACCGTGCTCGCAAGTTACACCCGTCAAATAACAGAATGACATGCATACATAGATATCTCAAAGGAAGGCTTAATATGGTTGATTTGCATAAAACAACATTTTCTTTAAATACTTGTACTAAGTTCCAAAGCAGTTATTATATAACTAAAATTCATTTTTTAAATCAATTTTATAGTCAGATAACATTCACACATGAATGGTGAAGGATACCCTCCTATCACATGGCTTCCTGCCCAATTCCCATTTACATAATCCATTTAATGAAGTCTTTTGAAACCAAAAACCAAAGTCTAACTTTGAGTGGCCAATGCTAAACATGTCTATGACCGTGAACACGGCTATTCGAATAGGTTTACACTCTGTAGAGGTTGTACAGCTTTACCCACATGACATGAATTCTCTAGTTTGTTTGGCATGGCCAATGCCATCGCCACTACCTTAGGTAAGCAGCCTAGAGCACGGTCAATGCTTTTACAACACGCCATTCCACCGATTTCTTCTCGCTAAGGTTTCGCTCCTTTGGATCAAACATGGGATTAAAGCCCTCTTGCGCCGGTGGGAACAATAGTCATGAAAGACTCACAAAGAAATGGCCATGAAAGACCGCCCACGCATAAACAGGTCAACCGCGATGGAACTTTACAAATTAATTAGCTGTGTCCCGCCCACACAGACATGTGGTAGTACGACAGACTTAACAAAAGCGGCTCTCAGGCCAGTCCTTAAATGACTTGAGCGACTTCCAAAACAATCCCTAGGCCTCAACTATTCGCTGCATTGAGCCCGTGCATAAACTTGCACCCACCAACTATCCATTTCGCCCAAGTACAAACTGACTTGGGCACGCATGGAATAAAATATTTTTTATTTTATTTTATTTATTTTTATTTTCGAAATTATTTCAGATTTAAGCAATAAATAAATACAATTTTAGAAGATAGCAAATAGAGTCAAAAATTATAGAAAAATTCAAAAAATCTCTAGAGTTATTTTGGACTTAATAAAATTATTTCCAACTTAAAGTTGGCTTTTAATTTTGTAAATAAATTATTTTAGCTTTAAAATATTTAGAGAAAAGCTTTTAAAATCTCGTAAAATTTCAGGAAATTAATTAATTTTTATTTTTCAACTTTAACTCAAATAAAACTTCAAAAACTTAAAAAATTGACTTTTAAAAACTTGTAAACTCAAATAAAGAAATCAAACTCTTTCAAATTTCGTAAAATCCAACAAAATAATAACCTTATTTATTTTTAAATTGGTAATGTAACTTTGGTCATTATAAACTACCCCTTAAAAGAAATCTCGTCCCCGAGATTCGAAGAGGCTAGAGAGAAAGACAGGTATAGGATAAATGAATTGAGAGATAGAAAGAGTCTATCTTCAAGTTGGCTTCACTTCTAGGATCTTGAGTTGTTTGAAGTTTTGAAGTACCAATTCGCCCTTCAAGTTTCTGGTGCTCCGATAGGTTAGAAGTCAAAATAGCAAAGGGTGAGAGAGAAAGCTATGAGGAAAGAAGTCTACCCATTTAAAGAAAACGTTATACACAAGATCAAAAGATCTACGTACGACGTACCAAAAGAAAATACACCATATCTGTGATATGTCAGATATCACAGATGGTTAGTAAATAGAACTATCTGTGATATCTTACATATCACAGACGGTTCTTAGTGGAAACCGTCTATGCTAATAGCCTTTCACAGACGGTTTCCACCAAAAACCTTCTGTGTTGTGCCCTATCACAAACGGCTCAAAACCGCTCGTGATAACGCACTCATAATGACGGTTTCGAACCGTTTGTGATGAACTTTTGTGTAGTAGTGTATATATAGTCGTTTGAGTCTATGCTGTTTTAAGACTAATGAGCGCACTCCCCAGTTCCTTGTATTAAATTAAAGAATCTGACAAAACTTATGTGTGCTGTATGTTAATGCTGTGACCTCTATCTTTAGTGACTATTTTTGCTGCATGATATTTGCTGCAAGAAAGTAATTGGGAAAATATTGCTACTAGCTAGCTACCAAACTGCACCAGCTTTCCAGGTAACCATTGTCTTGGTTGATTCCCATCACACTATAAGTTTGCCATAAACTGATTAGAGCCTGTGTCAACTTATAATTTCTTGGGAAGGTGCTTAAACTGGTTGAAATTTAATTACCGTCTCCAACTAGTTCAACCAAAATCTACCAATTTCGAACATTTTTTTTAAAGTTCGTGCATCACCGACTCGGCCAGAATCGATAAAATTCTAGTAAAAAAAAAGAAGGCAAAACCATCTATATACAATTGTGGATCACAATAAGTCAGCTGCAAATTGGGGATTTAATGTCCTGCTTCGAGTCAGTTTGGCAAAGAAATGATTGGCTCCATTCCAAATTGTTAACCCTACTATTGTACATCATGGTCGTAACGGTAAGCTTCACCTGATCATAGACAAGAGAAAGACAATCGA
The DNA here is from genome assembly GCA_036346405.1 of Phyllostachys edulis. Taxonomy (NCBI): domain Eukaryota; kingdom Viridiplantae; phylum Streptophyta; class Magnoliopsida; order Poales; family Poaceae; genus Phyllostachys; species Phyllostachys edulis. The sequence goes on from CM070558.1 coordinate 22,158,610, forward strand.
TCTAGGCCGGCATTTGGCCCGGTTGTGTTCAACACTGCCATCCATGATACTCAAATGCTGAGTTCTATCAAGTATATCACTAATTATTATACTCAAATGTACAATTAAAAAAGTATATCACTAATTATTGTAAAGAGATGTTTGGCCATTCGAAGTCAATAATTTATTCATGATGGATAATTATAGGACTGATTTCGTGGAAATGATGATACATATAGCCGATTTTTTAAAATATAAAGTTAAAACTCATTTATAAAGAATCATCTATTCTTTAAACATCTTATATATATGAAAGAATACGAATATACTATTAGACTTGTAATGTGCGTGGACGCAGTGGTCGTTTTCTTTAATCACCAACCTACCTTGGGACAGCTAAACGGTGCAGTGTTGGAGCATCTTATTAATTGGGTAGATGCAACGGTACACACCGGTCTCCGGTCTTGTCCCCTCTCGAGCTTTACATGGCCGTGGCCCACCCACGTGCTCAAGGATCAGAGTTAAGTGCTCAGGAAAGCAGCGAGCGATGCATTGCAGAACGCCGGCTCTTTTGGCTGACGCCTAACTTTCGCATATGGAAATTGCTTCGTGTACGATGCAAAGCTTACGAGTTTTTTTCCCCCGGCATTTGCACTATTGACGCTAGATTCAGCAAAAGTAGCAACCTCCTCGAATCAATAACAAAATAGCATCACAGACGAGCAAGACATGACATGTGCCGGTTCGTTTAGTGAGCTTTTCTAGTTGTGGGCTCCTAGGCACTAGAAATTGTAAGATGTATCGCTTTTGTCATCTGGACATTTGGTATTTGATTGTCATTTTTTGCTGCTTTGTTCTGTGCTGTTTTATAAATTTCAGCATATCTATGGATAATTTTGTGTAAATGTTCATTTATGAAGTCAACTTTCTGCATGCTGCTTTATTCATCATTATGACATTATCTAGCTACATATATCTTTGGGATGAACGGGTCCATTTGTATTTGTTAATCGTCTCCTCCGCTTTGTCTCATACTAGCATCGAATTTTGTTAATGTTTATTTATGAAGTCAACTTTCTGCATGCTCCTTTATTCATCATTATGACATTATCTAGCTACATATATCTTTGGGATGAACTGGTCTATTTGTATTTGTTAACCGTCTCCTCCGCTTTGTCTCGTAATAACATCGAATTTTTAGCACATCATTCAAGATGGTATTCTCTCAAAGGACGTAATGATTCGGTATTATTCTCTCTCGTTACGTTCTGCATTCTAATCGGGTATACGCATTCTCGCTGTTTATGCGTTCGGTGAAACTATGAATCCTGCAGGGATGGCCGGATGGCTCGTAAATTAATGGTTACAAAGGCCGAAGTATGGACCAGTCCCGACAGAGCAAAAAAAAGGTAACAGCGACACGCTCTCACCAGACATGACGTGCACAGTAAAAGCAGTAAATGGCTGTGGCCCCATCGAGGCGTGGGCTGCGACCAGCGGAAAAAACTGGTCAGATCGGAGAAAGGACAGACATGATGTGCACAGTAAAAGCAGTATAAGCTGTAAGAAAAGACAGACATGACATGCACAGTAAAAACAATACATGAGGGCATTGCCTAGGGCTGGAAACGAGCCGCTCGGCTCGGCTCGGCTCGTTCGGGCTCGTTTCTAAAGTAGGCTCGGCTCGGCTCGGCTCGTTTGGAAAACGAGCTCGAGAGTCGGCTCGGCTCGGCTCGAAAAAAAGCTCGAGCCGGCTCGAAAAGCTCGTTCAAGCCAATGACCCTAAGTCCAGAAACAGAGGTAAAATGTGATGATGTGAATCATTCATCCTATTTTTATAATCCAATCATCATAAACAATAAAACAAAGCCAGAAACATAACAGTCCATAATCCATACAAGCATTCACCATAGATTCATTCATTCATAATCCATTCAATTGAAAGACTGCCAGAAACATAACAAATCCATAATCCATACAAGCATTCACCATAGATTCATAATCCATTCAATTGAAAGACTAACACTTAATATTTAACAATCCATAACTCCATATATATAACAACCCATAACTCCATTGTCCATATAACATAACATCCATCCATTGAACCATCATCCATATAATAGTCCATGGATCTATGCTAAGTAGTAAGCACTAAGCACTTAATGTACAAGAGTTCAACATAACGATCTAAAATCTAAACTCCAAAATAAAAGGTCATCTTGGCCCGATGTCATGGCGTATTGGTGCCATCTTGTCATCCAAAGCATCCAATGATCCTACAAAAACAAAGTCAACATTGGTTCATTGTCGGTTGCCTAAAGTGAGCTTAACACCAAAAAAGAATCCATTTAAGTGGCCAAGTTTGGTTGTTCATTAACATGCTATTGTCAGTCAATTCTCCATGTCAAGTTCCTCGCCCTTTGTTTCTCTACTAGCAATAATACTCATTTGGTTTTCAAGAAGCCTTGAATATACACTCATCGCACCAATTAAATCGAACTATATGAGTATGACATGACGAAGTGGGTGGAGCTGGGCAAGGGGAGGCGGCGGTGGAGATGGGGAGGCGGAGGGAGGCGGGTGGAGGAGGTGGAGGCGTGGGTGGACTCTCAAGCATGTTCGGCTAGTGGTCTGTGGATAAGGCAAGGGAAGAGATTGGGAGTGGAGGAGGATGGAAGAAGAAATGAAATGGGGAAGAACTAACAGAGGAGGCAACAAAATGGAATGGGAAGAATTAGAAGTCAAGGACTCGGGAGAAATAATAGAGGGAGGCAACGAGCCAAGCGAGTTAAGCGAGCCGCCACGAGCGGCTTGAGCTTGGCTTGAAAAACTCTTGAGCGTAAGTAAGGCTTGGCTTGGCTTGAATAATTGCGAGCCCGAGCCGAGTCGAGCCGAGCTTGATTCGAGCCGAGCTGGCTCGCGAGCCTCGAGCTATTTTTCCAGCCCTAGCATTGCCTGCCATCACCGAAAATATAGGGCACCACGAAATTAATGGTTATCAGATCGGAGACATTATGCTACTGAGGGGCCAACGGTGCCGTAACCATTTATTCAAATGTGAATCTACTTATATCATGTTTATTTATGTCGTTCAATCTAAACTCTTTGTTATATATCTTTTGTGGTCAAGTTAATCCGTTATGCTATCCTTAAACTGAGGCTTTATGTGATTATCTGGGTATGTCACGTTTTAGCTCCTCTCTAGTTCTGGCTGCTACACGTTTCATTCTTGTTTGGTCTTTCGCCGTAGTATGATGCTATGAGAACTCTAAACAAAAGTATTTGAACTTGAAATAAAAATATTGTGCCGTGAAAGAAACATTCAATCCCATGTTTACAACTGAGGTTATACAGCTCACACCACGTTTGCGAAAAATAAACACTACACAGTTCACACTACTTACAACAAATATCAAGCCATTACAAGTTCACATAAGTAACTATTCCAAAGAAAAGAAATAAATTGTAAAACATAATTTAAGTTCCAATTGAACTCATCATATTTTTACTTAATTTAAGTTCCAAATGAACTCAAAATTTCGTGGAAATTACGATACATATAGGCTGTGACCCACGATCAAGGAATGGGATGACTGATGAGCAACATGCTACATGTTCCCTTGCTACAGAAGAAACAACGAGTTTCAGAGGGTAACAGATGAAATGGACTGAGGGATTATATAATCTATTGAGGAGCAAAGTTGAAGTAAGGAAATGCAATCAAGGAAGAAGAAGCAAGCAAACGTACATGGCAGAATTCAATGTTGATCCGGAGGAGGAATTAGCTAGCTAGTACCTTTTCAGTCACCATTCGCGAACAATGTCGAGCGATGGGTGGTTAGGATTGTCGTTAATTTCCTTCCTAATCTCATCGTCTGCTCCTTGGACGTCGTCTTCCGAGGCATCATATTTAGATCGACCAAAGTCAACGAATACATGCCTAAGAGAAGGGAGGTTCTCCAATCCGAAGGAATTATTTTTTGCCCGCACATAAATTCGAATGCAAAGCCAGGAAATTTTTACTGTTGTAGCCCTGTAGCACGGATTAATTTTGAAATTAGCCCTAACTTGCCATAATTAGCAAAAATAGCTTCAAGCTTGAGGCACGCGTCTGCGTCACCGAGGCGGAGGGACTGCCCGCCACCGGCGCTTGGCAGCACTGCCCGACCTGGGCGCGAGCACCCCGATGGCGGTAGCAGTAGTACCCTCCGCCCGTCGGCGCGGCAGTGCCCCGCGTCGCGCATTTCTTTGTCTTTCCTCCTCATGGCTGCTGCGCATTTTTTCCTCCTCGCTCGCTACCGCTTTGTAATCAAAGAGTGTTGAAAGGATCGTTTTTATTGTTTACTTTTCTTTACATCGCGTCATTTGTCTTTTTTCATTGTTCGATTAGTGAGGCGTATAAAACCAACACACGCCGCCAATCGAGGAACTCGAAGCGCGTAGCGTTTTGATTAGTGAGGTAAGTTCGTGTTTAATTTTTGCTTATTGCATTTTTACCGTTAAGTCGTGCTTAGATTTTGCTAACTATTAGTTTTGTGTATTTGCGGCAATGGCACGTGCTATACCACCCCTACTTGAAGCGGCATGGGACGGCAAGCATCATTTATCACGCTTGGATCGATGGCGATGGGCCGCCAAGTCTGGTGACACGGGACCGAGGAGACTGGCATTGGACGAGCGGTATGTTCCGAGACTTCGTCAATCGCGGTGATTGTGTTCGCCCGCATGTCAACACGGGCAAAACTTCTTAATTGATGCCTCTCTTCTTTCCGCCTTGGTTGATCGTTGGCGGAGACCCACACGTTCCACTTAGGTGGGGAGATAGCGGTGACAACGCAAGATGTCGACTTCATTACCGACCTTCCGATTGCGAGGCCGTCAGATTGTTCCTCCGAGGTCGCCGGACCGAAGGCGCGTCTCCATCATCGTTTCGCCACCTATCCCGAGAGGTCAAAGGGCATTCCACACGGTTGGGCTGCGACAATTCATGCATTGCCCAATTGGCGAACGGAGGAGGTGGTTCGATGCCACCTTATTGCATATTTGTTGTTTATATTGGGTGGATCATGTTCCCTAGCACGCAGGGGACATGGTGTACCCAGTTATATTCACCTTGCGGAGTCTATCGTGGACGCCGACGATGAGGACGTGCCGCAAGACAGATTGGGGTTCATTTGTCTTGTCGCGACGATCTACGGCTTTGTCGACGCTTCCGCTGCAAGACGGAACGGAGCCCGTGCTCTCGGGTTGCCACACGCTGTTATTCTGTTGTGGTCGTGGGAGCACCAGCGGTCGGACGGCCGTTGTTCGCGCTTGATCCACCCTTACCCGCACACACAACATTTCTATGGTGAGGCGGAGGCGGACGAGGAGGATCCGTGGAAGGCCCGACCATGGGATCTCGATGGGATCGGGCGATCTTGGGGTGGTCTAGGGAGAGAGTCGTCGATATACCCGAGTTCCACAATGAATTCGAGACCCCGCCTAACGCGACATAGTATGGGCTCCTTGGGCGGATCGACGCGTAGGCACGGCGCTGACGGCCTAAGCTTGCTATGCCACCAGGATGTGGCGTACTGGAGGACAACTTGTCATCTGGTGTTCTCCCACATGGTTGAGCCGTACAACCCACAACAGCTGATGAGGCAGTTCGAGCTGCACCAGGAGATCCCCCCTGCTGTAGGGCGACCGCTTGCAAAGGCGTAGTCATTTGTAAGTACATTGCATTACTTAATAATGTTGTAGATCCTTTAGACATACGTTATGCCGGTACCATAAGTTATTTATTTTGTTCCACTGTGTGACGAAGAAGGGTCGCAAGAGCGATGGTCGGCTTCGACGCAGCAGTACTGTGGGTAGATGAATGGCGACGGCCATCGATTCCATTTTGGGAGGCCTGACCTTACGATGCGAGGACTTACGACACGTGCTTGGAGTGGTACGCATTTAAACACGCGGACGAGATTGACAGGTGTGCCCCCCGCCCCGACATGCAGATCCTAGCCACACGAACGCTTGACTTAGGGATGGACCCGTCTGCAAAGACGCCAGACGATTGATGCGTTGAGCATGTAGTAGATTAACCACCCTCCGAAATAGGGTTAACTAACAAAATTTTGTGTGTTCTATAACCATGCAGGTGGACCGTTTGAATATCGCTATCGAGCGCGGCCGCCGGGAACTCGAGCGGGGTACAGACAACACAGTGGAGCGCCTTTTTACGGCCTTGAAGACGGTTATTGATGATGTCAAGCAAGTCGTTCGTAACATGAGCTGCGGAAGGCCCAGCGATGTCGACTCGAGGCATCGGACGGAGCGTCGTCGCGTACCCTCGCCCCCTCCATCTTCCCGTCGAGCGAAGTCGACCAGTGGCGCGAAGAAGATGGGCGGCGGATCGTCTGCGGTTGCCACGCCAGGACTCTCTGTTCGCCGCCGTCGTCATCTCGGAGGGACCCTACGCTGATGCCGTCCTCGTCTCGGAGGGACCCTACGCAGATGCCGTCCTCGTCTCGGAGGGACCCTACGCTGATGCCGTCCTCGTCTCGGAGGGACCCTACGCCGGTGCCGTCGTCGTCAGAGAGGCACGAAGAGGACATTCCGGAGAGCACGGACGTGCAACCCGGAACCGCGGCGGATGTTCTCCCAGATTCTCCCTTGCAGCCCCACACTGTTGGACAATTTCCAATGGGCGATACGGCGCCATGGTATGAGTCCGGGTACACAATGTACCCTGCGCCGTTCACCCCACAAGGTGAATCGTACCCCGAGCAGTTCACCCAGAGCCGAGTTGGTGCCCCTCCACGGATGCTACTACGGATCCTACTGCTTGGATCACAGAGTTGTTATCAACGCCACTTCCACATGTGATGCCCCCCCTGTACGCTGACACGACGGTTGAGGAGCCTCGCTATGACCTGCGGCAGAACCCACGGTCACCTGATAGGTTGACGTTTCCACAGGAACAGATTCGTCAGAGACCTTTGGGAGGAACACGGCGGAAGGCAAGACAGGTACTATGCCCGACAAAGAATGAGGAGCGGCGTGGCGATAGTAGCATTAGTAGTCTATTATATGTTGTAACTTGTGCTTCATTAAGTGATTTGTAATCCAAGTAGAGTGTGCTAATTGGAATGTAATTGGACACTTGTACTTCGTTATCCATGTCAGTAGAACAATTTTATTCTCATTCATCAAAGACTGCGATGCATAGATAACGAGTGGACATTACAATCTCATTACACACTGACGTTCTACTTGGCAAGAACAAGATATAAAAGAAGAAAGACCGCAAAACTAACTATCTTAACTAATTTCTGAAGCAGCATCTCAACTCTTTCCATCCTCTCATGCAGTGTTTGAAGCATTTTCTCTTCACTTTGTATGGGTTGATCGGACGCTCGAGGCACTACACGAATTGTACTAACACCACGGGAGTCTTGCATTGGTTCATCGGACGCTCGAGCCACTGCACGAATTGCAGCAACACCACGGGAGTCTTCTTGGAAGGCAGCAATTTGCATTGCAATATCTTGAAACACTGGGACAGCTTTGTCAGCCCACTGCCCAAACCGACATGTTGTGTTCTACAAAAGAATTGCAGCTTCAAATGAAAGTAACAAAACCCAGTATGTACAATGCAATTAATTCGTGCTGATTTTGCAGAAGTTACCGAAAGATTTGAACACTTCATGAACACTCGGGATGGATTCGTTGGTGTATGAGAGGTAAACACATTCACCGGATCCCTGCAACGAGGGCAAACCAGTTGCTGTCGTAGTGCTTGTAATTCTCTGCTCACTCGAATGTTCGATGAGGCCGAAGACATGTTGTATTACACTCGAAGAAACGAGAAGAGGAAGAGAAGAGTGAGGTGAATGGCAGCCAAAGCATCCGTATATAGCGTTGGGAGCACTTAGGGGCCACTGTGTGGGAAGGAGGACGTGACCGCACAGTGTGGAAAGCAGGAAGTGACCACCCTCTGGAAAGCTGGACGTGACCACTCTCTGGAAAGCAGGATGTGACCACTCTCTGCAAAGCAGGAAGTGACCACCCTCTGGAAAGCAGGACGTGACCACTCTCTGGAAAGCAGGATGTGACCACTCTCGCAGCGAAGTGACCACCCTCGAAAGCGGGGCGTGACCACTCTCGCAGCGAGAAGTGACCACCCTCTGGAAAGCTAGACGTGACCACTCTGGAAGCGGGATGTGACCACTCTGCGCAGCGAAGTGAGCACCCTCTGGAAAGCAGGACGTGACCACTGTCTGGAAAGCAGGACGTGACCACTCTTTGGAAAGCAGGACGTGACAACTTTTTGCAAAGCACGACGTGAAGCGGTAATAACAACTTGTTACATCATAGAAAGCAGTGCAGATTACAACGCAAATCACTACAACACTCACATCACTACAACACAGACATGACTCAAATACAATGGATAGCTTACAGATACTAAGTGGCGCCTGAAGAAGAAGGTCTATTTGGGCAGTTCCTGAATGAGTGCCCATGAGTCTTGCATAGTCTACACCTCATTGGTCTTGGCCGATCTCCACGTTGGCTCGCATCCATGTCGTTGCGGATGCGCGGATGCGCCGTGACTGACGCCTCCCACGGCCTGGATGCCGCAGTGCCTCATTCGGTGACCACTTCACTGCTCCCCGCCATAGGTCCCTGTAGTGGCCTTCCACGCCATACGAGTTGAACTCCCCGTTCTATGTATCATACAGGTGTCGTATGTCGTAGTACTCCGACATGTACATGCTAGAAGATTGGTGAAATACAGCACATGCAGCATATACGTGGGAGCAAGGCTTGTGCAGGAGTTGAGGCTTGTTGCAGGTGCAAAAGGCCACATCGCCTATGGTGCAAACATGCTTCGGTCACCTCTCATGTGGCCATGAACGTATTTGTACCGTGGCGGATCTCGAACTTCCTCCTCCGCCATCCATTGTGATAGCTACATGGGATCGGGCCTTGGTAATTTTCTTGTCCATGTAGGCAAGGGTAACCTCAATCTTTATTTCCCTTGGTCGAAATCTTTGCTTAGCCATCATTGCCCGATTAATGAAATAACCGGCCAGACGGTTCCATGTCTCGTCAACAATGGCGGTGATGGGCGAGGCACGGACCCCTTTCAACACACCGTTGTAGACCTCGGACATATTGGTTGTCATGATGCCGTTCCGAGCACCATAGGTGTTGTGAAGAAGGGACCATTTCTCATAGTCGGGGGCATGCACGCTCATCCACTCAGCGAACTCACTCTGTGGTGCGCCTGGGCCAGAACCTCCACTTGCACGCTCGGTTTCGACCTCAAGCTCCCGCCACACGGCATCGAACTTGCACTTCTGGTTCTGCAGGCAAAGCTTCTTGAACTTCTTCATGAGGTCTTTGCTCCGGAAGTGCGTGTGGAAGTTGGCAGCTAGATGCCGCATGCACCAACGTGTGCGCATGTCGTTCCATTGGAACGGTGAGCTTGTACCGTGCTGCATGGTGCGCAGCGCGGACAACAACCCAGCATGACGGTCGGTTATGACGCACACATTCGGGCGGTCCCTTACAACATGTTGTTTTATGTTGGCTAGAAACCATAGCCAACTATCAGTATTCTCATTCTCCACAATTGCAAAGGCAACTGGGAGCAACTGGTCGTTGCCATCAGTGGCAATAGCGGTGAGAATGGTGCCCTTGTACTTCCCGCAAAGGAAAGTACCATCCATACTCAGGACGGGACGACAATGGGAGAAGCCCTGGACTGCCAGCCCAAAAGCCCAGAAGACTCGATCAAGGATTAGGGAATGTGGGGTGTCCATTGGGTGGGGCCTGTCCACCCTGTTGACGCATGTCCCCGGATTAGCATCCGCAATTTGCTTCAGCATTCTAGGGACTAGGTCGTACGCCTCCTTGTAGGTACCGTACAACCCTTCGAGGACCTTCCGCTTCGCCCGCCATACCTTACTGTAGCTAACAGCATACCCTACCGTATTCGCTATGTTAGCCATCAGGACCTTCGGCGAAATGGTCAAATCGGCAACAACTGCATGGCTTATGATGCTCGTGATGTATGCCGATGTTACATTCTTATGCATTTGCAATGGCTCCTGAAGCTCACATGTGTGATCCGTCACGACTGTGATGCGGAAGGCCGTTCCCGTCCCAGGGAATCTCTACGCACGGACTTTGCCAGGGCAAGAGCTAAGCACGCACTTAACTATGTAAGTGTCCGGATTAGACCTACACATAACGGAAGACATATATTAGTTAGTACGACATACTGTAGATAGTTCAAGATACAACAAACAACGTTCAAGCTGACCTGTACACTCGGTAAGTCCGACTGGTCTTCACCGCGAAACTCACGATAGCTTGCCTAGCGGCAGCCTTGTGTGGGAAATGTTGCCCCACAAGCAGGGTGTCCGCATCGAAGGCCCACGAAGACTCGTGCTCCTGGGCCAGAACAAGGGAAGAGGCTGCTTGGCAATCCAACCGACTTGGAACATAGTCCGTGTCCGTCGAAACAATGCCACCGACGATCCCGCCCTCATCGTCGGCCTCTTCCTCGCTGGATTGCGAGTCAAAGTCGTCCTCATCTTCGGTGGCAGTGCCCTCAGACAAGCCATCGATAATCTCGTGACAATCAACACGAGCACCCCGCCATTTATCCACACCTTCATTCGGTTGGAAACTACCGGAATCTCCATCAATTGGAGCATCCTGCCTAAAGACGTCTGGCACTCTCGAGACCTCTCCCGTCGTCAACAAACCGAACAGGGGGACAAGAGCGTCGCTGGCTCCTTCAATGGCGCCCCGGAGGATTGGCGGGATAAACAAAATGGACATACACCATGGGTCGTCGATAGATCGGGCGTGAGGATTGCTAACGATCTCCATGTCTTGTGCCCACATGCCTTGCTAGTCGCTAGTCTCTTCGCCAGCCCACGACATCCGCCGTGTGGTGGGACCGTCTTTGGCGATGACCGCCTCTATTACTATCTTGTTCCTAGCGGCGTGCCTGTCGAACAAGCTGCGAATGCACCGCCGTCGTAGCTCGAGCAAATCGGCGTGTGCGAGTTGGAGCGTTTAGCAAAGCGCGGCTGGCGACTAGACAAATCAACTCCGTGCGGACGGCACGTATGTTACCGTGGAACCGTACAATGTCTCCATTTCGACAAAAAGAAGAAAATTTTTCCGCGAAGACACTGACATAAAAACCATCGTGCGTTATTGAAATGAACTTACCGTTACGATGTTACCGGCGCAACCTTAGACACGTAAGGCGCAAATGGACACGGAGAGATTCACGAGAGGAACGATCGAGCGAGTGTGTGGGCAGCGTTTAAATAGCCGAGCACCGGAGACGCATAGCGTGTGAGAGGGCAGGTCCCTACCGCGCTGGCGGAGGGGCAAGTCCCTACCGCGCTGGCGGAGGGGGCAGGTCAAGACGCCGACGTGATCGCACGAGGCGGCTTTGCGCAGTGATAAGACCAAAGGAGACAGCTTTGCGCAGTGACAAGACCACACGAGGCAGCTTTGCGCAGTGACAAGACCACACGAGGCAGCTTTGTGCTGTGATGAGACCAAAGGAGACAACTTTGCGATGATAAGACCAAAGGACCTGACTTTGCGAGTGAGGCGACTTTCTTGCGATGATAAGACCAAAGGAGACGACTTTGTGCATCGACAAGACTACGGGCGAGCTTTGCGCGATGATAAGACCAAAGGAGACAGCTTTCTTGCGATGACAAGACCACACGAGGCGGCTTTGTGCGGTGATGAGACCAAAGGAGACGACTTTTGCGCGATGATAAGACCAAAGGACCTGACTTGCTTGCGATGATGCGACTTTGCGCAATGATAAGACCAAAGGAGCGACTTTGTGCATCGACAAGACCATACGGGCGACTTTGCGCGATGATAAGACCAAAGAGAGACTTTGCACGGTGACAAGACCACACGGGGTAGCTTTGCGCAGTGATGAGACCAAAGCAGATAGCTTTACGCAGTGACAAGACCACACGAGGCAGCTTTGCGCAGTGATAAGACCAAAGGAGACCGCTTTGCGCTGTGACAAGACCACTATGCCTCGATAACTTTTCAGATGGAGATGACAACACTCTACCAACCATGCCAACCATGGGGCTTATAAAAGGGGGTTGAACTAAACACAACTCTACACAACACTACACAACAGATACCCAGCTATGGACTCTTCGAGACACTTCTACGCGAGGATGTTGCGAAGCAAAAGCGGCTTAAACAGAAGAGAAACATCGCAATACCCGGATAAATCAATGAAAGATGCTCGGTACCACCGCGTTTACCGATCCCGCAGTGTGTGTGTGGCGAACCGGCAGAGATCATTCAGTCCACACACCCAGACACCGCGGCCCGGGCGTACTACACATGCGAGCACTATGTCGTAAGCGTTTCTTTCACGCGTATCTATTTTCCTCTCCCAACGTTGAATTCTTTAATTTTTTAACTTCATCCCCACGTAATGGCAGCCCGAGATGCACTGCCACTTCTTCCAGTGGATCGACGGCCCGGAGATGTACGACAGGGCATTCATCCAGCAGAAGTACATGCTAAACTACTCGGTGCGGGCCGAGAACTTCGTGCGGTGGAAACCTTACGTACCGGACCCTGTTGAGGAGGCACCGAAGGAGCCCAATACTCGCCCGGGCGTAATCCATATCGACGACGTGAGTTATGAAGAATTTACATCCTTATTATGTAAGGTTTCCCTGTACGGTGTACTTACATCATACAATCGCGAGACATGGGCGACTTGACATACCAACCAGCGTGGACATTCGCGACAAAGGAAGGAAAGGCTCATCTTGGTGAGCGCCGCCCTGGCGTATCCGGTCACCCGGCGTGTGCGTATCCACGACATGAGTTCGAAGAATTTACATCATTATTGCGATTTTCACTATACGGTGCACTAACATCATGGAATCACAGGACATGGGCGACTTGACATACCACCGCGTGGGCGGTCCGCGACAAGGGCAAGGAAAGGCCTATCTTGGTGAGCAAACCACAACAGTATCCGGTCGTCCGGCGAATCCGTATCAACGACGTGAGTTATGAAGAATTTACATCCTTCTTACGATTTTCACTATACGGTGCACTCACATCATGGAATCGCAGGACATGGGCGACTTGACATACCGGCCGACGTGGACACTCCGCGACAAGGGAAGGGAAGGTGGTGAGGAGTTCAACGCCGACCTAGCAAGGAAGGGAAAATGGCCCCGGTCCACGCAGTAGGACATGTCATTATGTAGTAGTCCCCCATCCTACCCCCCATGTTTTTTTACTATCCCCTAAAGGCATGTCTACTTATATGATCCAGATGCTTGTGTCGCAGTGTACCGTAGTAGTAGCGAGGATGACAAAAACAATTAGCCGGACCATCATGCCATGTCACTACGTGTAACATGGCATGTCCGTACCAACAGAAAGAACCATTCGCACCGACATCGAATCCTCCATGTTTTAAGGCATCTTCATAATCACAACGAGCGTTCTCAACCCCTTCAATCATATTATGTATAAGCTTCATAATGTACTTCATCGACTGCGTACCTATATACGCGTATACGTTCAGACGACCTTATCGAGGAGAGACTCCGATAATCCTTATACCTTTTTAACCCACTTCTAAAAGACAACAAGTGTTTCAGCAGACAGTTTGCTTCGACAACATCCTGAAGGTTATACATCGTCTGATATGCTCATCAATCATCCTTTCAAATTTTTCGTATACTCATTTGCTACATTTTCAAATTACAAATTACTACAAACAGCGACGAAACCCTGATTTCGGATAAAAAGAAACCCTACTTTTACCTCCATGCCCTTATTTCGAGAATGAAAGTTTTTTTCCGAATCTCAGTGCCGATATTCTTTTTGAATATAATATAATGAAATAATATTTAAATTTAAATATTTACAATTTTTTGTCCTTTTTTCAAAAATATAATGACATAATATTTAAATTTACAAATTTTCAATTTTTCATTTTTTTTTCCAAAATTCGGATTTTCTGCGTGGGGGCACTGGCGCCCGACAGTGATGAGGCACCTGCGCGCCCGCCACCGGCAGTGCTGCTGCGGCCGGCGGCAGTGCTGCAGCGCCCGATGTGAGGCGGGTCCCTGCCGCCTCGGTGAGCAGTGATCGTGCCTTTGTTTGAGGCTATTTTTGCTAATTATGGCGAGTTGGGGCTAATTTCGAAATTAATCCGCGCTACAGGGCTACAACAGTAAAAAAAAATCCAAAGCCTTCGAAGCTTTGGCATAGCCCCTGGTTGAAACGTGAGCCTCATCGAGCCACAATTAAATTGAAGATATTCTAGATACGGGAATGCAGATGCACCGCTGTGAATGATGAGCCTTTCAGCGCTCCAACTTATGATTATCCTGAGAAAACGAAGAGACGGCAACTCTACAAGCACCATGAGGTGCTCTTGCCTCATGTAACACAGGCTGATGGATAATGTGGTGAGGCAGGAGAGCGAGGAATTAATCCACCCTGGTAATTCCCGAAGCCGTCCATTGGTCATGAACCTTTGGAGTCTGGAAGGAACCCCTTTCATGAAATCTAGGGAATAATAACGCATCGGGGTTTCATTGGTGAGATCTTCTAAGTTTTTGCACCTCTGTAGATAGGCTTCCCAGTAGTGGTGAGGTTCTTCTGTAAATGGTGAGATAATGAAAGCGCTGTGGTACACAATTTTAGGCTGGTCCCAATGGGTGGTTTCTTACTACAGTTTCTTATTGCATGAAAAGCATTTAGATACCACCTTCCCAATGCATGGTATCCTAGAGTGTGGTATCCTAAGCCTTTGATATAGAGTATTTACTAGTATTTCTATCTAGGATACTGTGTATGAGTGGTATCTAAATAAGATACCAGTCAGCTCTCTCTCTTTCTTAATTACAGTGCCATATCAGACTTTTGCCTATGTGGCAGCCTTAAGAAACTTGCCAAGGTGGAGCATTGGAACCAGCCTTAAGAACCCACGGCCCAGTCAGATCACCAATCGCTTGCATTGTGTCCTCGGTGAAGCAAGATGCTTACCAGCTGCTGCAGGCATTCCATATTCCCAAGAGTCATACATGTGGCAGCCTGACTCTGGCAGCGATTAGCCGTTCCAGGTTTCCTAGGTTAACAAACATTGATAATCATATTCATACACAATATATATACAATATGAAACAAATAAAATTTAAACTTAAGCGTTATACAACAAGCTTATATTACAAGGGTCGACTGCCAAATTAAACTGCAAGTTTTAAGAGTGAACAGCGGAACCATAGTAGATAAAACCAAAATGGTCCAGTGGTGTGCCTCGTCCCTACCCACGGGCAACCGACAAGGAGTAGTCCTAGAATGACTTGTCACTGTACCCTTCGTTTTTGCAACAAAACCGTTTTTGCAAAAGTAGATACTATAGTCGATGTGACCGCCATCCATGATACTCAAATGCTGAGTTCTATCAAGTATATCACTAATTATTATACTCAAATGTACAATTAAAAAAGTATATCACTAATTATTATAAAGGGATGTTTGGCCATCCGAAGTCAATAATTTATCCATGATGGATGATTATAGGACTGATATTCCACAAGTTTCAGATATGGAAAATAATTTCCTCACGGAGCCTTTCACTGAGAAGGAGGTGAAAGAGGCCATCTTTCAAATGGAACATAATAAATCACCTAGGCCGGATGGTTTCCCAGCTGAGTTCTATGAAGTGCTTTGGAAAGTCATTAAGAATGACTTGATGGCTATGTTTCGTGATTTTCATAGTTGCTCTCTACCTCTTTTTAGCTTGAATTTTAGAATCATTACGTTGCTTCCAAAAAAACGGATGCTAAACAAATACAACAATATATACCTATTTGTCTTCTAAATACTAGTTATAAAGTGTTTACAAAAGTGGCCACTAATAGAGTGATTGGTGTAGCTCAAAAGGTAGTTGGATCGTCGTAGTCGGCGTTTATGCCGGGGAGATTTATTCTTGATAGGGTTGTCATTCTTCATGAAACAATCCACGAACTTCATAAACAAAATTTGGATGGATTAGTTTTCAAGGTCGATTTTGAGAAAGCTTACGACAAAGTAAAATGTTCATTTTTATTCCAAACTTTGAGGATGAAAGACTTTTCATCTAAGTGGTGCTATTGGGTGAAAAGCTTCGTTAAGGGTGGGAGTGTAGGAATAAAAGTTAATGATGATCTTGGATCTTTCTTTCAAACTCATAAGGGTCTTAGGCAAGGTGATCCTCTGTCCCCAATTCTATTTAATCTTGTTGTGGACATGCTTGCCACCTTTATTTCAAGAGCTAAAGTAAATGGTCTTTTATCGGGAACCGTTCCTCACCTGATTGATGATGGGTTGTCTATTTTACAATATGTGGATGACACTATTCTTTTTTTTAATAATGATTTAGAACAAGCCAAAAATCTAAAACTTATTCTTTGTGTCTTTGAACAATTATCAGGTTTAAAGATTAATTTCCATAAGAGTGAGATTTTTTGTTTTGGTAGTGCCAAAGAAGTTGAATCACAATATACTCATTTATTTGGTTGTGAAGTGGGCACATTCCCTTTCAGATACTTAGGTATTCCAATTCATTTAAGGAAATTAAGGAATAGTGATTGCAAGGGGATTGAGGATAGGTTTGAAAAGAAACTTAGTAGTTGGAAAGGAAAAAATATGTCTGCCGGTAGACGTTTAGTACTCATTAACTCGGTGCTAAGTAGTCTGCCTATGTTCATGTTATCTTTTTTTGAGATTCCTAGAGAGGTTCTCAAAAGGCTTGATTTTTATCGGTCTAGATTTTATTGGCAGGGTGACAATCATAAACGAAAATATAGGTTTGCTAAATAGAGTTTAATATGTACACCAAAAGAGCAGGGTGGTTTAGGCATTCAGAACTTAGATAGAAAAAACAAAAGTTTACTGGGGAAATGGTTGTTTAAGCTGATTAATGAAGAAGGGGTATGGCAATCGTTGCTAACAAGGAAATATTTGGGGGAGAAGAGTCTTTCTCAAGTGGTTAATACACCTGGGACATCTCATTTTTGGTCAGGTTTAATGAAAATTAAAGATCTTTTTTTTCGTTTTGGTTCATTCCAGGTTAATAATGGAATGCAAACTAGGTTTTAGGAAGATATCTGTGAACATCATGAGGACATGCTCATGATCCTAGGTGATGTTACAATTGGCAATTTGGTTGAAGGTTTGCTGGAATTCTTGTTTTTCAGAAAGTTTCAGCAAAGTGTCAGGATAATCGGAAGAACCGGCGTTTAAAGGGCGATCGACGACCGCATGATCTGATATATTTGCAAGTTGTGTGGCGGTAGTACCAGATCGCGGTTATACCGATTGGTAGATGGCGGTAGCTTATTTCCAAAGAAGATGTTTTGGGAGTTCTGGTCTTCATTGGAAATCGGAGCGAACATCTTGATTATTGGAGCGATGCAATAGAAGATCGGTAATCTGCATTAATATCTGATGGTTGTATCGATTATGTTGCGTTTATCGGCCATTTTGGAGTTTTGGCTTTGGGATAGGTCATATCCATGTTCATATTTGTATATGTGTTGCATATTGCATGTTTGAGCTAACGTGGGTCAAGTTGTGAAGAATTTGTTCCCGGACACGATTTCTTGGTTTATTGCTGTGCAGGTGGCTTGCAGGTCAACGATGGTCAAACGGCGAGGAGGATCGGGACTAAGCTTGGAGAGCTGAGGTCCAGAACGATCATGGATGCTTGGTCGGTCGGTGACTCAAGCATAGCGCAGAATGGACGAGGTTGATCGAGCAGGCGATTCGATCTGTTGGTTGGATCAAGCGGCGCAGGGGTCGGTGTAAGTGCCTTGGAGGTTCCGATGGGATTCGAATGGGAGAGACTTGCCGACATGATGAAAGTCGTTGATCAACCTACACGTGGCAGAGCAGGCGATTGCTTCGACAGGATTGGACTCGGTCCATGGAGAAGGATCGAGAAGGGGTATTTTGGTAATTTTACCAAATACCGCCTTGATGACCTAATGCCAACCCGCGGCGCAAGACGGTGCGTCAAGAAGTGGATTAGGTCAAGGAAAGTGAAGACGGCGCTTTGAGATGCGTGCGTGTGTGACCCGTTTGTATTGGGCCTTAACGGGAGCCCATTAGGGTTTGTCTTCTAGAAGCCCTAGGCCTCATATAAATAGGAAGGGTGCTGTTCACAGCAGCCCCAAGGACTTCATTGGTAAACCCTAGTTTGGTTTTAGGGTTTTAGAGAAAGAGGAGAGGCTTAGGGATCTAGAGATATGAGTTGATGTGTGTGCTCATGGATTGAGCTCTTGTCCTCCTTGAGGGAGTGGCTGTAACCATGAATCATCAATCATCAATCAATCCTTGCAAGTTCTCTGAGATGAGCTCTCTTCATTCTTTTTCTTGTTCTTGCACCTTACTTTGATGTTTTGGTGATTTTGTTGATCCACTGGTTTTCCCTTGATTCTCTCTGTTGCTTATGCTTGCTGTGACTTGTGGGAGACCATCTAAGGTCATCTTGATCATCCATAGGCCACGAGCAAGCCTAGGATCAGATTTGGGTACTTGACCTCTTTTTGAACCCTCCTTCGGTAAATTGCAAAAAGGTCAAAACTTTGATGTGGATCTTCTCGATCGTCTTTTGGAATAGGTTCTGACATCCTTAGGAAGGTGTGTTCCAAATTTGGTGGAGTTTGGCCAGCGGATCAAAAGTTACGTCGATTTTGATTTCGCCATTTCGTTCACTATTCGTTTGCTGATTTATCGTTCACGCGAACTAACAGCCTTTATTCATCCGGTTTGTCTTGAAAATCGGAATGACCGCACCTTGTTCATCCGGTTCATCCGATCTTGTTAAATCAACACTGTTCATCATTTGTTTTTGTGTTTTTGGTCATTTCTTTTGGGGATTTGATGGGGATTCAGTACAAGTCTTCTGCTACACTTTTATATATTGGTCTTCATAGTTTTCATAGCTATTGGAGTCAATATCATGTTTGAATCCGATCAAAGCGAAAAACAGATAGTGCTCCTATTCACCCCCTCTAGTCGCCTTTCCGGCCCTACAATTGGTATCAGAGCCCGGTTAGCTCTTTTCATAGATCTTAACCGGTCTTTGGAGCCATGGCGACTGACAAGTATTCAACCAAACCACCTGTTTTCGATGGAGTTGATTTTGCTTACTAGAAGGCATGCATGCATGCCTACATCGAGGCTCAAGGGCGTGTTATTTGGCTTAAGGTCAAAAATCCATATGTCGTGCCAGCCAATGACGATGTGATCACTCCAGATGTTGAGGCTAATAGCAAGGCTCGGAACTTTCTGATCCAAGGTCTTAGTTGATCTGAGTTTGAGCGTGTGGCTCATTTGAGGTCTGCTCACGAGATCTGGAGGACCCTTTGTGACTACCACGAGGGCTCTACTGCGATTAAGGAAGTGAGGCAGAACCGGCTCAAAAAGAATACTCAAAGATCGAGCAAAGGCTGGTGAGTCTTTAGATGAGTTGTGGGGAGGTTCTCCAAGATTCTTCATGATCTTGTATTTGTTGATCTTGTTTTCATTGAGTCCGAGAACGCACGCCAGCTTTTAGGTGCTCTTGATGTGAAGGTCTGGGGGATGAAGATCACATCCATCAATGACAACATTGTCATGAGTGAGCTTACCATGAATAAGCTCTACTCAAGGTTGAAGACGCATGAAATTGACTTTATCTCGCGTCTCCCTAAGACAGAGTCGATGGCTTTGGTGGTCGACCCATCTAAGGGTAGTTCTTCTGATTCATTGGATTTTGGCTCATCTGGCTTTTCTTTGTCCGCTTTACATTCTTTGAGCGATGAGCAGCTAGAGAAGCTACCTGAGGATGATTTAGCCCTCCTATCCACCAAATTCTCGAGAGTTTACAACAAAGTGAGGAACATGTGGAGAGGTGGCCCTGTCACTTGTTTTGAGTGTGGTGAGTCGAACCACATTCGCTCCAAGTGCCCCAAGCTAAAGGGCAAGGTAGAGAAAGACTCTCGGAGGCGTCATCAAGCCAAAGACAAGAAAGGCAAGAAGCCCAACTATCGCAAGTTCGTCAGCCAGGTCCTTGCCGCTCTTGAGAGTGTAAACATGAGCGATGTGGACTCGGAGACGGAGGATGACGACGATGACTCTCATGGCAAGAAGAAGGCCCAGGACTTCACCAGCATGTGCTTCATGGCTAGAGACAGCCATGACGTCGACTCCTCCAACGACGACGACCTTTTCACCGATCTCGATGAGGTACGTCCTTCACTTGTGAATATGAAACGTGCTTTAGCCTTTGCTGAGAAAAAAATGAATAAGCAAGAAAGAACAATTAGGAAACATAATGCCATGATTGATGACTTGAACCTAGAAGTTGATAGGCTCAAATCCATAAGTTCTACTGATGATTGTGATTCTTGTTCTAGCTTGCTTAGTGAACTTGCAAATTTGAAATCTGCTCATTCCTCTATTGCTAATCAACTGAAAGATGTTTTTTGATGAACTAGAAACTCTCAAATCTAGTCCTGCTTAAATGAGTGCCATTGCTCTTGATGTGACTACTATAGATGCTATTCCTTTACCCTGTTCAAATTGTGCTTTACTTGAATTAAAATTGAATAGCGCTATAGAAGAATTGCAGAAATTTGATCCTAGTCACATGTGTTCTCATTGTGAGGATAGTAGGATTAAAATGAAAGAGATGACTGAAATGGTTCTTTATTCTAAAACTGCTTCATGTGAAAACTGTGTTAAACTCACAATTGAGAATGATGCTTTAAACAAGACACTAGAAGAAAATGCCAAAATTGAACAATCCATGTCCATGACTGCTTCCAAGAAAGTTGTTGACTCTAGTTCTTGTGATCTTTGCATTGAGATTGGGCATAATGTAGATAAGATACAAGAAGCTTTTAGAGTTAAGTTCAAAGAGCAGTTGGATAGGATTAGAGATAACTATTGTGTGTCTTGTGAGGCTTTGAAAGCCGAGGTAGCTCACTATAAGGAAAAATCTGATAGGGCTAACAAGTCAAATAAGTGTACTTCTTGTTATGAACTAGCCAAACAAAATGACTACCTTAAAGGGACTCTTGACAGATTTATTGGTGGGAAGAAGAACCTCAACATGGTTCTAGACAAATCTAAGGTGAGTGTGAATAATAGTGGCCTAGGATTTAATTCTCTAGAGCATTCCAAGAATCATCCACCTAAGGTTGTTAGAGCTGTTGAGAGTGGCCTGTTTGAGGTAGAACCCTCTAAGCTATCCAAGATAGTCTTCAAATCTGCTTGTTTTGCCCAAACCACTTCTAGCAAGATAGGTACTTCTACCTCATTAGGTTAAACCCCTTAAAATGTCAAGTACCATTGCACCTTCTGCAAGAAGAATGGCCACATTGTTTAGTTCTGCTTTCGTAGAGCCAAGATTGAGAGGAAGGAGAGAATGAGTGCTTTGAGAACCATTAGAGGAATTTCTTCACCTGCTGTAGTCTCTAGAGCTAGGTAGCCTGTCTTTCCTGCTAGACATAGAACTAGGTTTGTAGAGGACTTCTTTGACTCTTTTGGTAGCTCTAGGCAGCGCTTTGGGTTAGGATATAGTGAGGAGAGACCACGGGTAGCATCTAGATAGGGGGAGTACCGACCTTTTGGTAGGTCGATTCGGAGAGGTCTAGGTGGTTCTCGTGTGCATTCTTATGATTTTGCTCCTAACCATTTTACTGCTGCTTCTACTGCTTTGCCCAAGCATCGTGTGACTCAGTACTAGATTCCCAAGTCTCTTATCACTAACTTGATCTTCGAGGCAGATGTTTCCTGTTCGTGCTTTGTAGGTCCGTCGTGCGAGGAAGGAGAACATATGGCTTGTTGACTCTGGGTGTTCTCGACACATGACTGGAGATTCTAGATGGTTCTCCTCCTCACACGTGCATCCGGAATGAATTGATCACATTTGGGGATGCTTCTCTTTGGGACCGTGATGACCAAGGCACAGTCTTGGCGTCAATAACAAGTTCATGCTCAAGGACGTCGCTTTGGTAAGTAAGCTGAGATATAATCTTTTATCTGTTTCCCAGCTTCTTGATGAGGGTCTAGAGGTGAAATTTAAGAGTGGTGAGTGCAGGGTTATAGATTCCTCTAGTGAGCTTGTCTTTGAGATCTCTAGGTTTGAGAGGATCTTTTGTGCTAATGTGAGCACCCGGATTTATTAAGCTCATAATACTTAGTCATCCAATTGACCCTAGTATTATCAACCAAATAAACCCAGTCTCGAGAGATGTATACTCCCGAATGCGATATACATACCTCACAACAAAAGAGTGTATCAATTCCATACAACACATAGTACATAAGCAACAAACCGAAGTTAATATTAATAAGGAATAGGTTATTACAAAGAGGGCCTTACGCCAAATAACGACAAGAACTACTAAGATAACAATGAAGCAAAAGCGCCATAAAGATGGCTATAACACAAAGCCAATCGGTGTGCCTTAACCCTAGGCATCGACCGACCGCCAAGCTAGTCGTCGAAGAAGTCGCAACACGTAGCACAAAAGAGAGGCTCTAGGAGCTCCCTTCTTCCTCTCGCAACAAAAGCCACAACCACAGGCGGATGAGTACATAAAGTACTCCATAAGACTTACGTGTGAGATAACAGAACTATAAATAGCTACATGCAAGCTTTATTTAAGTGGATGAGGCTTTGGACTCATTTTAGCATAAAGCAAGTTTCATTTGCAATAACATAATAGATTGAAGGCAATTTGGCAAAGCATTTTAATTGTTGAAATAACAACGAGATAATAACATAGTAACAACAACAAGATCAACCTGGAAGTGACTAACCCAATAGTCACCACAACAATAGCAAGAACTCCCCGTTCATGCCAACCATGTCAAGTTTTAATTAAAGGTTGTAGTCTAGTTCTCACAGGCGATCCGAGCGTGTCCATAACCTAGGGCGAGGCTATTGAATAGTTTTAACCTGCAGGGTGTACCAATGTACCCACACGTCCGACCGCCTTTCCTTGAAGCACACTACCTTTGGTATGCCAAGCACGGCTAAGTCCTCTGAGACATTTCTAATGGGCGGTGCTAATTTCGACCAAGACAACCCACGGGATAAGGACCCAATGGACAGACCTAACCTACCGCCCTTGCTCCATTCCCACACCACACACACACACATTTTATCTTTAAAACACACCAACCGAAGCGACCCCAATTAGCACCGCCCAAAGTACTTAGTCAAGAGGTCCCATATCCCCTCGTGTGGTTAGCACGCATAATTACTTTCGAGCGGTGGCGCAAGTAACTCGGTCCTTAATGACTCAGCATACTACCACATTCCAAAACCGCACCATCCATCCAATATGCCCAAGTCTAAATCAGTCTTTTACTTTCAGTTTTGATTTTATAAATTAATCAAAGCACAAGTCTTTGGACATATAGGAGTAATAATCAGTTTTGAGTGATCAAGACCATCGACTAAGCCGATGATCGCCCATAACTACCGAAAACTAAGCATGTCTAAGCAATTTAAATCGAAACTACTAAGTGATAAGAGCTCATCCAACGAGCTCCCACCACAACAAATAACCTAGGCTCATTGGTAGTAGAGGATAAACAACTCCTCAGATTATGCAACTATAGGATTACTAGCGACATTTAACACAAAGTAGCATGCATACATAGAAGTAAAACAATATATTAACCTTTAAAGTAATGGGACGTTAGAGGGGATATGATCAAACTGCTTGCCTTGCTGATCTTGCTCAAGTTGTGGCAGAGGGTCACTCTCGGGATTACCACAAATGTCGAAACCTAACGGAAAAGCGATAAAGAACCGATAAGAACGACGAAAGTAATCAAGGACAGCACAGCAAACGAACTCCAAATACTCTGAAATTCCTACAGCAGTAGGAGGATGATTTTTAGGAAATTTTGCAACAAGAACCAATTGATTTGGATTCTCAATGCAAAAGTTATGAGCAAAACAAGTCTGCTCAGCCCCTAAAAATACCAAACTGCACTACTCACTAATCTAATTATGAGGCAACATTTTCTAGAATAGTGGTGACACTGAGATTTTTACTATAAAACCAGCACCTCATGAGATAAATAACACAATTGAGTTCACCTCATTTGGAGCTATTATGCACTTTCTACAATTTTTCAAAAACAAGAACTTCAACAAAATTATAATGCACAAGTCCTTATTTTTATAACAGCAACATGCTCAAAACTAATTTTCACAGTGAGTTCATTAATATAGGAAACCAACAAAGTTGGTCTCACTCAAAAATAATCTACAGAGCATTAGTTATGTATTTTACAAGTTAAGCATTACTTTGAGTGTATATTTAAAGTGAGTTTTAAAATCTAATGGCAAAACTGTGCTCTGAAGTCCGAACTCAACTTACAATTATTTTTGGATTAAAGTCAAGTTCAAGACAGAGCTAACACAATTTGAATGACCTCATTTGGATTTAAAACGACAAAGATATGAAATTCTAAAGTTATACCTTATTTCAGTTTACACTTAAGAGTTCACTGGAATTTCTAAAACCCACAAGGACATGGGAGGTCATAAGCGGCTCAGATCACGCGGGAGGTCCTCAATGGTTGAGATCTTCCAAGGAAGATCTAAACTATCAAGATCTCCCAGGAAGATCTACATCGTCGAGGACCTCACAGGGAGGTCTGGGACGGTCTAGATGTTCCAAGGAGGACTTTGATGGTCCAGATCGTCCAGGGAGGACCTTGACGGTCAAGATCTACCGGGAGGTCATGAACGGTGAGATGACCTCGGGAGGTCCTAAGGGGAGGTCCTAACGTCGCGAGACCTCGGGGAGGTCTAGACGGCCACGATAAGCGCAAGGGAGGTCTTGGGCGCTCGGATCTCCTCGGAGGAGGTCATGGGCGGCCCGAGCTCACGACCCGCGTGCTTGCGCCGCACGCACGCGTTTCGGACAAGGGATAAATGCGGCGGGGCAACGAGGAGGTCCGCAGCGGAGGTCTTAAATGCGCGCAAGGAGGATTATATGCAGTTAAGACACGCCAATGATTTCAATGATTTGAGCACTTGATTAGTGCATTAACTCGGCAAATCTTTGTCCTAAAAACGGCAACGGCGCTGCCGTTTTGTCCGACAAAGACCCGGGTTCAAAGACGTGGTCATCGCCGGCGATACAGACCTCGCCGGCGACATCCAATGGTACCGTTGGGTCCGCAATAACCATGCGCACCCAATGGACCTCCTCTCGACGGCGATGGCCTTGAACGCCGGCGAGCCGGAGAGGACAACGAAGGCACCACACGGCCAAATCCAAAATGCAAAATAAAGCTCCGCGACATCCATTCAAGCGTGTGCCCAAATAAAAGCTCCGTAACCTCATACACGCGGGTGCCCAGCGCTAAAGGACTATCAGGAGGTTTACCTGGAGGTCCTGAAGGTGCCGGGGAGGTCGAGGATGGTGATGGCCTGAGTTGGAGAAGATGGGAAACTCCGCTGCTCAAGACCAAGCTCCAACTCCAAGCTTCAAGCTCCACTAGCCCACTCCTGAAAATGTCACCTCACAAAGTGTTAGGTTCACTTCAGGAGATTTTGGGGGAGCTTAAAATGAGCTAGAGGTGGAGAGGGAGCCACTGGAGCAAGCCTTCACCACCGAGGGCTTCAAGCTTCTCAACAATGGCGGCCAAGAGAGCTTTGGTGGTTTAGAGCTCGCAAGCACAGGGGTGCAAGTAAGGGGATAATGGTGTGCAAAGGAAGCCAAAGAAACAGTGGGGGAGGTTTTATACTAGGGCACCGGAGGTTGTGAACCACGGGTTAAGCTCATGGTGAGCTTGGCCCATGGGTCGGTCTAGGGTTTGGACATGATGTAAAGTTGACATGGTGACAGGCTAGGCAGACTGGAGAGGCGGAAAGCTGACCTGCATTTAATGCGGGTCAGCAAAGAGTTGTTAAAGGTACACAGTGGACAGCCTTCGCATTAACTCCCTCGCTCAGGAACACGCATGCGTGACCAAGGAAGGAGAAGAACAGGGGAGGTCATGTTGACCGTTGGATAAGCCCACGGGGAGGTCCTGGCCCTCCGATGTGGTTTTTGAACCGTTACGCCTAAATGGTGGGAGGAGGTCCCAGCCACACGATCAAGGATGGGAGGTCATGGCCTCACGATTTCCTTAATGTGTATAAGACGAGGAAAATGGGACAGAGGTCCAAAGCGTTGGATCTCAATCCAACGGTGCGGACCTCCTGTGAGGTCTTAACCGCACATGAGCTTAAGAGCATGAGGGGGAGGTCATGGCCTTTGGATTTAAATCCAAGGGCGCACAACCAAAGGGAGGTCTTAGCGCTGCGCGCAGCGTACAAGAGGTTATGGCCATCAGATCAAGATCTAGTGGCAATGAGAGGGCGAGCGAGGTCATGGCCATTAGATTTAGATCTAAGGGCAACGACCTCACGTGCGCGGGGAGGTCTGATGCGCATAAGACAAGGAGAAGGTCGTGACCGTGGATTTTTAGTCCAACGGTGCACAACACGAGATAGGGGAGGTCTTGTGCGCTGGATATTTTGAGGGGAGGTCGTGGTCGTTGGATGCGATCCATGACACGACCTCGTTTAAATGGGAGGTTTGCTTAGTTTAACAGTGAGGGGAGGTCATGGCCATGGATCTTGGATCCAAGGGCTACGACCTCAACAAGGTGGGATGTCTAGTGGTTGGACAGCCCGTGGAGGTTTTTGAGATTTAACACACGGGGGAGGTCATGACCGTGGATCTTTGATCCAATGACTATGACTCGATGAGGTGAGGAGGTCTGGCGGTATTGATCGCGGAGGAGGTCGTGGCGGTTGGATGTTAATCCAATGGCTACGACCTGATCAAGGTGGAGAGGAGGTCTGCTTGGGTGCATACGGTTGAAATTTGGACCGACTTTGGGAAAGTGGCTAGCCCAAGGAACAGTGTAAGCTTTTAAGTTTAGTTTTTAACAGCTGAAACTTAGCAGAATTATTTGGGATAGCAAATGAACTCCAAATTTGATGAAATTTTAACTGGAGCTTGCTGACAATGAGATTAACCTTGCATAAAATTTCCAGAGGTTATTATGCAATGCATTTTTCTCAGGAAATTCATGAAGGTTGTTCAAGGATTTTTTTTACCTCCAAAATTTATCAAACAAGTTTTACATCTTGGGATATTTTTCAGAGGGGTCCCACATCAGATTTGGGACCAAGGAAAATATATTCCAAATGTTTGGCACAAGATTTAGACAATTGGAAAATGAGTTTGACTTTTGGTCAACAAGAGCTTTGTGTTTTGGATTACACAACTCTTGGACAAGAATTACATGAGTGTTTAGGGGTTTTCAAGGTGTGAGAAAAGTTTTAATTTCTACACCTTAATTATATGAACAAACCCTGTTTATCTGAGTTGGGATGTCTGACTAACTTCAATATCTCTTCTACTTCTAGCCCTAGGTGTCTTGTAACCGACTCCCATGATCTAGTCTTTGTGGCATCGTAGGCTTGGTCACATAGGTTTCACCACTTGACTAGAGTCAGTAGCAAGGATTTGATTAGAGGTTTGCATAGGCTGAAGCCTGTTAGAGACCTTGTGTGCACACCCTGTAGACACGGTAAGATGGTTTCTGCTTCTCATCCACCTCTTACTCTAGTGATGACAGATGGACCTGGTCAGCTTTTGCACTTAGACACTGTTGGTCCTTCTAGAGTTCAGTCAGCCGGTGGGAAATGGTATGTGCTTGTGATTGTGGATGATTTCTCCGGTATTCATGGGTTTATTTTACGGTTTCTAAGGACGAGGCATTTGGCTTCTTTAGAGAGTTGGTCCTTAGACTTCTTTGTTGAGCTTCTGGAGCTTTGAGAGCCATTAGGAGTGACAATGGGACAGAATTCAAGAATTCTTTCTTTGCCACCTTCTGTTCTGATAGGGGGATAGAGCACTAGTTTTCTTCACCTAGAGTTCCCCAGAAGAATAATGTTGTAGAGAGGAAGAATAGGACCCTTGTAGAGATAGCTAGGACCATGCTAGATGAGCATTCCACACCTAGGAGGTTTTGGGCTGAGGCGATCTCTACTGCTTGTTATATCTCTAATAGGGTTTTCTTGAGATTTGTTATTGGCAAGACTTCTTATGAGCTCAGATTTGGTCATAAGCCCAAAGTTTCTCATTTCAAAATTTTTGGTTGCGAGTGCTTCATTCTTAAACATGGCAACCTTGATAGATTTGAATCTAGATGTTCTGATGGCATATTTCTTGGATATCCTACTCATTCTCGTGGCTATCCTGTATTCAACTTTGACACTAACAAAGTTGTTGAGACTTGCGAAGTCACTTTTGATGAGGCTAGTCCTGGTACTAGACCCGATGCTGCAGGTACACAGGTTTCTTCTGAGAGCATCTTCGTCGATGATGACTCTGAGGATGAGGACCCAATCCATCCTCAAGTCTCTTCTGACATGGTTGGAGAGCCTGCTTCTACTACTCCAGCTTCAGCTGAGCAACCTCCTCCTATCTTCACCGACGACCTGAGTGGCTCTGCTCCACCTCCACAGCACATGAGGTAGAGGACACTTCAGCACCAGGAGCTCCTCTTCATATCCAGCGACGGCATCCACCTAAGTAGATGATTGGGGATCTTCATGAGCGAGTCACTCGCTCCAGGTTTATTTCTCTTGATTCTCATGCACATTCTGCTTTTGTCGTGTCTTTTGAACCCCGAGATGTCACCCATGCTTTATCTGATCCCTCTTGGGTCAATGCCATGCATGAAGACTTGAAAATTTTGAAAGAAACAAAGTCTGGACCTTAGTTGAACCTCCACCTCATCATAATGTAATTGGAACAAAATGGGTTTTCAAAAAATAAGCAAAGTGAGGATGGGTTGGTAGTTCGCAATAAGGCTAGGCTTGTAGCTCAAGGGTATTCCCAGGTAGAAGGCTTAGACTTTGAGGAGACCTTTGCTCCTGTAGCTAGATTGGAAGCCATTCGCATTTTGCTAGCATTTGCGGCATCCAAGGGCTTCAAGCTATTTCAAATGGATGTCAAAAGTGCTTTCCTGAATGGTTTCATAAAAGAAGAGGTATTTGTCAAGCAACCACCTGGTTTTGAAAATCGCAAGTTCCCAAACCATGTTTTTAAACTCTCCAAAGCCTTGTATGGTTTGAAGCAAGCCCCTAGAGCTTGGTATGATAGGCTTAAGAGTTTTTTTTGCTTAAAAACGACTTTAAAATGGGATTGGTTGATAAAATATTGTTCACTCTCAGGCATGGCAATGACTTTTTATTGGTTCAGATTTATGTGGATGACATTATATTCGGTGGTTCTTCTCATGCTTTGGTGTCCAGATTTTCAGATTCTATGAGCAGGGAGTTCGAGATGAGCATGATGGGCGAATTGACTTTCTTCCTTAGTCTTCAAGTCAAGCAACCGAAAGAAGGCATCTTCATTCATCAAAGTAAGTACACAAAGGACCTTCTTGGTAACCGATATGGGAAGCGAGAGGCCAATGTCTACTCCCATTGCCACGACCACCGTCTTTGGACCACGATGAGGATGGAGAGCCCGTGGACCAAAAGGAGTACCGCAGCATGATCGGCTCCCTCCTCTATCTCACTGCGTCGAGGCCGGACATACAATTTGTTGTGTGTATGTGCGCTCGATTTCAGGCTTCCCCTCGAGCTTCTCATCGTCAAGCAGTGCATCGCATATTCAGGTACCTCCAGGACACTCTTGACTTTGGACTTTGGTATTCTTCTTCTTATGCTCTCTCTATTCGGGCTTTTTTTATGCTGATTTTGCAGGGTGTAGAGTGGATAGGAAGAGTACTTCTGGCACTTGTCATTTCTTAGGCACATCTCTTATCTCTTGGTCATCTCGGAAACAGTCCTCTGTTGCACAATCCACTACCGAGACCGAGTATGTAGCTGCAGCCAGTAGTTATTCTCAGGTTCTCTGGATCTTGTCTACTCTGCGGGACTATGGGTTGTCTTTGGGTAGTGTTCCTCTTTTCTGTGACAACACTTCTGCCATTAACATTGCCAAAAACCCGGTGCAACATTCTAGGACTAAGTACATTGATGTTAGATATCATTTCCTTAGAGACCATGTTGAGAAGTGTGATGTTGTGCTTCACTTTGTAGAGTCTGAGCAGCAGGTTGCGGATATTTTCACTAAAGCTCTTGATTCTTCTCGTTTTGCTTCTTTGCGGGGAGAGTTGGGGGTTATTAGTTCTCTTGGCCTGCTTTGAGGGGGAGTTTGCTCTTTTTGCATTCATTTGTATCATAATGCATTTTTAAATCAGCAACTTGCATTGTAATATAAACTTGTGGAGCTTTGATTATTATCCTTGTATGACTTGATTTCATGCTTTATACCGTGCCATGTCTTGTGCTAGTTTGCTAGACTTCTTTATGGCTTTTATGTATAGCTTAGCTGTTACCATGCTAGCTTTATTATCTGTGAGAAAATTGAATCAAACCATGACATGTTGGATCTTGTGACTAGTTTTGCTTTAGTGATCCTCTCATGATTCATGCCATGTCATATAGGCTTAGTTGAGTTATGAATCTGACATGAGATCTGAAGTGAGCTATGATAGTTCTTAATTCAAGCAAATGAGTTTTTCTGTGCGAAAAATTTGATGTCACCAATTCTTCCTCATGAGACAGCTTGCCATTGCACTAGGCATGAACTCAGGGGGAGTTTTGGATGACCTAGACCACTCTCTTAAGCTTTTGTTGCTTGGAATGGTCGTAGTGAGGCTTGAGATCTAGCACAATGCTAAGAAAACAAATTGGCAATTGGTTGAAGCTTAGGAGGCAGTTGTGGATGGTTCCTAGTCCAGGACTTGCTTTACTAAGATAAAACCAATCATTTTCAGCAAAGTGCTCAAAGTGCTAAATTCTCAATGCTTGAACAAATTGATTCAAAACTGAACTCAAAATGCTCAAAATTGACTCATTTTCTAGCTTCTGGCTCCATTTTGCTTATAGACATGGCCTGACTCATTTTTTGATACCTTTAGTTAAACTATGATCTTGAGCACCTCGTCATGTCTTCAATTCATTTAATCTCAGATTATTGCTATTTTGGCCTTAGCTTTGCTGTATATGTTTTGCCATGATTGAACATAGCTTCTTCACATAATATGGCTTGGTATAATACTTGTACAGTCTTCACGGATAATCTTCATGGATCCTTTTGCTCAAATAAAAAAAAATTAAAAAATTGCAGCCATGCCATTACATTCATGCTCTATCTTCTTCCATGCACCTTGATGAATTTATTGTCAAAGGGGGAGAAAAATTGGACAAAAATGCTGTTTTGGATGCTCTCTGGAAAGGTCAAATAGAACACTTGTTCTTTCATATGGACCTTGAGTGAGATTCTCTGGAATTAGAAGCTCTCTTTGCTTCTTCTGTCTTATCTCACTTGCTGAAACCTTTCTGAAGCCAACTTGGTCATTTTCTTGCATTCATTTGCTTTTAGGGCCAAGTTGTGCCTTTGTGCGAAAAAAATCGATTTCTTTTTTCTTTCAAACCTCAAAACATTCATTTTTGGAAATTGCCAATGTGTTCATCAAGGGGGAGATTGTGAACATCATGAGGATATGCTCATGATCCTAGGTGATGTTACAATTGGCAATTTGGTTGAAGGTTTGTTGGAATTCTTGTTTTTTAGAAAGTTTCAGCAAAGTGTCAAGATAATCGGAAGAACCGGCGTTTAAAGGGCGGTACGACCGCAGTACGGTACAACCGTAAGTTGTGTGGTGGTAGTACCGGATCGCGGTTATACCGATTGGTAGATGGCGGTAGCTTATTTCCAGAGAAGATGTTTTGGGAGTTCTGGTCTTCATTGGAAATCGAACGATCATGATTATTGGAGCGTCTGATAGAAGATCGGTAGTCTACCGGTAATATCTGATGGTTGTACCGATTATGTTGCGTTTATCGGCCGTTTTGGAGTTTTGGCTTTGGGATAGGCCATATCCATGTTCATCTTTGTCTATGTGTTGCATATTGCATGTTTTGAGCTAACGTGGGTCAAGCTGTGAAGAACTTGTTCCCGGAGACGATTTCTTGGTCTATTGCTGTGCAGGTGGCTTGCAGGTCAACGACGGTCAAACGGTGAGGAGGATCGGGACTAAGCTTGGAGAGCTGAGGTTCAGAACGATCATGGATGTCGGGTGAGGTCAGCTAACTCAAGCATAGCGCAGAATGGACGAGGTTGATCGAACGGGTAGTTCGATGCAGCTGGTTGGATCAAGCGGCGCGGGGGTCAGTGCAAGTGCCTTGGAGGTTCCGATGGGATTCAAACAGGAGAGACTTGCCGACATGATGAGAGCCGTTGATCAACCTACACGTGGCGGAGCAGGCGATTGCTTCGACAGGATTGGACTCGGTCCATGGAGAAGGATCGAGAAGGGGTATTTTGGTAATTTCACCAAATACCGCCTTGGTGACCTAATGCCAACCCGCGGCGCAAGACGGTGCGTCAAGAAGTGGATTAGGTCAAGAAAAGTGAAGACGACGCTTTGAGATGCGTGCGTGTGTGACCCATTTGTATTGGGCCTTAACGGGAGCCCATTAGGATTTGTCTTCTAGAAGCCCTAGGCCTCATATAAATAGGAAGGGTGCTGTTCACAGCAGCCCCAAGGACTTCATTGGTAAACTCTAGTTTGGTTTTAGGGTTTTAGAGAAAGAGGAGAGGCTTAGGGATCTAGAGAGATGAGTTGATGTGTGTGCTCATGGATTGAGCTCTTGTCCTCCTTGAGGGAGTGGCTGTAACCACGAATCATCAATCATCAATCAATCCTTGCAAGTTCTCTGAGATGAGCTCTCTTCGTTCTTTTTCTTGTTCTTGCACCTTACTTTGATGTTTTGGTGATTTTGTTGATCCACTGTTTTTCCCTCGATTCTCTCTGTTGCTTATGCTTGCTGTGACTTGTGGGAGACCATCTAAGGTCATCTTGATCATCCATAGCCCACGAGCAAGCCTAGGATCAGATTTGGGTATTTGACCTCTTTTTGAAACCTCCTTCGGTAAATTGCAAAAAGGTCAAAACTTTGACGTGGATCTTCTCGATCGTCTCTTGGAATAGGTTCCTGATATCCTTAGGAAGGTGTGTTCCAAATTTGGTGGAGTTTGGCCAAGCGGATCAAAAGTTACGTCGATTTTTGATTTCGTTTTCAGGCTGTTCACTATTCGTTTGCCTTATTTTACTGTTCACATGGAACGACCAGCACTGTTCATCCGGTTCATCCGATACTGTTCATCAACACTGTTCATAAGGCTGTTTTTTGTGTTTTTGGTCATTTCTTTTGGGGATTTAAAGGGGATTCAGTACAAGTCTTCCGCTACACTTTTATATATTGGTCTTCATAGTTCTCATAGCTATTGGAGTCAATATCATGTTTCAATCTGATCAAAGCGAAAAATAGATAGTGCTCCTATTCACCCCCCCCCTCTAGTCGCATTTCCGGTCCTACAATATCTGGTTAGGTAACTCTTTTTTGAAAGGGCAATATCCACTACTTTACAATATGGTGTGGAGAAATGATGATACGGTGGCAAATATCCTAAGATCGGATGCTTTACATATTTCCTTTCGAAGACCTATTATTGGGCCTAAGTTACGTGATTGGAATGAGTTAATTCAGAGAAATGCTAATTTACAATTAAGCTCTCAAAAAGATGTTTTTAGTTGGAATTTGAATAAATCTGGACTGTTTACAGTACCATCTTTCTATGTGGCTCTAGGTGGAACTAATAGAGCCCCAAGTCGGGGCTTTTTTGTGTTCATTAAGATACCATTAAAAATGAAAATTTTTCTTTGGTACCTTAAACGAGGGGTAGTCTTAACTAAAGATAACTTGTTCAAACAAAATTAGAGGGGATGCAAAAAGTGTTGCTTTTGTATTAAAGAAGAAGCAATTCAACATCTGTTTTTTGATTGTCCCTTTGCACGGCTTGCATGGTGGGTTGTTCATTGTGCATTTAATTTACCTCCTCCTGCAAGTATTGCTAATATGTTAGGGAATTGGTTAGCCAGTATTCCAAAAAAAATGAAATCACAACTCCTAGTAGTAGGAGCTAGTTCCTTGTGTTGATCTATTTGGTTATGTCGGAATGATATGGTTTTTGACAAAAAGATCATCACTAATCCCTTGCAGGTTTTTTTTTAAGTGGGTACTGGCACAGTGCTTGGGCAATTTTGCAAGAATCAGTCTAGAAGGAGATCATGTCAGCTGGAAGCGTCAGGTTGGAGTTTGTAGCAAAGCAACTTTTAAGCATTCATGGGTGGCAATTTAATTACAGGATTAGTAATGATTGAGCTTACATTTCAGTCATATGTTGGATGTAAGGCTTCATGCCACTTTTAAACTCATTGGATATTTTGGAATTATCATTGTTGAAATAAATTAAGTTATGTACATCTTAGATACAGAGGGCAGGAGAGTGTTACTCTTCCATTATCTAAAAATGATACTCAAATGCATGTTAATCCACAAGTTGCTTGGCGGCGACCAAGCAAAGCAAGCGTCTTATTGAAGCACACCGGTGACAAGGGCGATCAATTGGTACATGATTGACATGGCAAGGTGGGTTCCGTGCGCACCGTATGTGCAGACTACGATGCAACCTCAATGACAACGGACGACGGCATGAATGATGATTGTTGCTTCTCATTTCCACATCACCCAAGATGATTGAAGGCGGCGTGAGCTTGAGGGCGAAGCACACTTGCGATTCCATTTATATTACTAAAAAGCTGAAAAAACATATGTGTGCTAAGCGTTGGTGTGCTCCCTACCTTGACATTTTATTGCTACACGATGTTCAACAGTTTGCACCCATGGTACTCAAACACATGTTGTAAGACCCTTAAATATTGGAATGTGCGAATTAAAATTATCTTGGTAGCATAATTCTTAATTAAGGAACAGTATAATTCCTCATTAAAAATCATACTAGAAGCATAATAGTAACAAGTAACAATTCCAATATTAGGGTTCCGGATATATGTCATGCAATAGTTCCCAGGATTAGTGACTATTGAGCATATATCCTTAAACAACATTGCATCATACACATACAAGGCATACATTTACATAATTATACATGACAAGTTACATCTTGATTCGGTTGCTCTGATAACGAGATGACTTTGGTCATCACAAAAGTTCAACAATGAAGCAAAATAAACAACAAAAACCACCAATGGCCCCATCACCCGCAGGCTATTGCGTGGAGACTAGAACTAGCTTTACTCGTTAGCGTCACCCTGATCGGCGCTAACGGGCATCTCATAAAGATAACCATCCTCACCTACAACAAGAGGTCATAAACCATGAGTACGGAAGGTACTCAGCAAGACTTACACAAACTAATAAAAGAAAGTGTTTGATAGGACCTATACAAAGGAATAGAAATTTTACATACATAAGGTTAACGACAGAAGGGTTATAATGGTTCAATTTGCAGAAAGCGATACATCTTAACCTACAGTTGCTAAGTTTTAACAAAGCAATTTTAATAAATCAATTTGGACTAAAAACAGTAAGTAAATGAGAACATAATCATAAACAGCAACAATGTTAAAGTGACAGATCAATATCAACCGTGCATGACAACCATCATGCCGAAATAATTCCCAAAACCAAATTTAGAGCAAAGTCTATACAGGTGACATCAATTCAAGTATTGTCCGTAACCGTGGACACGGCTATTCAATAGTTTTAAAACCTGCGAGGGTGTACATATTTACCCACACGACTTAGTTAGCCCGTAAGCCTCAGGAATAATAGCACCTTGCCTTTGGTATGGTAGACGTAGACTAAGATTTGGTATTTTCAACAAGTTGGCGCTATTGAGTTGGACAACCCATGTGAGACTAATCCCGCTTAAACAACGATCGATAGCATCTGCTCAACAGGGGCCCACATGTTGTGTCGGGAATGCCGACCCAATCAATTAAATGCAAACTCATGTTAGCCACACATATTAGACCATGATCGGGGCTCGAAGAATGCGTACATGCGATGGAACACATATCGCCATCACCCTTCTAAGAACATCTGATATCGATATAAACTCCACATGGCATACGACACGGCCCGAAGACTTAAGCATCTATGCCATATGAAATCAATACACATGTCCTTACTCTCCTGTTCCCAACTCAATAGCATTAACCTTCTACTTAACCAAACAGTGCCCATACACTGCGTGTGGAAGTACGTAGGGGCTTGAATTGAGCTGTCAGAGTTCAGTCCTTAATCAACCCAGACAAGACATCCACATTTCCCAATTCTCGTGCACCAAGGCACCATCACTAGCATCCACTTGTCCAGATTTGAAATCAGTTTATTAACAAGATTTATAATCATTTCAGATTTAAATAAACTGAACAAAGAATCAAAATAAATAAAATTCATTTGTTGTTCCCAGGTTTGACAAGATAAGCTTGCCAAACACTAGTGTTCTATGGACTGCATGGCTAAGCAAAGTTCTAACCTAATTATTTTAATACAAACAATACCTTATGCTGAGTGTATGATTAAATTCAAGGTAAGCCACAAAGAATGGATTGTAACTAACTAGAGACAAATCATAAATAATTTTTAGAAAATTGCATGCAACAGTATCACTGTGTTTTGTAAATCTACAGTTCACAAATTTGGGATCAACATGGTGCAGAGAGGAAGCTTGCCTTGGTAGTAATAAATAACCTCTTGCTCAGGTTCTTGCTGCTCAACAATCTCAAAAGAACCAGTATCTAAAAGAAAATAAAATCCAATGAACACAGGGAAAAACAGAGAAGAGCATGCATAAAAAGAATGCATGGTCAATGGCTTAATGCATTATTAGCAACATGCTTAAGGTACATTAATTTAATTAAGAATAGTAAACTACAACTAACCTTTGCTAATACTATTTACTACAGTTTAGAGTTCAGATTGAGCTACAGCTCCAGATTTAAGAATTGAAACAGGACATATTACGAAAGGATGATTGGCTAATTAAAACATGTAGTAAATAATTAATTTTCTTTAGACTAAGAGTATTCAAAGCTGATACTGTGATTTAACTCATCATTTAATAGCATAAAGTGACAAAAGTAAAAGACTAAGGAGCTTCTTTGTGCATGTTGTAAACTGAACAACAACAAAAACAAGAAGACCCTTTTACTAATTCGGTTGGCATGGAAAACTATACAATATAAAGACTTTAAAGTGGAGTTACTGACTATCCGGGAGTAATTAATATCACAACCCATTATTGCTAATCCTTAATTGCCCGGTTCACGTAAAGAAAGAAGGATTAGGTCTTTGTCGGTTTTAACCGACAATAGCTAACAGAGAGAGGGTTAGCAGCATTAAATGAATTGGTGACCTTAAGAATTTAAAGAAAGATTACTGGTGATACTAGGGTTTACCTAGGACCTATATAGGCTAATATACTGATAAGAGAAATCCTAGGTTTTGACAACGATATGAAAGACCGAAAAGTTATAAAAAGAACTTTTCAGTTTAAAGAAGTCTTGAGTATCCATGCACCAGTAGATAGCTCAAGTGAACCATTGAAGTCTTTAGGGTACTCAAGGTGACAATAAATTAGGTCTAACTTACCAGCTGGAGAAGAAAGTCTAGGAGTCAAGTCTTGGCCGAGACAGCAAAGAGCCAAAGTCCTCTTCTCTGATCTGACCAAAACAAAAATGATAGATCTTAAGCTCTAAAGACTACCACCCTCGTTCTTGATAGGAAGGGATGGGGTCTAACTCACCAGAAGGAGATTTCACCGAAGTGGTGCTCCCACTTGCTTAAGTCGGCAGAGAGTAAACCCTTTGTTCAACCCTACAAGAGATGCCCAAAACTCACATTAACAAGAGATTTAAGCCTGCTTGTAGTTGAACAAGGGTAAAAGTAGAGAAGCTTCACTGGGAAGGAAGGCAAAGCTAGGAGAGCTCTTCTTGGTCAACAATGGCAGAGCTCCACAGTTAGGGTTTATATATAGGGTTTGAGCTGCTAGAGCCAACGGGAACTCTCTAGAGCTGATGAGGTGGCCACTAAGGCTAAATATCAAAGGAATATTCGTATATTCCCTGTTCAATGCCTCTACTCTGGCAGCAACACCGGCGGTGGCGCACAGAAGCAAGGAAGAAAGGAAGAAAGTCACTGGCGAGTGGGTCCCAGCGCCAGCTACAGCACCCTCAACACACTGCGGGCTCCAAGGAACAACCACCGTTCGATTAGAAGTGGGCGGCTGCGATGAGGTGGCCAAATAACACTGAATCGGTATCCTTCAACATGGGTCGTGCGATCTCAATTGAACAGCTAGGATAGATGATGTGTCCGGGTGGTCCGAAGGTTACAACCCACAAGGACCGTGCGATCACCATCTAACGGTCCAAGATTTAATGCGCACCTGTGAGCTTCGGCCCAAAAAGGAAGTCACCGTTGGATCTAAAATCAACAGTCAGAATTGATGGGAGGTCCGGATGGTCCGAAGGGCCCAATGGATAAGGTCCGTTCGATCAAATTTCAACGGTGGATCTCGCTTGGCACCTCCGGCCGGTCCGAACGGCCCATCTGATCTGGTCCACACGTTGAGGATCCCACGGCTCACATATTTTTCAGTTTCTGCCATTTAAAGATGGCATAGCCTGATGATCGCGCGCCGCACATTTTAGATCCTACGGTCAATATCGGAGGGCGGATTGGAGTGGTCCGAACATCCCAGTAAATCTGGCCCGTCCGTTGAGATCTAAAGGCCACGTGTTGGAGGCGCGCTAGGGTTTCAAAGGCGGAGGCTAGATGCGGTAGGATGGGAATCCAACGGTAGAGATCGCATCGTGTGTTAGGATGGCCTGCACAGTGCTGCGAATCTTGACCAATCGCGAAGAGATCAACGGCTCGCATTCACTTGGAATTGGGGCGTGCGCGAGAACGTGACAGAGCCGGACCCGACGCACTGGTTGGACTCAAATGTGTTGGGTGGAGTCGCTACAGTGTCAAGGTTGGGTTTAGGCCGGAAGGGTTGACCCAAACCAATTTGAAACTTTCAAAAGTTTGACTGGGCCTTTAAAAATAGCAAATAATTTTTGTAAAATTATGAAACTTTCTTGTAATTACTCTTTGGGATGATATATTCCCCAAATAAATTTTTAAACCACTGTTTCTCCTTTTGAAATACATAAATAATTCATTTAGACCGAATAGGTTTTGTTTGAAGACAAATATTTTTCTCAAAATCAAAATAATTTCTAAAAATTCAACAAAAATTATTTTTGACCAAAATAATTCATCTGGCTTTTAAATAAACTACCTCCCGGTCTTAATACCATCATTGAGTGGTATTTCCTTTTGAAGCTTTGATCAAGTTGGAGTTTTTAGTTAGAATTTGAGGAAATTAGATTGTAACATGTTGCCCAGTTTGCCACAATGAACAGTGATGCTATGAACAGCATCTAATTACTGTTTATTAAATCTTGGGCTGTTACACATGTAAAGCCATAAGATGCTTGTGAAGCAATGGAGCAAATAAAGCGTTGCTGCTGTTCTGCATTGTTTCTTAGCATGTATTTTGATTCCATAAATTCATCCAATTGGTACAAGTCGACATGGCCTTGGTGATGGCAAGTCTGGATTCCATGCGCACAATATGACAACAGCCAGAGAGATTAAAAATGTCATTTGCTTCTCAGACCCAAGCCACCGAAAAGACAGTAGAATATGTCCTGTATGATCAGTTTTATTGTCTATGTTACAAGATGTAGGAGTTAAGAATGTGTAGTGTAGTTCATCACATACCTCAACCAGGAAAAAACAGCATTGGTAGTTTCCTCGATGCATCCTAATCCCATACTTCCAGAGTCTATAGACAAATGTGAGATTACTTTTGTGACAATTGCTTGCTTTGAGTGTAAGCTTGAGGGTTTCATTGCTGTGCCATGGACAAGTCTCTTATTATAAGAGTGGAATCGAGAAATGCTAGACTGATGTATATAGTCGTTGTTGGTCTCTAGTGCACATTGCCCAGCATTTGTATTAAAAGAAACTGAGATAAACTTCGATAGTTCGCTGTGCTATGTTAATGGTGTGATCTATATCTTTAGTACCTATTATTGTTGTACAGTAGTAAATGTATCATATCTGATGCATGCACGGATGCAATTGGCCATATATGTTGCTCCTACCTACCACTGTACCATGGTTGCACGTACGGTTCAGAGCAAGCTTATCAATTTCATTTCGGTACTGGCCAGAATGGCCGAAACATGTCATACTGGCACCTAAAGCGGTACACAGTAGACTTAATCCCGTACCGCCCTCAATACCGGTTATTCCGGCCATTCTGGCCTATTCCGGCCATTCTGGTAATTCCGGTACCAGACATAATTGATGTAACCACTCATTTGAATCAGCTCGAAAGGCCCAGTTCAATACTACTTCATCGGTAAGTGAAATTATGTTAGACTAGTATGCTAAACTATGGTAAAATATATAAAGTTATGAACTCGTGTTGTATTATTTAACTACATATGACCTTTGTATTTATGAAGTCATTACTATGTGTCATTTTTATTTTATGGTTATGTAAGTGAGATTCAAAGTGAAATTATGTGTGCATATAATTACATATATATTTATGAATATATATATATATATATATATATATATATATATATATATATATATATTAAAATACGGAACGATACATCGAAATGAATCGGTACCGCGGATTCCATATTAAGAAACAAACCGGAATGACCTCCGGAATGGAATTCACAACTATGGTTCAGAGTGCTAAACTAGTCGGTTTATTCTTGATCTCTATAATGTTGCCAAAAAAACAAGCAGAGACCATGTGAGCTTGCACAAATCAGTATATATTGTAATAACACAGTTGTACATAATATTAGTTAGAAACTGGCTAGGATTTAATATCCTGTTTCTAATTGATTCGCCTGGGAATTTCCCAACTAATTTTGTTATTAACTACACAGTTGTAGATCATAGTTCTATCTTGTATGAATAAACTTCAAAACTGTCGGACCCGGATTTCGCAAATTCAAATCCTCTGTGAAAACACTGAGTTATTCCCTAGATCAGTAGATAACACTCATAGGCACATTACTAAATCATTTCATACATGACGTGAACTAAGACATTCAATATAATACAAATATCAGAGTGACATAGACCATGTCAGGTTGAGTTTTGCAATAAGGGCCGAACAGACCAAATTGATTACATTACAAAAGTAGCGGAAGTGGTAGCGCTCGAATCGGCTTTGAAACAGGCTGTCCAGGGCCATTTCTTTGTGCCATGGGGTGTTATGGTCTGATGCGACCGTATCACTTCCCAGATTCTTCTCTGTCCAGTTGCTGCGCGCAGAAATCTTTCGGAGGCCATAATATTCTCATACGAAGTCTGATTGAGGCAATCCAATAGTCAAAATCATAGCACTCGACAAGATCTACAACTTTTGAGTTGTGGAGATTTTTATTTTAGATCATCTAGTGCTCAAGCTTGAATCATTTCATCGTGATCATTTCATCGTGATTCATCTATAGGAGTTCCAAGACATATTTATTCTGCTTAAAAATAAATAAAAACTAATAATATATTATGTTATAATGAATTATGCAATAGTACGAGTTTATGCGAAAATGGCATATAAAGTGTCCACGGAAGAGCATAAATGAAGCACTATATATATATTAAAAACATGATAATAAATAATTCACTTTTGAGTGTTATCACTTGGCAGAAGTGTTTTCGCAATTTTCCAGTTAAGTGGTGCGGGGTGATCCCACCTGCATCCTAGCCTTCGAGGGGAGATCAGACGCTCGCTTGTTGCACCAGTAAGCTCTATATTTCACTGCATATATTGCCTTTGCCCCCATGGAAAGTCGAAAGCACAAACCGTTGTATCTAAACCCCAATCACACCTGTTGGTTTCATTCAAAAATCACACCTGTTGGTGATACGTCGGGATTTGGGTGGCTGAGTTATTTAGCGCAGGATGATGCTATGTATTTTCATTGTATTTGGATGTATTTTGCTACTGTGTGGTACACTGGTGGTGGGGAAAAGGTTAATATGCACAGTGACTTGGGGAATATTTTTGGCCACTGGACAAGGAAGAAAATTATCTGGGAGAGGGCCTTGGAATGTGAGGTTTAGGGCCCTCCCCAAATTTCACCACGTGTCCACTAATATTGAAGAGAATACAAATTCTCTCCCATCAATGGTGAAGGACTTATTTCACCATTGCCCCTCAGCTTCTCGGAGGCGGCACGCGACTGCTTCTTCGGCGTCGCTTCCTCTTCGCTGGCCCAGCTCCCTCTCCTCCCTCGCACCCCAGGCCCCATCTGTCAGCCCGGAGGGAGAGGCACTGTTTCGCCTAAAGGGTTTAATCTCTTCTTTATTTGGTCGTTGAACTTGACAAGTGATATGCTGAACTTGTTTTGGCCAGATGCCCTCTTCTTCATCACACACAAGCGGACCTTCTTCTCACATCATGGTTGTAAGGGTAATAGCTCACCGTCGCCGTATCTTAGACAAAAGAAAGCAGGGCCACAAGTTGCTTGCTAACCATCGAAGCAAGCGCGCATTTCATGTGCACGATCTGCCCAGCTACGTGCAATCTCAATGATATAGCAGCCGTCCTCATGAACTCTGACCGCAGATTCTTAACCCCGCACCATCGAAGAGTCAGTGTTCTTACTTTCTAAATTGCATGCTTTTGTTGACAAGTGCTAGTTTTGAAGCAACGCAACAAAGAAAAGACTAGAATGATAAATATATGTATGGTCGTTTGAGTCTATGCTACATCTTTTAAGACTAATGAGCACACTCCCCAGTTCCTTGTATTAAAAGAATCTGTTGAGAAGTGAGCTTAGCTCACTTGGTTGGTGTTGACAGGGGCCAATCAACCCACCTGGGTTCGAGTGGTGGTACTCACCTTGGGTGTCTCATGGGTGTGGGTGTGGGTGTGTGTGTGTGTGTAGGGTGGGGGGTGTGTGGGTGTAGAGGTTGTTGAGGTATTTGGGGCTCGGTTGGCAAAAATGAGGAGCTATAGGCTCTCACCGTCATGCATTTTGGCTGGCTCGTGGTGCCTCATGAATTAGGGTGCTTTCTTCTTTAACGCTGACCGAGGGTTAAATCCCGGACTTTCAAAAAAAAAAGAATCTGTTAGACCATGTGGCTAGGTCTAGTATATTTTAGTTGTTGAATAATTGACAATGTTTTGTACTGATGTTATTTGAGGTGTGTGGACTTATGTCAGTCAAGTTGGGAAGAACTTGTGCCGGGAAAAGATGGTGTTTTGGTCTTTGCATGTGCAAGGTAACTCGGAGGCGATCGTGGTCTACGGCGGTGACCGAGAGATGGCTTGGTACGAAGTCATGGTCCAGAGGGTCGAGGATGCTGGAGGAGACGGTCGGGCTCGAGTTGGGGCACGTGAAGATCAAAGATGGATGATGTGTGTTGGAGCTACGGAGGTGCGGTCTGGAGGCTACGACGCGTGACAATTTTGGGGTGTCCAAAATTGGTTGTGTAATTGGTGTAAAAGCCCACATATTGGGTCCTAGTACTATTGGGCCGTACATGGGTGTTTAGGTGACCATGTGTGTCACGTGTGGGGCTTAGGGCTATTTATGCTGGACGTCGGTTGTGTTAGGGTTGGGACGGCTGCTGCACGTACGCGTGAGTAGACGAGCTCTCGGCTAGCGGCGGCAAGGAATCAAGAAGTGCTGGCTGCTGTTTTGGTGTTGGCTTCCACGGCGGTCGGACTTTTGCTGGTGTGTGCATGTGAATAGAAAAGCAATTCCCTCGGACGTCCATCCTCCCGAGCAGTTAGGCCTGGTAATGGGCCAAGGTCCAACCCAAACCCCACCCCGGCCCTATATATTTGGTGGTTGGCCCCAACCCTCGTCCAATTCACCAAAAGATAATAAAACCCCATCCAGTCCAACCCTCAGGCCCGTTATGAACCCTCAGGCCAGTTCATTTAAATTCCTGGGCCTTTCACTGAGACGGTTCGTAACGCCATCACGAGGCGGTTAGTGAGCCGTGCGAGTTTATGGGTCGATAATGCATTAGGTCATCACGCACGGTTTTGAACCGCTCAGAATACATACTATCACAGACGGTTTGTAGATGCAACCGAAATGCTCGTGATAATCGACTACCACAAGCGATGCGTAGATGAAACCGTCTACGATGATGGACTACCACGAGCGGTGCGTAGATGAAACCGTGCGTGATGAGTCGACTACCATGCGATGCTCAGAGAAACCGCTCGTGGTAGTCCACTATCACGCACGGTTTCATCTCTGCACCGTCTGCGGGTAGTCTTTGCATTGCTAAATCTATTTACGTTTATTGGCTAGCCTTAGGAAATGCTAGCCATGCCCTCTGAAACAAGCACATCCAATTAGCATTCATTTGAAGCACATCAAAATTGCATTCATTTTGAAACAAGCACATCCAATTCACAAATCAATTAACTTTAACCATTAATGTACATTAATTTACACACATGTACCATTATGTTCAATCTATCCCAATCAAGTTCAATCTACACTGTGGAAACTCCCATCTGGATTTATGACCTGTCTGTTCAGGAATGACGCAAGGTGTGATCGAATTTTTATGAGCTCGCTCTGTTCCAACGCAGTTTCAGCGATGGTCGCAACCTGTCGATAGGAAGGTTAAATTCAGGCTTATATAAATTGGTAAGTATATATGAAATAATTGTTGAAAGATTGACAAACCTGAGGATCATTGGTGATCGCGGAACCGATGAGTAGTTGCATGTTGTAGCAAACATAGTATCCAC
Source organism: Phyllostachys edulis (assembly GCA_036346405.1). NCBI lineage: Eukaryota > Viridiplantae > Streptophyta > Magnoliopsida > Poales > Poaceae > Phyllostachys > Phyllostachys edulis. The sequence goes on from CM070558.1 coordinate 22,203,516, forward strand.
AGACGTTATGACGTAATGCCGTGGCACCGCAAAAATAGAATTGGTTAGTTCGAGAGGCATTGCTACGAAGTGTTATATAGGATTAATGTGTACTAGCTAGCAAGTACGGGAATTTTTGATCATGTGACAAACGTCCTTCCTTGATATTCCATCCTCTAGCATGTAACACGTTGAACACCCTCACGTGACTCCAAGAAGTTAGCCTTAGCCATTGCAAAGGAAGGAAAGACTACAATAGAGTTTCTATGGAGGAAATGTGTTTACTTGATGATTAAATTCGGATAGTTGTGAAGTTGTGAGTGGCCCTCTCAGAGGGAATCTAGGTATATTACGTATTTCGTTTTGGTATAATTACAATTAGAATCGATGGTACCTACGGTATGTCAGCATGGTCATTAAACCTAAGTTCGTGTTGCTTATAAAGTACAAATCAACAAGTATAGCCAGTAGTGCAACACTACTTACTTCTGGTTGTAGGGCAAAAGTATGAATTCCTTGTTGCGGTGAGCCATGAAAAAATCTATAACGTAATTCTCGACGAATGTTGCATTCGCCATGATGCTTTGCTCGGAGACAATGTGTGGGTCGAGGAAACCTACCGGTGATTTCCTTCTTTCGGCTTCACAGATCATGTATCTATTATACAAAAGCTAGGAGTTATATATAACATTTATCGGTATTACACGAACATTGACCGTGATTGTACACACTTACAGTGTCCAGCATCGTATGAGTGAGACGTCGAGCTCGTCGAGGTTGAAGAGACAGAACAAGTCGTCGAAGGTCACCGTGAAGACAGCGTCTTGATACACGTGGTTAAAATGATCTTTCTTGAACTTGACGGTGAAACCCGAGCGTCGCTGATCAACCGGCTTGTTGGACTGTTCCATGTACCATGTATGCAATTCCGTGCAATCCAGTCCTAGGGTAGGGCTGTCTAACTTCTCAAGCAACGGCTCGCCTAGCTTGAATTTCCGGGCCAACGGCAAGAAGGGGATATCAAGAGAGGACTCGATCGTCTTCGATTTGCCCTTGCCCTTCTGCCTCGCTTTGTATAGGTCGACTTCATAAGAGTCGATCGAGCACAAGGTGTAGATGCATGTGATCGGCGGGCCCTTGCCGTGTCGGTCTTGAGTAGCCGGTGCGGTCAGTCCCATGGACTTGATGCCGTTCGCAGACATTCCGTGAAGTTGACACTAAAGGTAGCTCGAGCAGATGTCCTCCTTAGGCCCATTGGATAAATGTTCCAACGGCTTGCCCTAGAGTCATGACCTCATCGTTTGGGGAATTTTGGTGGACGGCCTCGAAATTGGCACAAACACCGTCCACATTCACTTTTGCGAAACCCATGCTAGATTTGCACTGCACCAAAACTCCGACACGGATGGATACACCGCCCCAAGCGACATCTAGGGCAACAGAGACATATCTCACTTGGAGCTTGCGCCGTAGCCACCTACGTACATAACGATACAAAATTAGCTACTCCAACAGGCCTATCAATGGATTGAGCATTCCGAGATAATAATTATTACCGGATGTCATCGACGGAAAATCTGTCATCACCTATTGTGGTAGGGTTAGGGTTGGACGCCTTGACTACTCGAATGTTTGGGGTGGCTAGCAAGTACAATAGGGCGAGGGCTTCCAACCGACACAGGAGTTGCAATCCCTAATCCTTTCCTCAAAGGTCTCTATCCGCTTTTGCTCGGATGCACGAATCTCCAATCTGAAGGATGAGTGACCTCTGTCGATTTTTTCAAATGATCTCCGCTCGATTTTTTGAAGAAGCTCATCTCTGAGGATGCGAAGATCCTCTCGTAGCTTTGCATCGCTCGGCTTTTGCTCTCTTCCTACTCGATGCGATCCGAGTCCGCTTGGAACCATTATTCCCATGTAACAAAAACACCGCGCCTCTCGTGCGACCGGATGCTCTTTGTTTCCTAGGGCGCAGACAAGATATCTTTCTCCTGTCGCACTGGAATGAGCCTTGGGAAGATTGTGCACTCGGCGTTATCTGCAATAGCCCGACTTGTCATTTCACTTCCTATGAAGTTATGGAGTAATTACAAACTAGGTAGTTCGATATCTTACGGTATTTGGGACACTTCACGGTCTTGGGGTTTGGAAAGTACGCTTCCCGTAGGCCCAATACATAACCTCGCAAATAACCCCGTCGGAGCGCACATCGGTGATCTCGAAATAGCGAGGAGAGATTCAAACAGCTTGCTCGCTGTTCTGATCCCTCCATATCGGGCTTTACCCGCATACCAGTGATGCCGAGTCGTGGGGGTGCTTGTTTTTGCTGGAGGGCCGCAGCGCCGCACTTTCACTCTTAAATTCATTTGTCGTCTTCTTCGCCATAAACTTCGGCCCAGACTCTTCCAAGAATAGATACTTGTGGAAGGGCGGCGGATCCTTCTCCACATAGTTCTTGACAAGCGTGCTCTTGAAGTTCTTCCACGCTTTGCACGCCAGTAACAACGCGTCGTCGTCGACGGAGTCCGGTGTTCTACGGGATCTCGAACGATGCAAGAATATCCGCTAGCACAGCAGTTTTCAGTGGTCCGAGCACCACCTTCCACGAATCGTAGGTGATCTTGACCCATTCCCGTGCAACTATTTCGACCATTCTCCAGAATGCGACGCCGCTTTCGGCGAGGATTGATAGGGTCCCGGTGATCGACCTCCGTGATGGTAAATCGCCCGTGGGCCTTTTCGATATTCATCTTCTTCTACGCGGTTGGATATTGTTCGAGAGGATGGTGCATCATCGGACACATGAGGCAAATGATGACTCGTAATGAGCGGAAGACATCTTCACAAGAAATAGAACATCATGTGAACAAATGAAATCAGCATAAAGCTAAGATTTAACATTTTCATATTGCTATCAGATGTAGAGTAAGCATTCCAATTAGAGCTCAAGTACAAACCCGATTATCAAAACAATTTCAGTACAAGACTATTATCATCACAGAGCATTCATCTCAAGCCCACCACACCACATTGCAATATATTCCAGTAGCAGTATCAAAACAAATACCATATGAATAACTGACTAGAACAAATACAAATTCCTAAAACAAGTACAATTATCATGAAGGACCATGACAGATTATTGATAGAAATAGTTAGGGAAAGGGGCGTGGGGGTCGGCAACTCGGCATTGGTTACCTTTGGGCGTCGAGGAGAAGGACGAGCGAGCAAGATCAAGCAAGCGGCGGCGTCGAAGGGGAGGCGACCGGAGCTGGGAGGGGAGGAGGCGGCGGGCTCGGGGAGGAGGCGCGGTGGGCTGGGGAGGCGCCTGGGCAGAGGAGGAGGCTCGGCGGGGGGGAGGCGCCACGGGCCGAGGAGGAGGCGGCGTCGACAGGATCGGGGGAGGAGTCGTGTCGGGCTCGAGGAGGCGGCGTCGAGGACGACAGCGACGGGCACGGGGAGGAGGGAGCGAGAGGAGTTGAGAAACTTAATCGTTTGAGAGTGGCGGGCGCGGCAAACCCTAGCTAGAGTCCAGATAAAAATAGGGATGGACATCACAGACGGTTCTAACTTAGAACCGCTCGTGATATATGATGTATCACGCAGCGGTTTTAATAAACAACCGTCTATGATATGTGATGTATCCTGAGCGGTTCTCACTTAGAACATCATCATATATGATGTATCACGAGCGGTGTTAATAAACAACCGCTCATGATATACATATATCATGAGCGGTTTTAATAAACAACCGTCTGATATATATATGAGACGGTTTGTAGTTCAAACCGTGCGTGATATTATTTTGTATTGGTTAATATCTAGATTCATTTTATTGGCTAGCCTCAGAAATGCTAGCCATGCCCTCTGAAACAAGCGTAAAAGACAACAAGTACATGTATATACATCCAATTCACATTCATTTGAGAAACAATCACATCCATTTCACAAGTACAAATCAATTAATTAACTCAAATGAACTAAAATTAACCATTCATTAGAGCGTACATACATATACACACATTGTTCAATTAATCTTTAAAATTAGCCCTTCATGATGATCGACGCAGTATGTAGCTAGTTTAATCACGTTCTTCTTCCTCGACCCTTATGCCGTTTCCAAAGGAGGCAACTCGTCAAATTGATTGTATTCTTCCTCGTCTACTACATTCTCAACTCCGACAATCCTCCTTTTTCCATGAAGAACTACGTGGTGCTTCTTATTTGCCGGTCGGTAACATAGAAGACTTGAACAACTTGGTTAGCTTGTGCAAATGGTTCGTCTTTGTATCAAACACGTTCGAGGTCCACGATGAGTGACGCGTGCTTGTCGACCTTCACTGTGGGAGATAGACCCAACGGCACCAAATAGGGGATCTTGAAAAGCACGTAGTTGAGCTCCCATATCTCCTCTATTTGCCCATAGTAGGAGCTCCTCGGCCCATTGGTCTTGAATGCATCTATCACGGACACATTTGCTACGTTAGTGCTTTTTATATCACGAGCTGCGTATAGAATGTGTACCCATTTATGTTGTATCCTCGCCATGTTACAAGCGTAAATGTTGGCCCTTTGCCAACCATGTCAACATATCACTTGACGAGCTCCTAGCAAGTCGCTCCTTCAACCATTGGTTGAACAAATGCATTGTGTTGTCTCGTGATCCAAACATCCGGCCGCACCGGATTACATTGTCAAGCACGTCCTTGTCTTTGGTCGATATCTGAGGACACTTGGTCATGTGTTGCAAGACCGTGAAATGGGCTTGAGCATACGCATCCATATTTGGAGTGATTGCTTTCCTTCCGATGGTCCCAATACCCTCGAGCCTCCCCTCATGGCGAGATCGAGGCACACCTATCGGTTCGACTGAGCCATGTAATCGAGGCGAACTCAATGACCTCTTCGGTTGCATAACCTTCGGCGATCTTGCCCTCGGCGAGATCGATTCCGTACATATGACTTGAGAATTCCCATGAACCTCTCGAGCGGGTACATGCTACGTGGAACACGGGCCCACATCTTTATCTCCTCACAATATGAACAATGAGATGGACCATGATATCGAAAAACGGCGGAGGGAAATTCATCTCAAGATCACATAGAGTCGTCACCACCTAGTCTGCGAGCATCTAGTCCCGGGATCGATGACCTTCGAGCAATTGTGTTAAAAAATAACACGACCTCATGATTGTCTCTCGGACCTTGATCGCAAAATACTTCTAATTGCAACGAGGAGTATTTGTGTCATCAACACATGACAATCATGAGACTTCATGCCAATTAACTTCAAATCTTTTATCGAAACAAGTTTCTTCATGTTGGCGGGGTAGCAGGGCGGAACTTTCACACCATGCAAGCACCGCAGCGCGATTCGGTTCTCTCGACCTTGGACAGAGTGTAACAAGTAGGGGAAGATGCGTTCGTCCTTTATCGGTCCTTGTTGGTGCTAACTCAGGTTTGATGTCCATATCAACCAAGTCAAGCCATGCGTTGACACCATCCTTTGTTTTGTCACGAATGTTCAGTAAGAGACCAATCAAGCTGTCACATACATTCTTCTCTATGTGCATGACGTCAATGCAGTGGCGAACTTCTAGGTGCTCCCAATAAGGTAAGTCCCAAAATATTGATCTCTTCTTCCACATGTTCTTCTTACTTGTCCTCGATTTACATCCCTTTCCAAGCACAACATCTAAATCCTTAACCATATCATAGACCTCTTTTTCGCTTAAATGCCTTGGAGCCGGCTGTCCTCCTTCTCTCCGTCGAATTGTTTCTTCATCTGCGGTATGGGTGAGCCCTCCGAAGGAACCTCGATGACGCATGTACCACGCTTTTGCTTGAGTGATTCACCACACACTCTCGGTATCATCTAAGCGGTGAGTATGGGCTTTGGCCCTTTTGTACTCGGCCCGACAGTTAGCAAGGCGGGATAATCATTTATGGTGCGAGAACAACAAGGGCGTAAAGTGAAGTTCTCTCGTTTATACGCATCCCATACCTGCACCCTTCAATCCATAGTATTTTTAGATCTTCCATCAATGGTGCTAGGTACACATCAATATCATTCCCGGGTTGCTTGGCCCTTGGATAAGTATCGACAATAAAATATACTTCCGCTTGAGACACAACCAAGGAGGAAGGTTGTAGATACTGAGCGTCACGGGCCAAGTGCTATGTCATTGCTCATGTTACCGAAAGGATTCATTCCATCTACTCAATCCAAACCTTATATTCCTCGGTTCCGACCAAGTCTGCAAACCTCCTATCGATGTTTCTCCTTTGGCGGAATCGGCAGGTGTCTTAACTTTCCGTCATTCTTACGCTCCTCTGAGTGCCAATCTGAGCTTTTGCATTCTTTGGGTTATAAAAACCGCTTCAAGCGGGGAATTACAGAAGATACCACGCCACCTTAGCAGGAGGTCCTTTCTTCACCTCGATTCCTCGTCGTCATCGATTGCTTCTTACGCTTGTATCGGGATGCGTTGCACACCGGACATACATGCATGTTTGTATACTCGTTACGGTAGAGGATACAATCGTTCGGACATGCATGTATTATTTCTACTTCCATTCCCAATGGACAAAGAACCTTCTTGGCTTTGTAGGTGGTTTTGGGCAACTCGTTTCCCTCCAGAAGCATGTTCGCTAAGAGACCTAACAGCTCTGTGAAACTCTTGTCGAACCAACCGTTGCTTGTCTTCAATTTCAGCGGTTTAAGCACGGATGACAACCTTGTGTATTCGACTTGCGGCAGGGAACAAAGGTTTCTCCGAGTCCTCCATCACGCCTGAATTGAACATACTCCCTCTCATCACGGTTCCTTCGCATCATGAAGCATCCGATCTAGATTGTCATCGTGCGACCCTATCCGAATCGGAACCACAATCGACATCATTCGCGACATATCGTTGACTTCCTATATAATATGCATATCGTTGACTTCTGTATAATATGCTCTTCACCGTGATGGTCCAACATGTATAACCCTTTTGAAACCCTTGAATCAAGTGTGCTTCAATCAGCGCTCTGTTGTTAAACATTTTGATTTTCGCGATCAATGCATGGACAAGTACATATATTCCGCCTTATTCAACATATCCTCCTCGGCTCTTGTAAGCAGACACGCCATTAATGTACTCTTCACTCACACGGTTCTCGGTGTACATCCGACTTCGGTCCATCACACGGTTCGTATTGAAAACCACGAAAATAAATAAAAGGGTGATGACTTTCAAAGCGTATTTTCCGAGACTTAATTACGCTTTTTTCATTTTTACATTTTTCTGGATTTTATTAACTTACATGTGGGGCCTACTTGTCGCTGACTCATTTTTATTTCATGATTTTATTTATAAAATCTATGGCGATCCCACAAAGTTATAGACTCGTTAGTTTATTAACTAAATGATTAAAAACAGTAGGATTTGAAGCTCAAACTGGGCTTAGGGGTGACATCGCATTGCTATAATAGTCGTGGCTCGGCCCTAAGGTCGCCTGAGGCGAACCGATGGTGATGTCCCGTGGAGGCACCTGAAAGTAGCGATTTCGGCGTAAACGCCTGAAACTACTCAAATTAAAGGATGCTTATGCTCTAGTATCTCACGTCGATCACGAGGAAGGTGTCAATGAAAGTCGGGAAAGGTCCAAGGCGGCTGGTCGTCGATCGGTGAACACAGGCGACGGCGGTAAGCTCCTCGGCGACAATATATAGCTGAAATGGACCGGCCGCTCGGTGAGGTGAGGCGATACTCAAACAAGACGCGAACGGCGATGGACCTACCGTGGCGCCCGAGATGGAGATCAAGAAGACTCTGTTGGTCGGGAGCTATATATGTGTGATGAGTTAATTATCACGGACGGTTTTAACAAAACCGCCTGCGTGATATTGTAATATCACAGACGGTTCATGTTTGGAACCGTCGTGAAGTATCCTGAGCAGTTCGACCAAAAACCGCTCGTGATATGACATCTTCACGAGCGGTTTTAGCGCGGAGAATAACACGAGCGGTGGGTAAACAAAAACCGTTTGAGATTGTGTTTATCTGAGCGGTTTCGATGAACCGTCTGTGATTAGGCGTCCAGTATTAGCATTTCTGTAGTAGTGTTTTCTCTTTATAGCTTACTAAAGTTGTCGGTGTTTTAGAACCGAACTTACGTAAAGATTGTTTGATTCGGGGGGTCTCCTAGAATAGAATCATGCAGAGAGATTGACACGGGAATTTTTATACAGGTTCGGACCTTCTCCAGAGAGAATAACAACCCTACTCCTGTGTGTGTATGGTATTGAGTGTATCTTGAACAATCGGGGAAAAACTAAGACTATTACGAGATAGTGCTTGTATTCCGATGGCTCGATCCTTCATCCTTTTCTCTAGTTCTTTGCCTTTTATAGTACGTGAAGGAGCGGCGATTACTCGAGTAAAGCGGCGCCTCATCACCTCATAGAAGCGCATGTTGGTAGTAATTACGGTGTATTAATTCCTCCACGTCGCTCAATGACTATATACCGAGAGATAATGGGGTATTACGTGCCATTATTACGTAGAATAACAACAGATGATGATCGTTTGAATCCCTTAATCAATAAGACCCACTTGTCTGCAGGTTCATTTGATTATAAGGTGGTCGTGGTGACCTAGTCGAGAGGAATCTACGACTATGAGGTAGTCGTAGCAAGACTTACGACTATGGGATAGTCGTAGCATAACTTACGACTATGGGGGTGGTCGTAGAAGAACTTACGACCATCCATTTTGGTTCTTCCTTCATAACATTAAGGGGTACACTCAGGGTTCACATGACGTCATATTTACCTATAATAAAAATTATAGATAAAAGGTAAAATGAGGATTATTATATCCTCGTCAAAAGTCTAAAGCCTCATTGCTCTGGTCACAGTGACTCACGTGAGCGGAGATTCCGTTGGGCCCCACACGCAGAGAGAGCCACATGGGTATACAGGTAAAAGAACAGTGCAGTCAGCCGGAATAAAATAACTCACGATGCCTAGGAGATAACAATCACAGGCGGAGAAAGACAAGGAAGGAAGAAACGATGGAAAGAAAATCGAAAAGATTTTGATTTGAGAAATGGATTGGAGTGGAGTGGATTGGATTGAGACTGATTGGCCTCGCATCGCACCCCTCTTCCCCAAATCCCATCCCAAATCCCTAATTTTCTAGTCGCGCCGCGCCGAACCTGAAGCCCAAATCCAAATCCGGAGTACACCCTGCAGTCTTTATTCGCAAATTCTATTCCATTCGCGTTGCAATAAAACCCTACCGTGTTAGCCATCCATCCATCGCCTTGGAATCACAAGCTCCAGATCCCAATTCTGCTGCCGCCTCTCCAGAGTCCAGGATTAGCTCATCACATCACGCCGGATGAGGGGAGATCAGAGTGTTGGGATGGCCGCCACCGCCGCCTAGAATGGAGCTGGATTCCTCAGAGCGGCTGCTACTGCAGATGCTGCGATCGTCGCGATTGGGGAGGTTGGGTTTGGAGTCGGAGGTGGCTGGTGGTGGGCGGCGGGTTGGAGATCTCCCCGAGCAACAATATTTTAGCCGATTCATCCAGCCCAAAGTCAATCCTAACCCAACCCTGTTTAAAGCTCGTCCAACCCTATCCTAGCCCATTTCTATTTTAGCTCATTTCATCCGACCCAAAGTCAGCCCATACAAAGACCCAGCCCTTTTGGCCCTTTAAATTCTGGACCATTACCAGGCCGATGAGCAGTGCTCGGTGCATGCATGGTTGAGAATAAATAATTGCCATGTGCTTTTTGGTTTTTGTGTTTTTTGGCCGTGATGTGATTGAGGATTTGGCGCTTGTGGTTGGAAGGCATTGAAGGCTGGCGGTTGTTGGTTGAGAGCTCCTGGAAAACTAATCTGGAGATTTGTTTATTGGGAGTGGCGGCAGCCTTTTGCTTGTGCGTGCTAGAAAATTAGGGCCGGCGGCTTGAAGGGATTAAGAGCATCTACAATAGTTTGTTTCTTAGCTTGTTACTAAGAGAAGAGAGAGTACTCAATCTAATAAAAAGAAACAACCATTCTAATGGATTGTTTCTTAAGCTTGTATCTAAGACTTTAATTGCTACAAACTTGTTGGTAGGCAGTGGGACCCACAAAATAAGTGTTTAGGTAACAACTAAGCCTCCAATAGAGTTTTTTGTTGTTTCTTATGTCTTGGTATTAACAATATGATAATTTCTTTATGTAGAAACAGCTTCACCTTTTCTCCTCATCTTCTCTCCTTCACATCATCTAAAAGTTGATGTGGCAACCTCTTAGTAACAGCTGAGGGGGATTGTTGTAGATGCTCTAAGTGTGGTCTTTGCTGGTGCGAACATGAGAAAAAGCTTTTGCTATTGATGTGATTGTGGCGTGATCTCCGGAAGAGACAAGGAAAAAAGACGTGAAGGTGCTAGGCGCTGGCGGCGGCAGGCAATCTCGGCTATAAGTACACCACTTGCATGCATAGATAGTTCTTGCACTACTACATGTACACCACTTGCATGCGTAGCTAAGTACTATTGCTAGCTGTGTTATGCAGGTCATGGCTCAATTCGTACAAGCATTATCCCCACATGCATCGCTCTATCTCTTGCTCTTCCCTCTCCTTCTAATCTTGCTACTACACTACTTCACGGCAACAAGAAGAAGATCAGCAAGCAAGGAACTCAACCATGGTAAGCTCCCTCCTTCGCCTCCAGGGCTCCCGGTCATAGGGCACATGCACCTTGTCGGCTCCGACCCTCATGTCTCCCTCGCCAACCTCGCCAAGAAGCACGGCGCTGACGGCCTCATGCTCCTCCAGCTCGGCCAGGTGCGCAACCTCGTCGTCTCATCCCCGCGCGCCGCAGAGGCCATCCTGCGCACGCACGACCACGTCTTCGCCACACGGCCACCGTCCACGGTCGCAGACATCCTGAGCGGGTTGTCGGACGTCGCCTTCGCCCCCTACGGCGAGTACTGGCGGCAGCTGAGGAAGCTCGTCACCACGCACCTACTGAGTGCCAAGAAGGTGAATTCGCTCCGCCGTGCCCGTGAGGAGGAGGTGAGTCTGGTGATCGCCAGGATCCAGGAGGCGGCGGCCACGGGTGCTGTCGTCGACATGACCGAGCTGCTCAACTCGTTCACGAATGACATTGTGTGCCGCGCCGTGTCGGGGAAGTTCTTCCGGGAGGAAGGCCGGAACAAGCTGTTCCGGAAGCTCATCGACGGGAACGTGGCTCAGGTTGGGGGTTTCAACCTAGAAGACTACTTCCCAAGCTTAGCAAAGATAGATCTGCTCGCAAGAGTGATGTGCGCCAAGACCAAGAAGTTGAAGAAGAGATGGGACGATTTGTTCGACAAAATCATAGATGACCATGCAAGCAAATCATCACTCGGTCATCACGACGAGCATGATCAGCAACAAGATCACGAGAGAGACTTCGTAGATGTTCTGCTCTCTCTTCAACAGGAGTACAATCTCACTAGAGAGAATGTCAAGGCCATCTTGATGGTAACTTCAATCCCCCTCAGACGCTAGCTAGCATATGTGTGTTTCAATATATTCTTTACAAAATTGTTAAGAACATCGATCCCTAACAGAGAGATTATCTGAATATTCCAACTCAAGCGCCAAGAGGCATACATATATAGCAATTTTTGCTTGGTCCATAGATAGCAGGACTAGAAAATCTCACAAGTGACAGATCGCCATTTATAACCACCTGAATACTAGTATTAATTCATTTGTTACTCTTTGCTGATATGTATTGCATGCTTAATATATATATTACTCTTTCCATACATGTTTAACACGACACCATATCATAGCAACTCCAACAGCCAAACACTGTTGGCAAATACACAAAAACTGTCGGGTATATATTTTGCTAACAGCCAACTGTGACAGTTCTATCAGATATAGTCTACTCTTCTGTGACCATGCATATAACTCTTTCCATATCTATTTAATATATGTTTTCGTGTTGATGCTTTCAATCCATGCAGGACATGTTTGTAGCAGGCACGGACTCATCATACATAGTCCTGGAATTCACTCTGGCCGAGCTCATACGAAAGCCACACCTCATGACCAAACTACGAGCTGAGGTTAGGAAGCATACACCTAAAGCCCAACAAATGGTCAAGGAGGATGACCTGAACAACATGACTTACCTAAAAGCTGTCATAAAGGAGACACTTCGGCTACACCCACCGGCACCACTCCTCCTCCCACACCTCTCCATGGCCAAATGTGAGGTCAATGGTTACACGATACCAGCCGAAACTCGTGTCATTGTTAATGCATGGGCTCTTGGTAGAGATACCATGTCATGGGAGAAGGCAGATGAGTTCATGCCAGAGAGATTCATGGACAACGCCAACACTGCAATTGTTGACTTCAAGGGGAGCAATTTCAAGTTTGTGCCATTTGGAAATTTGGCGAAGGATCTGTCAGGGGATTAATTTTGGGATGGCCTCTGTTGAGATCATGCTGGCGAACCTTGTTTACTGCTTTGACTGGGAGCTCCCGAATGAGCTGGAGAAAGAGGACATTGATATGACACAAGTGTTTGGACTGACGCTGCATCGAAAGGAGAAACTCTTTCTTGTCCCAAGATCACAAGATGTCAACCGTGCATAATACAACACATGACGGGTGCTATTTGTATTTGTTAGTAATCTTTGTGCATATGGTATATCTAGATTTTACGTAGAGTTTGTTTGTGTAGTCCTATAGTATTTATGCAGTATTCATCATAGATACTAGAGTTTGTTTGGTATCCCTTCAGGATAATCCTTTCCGGATACGAATAGTCGTTTGCTATCAATAAAATGGCACCCATGTAATCAGTTTTAAGCAATAGAAGATAAAATTAGAAAAGTTGCATTGGTTTCGGCAGCACAAAATTCTTCTTGTTCTATTCGTGTGCGTATGCTTCTGTCTTTTTCCATGGCCTACAGTGCATGTGTTGTCGTGGGTCTCCGCATGTGCTTCTAGTCGATTGTTCTTGGCGTTCTCTGTCTTTGCAAATTGCTCTCCTGCAGTGCGTCTCTTCATCTCCGGTCAGGCCAATAATTGGTATCAGAGCCTAAGTTCTTATTCCGTGTATTTCCAAGATCATGCCGTGCTCTCCGGTGTCACCGGTGAGGAGGCGACGTCGGGTGCGATGGAGAATGAGAGTTCCGTCGTCTCGTTGTATTATCCGATGCGTACGAAGAGCAATTATGCAGTATGGGCAATCAAGATGAAGGTGTACATGCGCGCTCAAGGAGTGTGGGATGCGGTCAAGGATGGCAACATCGATGTGCACAAGGATCAGATGGCCTTGGCAACCATCTATGGAGGCAATCCAGAGGAAACACTTTTCCTACTAGCCGAAAAGGAGATGGCCAAAGCTGCGTGGGAGGCGTTGAAGACGATGCATCTTGGCGCCAATTGTGTCAAGGAAGCACGAGTGCAGACCCTCAAGAGCAAGTTCGAGGGGATGCGCATGAAAGAGATGGAGTCGATCGACGATTTCGCCGTGAGGTTGACGACCATTGTCAACCAAATTCGATCCTTGGGGGACAAGATGGAAGAAAGCTATGTTGTGAGAAAGTTCCTTCAGACAGTCCTCGGAAAGTTTTTTGCAAATCATCTCCACCATTGAGCAGTTCGGCAACCTCATGGTGATGATGGTTGAGGAGATGATCGGCCGCTTGAAAGTGCACGAGGAACGGATCCGAGGATCTGGTGGCAGCGAAGATGAGCACCTACTGTTATCCCGCACCGAGTGGGAGTCCCAATCGTCAAAAGGCCAAGGCGAGGGCTCCTCTAGCAGCTCTAGTGGCGGTGGTGTGCTTCTATCTTTTTCCATGGCTTGTATTGCTGCGTGTGCTTCTAGTCGAATGGTCTTGGCGTTCTCTGTCTCTGCGAATTGCTCTCCTGCAATGCGTCTCTTCATCTCCAGTCAGGCCAACAATATTGTATGTACATATTAATCATAAATCCCACACAATTGTATCACCAAATGCTATAGTATATAACTGGGACGCAAGGCGTGCTTCGCTGCGCCCCTGCTGGCTACGTTAGAACAATGTCATGTATTATTATTGCATCCACATCGTGTTTGTTCTTGTTTGTATTGGAAATGCCTTATTTCTGGGACAGAACACGACGTAGACCCGTGGACCAACTGCCAATGCTTGTGTACGCAAGCTATAGTATATAGGGTTAATCGGGTTGGTGCCATCATGAACACAACATTTTAGTTTAATACCACCTCATTCTTCAGGTTTAGTTTAATACCACCGCCCCTTCGCTCCGTTCCGCGAAATACCACACCTGTCACCTCTCTGTTATCTGGCCTATATAACCCTGGTGCCTCTCCTTGTCATCCCCTTTTCTACTTATTTGTCACCCGCAATCCCCAAAGCAAAACCCTAGTAGAGTTAGCACATGGCGCGTGCGAAGTCATCGACTGGGGAAAGCGGGGAAAGATTTGGGGATCTTCCTCTTGTGCTATGCCGGCGATGCGGGCTGCATGTGGTTGGCGACATCTCGTATAGCGAGCGCAACCCCGGTCGAGCCTACTACAAGTGCCCAAATAATCAAGGGGTAATTGATTTCCTTGTATGTTATTATTAACGATTTGGTCAATTTTTGAGCCGATTCATTTTTATTTTGGTGCCGATCTAGGCAATTTTGGATCTGATTTGTTCCATTTTGGTCCTATGTACTTAAAAATTCAGTTTTGCAACTCTTGTTTTGGTAAGAAACTGACTTCTTATGGTTGATGTATGTGCAACGGTTCTCTGCATGTAAGTTTTACATGTGGGAGAACCAATATATAGAATATTTGAAGGAGATTAGAGTTCTTGATGCCCCAAGTGCTCGACAAGGACATGAAAGAGAACAACTTCTAGTGCACATGCAACCAACAAGCCATGTTGGAATGGAAGCACATACCAGAAGTGATGATGCCGTTTTAGATGACATGGTACAAGGAATTACTTAGTTGGATGAAAGAATGAGCAAGATTCTTGGTGCCTTGGAGAGAATGAACACGATGCTTGGTCTGTGTGTGTGTGTGTGTGTGTGTGTGTGTTGGGCTGCTAGCAGCCAATGTAGGCAAGTAATTGAATGAGCAAGATATGGGGCAAGTTAGTTGTAATGCGGAGCATGAATGTAGTCGATTTACTTTAATGTAATCCAAATTCAGTTTGTTCCTACATTTGGTTATTTGTAATCTCAAGCATCACTCTACTGGGTAGATAAACACTGACAATACATATACAAGTTCACATCATAGAAATATGGGCATATGATCATATGCAATCTGATATAAACACTGACAATACCTATACAAGTTCACATCACAGAAATCTGGGTATATGACCATATGCAATCTGAGATAAACACTGACAATACATGTACAAGTTCACATCACAGTTGTCACATTCCACGGCCTAGCTGACATGTCTGCTCTCACATTCATCTCAAATCCATCCAGATCCAAAGCAATCTAGACCCAAATCCATCCAGACCCAAATCCCTCAAGACTCATATGCATACAACAAAAAAGAAATTGAAATTGAAATTGAAATAAAAAAGATTATTTGCTTACCCATCAGTAACTTCAGACGGATCCATGTTTCCTTAACCCTCCAACTACATGCTCTACACTGTGCAAGAAAACTAGGGTTAGATTTGCTACCGCAAATACAAACCAAAACACCAAATTCATGGATGAAGGTAGGAGATCTAACCTTCGGGGACTCCGGCACGTTGCTCTTCAATGGAGATTTGCAGTTCGCAAGAGGGAGGAGGGCGCTGGGTTGCTACCAGAGGAGGTTGGATGAACGAGAGAAGAGGTGGAGGAGCGAGATAGGGGAGGGAGGTGGTGTGCGAACATGGATGAACAGGGGAGAGAGTCAGCCTTGATAAAACCTATTTCTTAGGGGTAATTTTGTCATTTCATATGGGAGCTAACGGCAAAGCCAAGAGAGGTAACAGGCGTGGTATTTCACAGAATGGAGTGAAGGCTCAGTCGTAGTAAACTGAACCTGAAGAATGCTGTAACATCCCAATTTTCTGAGTTTCAAAATCCTTTTGAGTAGTTTTGTCCCTTGAAAAAATTCACCAGATTTTATTTTAATTTATCCAAGCTTAAATGGACTTTCAAATGTCAAAATAATGTAATGTATTAGTCTGAACATCAATTAATTCCAAAACTATTTTTTTGAGTTCTTTGTGCTTGGAAATATTTTCCAAATTTTTCTGAAATTTTTCCAAGTTCATTTGCCAGCCGACGGCGATGGGGGTGTTGGCGATGGGCTACGGCGGCTGTCCGTGGGTAGCACGGGAACGAGAGTCGTGAACTCGAACGCCGGTACTCTCTTTTTTTTGAGAGAGAGAGAGAGATGGGGGATATAATCTACCTAGGTCAGTTTAGAACTTCTTTTAATCTTTTTAGAGAAATAAACTTCATTAATCTGGTTGGGTGGCACAGTCTGCCGTGTGTTTGGACTTGCTAGGTTGAACCATATGTCAATTCGGGCCTGAACATCAAGTGGGCCTTATACGCTTCTGCTGTTCCAAGGTAGACCGAATTCCTGATCGTTGTTTCTTATCTTTGAGCAGGACAACATGAATGACTGATTGTTGTTTCTCATCTTTGAGCGATGGTGGACGGTCACGCCACTCGTATTCACCATGACAAAAGAACAACCTGAATGACTGATTGTTGTTTCTCATCTTTGAGCAGGACAACATGAATGACTGATTGTTGTTTCTCATCTTTGGGCGATGGTGGACGGTCACGCCGCTTGTATTCACCATGACAAAAGAACAACCTGAATGACTGATTGTTGTTTCTCATCTTGGAGCAGGACAACATGAATGACTGATTGTTGTTTCTCATCTTTGCATCACCGAAGAGGTATAAGAACAGCTGGTCCTGTGCGAATACTGTATTGTTAAAAGAAAAACAACTAGTGGATCTCGGTTATGATTTACGAGCACAGTACAGTTGATCACATACCTCAAGCGCAAATAGACAACACGGTATATTTTGCTGATGCATCCCGATCCTATACTCCCAAAACGCATAGAAAACGTTCTGGGATTAAGTTGGTGATGGATTGTGTGCTTCCTTTACGGACAAATGCTTGCTGTCGGTGTGAGATTTAGGCTTTCGTGTCGTTGTATCGCGGGCATGCGGCATGCCTCTTGCAATACAAAGCAGCATATATATATATACATGGTTGTGGTTGTTCAGTGCTACATAAATGATGTGATCTGTGTCTTCAATGTATGTTATTGCTGCACTGTAGTGAGTGTAAGTACTCTGCACTTAAATAGTATGTTGCTCCCAGCTAACAGTACACGTCTATTTGAACGCAGGAAAGGAAAGAAAAACATATAAATACGGGGAAAAACGATGGCAAAGAATATCATGTATACTGGAATCCTATAGAAGTTGAAATCGTACATAGAAATTATTTCAAATATGTATTTGCATGTCTCGTTGAAAAGTATGGAAATGATCACTTCAATGGAGAGGGAGGAGTGGGTAGGGTAGAGATCTCAAAGGAAACGTGTTTCACCTTATGTTTGAGTCAAATATATGTTTGAATACCTCCCAAATGAATAGGAATTATTTTTAGACACTACAAGAAACCATGTAGTTCCCGAGTGCCTATATATTTCCCGAGTGTCTGGACGACAACACTCGGGACGAGAAATAAACACTCGGTAGAATTATCTTTCCCGAGCGTTTTCCATAACACTCGGGAGAAACAATATAATCTCGAGTGCATCGAAATGGAAACACTCGGGAACTATTTTTTCCCGTCGCGCCCATCTTTTTCCTGTCGCGCCCATTTCTTCTCGTCCCCGCCTTTTTTTCGCTTCTAATTTCTAACCCTACATATCTCCCCGATCTCTTCTAATCCCCTTCCTCCTGGAGCCCCTCTCTACCTGGGCGCCGCCGCCTTCTCTGGGCATCAGCTCGGCGCGCGCCTCCTCTCAGTTCTCCCTGAACTTCGGCTCGGCCCGCCTTAGCCGGCGGCCGCCACCTCGGCGTGGCACAGTGGCCAAGACCGACTGCCTCCCTACTGCTGCTGTGGCCGGCTTGGTCCTCGCCCTTTCGGTCCCCAGGTCGTCGCTCCGGTGCCTCCTGTGCTGTCTCGCCGCCCCCATGGCCGTCGGCTTGGCTCGGGCCACGCCGTCACCGGTCTTTAGGCTCGCCGTCGTCGCCTCCATCGCCGGTGTCGTCGGCTCCTCCAGCGCCGCCCTCGTTGCGGTTTCCCCGCCGCCAGGGGTTTGGCCCGACTGCGCCCTTGGCTCGACCGGCCTGGCCTATGGCCGCCGGCCCATGGCTTGCTTGGTTCACGCATCCCCTTAACCCTTACTCCCTCCTCTTCCACTGATATTTAGGTTTCTATGTTTTTGACTTGCTTTCATTCAATTGATGCTTGATTTGTTGCACTAATGTATGCTGGTTTATGCTCATGTATGGTGAGATGATTGGGATGTCTACTGAGGGTATTGGATCACTGGTATACTGAGGTAATATCCCCCCCCATTACTCTCTCTCTCTCTCTCTCTCTCTCTCTGCCCCCTTGCTCTGAGATGTTTATTGATAATGGATGTGCCACTGTGGGCTCGGCTTTGGGCAGAAATGTCAGTGGGGAAAGATGGTTGTTTACTAACGACGTTTGCATGTGATGGCTTACATTCTGGGAGTTGGACACCAGAAGAGGTAAACTTTAGAAGTCTTGTTTGTGAACTTGTTCATTATTCTGCATTTACTATCAAATATATGGAATAACGAGTTAAAAAACTTGTGTGAGGTAATTTTGAGTAATTCTGTGCTAATATCCTATTCTTTGTAAGCATCATTTCTATTGCTACGTGCTGCAGATAGAGATCCATAATTGTAAATTGGTAGGGGTGATTGTACTTCTTGAATCCAAGCTGTATTGATTTTGATGTGCAAAATACCTTGTGGGAAGTAGCAATATTCATGACTGCTTTTGATGTATAGTAGTAAATGTCAAAAAACAATATGTTTTCATATGTGTAAAAGTGCATTAAAATATTTGTTCCATTTTAACACCTAGGGATGTATCACAGCCTGAGATATTATATGGTTTTATTGTTTGTTTATGAGGCAAGTACCACATGTTTTATAATATCCGCTAGATCGTTGTGTGTCTATCTACTGATGTTATCTGATGAGTTGCATATATACCAAAATGTAGGATGATATACTTCAGAAGGCTGTTGAGACTTACAAAGGGAAAATTTGGAAAAAGATAGGTATTTTATTAACTGATGCAGCAGCAAGAAAGTTGATTTGTTATTCTATTTGCTACTATTGTTGTGCTCTGTGACAAAATTTACATGCCGTCGGTGCCACTGATAATGAAACCTTTTTTGTTGAAGTATGGAAGTGTATTGGATGGTTATTTTTATGTTGTCAAGATGACCCTTCACAATGTGCCTAATTGCTGAGATTCTATGTACTCAAAAGTAGAGTCATGACTAATTGCATATTCATAGTATAAATGGATGGTCTTATCATGAGATTGTAGAGTATCATAACTGAGAACAGTGGGAACTCAAAATATGGTAGTTGCACTTAAGTACAAATTGAGGGTCAGTAGAATAAGCAAAAAGTTGTTGTCTTTTTGTACTTAGAAGTATAGGGAAGGTAATATGAGAATAAATGACATGGTTCAGATGTGCTTTTTTATTCAAACTCAACACTATCTCGTTATTATACATTTCTTTTCTGCTGGTCTAGAGAGTTATATCTAATTCTTTTACCAAGTTAATGGTATGATAAGAAAGATGTTTATTTGGTTGCTCAATATCAAGAAGGAATTGACCTTCATACAAGAATGATTTCTTAGATGCTTTTGTGCATGGGGTAATCGATGCATTGACTTTGGCTAATTTGTTTTTCAATGCAAGTGTATGGGTTGCTAGAAAACCATTAGGTTTTGCCTTTATTGACTTTGATGACCGCAAGGATGCACAAGATGCAATTCGTGAATTGGATGGTAATAAGCATGGATGTTTTCTTCTTAATTTTTATCTTATTTCCTTCTTGGTATACACTTTTCTCAAGAGTGGATATTTCAACTTCTGACATTAGATAGTCTCATGATGAAAATATGTCCCTGATAGATGATTTTTTTTTAATCCAAGTGATTTTCTATTAATACCTTACTTGCTTCTTGGTTGTTCAAGTCCACTAGTCTAAATTCTCATATAGTTAGCAAGTGAACATTGTTTTTCTCGTACTTGGCCAGTTGGCCTTGCTATCTCTTTTTGGGATGGTGATGTTAGTGAATTCAGGCCCATCTTGTGGTATTCATTTTGGATGGTTTGATAGACACCATCTCCTCCTGCCTCAAGGCTGGCATGTCTGGTTCGTATTATTATCACTATCTCAATCTCTTCCACAGCACCACTAGTCATACATAGTACAATTCATATCACGCGCTCCTGTCTTTGTTGCATAGTGAAATTATACTGGTTAACAAGAGGGGCAACCACAAATCTGCACATGTCACATAGACTTTGACAACGGTTAACTATGAATGGATCTACTAATGTTACCTATGTGAAATTTCTTGTTCGCAGACTACTTCAGTTTGGTTGGAGGTAAAAGTCTTTGGAACGCTTCACTTAAGCGTTCATCATTTTTGGTATTTATATGCTTGTAAGTAGGATTTTGTCTGTCGTCTACATTTACTCATACCAAAACTCTCATCTGCCTGATGTAGGTTTCTGAAGTTAAAGGAGATAGCGTGCTTTATTTGATAATTTTCCAGGTATCTGTTGTCATGCCGAAAAGAATGTAGCAGCGGCTCAGTGTCCCTTTCCAGGTATTTGTCCTTGCAGAAGATTGTATGAAATATGTCTTTCCATATCCTTTTCCAGTTATTATTTTCATACTGTCAGTCTTCTCTGCTTGCATTGAATTGTGTGTTACTTAGATAAAGCATAAGCTTTATATATGCCTATATCCTCAGTGGGTTGGGGTTTTTGCCCCACGTGACCATTTTTAGGCACCTGTGGAATTTTAACTTCATGTATTTGTACTTTTAACTGTGGTTCTTGATATTAGATGATTTGATTGTTCCTGAAATAATAATTGTTGAGTGGGGCATTTAGTTCATTGATTGACAATTTAATTATTTAAATCTATTGCTTGATTTTAGTTCTCTGTGTCTATTTTGTCCTGATATAGATGTTCTGTGTCCTCTTTGCAGTCAGCTCATGATCTTTTACGATCGGAGACTCTTAGATTACAGGTATTTTCATGCTGGATTACATTTGTGCTCTTCTCCATTTATTTTATATTTTTTATATTTTGAGTGATTAGTAATATTAAGCATCTAAGATTGGAGAAATTGCTTGTTTTGTTAACAAAATGACGATTTCTTTTCTAGACAATGGACAAAGCCCATGTTATAGGCACAAATATTTTGTTTGCCTCATCTTATGTTTGAAATATAATGACGATGGGGAACCGCGCTGTATTGTTTCATCTGCTGAAGATTATTAGCAAATGAGGGGCTTCATTTCAAATGCTATTTTATTAATCTGTCAAGTGTTCTTTTTTGTGTGTCAAGCCACTAAAAATGTTGCTAGTTAGTATAATCTTATTTTTACTCCAATATCTCTAATGAAGTCTTCCCAATGACAATGAGGCTTGTCCTAAATCACATTGTCTAGAGCATAGTTTTCAAGACTTCAGGCATCTTCACATTCTTACGTTGTATTTTATATTTTCTTTTGTTATTTACTGTTATCTGTGGATTCAAAATTTGGCATTGTGCATCAAGAAAACCTTATTCCTTATTATTATTTCATCTTCTTATAAAACACAGCGATGAAGGTAAAGTCTTAATGTTCTCAAGGTTGAGCCTACACGGATGGCAATAGTCGCTTTTCAATCTCAAGATGTAGTCACTATCTCCTTTGTTACAAATTTTATTTGCATCGACTCTATGTTCACAAATTGGTGGGGATCATTTAATGCTCTAGGTGTTCAAAACCGTCTCCGAACATTGATGAGAGCATTTACATCCCTATATCCAAAGGAGAAGTTGCTGTCATCGTATCGACTTTCAATGTACGTGGAATATCCTGTTTTATTGCCACTCCTATAGGAGTTTTTTTGCCACTATCCATTTGTAGTTCATTGTGATAGTTTAAACAAATCATACGTATGAGGTAGGGGTGAAACCCCCCTAATGAAGTGAGATATGCCGATGAGGCGGGCAAGGTGCTAAGTCTTGTATAAATCGTCTGTCAAGCTACAAATCGCCCTTTGGAAAGTTTTTTGTGATTTTTTAGCTGATAAATGACTTGTATTGTCAGAGAGAGATTGATCTTCCAGTACACCCGTACCTGATAAAAGTATTTTTTAAGATATTGTAGTCGCCTGATGGATGTTTGCCTCGTAGGATTTTGCTGTGCATTTGCAATCCAAATTTTGTTTTTGTGGGATTCCAAGTCGTGCATTGAGAAAATCTAATATCCAAATAAGGCCATTGGGTTCTCATATATTCCTGTGGAAAAGTATGTTGTTTCCCGAGTGTTGAGGATGAAAACACTCGGGAAATATGGCCACATGGCCATCCTTTCCCAACGCTGTCACTCAAATTTTCCCGAGTGTGTAGGACTAAAACACTCGGGAACAATGTACTTTTCCCGAGTGTCATTGGTTGATATATACTCAGGAAAGTATTCCGTTACGGTAGGGAAACCCGTCGTGTGAGCTAGTTTCCCGAGTGCTTTAGGTTTCCCGAGTGTAACCCAAAACACTCGGGAAATATTATTTTCCCGGGTGTAATATCTGGAACATTCGGGAAACCAGTTTGATTCCCGACTAAACTATCCCGAGTGATTTTTCCCGATGGTCGACTTTCGGGAACTAATTTCCCGAGTATTTCGGGCACTCGAGAAAGTACTGGATTCTGGTAGTGAGATAAGTGTATATTATCGTTGCACTATATGATTTTTTAAAAAAAAACTGTCATACATGTCTTTCCTCTTATGTGTTTGCATTAGGTGATGTTTCTTTACGAATTGATGCACATAGATTGATAAACTCTTGGTATTTCTCTCAAATTTGTGTTTTGTTGATGGCTTCTTCATGATGCATGACATAAGATTTGGTGACTATACGGGCATACCCGCGGGTGACGGGCATGGACGAAGTCCTTTGCCATCACTACTACAAAAAAAGGCTAATACTAGATGCCTCATCACAGACGGTTGACCAAAACCGTCTGTATTACATGTAATCACAGACGGTTTTGGTTTTGCGACTGTCCGTGTTACTGGCTGCGCTAAAAACCGTCCGTGAAGAGGTAATATCACAGACAGTTCATTATGAAAACCGTCTGTGAAGTATCACAGACGGTTTTGAACAAACAACCGTCTTGATACTTCGCAGACGGTTTTCAGAATGAATTGTCTGTGATACGGCACCATATCACAGATGGTTTTATATACAAACCATCTGTGAAACTTAAGCTATCACAGATAGTTTTATATACGAACCGTCTGTGATAAAAATCACTGGCGGTTCCATAATACAACCGTCTGTGATATGTCTTTATAAGTAGGAGCCCGCTAGGGTTTGCGCCCTAACTCGCATCGTCACTCTCCAGCGCCCTTACTCTCGTCCGTTCCCCTCCCCACCCGAGTGCCACAACTACGACGACGCTGCCTTCCCCTCTTCCTCCTCCCCCCGGCGTGCGTGACCTTGGCTACATCTCCACCGGTGATATTGAGGTAAGACAGATCTATCACCTATTGGTTTGTGCTATTGGTATTCATGTGAACCGAACTCTTCCTCCCTCTCGCCGCCAGCTCTTGCACCTCCGGATCAAGCTCCCTCCTCCCTGCGCCGCCGGATCAAGCTCCTGTCCTCCCTCGGCTTGCCTTGGCCCTGCTCCTCCTCCTCCTCGCCGCCACTCGGCTCCTCCTCCTCTCTCGCTTGGCCGGCTCGCTGCGCCACCTCGGACCTCCCTCGCGCCTCCAACCTCTCCAGCTCTAGCTCCCACTAACGAGTAAATCCTCTTCTTGTCTTCTTGATATTGTCTGGTTGTTGGTTGATGCTGATGGTAATGGCCATTGGCCAGAGCCCAGATGCTAAATGTGTAATACATATATACATACATGAATAACAGAAGTGCATCATTGCAGAGAAGTACTGTAAATATGTAATACATACATGTAGAGAGAAGTAGAGAAATCATAAATATAAATGATCATGTAGATGCTTGTTCCTTATGATGTTTTTTATTTAGCCTTGCTGTCTTTTATTTAGTCATATAACTTAGTACATACTAAGAGTCTCATGTTGTCTTTTATTTAGCCTTGCCATTGGAATTTGATTTGTTATGTAACTTAAGTTGAACCACTCCTATGTTGGGCTGTTGGCTAGTGGCACCTTGCTAGCTGTTGAACTGCTCAATAATGTTAATAGTCTTATGCTGAAATTGAATTGATAATTAGTTCATATTAATAGTCGTCTTGCTCTATGATGTAATGATGTTAATAGTCTTATGCTGAAATTGAATTGATAATTAGTTCATATTAATAGTCCCCTTGCTCTGTGATGTAAACTGAGAGCTATTGGTATATGTGCATTTTATGCATCTTGCTTAGTACATGATGTGGGTTCAGATTGACAAAAATGAATGGGGATGGTGGGTTTAGTTAATGATCTCTGATGGATACTGAGGGTTATTGATGCTGGTTCTTTGTGCTTGGTTGGCTTACATTGGATGTGGTTCGGATGGGGCTTAGCTACAATTAACTTTTCAGATTTGTAAAGGTTAGGCTAATTTGTAAAGCTACAATTAACATACAAATTATTTATTAATTGGTGTGTATTGTATTCAAAAACAAGACCAAATGAGTCAAAAACTACTACAACACCTCTTCACCTATCTCTCACCATTCATTTCACCTTTGTCTGTGTAACTGTGTTTATATCGGTCAAGTTCTCCTACCTTGCGTCCCAGGTATGTCCTACCATTCCATTCATAATCTCTTCTCTATAAAGTCTCCAAGCAGTGGCTACTTATGCCATATATATATATATATATATATATATATATATATATATATATATATATATATATATATATATATATATATATATATATATATATATATATATATATATATATATATATATCGCTTGTAGTCCTCGGCCACTTTTTGGTCGCCCACATGACATGAGAAGGATGAGACAGTAGCCACGGGCAACTTCATCGAGCCCATGCAGGTTTAAGAAGTATGGATGCAAGGAGAGCGTCGGGACATCCAATTACATGGATGTTGTCGATAGATAATTGGATGTCGCTATGTTCAGAAAGTGACGTGGACGCGCAGGTACTTCGACTGGGAAGTGGCACCATATAATGGTTGCTTGGTGTTCTTGTTGGGTTTAAAGACGATTACATGCTCAAGAATGGTTGGTTGCTGATACATGATGCCACTTCGATCGAGTACTGCGGCGTCCATGTCACTTTCTGAACATAGTGACGTCCAATTACCTATCGACAACATACAAGTAATTGGATGTCCTGACGTTCTCCTTGCATCCATACTTCTTAAACCTGCATGGGCTCGATGAAGTTGCCCGTGGCTACTGTCACATCCTTCTCATGCTACATGGATGACCCCCTGAAAGTGGCTGTGGGACTACGAACAATATATATATAATAAATATATGATGCTGATTTTAATGGCATAAGTAGCCACTACTTGGAGGCTTTATAGAGAAAAGTCATCACAGACGGTTTCAGCCACAAACCGTCTGTGATATATTAGTTATCACAGACGGTTTCAACTACAAACCGTCTGTGATATATCAGTCATCATAGACAGTTTCAGCTACAAACCGTCTGTGAGAGGTTCCTATCACAGACTGTTCTCAGTTAATAACCGTCTATGACAGTATGCATCACCGACGGTTTGAAAACCGTCTGTGATGACCTTATATCATCACTGACCTATAAACTCAGACGGCTCACGAAACCGTCTATGATGACGTTTTTGAACTGTCTGTAAAGACCATTTCTGTAGTAGTGCATCGCTCTTGGCGGGTATGCCTATGGGCCCAAAAAAAGTATGGCAAGGTGGCTCAGGTGGTGATGGCAGATAGGGTTACAGGCTATCATGTAGGTCCAATAGGACTCTTAACCACGCACAAGTACGGATCATAATATGATTGAAGCCAATAACATATCCAATCCGAGTTAGTTGTTACAACTCATTGTGTGACCCTGGAGATTCATGCATACTCGGCCACAATCCGAAAACCCCCTTTTTGATCCACCGATGCATCTGGGTTCCTAGTAGGAAATGGTGAACCCCCCCCCCCCAATATACATAAAGATCATATCAGACGAACCTATATGGTGTTGATGTATTGATCCCTTTGTCTCGCAATACCAGATTGAACTCAAGGTGAGATGTGTGTCATCATATTATAACTCGATTCTTTCACTCGTTCTTGTAGTAGGTTACTTAGTTGTAGTTGACTCTTCAACCACATTTGGCATGGTCATGCACTTCCCTAATCCAACCACATCGAGGACTCTCAGATATCTCTCAAGTTATATAGGAGGGCAAACTTCATCTTGATCGCTCACATTCATCCGTATGTTTCATAGTAGACCCAAAATCTACATTTATGACTATCCAGTTATAGAGTAGCGTTTGACAACCGCTAAGTAAACTATTACACATGTAGGAAACTTTGAATGATGGTTCATTGAAGGAATAAAATAACATATTATTCAATTATTCATAACATAAAAGCGATATAATTATCTCCATGATTGTCTCTAAGGTATATCACTAACACTAACATAGCATGAGTCACATCTGCATGTGAGGAAAATATATATAAACACAAAATGGTCCGATTGGCATACTACATATAATAGCCATAAATAAATGGTAGGAAAAAAATAATAAAATGTATTAAAAAAAGGAATAATTAAGGATTTACCACTCCTAAAAAGTGATATCTAGGATTTGCCACTCCTTGTGAGGATGACATGTGGGTCCAGGACCTACATGTCATCCTCACAAAAGTGGTAAATCCTAAATTACACATGAAAGTACAATGGTAAATCCTCAATTCTCCCTAAAAAAATGGCATGGATGACAGCAGCGCTAGATGGGAGAAGAGCCATGGCATAGAGCCTTTGGAGATGGTATCTATATATACTTGAGTGTAATAAAGAACAACGTGTGTGGCAAATTATTTCTTTATCTCATTAGTTTACCAAGTATTTGAACAAATTTGGTAATTCTAATTCCAATCGATGTTAATCACATTCAGCTATTGAGCTTCACCGAGCACTTAAATTAGCTTCACGGAGCTCAGCCGGATGTGGCGGCTGAGCCAAGAGGCACGAAACAGGCTGAGCACATCCGTAGAGGATCGACACAGGAAGCAACAGGGTGGTGCAGGTTGAGTACATGTGACTCGATCAAATAGGATACTTTTCATTTATTTATCGATTTAGTGTGGACGATGTTCTTTAATACTGTATTGTACGACAGGCTAGATAAGGTTGTACATGAACCAACCGAGGGAAATACGTGACATGCAGACCATATAACGATGTACCGTAACCTCCGACTCATGTGCGTTTCGAAGACTACGGTACATCGTTATATGATCTACACGTCACTTACAATACAAAGCAACATTGAAATGGCTAGATTTATAACATGAATGACTACCGACGATGTGGGCCGCTGCGGAGCTCAGCCGGATGTGGCGGCTGAGCCAAGAGGCACGAAACAGGCTGAGCACATCCGTAGAGGATCGACACGGGAAGCAATAGGGTGGTGCAGGTTGAGCACAACGGAGGAGGCGGGGTGCCCCGACTGGGCATAGTGTGGTGCAAGCAAGGACGACGACGTGTCGAGGCAATACAATTTTTTAATCTATAGTAATGTACGTGCATTCAGCTAGTATTTGAGGAAGAAGTTAGTATTTCTCAAACGAGTAGAAATTGGGTACGCCCTGCGCCAACGGGCTCGGGTGGTATCCAAATAGCCGGTGGCCAAATAAACAAAGAAGAAGAGCGCGAGTTAAAAGGAGGGGAGCACGCGGTGGCTCAGGGCAATGGGGCCGAGTGGCTCTTGGATCATGGATTCACGATAGTGCACATGCATGCACGAATCTGCGACGGTGACCGATGGAGAAGGTCATCAGTGGCGGAGCCACCCCAAGGCAAGTCGGGGCAGCCGTCCCGGATCTTCTAGGAAGACATCCTCTCTCTCTTGCCGGCGTCATGGAAGAGCCACCGCCGCCCACCCGGCCAAGCCTGCGTCACTGCCTTCAGGCGTGGGCCGCGTAGCCGTTAGCGTGCGTGGTCGTGGGCTATGGCAGCCGGTAGGTCCAATCGCCGGCCCAGCCACTAACTGGCTAACCCTAATCCCCCTCCGGCCTCAGACCACAACCACACCAAGCCAATCCACCGCCAACCCTCCTCCTGGCTCCTACGACCGGTGAGGCGGCAACCCTCCTCCTAGCTCTTGCGACCGGCAAGGCGGCGACCCTCCTAGCTCTTTCCTCCTGCGAGGCTGCAACCCTGTCAGCTACCGCTGCCCTCCTGTCCTGTGCCTCAGCTCCCTCGTCGCCCACCCGTTGCGAGCCTGCGACCCTCCTCCTGGCTCCTGTCTCCTGCAGTCGAGCCGACGACCCTCCAACAGGCTCCAATCCTACTGGCTCTTGGCTCTTGCGGCCGACGACCCTCTTGGGCTCCTAGCTCCTGTGAGCTGCGACCCTGCCTGGTGCTTGCTGTCGCTACCCTCTCCCGTGCGGTCGTGCCTCCCTCGTCGGTCGTCGTCCCAGATCTACATCTAGTAAGTAGTAATTCATATGCTTCATGCTTGTGTTGTGTGAATTGTGGATTTGTGATCCTTTGAATTGAGCTCAGTACGCCACCATAGACCATAGTCGTAAATTGTAATGCATCTAGCATCTAGCATAGTGTTTAAATTTTGATTTCAATACTTGCCCCGGGTCTCCCAAATTCCTAGCTCCCTCACGGAAGTTGATAGTGGGCATGCAATGGATCGAGCAGTAGTACGTTTGACCAATGCCGATAGCGGGATGGGGCGTTACTGATGGGCTCGGCGGTACATGCGTGGGTATGCAGACACAGCGTCGAGTTCACGACTCGAACACCAGTACTCTCTTTTTTTGAGAGAGAGATGGGGGTAGGGGCGGAACTAAATGGGTCCACTCGGTGTCACAGGACACTGGGTCCAAAAAAAATAGCAGATATTATCATGTATATACTCTGCGTGCACCCTCTAGCCTAAAAGCTATGCACCCCGGTTCAGCCCAACCTCCGGTCTCTTGCAGTTTTTTGCCGCATAAATTACTATTTAATATAATGTTGCTTGAAAATTATATATAATGTTATATTTATGATGAAATAGTGAATCTCGGTCATTTTCGTTCTAATTCTGCCCTGATGGGGACATAATCTACCTAGGTCAGTTTAGAACAACTTTTAATCTTTTTAGAGAAATAAACTTCATTAATCCGGTTGGGTGGCACAGTCTGCCGTGTGTTTGTACTTGGTAGGCTGAACCATATGTTCATTCAGGCCTGAACATCAAGTGGGCCTTCCACGCTTCTGGTGTTCCAATGTAGGCCGCATTCCAAGTGATCCATTTCTCTCTGCATCTTTGTTTTCGATTTCCTCACGTGGTCCGTCCATCTCTGGCAATTTTGTGTCAGTACTCCCTTTTGTTAGGATAAAGAAACAGCAAACCTCATTGCTATTCTGTGTACGTCCGTTGTATTCTTATCCAGTAAACGCAGGAGAACCGGGAGAGAAACAGAAAAGCAGTGAGTTTTATTTTGGGTGCATCCGGACGTTAGCGTCGGAGGCAGAAAATAAATATAGGTAGGCGGGACAAATACAACTACTTTTTCACATTGAACACTAAACTAAAAAGTTTATTGTACATACTCGGAAGATATCATATACATGCTTTAAGTATCAAACACATACATCTTCGATGGCGGTATACATACTTAGAAATCCGTTTATTATAAAAGATGAAGGAGAGTAAAAAAATTTGACGGGTTGGGGGAGTCGTGGTCCCCGCTGGTCTCCCCCTCCCTCGGCTACTGGAGTACTGGTTGATGGTTACCCTAAGAAACTTATCTAACAGGCAACTAGTTCTCCTGAGATCGGTTATCCTCGCTCCTTGGTGCACTGCCCAGTCCACCTCGAAGCTAATGTGGGCCCACTCCGTGCTGACCCTCTCAATGTCCTATATTTTCGAATTAGGATCATCTGTATTGAAGTATTCAATGTAGAGGATCTACAGTGGCATAGCATTAGAAATGATTTTCACTGTCCGAACAAAAATTGCGCGTGTACGATGGTATAGACGATCGTTGTCTATAATACTTTCTATGTCATCTATAGACAAAATTAAGGACAACACATACAATGGGTTATCTTTAAGTTATGTATATATGACCCCACAAACTATACAAACAGCATGGATACAACAGCAAAATAATCGTCTATAAAGGTCTTATAGACATGCATTACATACCGGACAGTTTCATTCTCTCTTCTTGTTCTCTGACATTTACATCATTAAAAATCTTACATTGTAAAAATTATAGACTTTTTTAATGCCGAGGGTCCATGGCTCCCTGCCCCAATATTTCCACACGAAAGCTAACGTGTCGTTTGCACAGCGAGTCCATGAGAAAAGTTGCGTACGGTTAGCCTCGAAATAGCAGTTTTTTATTTATTTCTTATTTTTGTCATTCTGTGTGTGTACTACATGCGATGAGGAGAAAAAAGTGCGGTGGAGGTCCATGGTGGCAACACGAGCTGATATCTCACTTGCCGCGTGGTAAAACCCACCATGAATACCAATATTATAATTGGATCTGTTAAATAATAGAATTTGTCGGTATAAATCTTAAACCAATCACACAGTAGAGATACGTAATGTAAAGGAGAATCTAATATCTTTATTGCTCATGTGCTCTTATATACGGGTCATCATATTTAAAGCCAAAAGGACTAATCCTGACAAGTGGCAATTCAGTATTTTACCCACCAATTAGGTTTCTTAATAGGATATACACCAATTTTCACAATTTATTGGGGGAAACGGAGTCTGTTTTGTTTCGTAATTGAAGGTTGAAAAATTATTACATAAAAACTAGAAAATCATTAAAAAAAACTTGGGAAAATGATATGAAACCTAAAAAGAAAAAAAGAATCACTTTTTGACTATAGTTAAATTTTATGAAAAAATTACATTTTGATTTTTTGAGAATGTCACATAAAAGATAAAATCTGATCACCAAATTTTCCTTAATTTACGGTTTTTGTCGATTTTTTTGCCGTTTGCTATATTTCTGGTATTTTCATTGTTTTTCTATTTTTTGTGATTTCCTTGTATTTTCTTGACAGGGCTGGACTTTTAAAAAAAAATGCAGACGGGGGAGTGGCAAAATTGAGAGAAGTCGATTCTCCTGTGGCAGAAAAGAGATTTCTCAGAACAAATTATGGCTCCATATAATGCCACTCCATGCCTCGTTGATATCTACGACCCACTTGTCATATTCTTGAGCAGTGTTTTCTTAAGAAGGCCTTGAGTGGTAAGTATAAAAAGTTTTGTGTCTAAAAAAATGAATACAGCAAAATTCGTGTGACATTCAACTATGTTTTTTAAGGGAGTGACCAGTGCCCGGTAGACCTGTGTTCACGGGTAGCCTGGGTCGATCCCGGCTCAGCTTGAGACTTGATTCCTGGCCCGAAAGCCTGAAACCCCGCTGAAATTATAAAAAAAAAACTATTTATTTTATTCTCAAAATAAATTAAATATTTCTTTTTATTCCAAAAAAGAATGAAAACAATATTTTTTTTAGTTTGGAAGCAGAATTTTGGTAATTGGTGGGACAGGCTCAGCCTACCTGTTGAGGTAGGGCTTTTAGGCCCGGCCAAAGGCGTTTGAGCAGTCTAGCGCCCGGACATACGATGGGATTGTTCTCAACATACATCTACCCCACCGTCGGATCTCACTTAAGACATTGATCTGAGTCGTTCAATTCGGTGCAACAAAAAACCCAAAAGTGCAACAATTAGTTTCTAAGTTTGCAACAAATCTTGATCCGGATACAACAAACACGAAATAAACGTTCAACATAGCAACAAAAAGGCGCAACAAAAAATGATAGCGAGTGCAACAATGATTACTAAGCGTGCAACAAAACCCCATTCAGTAGCAACAAACCATAGCATCAGCAAAGCGTTGCCACAAATCACATCTCCAATTTGCATCATTTTAAAAATGAGTATGCAATAATTTGGAAAAAAAAAACCCACAACAAATTCACAAACTTGTGCAGCAACAACATCAGACTCTAGAAAAAAAAAAGGTGCAACAAATTAGTACTACACCCGCAACAATTGCAACAAAACAAAACACTGTTGGAACAAATGAAAAAATCATTAGTACAACTGCAACGTTTGAGTCAACGTTCGAATTTAACTGCTGCAACAAACGAACTCACAAGTTGCAACATCTTGTTAATGAACTCGGAGGAGGAAGAGGTGGCTCGGTCGCACCACTATCTCGTCGCTGGTGGGCTCGAATCTAGGCGAGGCTAGCCCACAATTGAGCTCAGAAAGGCCTCGTAGGCCTGTTGTGGAGCTCCACCAACACCTCCTGCCCTTTGAGCTCGGGAGGCCTCGCCGTGGAGCTCCATCACCTCCTTGTGCCCCCATCGAACATGGGAGAGTTCGATGTCCACATCGATGCCACACAGAGAGGAACACACAGAAGCGTGAGCATGAAACATGGTGGGTCGGTGAGAGACGAGTCACTCCTATCAAAGTTTGCCGATGTCTCCGAGGGCAGTGATCTGTGTAGCACGACTCGAAAGGGGAGAGAGTGAAATGAGTGAAGCTCGTGTGGTTGGATGAGGATAAGGATGAGTTCAAGTCTGGAAGACGTCTATTGTGTGACTGTGTAAGTGGGCACCAAATGTGTTGTAATATTCTGAAATGAATTAAAGGAGGAAAATGAATTAAAGAGAGAATTTAAGGTTTTAAAAGGGGGGAAACCAAAAAATTTAGACAACGTTGGCCCACGGAGTCGTGGCCCAAGGGGGACCAGGCAGCCTTAAGGGGCCAAGGTGGGGCAGTAGCACCCCAAACCGTAGCCGCCGCCCCCTCCGAACACCCTCCCCCTTGCGCCTCCACCTCCTACCGCTACCCCTGCCCCAGCTCCCTTGCTGTGTCGCCCTGCTGCCCCTGCCTCCAGGAGCCTCCGTTTGCTACTGGCCATAGGAGGTACAAGGAGGACAGCAAGGGTTTAGCTAGCAAGAAGAAGGAAGGAAGGAAAAAAGAGGGAAAGGAAGGAAAAGAGGAGGATTTTCGTAGGATTCCGTTATCCGTTATGTTCGTCAAGGGTAAACCCTATTAGTCCCTAGATGTTACCTTGGATTAGTCACTGTTAAGTTCATAGATCGTTTTGCTTAGGGGAATGTTAGGTTTCAACATGCCCTAATTCGTCGAGTTTAGATGTAGAACTTTGCGGGGGCAATTCGAGGTATTTAGGGTCAGATTAAGAGATTGGTCCAATTAGAGAAAAAAAAGTTAGATAATCTTGTTAGCTTTCTAGGAAGGTCTGGATCATTAGAATCGGAGTAGTGAGCGAAAAGTTACGTTCTCAGTAAGGTCGCTGTCTAGAATTTGGATGTAGCTGGCAGATATTGTGAAGATAGGTTAGTTTCATCTAGTAGATGGCAAAATTAAAATGTGGTGATAACTTGAATAAGTT
This sequence comes from Phyllostachys edulis, assembly GCA_036346405.1. Classification (NCBI taxonomy): domain Eukaryota; kingdom Viridiplantae; phylum Streptophyta; class Magnoliopsida; order Poales; family Poaceae; genus Phyllostachys; species Phyllostachys edulis. The sequence continues at coordinate 22,237,383 of CM070558.1, forward strand.
AGAAATTTTAGTATAGTTTTTTAGAACTGGTATCGTTCATATATTTTTCAAGTTTTAGAATTAAAATATAAAATTATGAAGAGGACTGTCCTAACAGATTATGGGACGGTCTTCAGAGAAGGAAACGGGGCAGAGAATGGTAGAATCAGAAGTTCGTCATAACTAGAAAATTGTAGGATTTTTCATGAGGATTCCATAAAGTAGTGGATGTCGAGATTTGGAGTTCATATGTATAAGTTAGAGCCATTTTATTACTAGGACAGCGAGTAGTGCGTTCGATAGTTTTGGGTTAATTGGGTCAGTTCGATGTAGACGTGCAATGACGATAAGTGTAAAGTGTTCGTGCTGTGATATTGTGATTTTGAGTTGTGTCTTGCAATGTTTGTTCAGGGAGTGTGGCCTCTAGTGCCTTGCCGCCGCTTTGCTATACAGCTCCAAGGGTATAAAGAGGTAAGTGTATGGTAGATAATGATCAATGGTGGATTGTTGTATTCTTTATCACTTATTACCATTATATTGTTTTTACTGTCATCTTATTTAATTACAAACAATATGAGTGGACATGATATTAATTGTATTGATGAATTCAAGAATGTTGGATGATGGTATTATTGATAAACTTATTTTAAATTAAGCATTCATAAGCATTATTGCATGAAGAGAAGGTGATCATGGTGATTACATTTCTACCTTATTGGTAGAGACTCCATGGGAGTGGAGGTGGTTCCCAATCCTTTTGGAGGACAGGCTTGAGAGTGAACATTGTCATTAGTGTTCACTCATGCTATATCGGTTGATGCGAAAAGGGTTGTATGTTGACATGTAGTGTAGGGATACTTTGCATTTAATGCAAAGAGAATTTGATGATTGGGTATGAGAACAAAAAAAGTTGATGTTGATGATGGTATTGCTTACAATTGATTAATCATTATTTATTATTGTGCTTACTGAGTCATGAACTCACTCTTGCTCTATTGTTGTTTTTAGGTAACTGTTGATGACATTGCATATGGGAAGGGTTGGCGCACTTGGAACCACATCATACATTCAAATGCTTGAAACATGGGCCATGAGACACTTTATTAGCATGATGATTTATAATTAGGACTTGATATTATTTCTTAGCCATAGATGATATGTTGGAGTTGATTATCCATTTAATAGACTTTATTCGATTGGTTTGCGTCAATCTTGGTTTATTATCATGCTATGCTTCCTAGGAATTAATTATCTATGATTGCCTTGTGTTAATGAATGTGATCGGTTGATGAGTTTTATCATTAATATGCTTTCTGTAATTTACCATTAATTGATGTTAACATTGATAGTTAGTACTCCCTCCATTTTTAAATACATGATGTTTGACTAAGCGTGCAGTCAAACTTATCTAACTTTGACTAATAATATATGAAAAACTATTTAGATTGATCATGAGTGAATAGTATCATTAGATTTGTCATGATAAATATTTTCATAATATAATAATTTTGTAATTTTTACTAACAAAATCATATAAAAGTAATGATCAAATTTATATAAGTTTGACTGCACGCTTGGTCAAACGTCATGTATTTAAAAACGGAGGGAGTATAGTTTAGTGGAATTTCGGGCTCCGTGTTAGACCAAGGTGTTACATGTGTCCCATACTATGGTTTGCATTGTACACCCGATCCATAGTGATCCATATTGTTTCCTTTTAAAAAAAACCATGGTGTTTTCAAACTACTCTAAACTCTCCAAGGTGCAAAACAAAAACCATTTCCCCCTTGCCCTGCGGTTAGAGCTAGCCAAATGGGCCATGCCTGTCTGGTCGACCAGAGGCGCAACACGACCCGATTTGTTCATGGGTCGTCTGGCCCAAGACGACGGCCCGTCTTGTGCTTGGTCGCTTCTACAGCATGAGCCCGACACGGCCCGAGGGAGAGCCAATGCCACGGCCCAGAGGCTAGAGCCGGGAGCGCGCAGGGTGGTGCCGGCGCGAAGGAAGAAGGGAGGGGGCCGGCAGCGCTAAAGGTCCGGGAGGAGGAGAGAAAGAAGGTCCGGCGGCGCGGGAGGGAGCCAGAGCGGAGAGAGAAGAGTAGGGCCGAGATAGGCGATGCCGACATGGAGGTCGACGACTTGGCGGTGCGGACGAGGAGGTGGTGTGGGCCGTGCGGCGAGGAGGCGGTGCCGCGAGGAGGCGACGCGGAGGATTGCGGTGCGACCTACGGTAGTGCAACATTGCCCAGTCTGCTGCGCACGCCTGACGCACGAGGGGCACGGGAGAAAGGCGTGGGCGCAAGGCGTAGCATGAGTAGTGTGCTCGTGGGTCATGCTCGCACGTCACTGATCTGTTTAAAATCTAACCGTTGGGGCATTTTTGACCGTTTTTGATTGTTTGGGTCTTAAAAAACAGCAAAGAATTCAACAAATGTCGAAATGTTTTCTATAAATAGCCACCATACCCCCCTCATTCAGCACCCCTCCATTCCTCATTCTCTCTTTGAAATTATGTTGTGCAAAATCAAATTCATATTGAGCTAATTTGGCAAAATAAAAAAATTATGCCAAATTTTGGAAAATTCAATTTTCGACAGCAAATCAGTAAAAGAGGTACAATACTATTTTTTTCATACTTTTATTGTTAGTGCTTGCTATGCTAAGATGAAAGTAATAATAGTGTTAGTTTCGATTTTACGGTTTTTGTTATGGACAGTCCTTACGACAGCTTTGCTTTTAGTGATTACAGACTTTCACTAGAGGAAATTGCACCCATGGAGGCGGCTGCGGTTTCCTCAAGCCAACCGGAAGCGTAGGGCAAAGTTCCGTTATTAGGCTCCACGGCATCATCTAGCTCCACACCAACCGGAGCAAAGAGGTTGAAATCGTTTACATCGAGAGTGTGGGAGAATTTCGACAGGACAACCAAGCAAGACGCATAGGGAAATGGGATACCATTTGCTATTTGTAAAATTTGTCACAATAAATTGTCTGCAAAGTATACAGGTGGAACGAGACACTTGCTTAGACATGCTACAAGATGTTGAGCCAAGCAAAGATTGGTGATGAGGCAGACACAGCTGCAGTACAACCCTAATGGTACGGTACGTAGCTGGGACTACGATCCTGAGGTAGGCCGTCAATCTCTCTGTCATTTAATTGCTTTTGGGGATTTACCGTTAGGCTTTGGGGGGTCTGCTTCTTTCCAAAATTACATTAGGACTGCGCATAATCCTAGATTTTCTTCCATTTCTAGACAGAAAACAACTAAGGATCTAGTAAAATTGGACATGCAGATAAGGTGGAACTCTACTTACCTTATGCTTAAGAGTCTTTTATCATACAAGAGTATTTTTTCTGTTTTTATTCAAAACACACTATCAGAGCATTGACAGTAGTATACTATTGACTGAGCAACATTGGTTCATTGCTGAGAAGATACTGTGGTTTTTAGATTTTTTTTTTATGAAGCCACTGTTGCTTTGTCCGCTGTGTACTATCCAACATCTCCTATCATTGTGCATAGTATTTTACATATTACTACTCAATTAAAAATGTATGAAAATGACTTAGTTTTACGTAATGCTATTGTTTCCATGAAATCTAAATACCTTAAATATTGTAGAGAAATCCCTTACTTATATGCATTTGCATTTCTTTTAGATCCTAGAGCTAAAGTTGATGCATTTTGTAGTGTACTTGATCTTCTTAGTGAGGCTACAGGGCTAGACTATATTGACTATTTTGCAGAAGTTCGTTCTCGGTTATACGAGGTTTACCAAAGGTATGAAAATAAGTTTCGAGGAGTCTGCACGCAACGACCTCCAGTAGCCCCCGCCTCAAGTAGCAAGACAAATATGTAGGGCAAGATCTTCGGTGGCTCTTCCTCTAGGTCCAAGTCTTCTTTTTCTACACCGTAGCTTGCTCAGCCAAGACCCACAAGGAGCGAAGAACTATTCATTTATCTTGACAGCAATAAGGTGTATTTCAACTCCGAAGGCTTCAACAAATTTGCAATTGTGGCAAGCCCATAAGTTAACATATCCTGTGTTATCCATACTTGCACGTGATGTGTTAACTGTTCCTGTCTCGATGGTTTTCTCCGAGTTTGCTTTCAGTCTTTCTGGAAGAATATTGGAGGAGAGAAGAACAAGTCTCACAAGTGAGATGGCGGAGATATTTCTAACTATGAAGGACTGAGAACAAACTGATTCATGGACACAACACTCTATGGAAAATCCAGAGTTGTCGGAGGTGTTCGAAAATCTGTATTTAGACAATGACACCGACACGTAGAACAACGATGTATCATAGGCTATACTCTTTTTTCTTTGCCAATATTTTCTCATTTTGAGTTTTACTTGGCGAAAGTTTTAACGAGGCAGCCAGTTGAGCATTAATAAAGCTCTTTATTATATTTTCAATATGATTATCTTATTTTTTTCAATTTTTATATCTTATTTGTTTTGATTTTTTTCGGGTCTAACCGGTCTTAGCCCATTAACCCAAGTACGATACGGACAGTCGACGGACCATACTTAAACAGTCTCTTCGGCATGTAGACCAGCCTGATATGACCGTCTAATAGCCAGACCCAAACGGCCCTATTAGGATGGATCGTGCCCGTGCTGAGCGTCCATTTGGCCGGCTCTACCCGCAGCTCATCACCGAAACACATAAACCCTCCCCCTCCCCCCTCCCCCCGCTAGGGTTTCTCTCCCACCTTGCCGCCGCCAACCATGGCCGCCGACACCTCGAAGCCCTTCTTCCCCGCCGCGCCACGCCGCGCCCTCATCCCCTCCCGCGGCAACCCCGCCCACCTCTCGCCGGAGGCCTCCTACTGGCGCTCCTTCCGCTCCTCCGAGCTTGCCTCCGGCTCCAAATTCGCCGTCACCCACCTCACCTTCTCCCCTGCCCACTCCACCCCAACCCTCGCCGCCGCCTGCTCCTACTCCATCCACCTCTTCTCCGGCGACCCCCTCGCGCCCCTCCCCTCGATCTCCGTCTTCGACGATATCGTCTTCTGCCCCTCCTTCCGCTCCGATGGCGCCCTCCTCGCCGCCGGCGACAAGAAGGGCGTTGTCCGCGTCTTCCGCGCCGACAAGCCGACGGCGGGGCCGCTCCGCACCCTCCGTACCCACTCCGCCGAGACCCGCGTGGTCCGGTACCCGGTCGCCGGCGGCGACAAGATCCACCTCCTCACTGCCGGCGACGACGCGCTTCTTGCCTACTGGGATGTGCCCTCCGAAACGCCCGTCTTCACCGTCCCCGCCGCCCACCGAGACTACATCCGCGCCGGCGCGGCCTCCCCCGCTGACCACAACCTCTTCGCCACCGGATCCTACGACCACAGCGTCAAATTGTGGGATGCCCGTACGGGGAAAACCCCGTCTTTATCCTTCTCTCACGGCTACTCGGTTGAGAGCGTGCTTTTTCTGCCGTCGGGCGGGCTGCTTGCCACGGCGGGAGGGAACGTGGTGAAGATTTGGGATGTCATTGGCGGTGGACGGCTCGTGCACTCAGTGGAGAGCCATGTCAAGACAGTGATGGCGCTCGCGCTCGGGAAGATGGGCAACACTGGAGAAACACGGCTGCTTAGTGCGGGGATTGATGGGTATGTGAAGAGCTTCGATTATGGGGAACTTAAGATATCACACTCAATGCGGTACCCTAAGGATCTGCTGTCTGTGGCATGCTCACCCTGTGGGACGGTGCTTGTTGCTGGGTCTTCAAAGGGTGATATTTATATGGGCAGGAGGAAAAAGAAGGTGATAGAGGAGGAGCAAGAGGGTAAGGGTGTGGGTGGTGAGTTTGACTGGGCATCACCCAAGCCAGAGAAGCCGGTGTTGACGCCAAAGTACTATAGGTACTTCCTCCGCGGTCAGAATGAGAAGCCCAAGGAGGGTGACTTTGTGATTGAGAAGCCTAAGAAGGTGAAATTCGCTGAGCATGACAAGTTGCTGAGAAAGTTCAGGCACAAAGATGCTCTAGTCTCAGCATTAACTAAGAACAATCCGAGGAGCATTGTGGCAGTGATGGAGGAGCTAGTTGCAAGGAGAAAGCTGGTGAGATGCATTGGGAATTTGGATGTGGAGGAACTCGGGCTTCTCCTGGAGTTCCTGCACCGGAATGCAACTTTGCCAAGGTATGCAAGGTTCTTGATGGGGGTGGCAAACAAGGTGCTGGAGATGCGCGCAGAGGATATCCGGTCAAATGAGAAGCTGAGGAGGTACATTAGGAACCTTAAAAGAATGGTTGCAGAGGAGATTCAGATACAGCACACATTGCAGGGGATTCAAGGGATGATATCACCCATGCTTGCACTTGCCAGTAGATGAACAGGTGCTTTTCTTGAAAGGGAGTTTTTCTTATCTGTTAGATTACAATGAGGGCTGCCATACGCGATGTTGTATGCTGGTTTACAAATGATGCTTGTTAGTGAAATTTTGTCTGTTAGCTTATTGAGATACTCTCTTGTGGCACCTAAAGCTTTGATCAGATCATTTCCAATTATGCTCATTTTGATGGTATGCATTATTGCTATGAAAGTGTTGTAATGGATTGCTCTTTGTGCTTCTTGTCACAATTTCGGCAAACTTCAGATAATTATGCATTTATACATAATCTGGCATTGCCTATGTTTCGCAATGCATTTCATATTCTTGGTCAATTGTTCTATATGTGGTGAATTGGTTTATTCAGTTTCAAAGTGTAGACTTCGCGCTGAGCGTCTGAGCTAAAATTGTCACTTTTATCTCGAGGAAACTGCTAATTTGGGTGTTTCAGAGCCTGGAGCTCTTAGCTGCTCTCACCAATTCATCTGTTAGGCATGTTACAATTCCACTTTGCTGCTTGTCGTATTTTCATGTGCAATTCGTAGTTCACAGTTATATCAGTGTAGATTCATGTTGCGACTATACAATTTGTACCTGGTGTGTGTATCTTATGTGGAGAGGTCAGGGTGGATGGTTCTTATTTACTTCGAACTGATGTCTTTGATTTATTGTGAACGTTGTCAATTGATACAGAGCTGTAGTGCTGGCGCCATAATGCTTGAAGCTGTTCTGGACAAGGAAAACCGAAGCTATTTGGCACATTTTTTGTATATTTATTTCTTATATTTGAGTCTGTTTGCAGACACTATCTGTGCTCAAATTCTGACAGATCATGGTATACTCTGCATATCATCTCCCATAAGCTATTCAAATGCTGTGGATGAAGATGTCTCGAGTAAAATGTTCCTAGTGCTGTAAATGTGCTCCTCTGATGAAGCTTAATTTCCATAGCACTGAATGGTTCACATCTTGACATCAAAATGCCGATGCTCGGAATTCCAGCCACGGCCCACGGGGGCTGCAGAGCACTGCACGATACAGCGGTGCACAACTTAAAAATGCATAATCTGCATTGATGCCACGTTGATTCATTTTTTCTGAAAATATAACTAACTGTAACTCGGTCGTCAGACCCAACTCCCCAGGTAAGGGTAGCTAGGGCATCTTTGTTTTGTATCTAAAAATCATCCAAATTTACAGCTGTATGATGCTCTTGATCGCACCGTCCCACATTAACTGGATCATTTTTATATATCGGGCCCGCAATGTTATATCGGTTGGTATTTGCCTCTCTTAGCCTATTAAGCACCCATTAGAGTTTGGAACCGAATTCTCTGCAGGGAATCACTGTTTGAACAGTGTTTTAAATCTTTAATGCTGTAACTTCGATCTAAACAGTTCATTTTAGATCGGACGCCGGTAAAGATAAGGTTCTAATGTATGTTACTGTGCTCCTTCCTTAGAGTTTACCCTGTAACAGTTCACGCCCATCACTCAGGGGGGAGGGAGATGGCAGGCATGGAGTGACTGAACGCCGCCGTCGACGCGATGCTCTTGGTGAGTGTTGCCGCCGGAAAGCGCCGTCGCCGGCGGGCTATCCTGGACCAACAAGGTTGAATCGATACCAAATTCCAAATTCAATTTGTCTCATAAATTTTGGTTCTGTTGCTCCCGATTTGGGAAAATTGGCGCGCAATGGGTTCTATACTTCTATTTGGGGGCTTTTCATTGAGTTCGTTCACTTCTGCTATTTTGTATGTGGTGTCGTTGGGTTTCTTTGGGCAGCTCCCCTTTCTATTTGTATGAGAAATTTTACCTTTTTTGGTACCGATTTGGAGAAATTGGCGTGCGGGATTCATTTCAAATTGCCTAACAATTTTGTATGTTGCTCTCGATGTGAACAAATTGGTGTGCAATGGATTTGATTCTGGATTTTGTTTTGTGCAGATCCCATTTCAAGCCGTATGTTGTTTTCTGGCTGTACGGTTTAGCTGGCTTTGCCCCTATACTACCAGTAGGGCCTTCGACCTCGCATGGCGCCAATTCTGCATCGAGCACCAGCGGGAGTGTCAGCTCCCCCTCTAGCCGCTCCCGCTCGTGTACAGGGAGGGGGGGGGGGGGCACTGTGCTATGTTACTTTGTTGCTAACAGTAGATAAATGATATAATTTAAATGTCTACGATGCTGATAAATGTAAATGGCCGAAATAGTTTTCAGTATCTGTAAATATGTCAATTTGAAAGAAATAATCTAGGTGTCGTTGATCTTTGTCATTTCAGTATAGTCGTGTGAATCTGCATATTACATGACAAATCTGTTTTTTGTTAGTCCATTGCAGAACACAATATGGAATATGAGTAGCACAGACTGCACAATTTTCAATGGTGTTAAAAACACTATTAAGTTTTGTATGGTTAACTAAGCTCTTGCTTGTTTTATTGTCTTAGAACATTATCTTTGTATGGTTATTGGTTAAGCAACCCCCACTTGTTTTGTAGAGTTAAGCAACCCCCTACTAATTTTGTAGAGTTAACAAATCCCTACTAGTTTTGTAGCTTTTGTTTTCTTAGAAACTCCTACTGGTTTTGTACAGTTAAGCAAGCCCTATTGGTTTTGTAGGGTTAGAAACTCCCTACTGGTTTTGTTTCCTTCAAAGCTCCTATTGATTTTCTATGGTTAAGCTATCCTCTACTGGTTTTGTATGGCTAAGCAACTCCCTAGTGGTTTTGTTTTCTTAGAAGCTCATACCGGTTTTGTCTGATTAAGCAACTCCATATTGGTTTTGTTTTCTTAGAAGCTCATACTGGTTTTGTATGGTTAAGCAACTCCCTATTGGTTTTGTTTTCTTAGAAGCTCATACTGGTTTTGTATGGTTAAGCAACACCGTACTAGTTTTTCAGGGTTAAGCAACTCCCTATTGTTTGTTGTTCTTTCCACCCCCGATGAAGTCGGCGGCTAGGCGGGCTAGCCGCCTAGGACCGGCTAGTCGGTCAAAGCCGGTCCAAGGTGTCTTGAGCGGCGCTCGGCGAGGCGGCGATAAGGCGGGCACCGAGGGGTTCTGGCCATCCCCGCCGTCGAATCGAGGTCGGCACCACCGAATCGAGCTCGCTCCCGCCATCTCTACCGCCAAATCGAGCTCGCCGTCGCCAAATCGAGGTCGTTCCCGTCATCTCCGCCACCAAATCGAGGTATGTCGACCCCGCTTTCTTCTCGCCTCTGCTTCAGGCGGGGTTGGCGCTTCTGTGGCGAGGAAGAGGGTTGCAGCGTGTGACAAGCGCCTTGGCCGTGGGTGGTGGAAGCAGGGGTAGGGTAGGGACGTAGGGGTGGAGCCAAGGGAGGTTGCCAACGGCAAGCTGGCAAGGGAGGCTGCGGATCTGGGCGGCGACGGTCGGTCTGGAGAGGGAGAGCGAGAGGGAGAGGGGCAGCCGAGAGAGAGAGATGTGAGAGAGGGAGTGAAGTGAGGAGAGAGAGAGAGAGGATAAGGTTAGGGTTAGGTGAGGCGGCGCGTGGGCTCTGGTTGGGCCTGGCCAGCCAATCGGCTGAGGATAGAAATACTGGGCCGAGGGGTTGGATTTTAAGCCCATTAAGAATAGTGCGTCTTGTGAATTGTTTTTCTTTTCATTTTCCTACGATGCCGACTGTTTTGCATTGCCGCTAGTCGGTCGCCTAGGCGGCCTAGGCGCTAGGTGCCGGACCACCGCCCAACTAGCGTATAGCGCTTTCTTGAACCTTGGTTTAAGTACATACAAGATAAATCCCTCACTCAAAACAAATTGTTTTGTTGGCCGCTTATGTAAATACAAGGTCAGCCCCTCACACTTATGGTTGATATGAGAAAAACATGGCCAGAACTTTTTATTGCAAGTGCACCCATCTCATGAACATACATTTTATTTACTTAACCAGAAGTTATTTAAGCATCTCTGATTTTTTTTATAAACATGGCTAATATGGTTAAATAAATACAAGGTCAACCACTCATACTTATGGTTGATATGAGAAAAAACATGGCCAGGATTTTTTGTTGCAAGTGCAGCCATCTCATGAGCAGTATTTTCATTTGCTCGTCGGAAGTTATGTAAGCATCTCTGAATAATTGGAAGTTATTCAAGGTTAATCCCTCACTCATGATCAGTCTTTTTTGCGTAAATACAAGGTTCTGATGGGGTTTTCCAGGTTCAGCTAATCTGAAATTTTATATTTTTCAGCATCTCTGAATGTACTCTGAATATCAAGCTCTGTGAGGGGTGTTTTAGTTTGAGGAGAGGACGGAATACTGGGTGTTGTGGTATAAAGTGGACCAGACAGTAAACAAGAGGGGAGACCCCCCGCCTCGTAAGATGGGGCCGAAGGGTCTCGGATGTGGAGTTCAGACTAGAAATGCTCTTTTTTTTATTGCCAAAAGGAGGATCCCCCCTACATGTTGAGGGAGGAGGGCTATTTATAGCCTTCCTGACCAGGTACATCGAATTACATTTGTATCCCTAGTGAAGTACACGGAATGTAAGGGCAACAGGGGAGTTTCTAGGTCTAGGAGTAGGTGCAGGGACACAGTAGTCCTCCCTGGACCCGCCTACCAGTTGTGGACCGGTCTACCTCCATTGTGCCACAGGTGGCGGTGTGACGAGACCTTCGTAGTCTCCCCTTGGGGTGTCTCGGCTCATGCCTCACAGGGACCCGTGACCCCTCGGGGCCTCGGGGACCACCTCGAACCTTGGGACACCTCGCTGGGGTGCCTCGGGTTCACCTTCGGAACCTGCGGACGCCTCTCCGAGGGGCCTCGGGGCCCATCCGGAGGCCCTTCGTCGTGTGGCCTGAGGCAAGCTATCATGAGTCATTCGGGTTGTTACTGTCTTTGTGGGGGCGGTGGGCGCCCTCGACAAGCCTCTCACGGTCGAGGCCCTGCTTCGCCATGGCTGAAGCCGCGCCGCTCTCCCGAAGGGTCCAAGCACACCATCCCCTCGGGCCTAGCGAAGCGTGGTTTCGAAATGCTATTGAAAGTCTGTCTTTGGTGGAGCTGCGATGTTCAGTTGGTGCGGCGCCATAATATGGCGACTATGGCTTATGTTAGGATTTCACTTGCGGCGTCTTGGGTTGTGCGTGCCATAAATGAGCGACTACGCACTGTTGACGGTGCTGCACGTGGCGGCTATGTAGTGGGCCAGAACGCCTCGAGTTCCACCCGTGGGTCTGGCCGGCCTATAAATACGCGGCACCCCCCTGTAGAACCACCCTATCGCCATTTCTACTCCCCCTCTTAGTCTGCGTGTGCGCCGCTTTGTCCGTAGTGGTCTCGATCATGGCGAAGGGTGGTAAGGATGGTGCCGGGGAGGTGTCTTATACGAGTGAGCTGGGGAGGTCTCTCGTAACCAACCTTGTTCTCGGCACCCTCGTTGACGAGGGTAAGCTGGAGAGTCTGGAGAAAGTCCGAGCGCCCGGAGCGGAAACTACCCCAGCTCCCCGAGGCGATGAGGTGGTTGTCTTCGTCGCGTTTTTCGACGCGGGTCTTCGCTTGCCGTGTGTTGACCTCGTCAGGGCGTGCTCGGTTATCTGACGGGTGGGCTGGGCGCAGCTCACGTCGAATTCGATTGTCAAGCTCGGGGTCTTCGAGTGGATCTTTGCGAGCGGCGGTCGAAGCAGGTGAGGCGCATCGTCAGCGTATCTACGATGGTCGCCGGTAGAAGAAGAAAAGAAACGATGGCGAGACGCTGAACTTTGGCGGCGTGAATTTCGACCACGCGCGGTGCTCGATGTACTGCCCCCCGTGGCTGCTGAACATTGGGACACCGACCGACGCGTCGGTGGTTTTACCACAAGTCGTTACGGAAGGGGGCTTGCGATGTGAGGTGGGCGATAAGACTTGTGGCGATCGAAGTGGGCCCTACCGCACGGAGGAGGCTCTCCTCCGGCTCTGGCTGGGCCGCGACAAGCGATTCTCCACCGGGATCTGGTGGAAGAATTCTGCGCCGGGGATCGGCCCTTGGCCGGGGCGGAGCGTGGAGATAGTGGCGGCGAAATGCAGGCGGCCGACCCGGCAGATTAAGGGCACGCGAAGGTATGAATCTTTACCTCACGGCCTCGTTGTCTCTCCGTCGAACCTTTGCCTTATGTCTTCGCCGCGGCTCGTGACTCTTGTTACGGCGGGTGTCTTAGCATTAATGGCCATCAACGAGGCGGCTCGTCGGCGAGAAGTCTTCTTTGGGCCGTATCTGCGTGAAGAACATTCAAAACGGTCACGGTTGTCTTGTATCGCCAGCTCAACAGGCGTCCGTCCGTCCGTTCGTCTTCCGAGCGTCCGGACCGGATCATGCCGAAGAAGAAGCGTCTTGTGACCAGCCGAAGCAGCGGTCTTGGACCGATTGCCGTGGTGCTTGCTGCGTCGCCGCAAACCCTTGCGAGGCGCTGGTCGTCGAGAGAAGGTGCGAACCGCCGCCATAGCAGCGGTGGTGGTCATGCGAGGGTCGGCGAGTTCACACGGCTCTTCGTCAGGCGAGCCTAGCGGCTCGGCCGGTGATGGCGCGTCGGAGGATGCCGTGGGGCGCGGTGAGGCAGAGGTAGCCAAGGCGACGGGCGTGATTGACTTGATGAGCCTTGCCATCGAGGAGTCCTCTGGCGAGGAAACTCCGTCGCATCTGTACGCCGTGGAGTTGGAGGTAACTCTGGGCACCCCGGTCACTCCGGCGTCTTGCTTATCGTTCTGGAGGAGCAGTTGCACCGCAGTCCTCGCGAGGTCTGGCGCCATCGTTGGTGATGATTTGCCGCATGCCTTAACACTTATGCGGCCGTGCGGCGGGCGATGCCGAACCGGCCAGCGGCGAGCCGCGTTGGCGAAGCGACACGTCGAAGGAGGCCCCCCGATTACGTCGGGGTCGGGGCTCATGACGCAACTCTGCGGCCGTGGCTGCGAGCCGCGTAAACGCGGCCCGTTATGCGCGAGACTTCGCCATGAGTCCGGCGTTGCGAAGGTTTGCGGCGGTGAAATTTTGCTCGCTCGCCGCTCCTCTCGGCCTTTTTCAAGAAGATGGCCATAAGGACATGATCGAGAGCGTGGGCGAATGCCATGAAGGTTTGGCTCTTTAAGCGCGGCTTGGCGTTCTTTGCCGTTTCCATGGGCGTACTAACAGGCGTTATTCACGTCGCGAACAATGATCTTTGTACGGGTGCTAGATGATGGCGTCGCCACGGTGTTTGGCAAAATCCAGCGAGAGGTTGAAAAGGAGCACTCGAAGAGCGAGATCCTTAGCGGCACGTGCGCCTCCCTCGAGGTGAGGCTAAAAACTTTGGAGGAGCAAGTGTCAGGGCTCCGATCCGAGCTGGAGGCTTCGCGGAAGGCTCGGGCATTGATCGAGGAGGAGATGGCGGCGGAGCACGAGTTGATGGAGACCATGGGGGCCGCCACCTTGGCGCCGTGGTGATCTTTGGAACGCCAGATTGAAGCTTGGTGCAGATGCCCCTGCGAGGACTCACCGACTTCTTGAGGCGGACATCACCTTCATACGACCGAAAAATGTTGCAAGAAGCGTCGTGCCTACTGACGATCGTATGGAGACCATCGCATGAAAGGTTGCTGGTCGCGAGACCTGGCGTCCTTGGACAAGCGGTGGTGCGCATATGGATCGCTGCCACCGCTTCGATTCGCGTGTAGCCGGCGAGACTTAGCGGCGTGGAGCAGCGACGACGCAAGGCGAGCAAAGTCGCTACGGAGGACTCTTGGGCGTTAGCAGCGGACACGAAGATGCGACAAAGTCCTTCCAAGATCAAGAAGCGAGAAGGCTAGAGAAGTCTCCGTGATCGAAAGCGTGTGTGGCTCTGAAAGGCGACAAGCGGGGGTCCCTCCGCGATGACAAGGTGTGACCCTCCGCTTGCCCGGAGCGGCTCAAAACTCTTAATGTAGCATAATGTTGCGAACTGTAGTTTGGGCGCTTCGGTCTCTGTTTGTTCTATCTCTTTTTCTTTTTGGATGTTTGGGGAAGCAAAAAACACTTTTTTGTCGGGGCTTTTGCTCGTGTAATGGCCTGTTGGTGTTGAATGAGAAAACCTTTTGGCTTGGCGATGCGGCTTTATCCCTTCCTGAATTTGTTATCTTAAGTCGACGTGTGGTCTATCTGAGAGCGATGCTGTTTAAGTGTCTTGGTGGGAGGGTCCTCGGCGCCCATGGGCGGCGGTTCGTGACTACCGCTCGCACGCGGCCTCCGAAGGAGGAGCACGAGATCCTAGACAGGTGGCCTGTGAGGATTTGGTACCGGAACATCATGTGCCATGGCGCGAAGTGGCAGCGATGGAAGAGGGCCAATCCAAACTACTCTATGAAAATGTTTTTCCGTGTTCGGGAGCGAGAGGCGCGAAGGTCTTGTGAAGAGATGCGGCCTTCCGCCGAAGTTTGTTGGTGCGAGCGGGGGGGCCCTGGTGCCCTCCACGTCCGGGGAGGCTTTGACAAGCTCGTCGGATACTCCCGAAGACGTGGTTGTACAGAGGCAATATGAGCATCTAGTCGCCGGGCGTCGTCTGACGAGTTGCTTGTTTGGGCGACGATAGGGAGGAGTGGGACTTCGTCCCAAAGATGTCTGACCGTGTGAGGCGAGGTTGTGTAGCAGCGATTTGTGCTCCCTACTGTTTCATATTGTAACGTGATGAGATGTACCTTGTGTTGAGTGGTGTTTTTTTTTAATAATAATATCGACGTGATTGTACTGCGCCACCCTCAGTAATGTTTGCCTTGGTCGGTTCGTCTTGTTTGTTTCAGGAGGGGGGGGCGGAGCCTCACGCCGTCCCCTATTCTTTTTAGATAGGGCTCCGGGGAGCCCTAATGTTTTTTGTTCGGGGGAGGCGAAGCCTCGCGCCGTCTCCCACTCTTTTTAGATAGGGCTCTGGAGAGCCCTTATATTTGTTGGGGGAGGAAGCCTGCGTGCAAATCCCGTTTTTTTAGATAGGGCTCCGGAGAGCCCTTATATTTTTTGTTCGGGGGAGGCGAAGCCTCGCGCCGTCCCCCAGTCTTTTTAGATAGGACTCCGGAGAGCCCTTATCTTTTTTTGTTCGGGGGAGGCGAAACCTCACGCCGTCCCCCACTCTTTTTAGATAGGGCTCCGGAGAGCCCTTATATTTTTTTGTTCGGGGAGGCGAAGCCTCGCGCCGTCCCCCACTCTTTTTAGATAGGGCTCCGGAGAGCTCTTATATTTTTTGTTCGGGGGAGGCGAAGCCTCGCACCGTCCCCCACTCTTTTCAGATAGGGCTCCGGAGAGCCCTTATATTTTTTGTTCGGGGGAGGCGAAGCCTCGCGCCGTCCCCCAGTCTTTTTAGATAGGGCTCCGAAGAGCCCTTATCTTTTTTTTTGTTCGGGGGAGGCGAAGCCTCGCGCCGTCCCCTATTCTTTTTAGATAGGGCTCCGGAGAGCCCTTTTCTTTTTTTTTCTTTTTTTTAGATAGGGCTCCGGAGAGCCCTTATCTTTTTGTTAGGGGAGGCGGCCTGCGCCGTCCCATTCTTTATCGTATGTGCCCTTTGTGTAGAGGCGTCCTGGTGCACCGTGGCCCATGGCTATCTTGGTGATGGCTTGGTTTATACACCTTGCTTGAAAGAGGCGGTGCTTACCGGCCTAGGCCATCTTGTGTGTCTGAGTTTATACAGCGCCCGCAGTGGCGTGATCTGCCTGGGGCCTAGGGCCATCTGCGCAGTGTCTGAGTTTATACGCGCGCCTGGGCGGTGTGTGCAAGGGGCCTAGGGCCATCTGTGTATCTGGGTTTATACACGCTATAAAGGCGGTGTGCACAGACCTAGGGCCATGCGGTGTCTGGGTTTATAGTGTGGTGGCAGTACTTGCCCACCTCGTGCTCTTGTAATCGTCAACAAGTTCCCAAAAGTTACATATTTGTACATGCCGCCTCGAGGTCATTGGGCGGGTTGGAGGAGGGTGGGTCCACTGTGTCCGGCTTGCAAGGCCTTTGTACAAAATCTGAAAGAAAAAACCTTCTAGGGGTAGAATCTGCGTAGGCTCTTGGCGTTCTGTATGGTCAGTGCTTGGCCCTCCGGGGTGGCGATGTAGTGTGCGCCAGCCCTTGTGCTCTTGGTGATGATGTAGGGGCCCTCCCATTTGGACTCAAGCTTGCCCACTGTGGAGGGGTTGGCGACTCGTTTGAGGACCATGTCGCCAGTCGCGAGTGGGCGGGCCTCACTTTCTTGTTGTATGATCTTGCCATGCCATCCGTATCTTGCTATGGTTGAGATTGCTTGACGCGAGTTTCTTCCGGGAGGTCGAGGGAGACTTAGCGATTAGCGGTCGATATCTTGCGTTGCCGCGCAGATCTTCTTGGCGAGCTCCCGAGTCATTGCTTCATCCCCGAGCAGCAGCTTGAGCGGGAGAAAGCCGTGGCTTCAGTAGGCGTTGTGTGGAGGCCCACAATGCCTTGTAGCTCTTCGGCGAGTCCCTCGGCAATCCCATGAGGCGCTTTGTTGAGGCCGCGATCGAGTTCTTAGTTAGCGCTCCAGCTCCGTTGGCCTCGGGGTGTACGGAAGCAAAGCGTATTGTAATGCCGAGGCCATGACAAAACACCTTGAAAGCCGTGGAGTCAAAGCTGGGTGCCGTTATCGGTGGCGATGTCCGTGGCACCCGTATCTGCAGATGATGTTCCAACATGCAAATCTTTGTGCTGGCCATGATTTTAGCGGCGGGCTCGCTCCACCCATCCGGAGAAGTATTCTATGGCGACAAAAGCGAAAGCGAGGGTCGCCTTGCCGCAGGAAGAAGGCCGATGATGTCCACCCCATCGTGCGAAGGCGGCCGCACGAAGTGGCGCAGTGGAGGGGTATCTGCGGCGCCGGAGCGTGACTAGCCCATTGGCAACCTTGGCAATGCGAACGAGGTCTGGGCGTCCTGGGCCATATGTTGTATCTGAGTTCTGGCGAAAGGCCTTTGCGACGATGCTCCAGGGAGCTTGGTGCGCTCCGTAGTCTCCCTCATGGATGTGCTTCAGCAGGTCCCTCCCTTCTTGGTGCGATACGCACCGGAGAAATGGGGTGCACACACCCCCCTTGTACAATTCGCCGTTTACAATGCGGTAGTTTCGGGAGCGATGCTTGAGCCTTCGCGCCTCTGACGAGTCTTCGGGCTCTTCACCTTGGAGGTAGGCGATGATCGGCTTTCGCCAATATGCTTCGTGGACCAGCAGGACAGGACGCGCGGTCCCTTGCCCTAATGCCGGTCATTTGTTTGAGCTCACCCTCGTGCTTAGGGGATACATTAGGCTCTTCACGCACGGCCGAGGGCGCATGTGATACCTCGAGAAGACTTCGGGCTTGGGGCGATCCCCAGGCTCGCCCGCGAAGTCGTCCGGCTTGCCGTTGTTGCCCCACGAGATTGCTTGTATGGTGATCTTGAGAAGTGACTTCGCCAGCGGCGCATGCCTTCAGTATTGTGCCATTTAAGGTCCACAGTCACGGCTCTTGTCGAATGCCCGCCATGGTGGAGTCGCTCTTGACTATGACACGCTTGGCGCCTAGGGCTTTGGCTGCGGAGTCCCAACAAAGAGAGCTTCATATTCTGCACATTGTTGGTTGAAGTCGAGTCGGCGTCTTTGCGTATGACATGCTCCGAATCCATCAAGGCGTCGGTATGGCGCTGCGCCTACTCCCTCTCGCGCCACGATCCGTCTGGTGGCCGGTCCATGGTGCGTCTACCGCCCGCGAGGTGGTCTTACGCTTGGGGGTCCATTCGGCGGCGAAATCCGCTAGGGATTGGGACTTGATTGCGTCTTGCGCCAAGGTGATGTCGAAGGGTGCGGCTCTGCGGCCACTTGCTAATGCACCGGTCGCATCTTTGTTGCGAAGCATGGCGCAGAGGGTAGGATGTTGGTACGACAATGGGATCGCCCGAAGTAGTGGCGAGCTTCTTGGCGAGGCCATGAGTAGAAGCGTCTGTGAGTTTTTCCAACTTCGGTGTAGCGGACCTTCGCTCCTTGGCAACCGGAAAGCGTAGTATCACGGGCCATTGGCCATCCTCTTCTTACACGAGCACCTTGTTTTCCTACGCCGTGAAGGCGGCGATGTACTGAAGGGCTGCGCTGGGGCTTGGTTTATTAAGCAGGAGCTGGTTTAAGTATCCCTTGAGGTCTGAAATGCGCTCTGGCGAGGCCTCGGTCGGTAAGCAGCTCCGCCAAGGGTTTTGAAGAAGAGGCGAGCCGATTCAGTTGACAGGACAAGAAAGCGGAGGTGCAGCAATGCGCCCATCGATCTTTGTACTTCACGTGCGGTGCGAGGCGCCTCCATCTCCTGGATGGCCCGGATTTTCTCCGGGTTGGCCTCGATGCCTCTTTCAGACACGAGGAATCCTAGTAACTTGCCGGCCTTGACCCCGAAGGCACACTTGTCGGGGTTTAGCTTGATTCCCTCCCTCCTGAGGTTGCCAAATGTCTCTTGGAGGTCTTCTGCGTGAGAGCAGGCGAGCCTACTTTTCACCACGATGTCATCGACGTAGGCTTCGACATTACGCCCCAACTGCTCCGCTAGCACTTTGGTGATGAGCCGTGTGAAAGTTCTTGCGGCGTTTTTGAGGCGAAGGGCATTTGTGGAAGCGAAGGTCGATTAGTGTTATAAAGGCCGTCTTAACCGTCTTCCTTAGCCATGAAGATTTGATGGTACTTTCGAGTATCGTCGAGAAACTCATCATTCGCGCGGAGGTGGCGTCCACCAACCTGGTCTATCTTGAGGTAACAGAAGTCATCCTTGGGGAGGCCTTGTTGAGGTCTGTGAAGTCGGCCTTTATCGTCATTTGCCCGTGCTCTTTTGGACCAAGACCGAGTTTTCTAGCCACTCCGAGTGTTTGACCTCCCTGACGACCCCTGCCTTGAGGAGCTTTGCTATTTTGGCCTTGGCGGCTCTGGTAGCGCTCGGCGTCATCTTGTAGCTTTGCTTCTTCTGGTGGCCGCTCAGGAGAGTGGCGATGCTCCATGGTTTCGTGGGCCACGCCTGGAATGTCCTCCGGGCACCATGCGAAGATATCGGAGTTGGCCCGAAGCACGCCGAGGATGGCGTCGCGCTCTCGTGCGGGAAGCTCTGTCCCCAGGGCCACGGTCTTTCCCGGAGACATGTCTTCTAGGACGACTTTTTCCAACTGGCCCTCCGGTTTGGCCCTTGGGGCCCACTTGCCGGAGGGTTCTGGTGGGGCGACTGCATTTGCGTGGACTGTGTGCACATGGCGGGCGAATGGGTCAATGGCTAACTCGGTTTGCCTTGCGAGGTCTTGGTCGCCCCGCACGGTGATGATGCCTCCCTGGGTGGGTATCTTCATGCATATGTAGTTGTAGTGGGCGACCGCACCAAAGGCGTTCAACGTTGCCCGGCCCAAAATGGCATTGTACTGGTACGGCATGTGGACTACGTCGAAGGTGATGATTTACGTGCTTGTGGCGAGGCCTTTATAAGCGTGATGACCGGTCGATCTGTCTGGCCGCGTCACCGGTCTTCCCAAAGCCTCGAGGGTATGCGGGCGACGAGCGATCCGCGAGATCATCGTTTTGTCGAAGGCATCTCGAGCGAAGAAGGTCGGCGGAACTCCGCCATCCACGGAGCAGCGTCGACCTCGAAGTCCGCGATGGTAGCGAAGCGGCGAGGGTCTTGGTGTGGGAAGTGGATGCCTGGGCGTCCGGGGCGAAGGTGATAGGTACCTCGGCATCGAGGGTGGCCCGTCTTGTGAGCCATGCCATGACGTGGTGGATTTGTCGGGCGAGGCGTGGCGCCGCCTTATGGACTTTAGGCCAAGTGAGGATCCACCGCTATCATGTTTATGACCCGTTGCGGCTTGTCGAGCTCCCTCAATCCGTGGCCTCGTCGGTGGGCCAAGCAGCTGCTTGCCGGAGCCCCTAGGGCCCTCGCCCTCTGTTGGTTGCTGGCGGCGGTTGATGTAGTCGTTCATAGCCGCAATGGTGCGGCAGTTCGCGGTGGTATGCGAGCACTCGCCGTGGAGGTCTCAATATGACGTGACCCTTTCTGCGCCGTCACGGGTGTCTGGTTGCCGCCCCGCACGTCGTCCGCGGCCTCTGCTCCGGCCGCGGCCTCTCCGACCGCCATTTTTGGTGCCTTCTTGGTCTTGGGTGGCGTCTATATGGTAGACTCCACGACCCTTCGGGCGGTAGTTACCACGCGGTTTGGAGTTGGTCGCTGCAGTTTGTTCTGGCTCGCTTGCCGGTTTTTGGGGCGTTGTGGTGCTTGCGACCTCCGCCCCTCTCTGCTTGTCCTCCTCCTGCCCGTACTCCTCCATTTTATCGAAGAGTTCGGCGACGGTGGAGATGGGCTTCTGAGCGATCTTTAAGCGGGCCCTTCAGAGCACTGAGTTTGCGTTGATTACCGTTGTCTCGTTGACGCCCCTCACCTGGCATTTCACCTCGGCGAACCTCCTGAAGAAGCTGCGGAGGATTCGCCCGAGGCCTGCTTTACAGCGAACCGGTGTCCGGCGTCTTTCGGCTCGACATAGTTTCCTTGGAAGTTGTTGCGCGCGAGTCGCTGTTGCTGCCCAAGCGATACCGCGGACCGGGGATGGTGAAGAACCATGTGAGGCGGCGCCCTTGAGGCGAGGAGATGTTTTTGCCTTCGTGGTGTCGTCCCCCACGGCGGCCTCTATGGCCGTTCGTGAACCGGAGGAACTCTGCGGGATTAGTCTTTGCCTTCAAAGGGGTGACTTGGGCATCTTGAAGTCCTTGGGCGGCGTCGCTCGAGCCACAATGCTCAGCGGGAATTAGGATCCCCTCGGATCGGAGATTCGCCTAGGAGTGGTGGCCACTCCGGAAGGTCCATGGCCCGTGTGGCTGAGCCAGGCCACCTGGCTGCTGCCTTGGTGGCGGCTCCGGAGGTCGGCAAGTTCATTGGAGGGCCTTGTAAGTCTCTTGCTGCGCTACCCAGACGCCCGAGGGTCGAGGCGGGGAGGTTAGGGGTTAAGCAAGGATGCTTGGCGGTGGTCGGTGTCGCCTCGATGGCCGTGAGTGGAGTTATTCGCCTCTTCTTAGCGGTCATGGCCCATGACTCTGCCCGCTTGTGACGTCCTACTCTCTTGGCTTCGGTGTGTTGAAATTGCGGCGGCTGCCAGCCCGTGGAGACCTTGATGCGGCCTCATGAGGCCATCTCGCCTCGGATCTTGTGACTTTTGCGAACCCACAGACGGACGCCAAGCTGTCGTGGTATAAAGTGGACCAGACAGTAAACAAGAGGGGAGACCCCCCGCCTCGTAAGATGGGGCCGAAGGGTCTCGGATGTGGAGTTCGGACTAGAAATGCTCTTTTTTTTATTGCCAAAAGGAGGATCCCCCCTACATGTTGAGGGAGGAGGGCTATTTATAGCCTTCTTTGCCAGCACATCAATTACACTTGTATCCCTAGTGAAGTACACGGAATGTAGGGGCAACAGGGGAGTTTCTAGGTCTAGGAGTAGGTCTGAGAGCACGGTAGTCCTCCTTGGACCCGGCCTACCCGGGTTGTGGACCCGGTCTACCTCCACTGTGCCCTGGCTGGCGGTGACAAGGACCCTTCGTAGTCTCCCCCCTTGAGGGTGTCTCAGCTCATGCCTCACAGGGACCGGCTGCCCCTCAGGGGCCTCGGGGACCACCTGAGCCTCAGGACACCTCACCCGGGGTGCCTCCGGGTTCACCTTCGGAGCCTGCGGACGCCTCTCCGGGGGGCCTCGGGGCCCATCCGGAGGCCTTTCGTCATGGCCCCTTGAGTCCCAGCATCGCGAGTCCTTGGGTTGTTGCCTATCTTGTGGAGGGGTGGGCGCCCCTCGACGACTTGGGTGCTGCAGGGGAGTGGCTTATCCCTTTTTATGATGTGCTTATCTCAAGCAATGAGCTCGTTTTTGTTGAGGAGGAAGTGATTTTTTTCTCTGGACTCACCAGTGACACTTTGCCTTTATTTTGGCATCCAATAGGCAAGTTTAGATAGCATAGCATTTATATAATGTGAGCTGTGACTGCTGCAAATGAATCTGTATATTTTTTATATGTGTCGTCAAAGATGGTCTTGAACTTATTGGGGGTCAAAAGCAGCGTTACTTTATTTTCCTTTGGGGAAACGTTTTTAAGTATCCTATATCTTTGTTCTAATTTTTGTAGTTAAGTTGTCTGTGAAAGTATACTCAAATTTCTCAGCAAAGAAACTATAATAAAATATTCAAATATTTAAACTAACTGCCTGGACTAAGCACTATAGTTTTGTATTACCATCATTCTAGTTTGGGGGAATTCACTATTTGCCCTTCCTTTAGTTAAGCGTTTTGATTACGCCCTCTTTCTAGATCTAATACATTTTTGCCCCTCCTTTGTCTAATTCTTGATTTTGCCCTCTTTGCATTATTTTATTCTTTTTTGCTCGTTTTCCGTTACATAGCATGCGAAATGACTCTTTTGCCCTCGATTAAGACTGATCCGTTCCGTCGCTCGCTAGGGTTCATCCTTTTCTCCTCCCTATACCCCATCTCCTCCTCTTGCCGAGGAGCGCCGCCGCGACGTAACCGACCACGCCGTGAACGTGCTTCGCGACGGCGCGCCGGCGTTAGATTCCTCTCTTGTGGGGATTCGGTTGATTTATTTGTTCAGCGCAGCATAACTAGCGATAAGCGGCGCCCGTGGGTAAGCGGCGATGGAGCGGCACCAATCGATTGACGCCAGGCTCACGGCTCCTCGCCCGGCAAGGTCTCCGAGGATGACAAGCTCGTCGAGTCTGACGCGCCTTCTTGTCGACCGATTCCTTGACATCCTCCGGGACTGCCGGCCCCACCTCCACGAATTAAATCGCCCCTCGCGTCGTCGCCCCTCCTTCCCTCCTCTCGGTTTCGGCTCATCCACCACTGTTCGACGCTATGCCCAAACGTTGGCCGTTCTCTTCGCCTCTGCAGTGCGGGGAGTGCTCTGAGCTCTCTGCTGAGTCACGAACAGCCGGGACGAGGCGCGGCTCGGCAAGCTGGGAGCAAGCTCACCACCGCCTCTGGTGACTCCATTGTGGTCTCCGGCTCCTTCGCACATGCTCAACCTCGCCAACCTCGCCGGGGAGGTGCAGATCCGCCGCCCCGGATCAAGCTCGAGGCGGGGACTTCGCCCGACGAGGCATCCGCTCCCACCGAGTCCGACATTGAGGAGGCGCTCAGCGGCTCGTCTCCTAGCTCGGCAAGTCCGCGAGGAGGTGTTCGGCAGCTCAAGAACGAGACAGTCGACCTCGTGTTCACCGCGCCCCACGCGATCCGTCCGGAGGTCCTGCTCGAACGCGAGGTGCGCCCATGGCTAATTAATCTCTTCTCCATTGCTTTCGTGCTCACGGAGATGCTCACGGAGATGCTGATTGTTTGTGAACGGGGCTGTGCCAACCGAGGGGCAAAAGAGTCATTTCGCATGCCATGTAACGGGAAAACGAGCAAAAAAGAATAAAATAATGCAAAGAGGGCAAAATCTGAAGAATTAGACAAAGGAGGGGGCAAAAAATGTATTAGGTCGGGAAAGAGGGCAGAATCTGAAAACGCAACTAAAGGGATAGCAAATAGTGAATTCCCCCTTCTAGTTTTGGTTGTTACCCACAATGTTGCTGTAGTCTAGCTCACTTAATAGTTAGCCTAATTTACTCCATGATCACTTGTCTTTCTTTACACTATTGTTAAGATGAGCTGCTTTTTAGCTAATCATTCTGACATTTTTTGCTTTGTGAACACAGTACTATGTCTGGCTTGGACAGGCAAGACCCAAGCTGAATAATAGATTGGCAAATTGGCATGACTGTTGACAGGCTAGACCCAAGTTTTGTTTTAAGAGGTTTTGTTTCGTATGGTTCCATTTCTCAAGTTACTTCTGTTGGCTAAGTCAGTGGTTAAGTAGCAAGTGTACAACAAAAGTACGAAGCCCGTTTGCATAGTTAACTGTTAAAGATAAGACTTAATTGGTTGCACAATTAATATTGTACTATCGATTTACGCAGTGATCTTATTAGGGGTCAATTAGCGCAAAGATTTCAAATTAGAACGTGCATTGATCATGTAGATAGTTATTTTTCTAGTGGTGTCTTTTAACAACACTAAGGACATGTACAATGGTATAGACAGCTGCTGTCTATAATAACTATCTATGTCACTTGTAGACAGCTCATACAATGGTATAGACGGCTGCTGTCTTTTTAGTTGTCTTTATAGAACACATAATCTTTTAATGCTTTTCTTATTTCTTGTGCTATAGTCGACTACAGGATTGTAGACAGCATCTTTTTCTCTCTTCATTCTCTTTCATCCACGTCAGCAAAAATCCTACGTGGTAATAGTTATAGACGACTGACATAAGCCCATTGTACATGCTCTAACAGGTACTTCGATGACTGTAAAAACCAGAAGGTTGCAATTGCATTGGGCACTGCAATTGGCAGCATGAGCTCCTTTTTCCTTGCCACGGGATTGCCGTTCTGGTGGAGGCATAGGCAAAACGTCCCAGACTCCCAGTAAATTTTTCGATGTTGATGGTATAATTAAAAGGCCAAAATTGCTAATCAAGTCAGAGACTTAAATGTCTGAATGCTTGTTTGATCTTTAATCTGTTGGCTATTGGAGACAACACGTCCAGAATGTCAACCTTCGAAACGTCAAGAGGTTTCAGTTCAGAGAGCTCCAGGCTAGGCTGCAGTGGAGAGCTTCAGCAGCAAGAACATATATTATGAAAACTCAGCTTTGGAAACGTTTATTGTTATGTGCTGGAATTACTGTTCATATGTGAACAGTACACACGTACTGCAGCACCACGCACTGTTAGTGCTGGGCCCCACAGGTGCATTAGTAGTTAGGAAATAGAGATAGAATAGTTAGTTTCCTTATTAGTTGGATTTACTTCCATAGAGATGTATTCCATCTAATAGAGATAAGTTTCCTTAGAAATATAAATTGTTTCTAAGAGGTAAGTCGGATTGTCTCTATAAAAGAGATAGCATGTATCTATTACCAATGAAGTAAGAAGAACAGAGAAACCATAGTTCATCCCTGTCTATGTCTATCTTCCTCCTCTAAAATCCATCCCACCATGCCGACGTCGCTCGGCCTTCTTCCTGATGGTGTTTACCCCGTAATGATCTATCAAAGCCAACCGTTGCATTGATCATGTCAAGCAACGGCGGTTCCGACCCTTAGGACACGGCCGCGATGTTCGCGCAACTCATCGCTCGGTGCAACGCCATGCTCCTAATGCAAGACAACCACAGCGCTCAGCTCGTCACCCTCAACAACCGATTAGAAGACCATAACGCGAGATTGGCGCGCGTGGAGATGATCAAGATGGGCAAACCAGGGACCGTCATACCAAGCAACGACTTGCTCAGCGTAGCCCCCGCAGCAATCATTGCTGCACCAGGCGATGGCTTGCTCGGCATAGCCCTCGTGACAGTCGCCGCCATACTAGGAGATGGCTTGCTCGGCTCAGACCCTCGACGAGTTTTCCCGCCAAGCGGCGTTGCACCGCTAATGACGAATGACTCTGCTGTAAGATCGATGAGGCTGACTAGAGGGGGTGAATAGGCAGTTTTAAAAATCTTTTGGCTAAAACCGAATTTTAAACGGAATAGTAAATCAATTCGGTTTTGCCCAATTAAAACATAAATCAACTAGTTTCGACTAAGTGCACCAACACTCAAAGACTATTGATAATGATAGCAAACATATAAAGACATGTAAGCAATTTAATTCTATGAATGTAAATTGCACAAAGTAAATCACTAGAGAGCAAACCACAATGACAAAATAACGTTTTACCGTGGTGTTCGGAGACTTGCTGATCTTCCCTAATCCACGTTGAGGTAAGCCCAAACTAATTGGACTGGCTCCACGAATTAAGCCAAACACATCAATTCCACTAGTGGTAGCTCTTTCCCGCTCCGGGTAGGTGAGCTCCAACCTTCACAACACGCCGGGCCTTCTCACAAGCTTCTTGAGAAGATCACCGGTCCATGACGCCTCCATGTTATTTAGGTATCGGTAACACCAAGAGTAATAAGCTAAGCCCTTACTTGACTCTCACCGTTTGCAACGAATGCACAAGCTCAAGTGGATATGAAATCCACCTCTAGATGCAACACATGCAACTAGAGACCTCTCCTTACTCACAAGGTGTAACACATGCACAATTGAGAAAAGAACCTCACACTAGCTCAAGTGAGTGAAATGAGATGCCAAATATTGTCTCTCAACTGGCCAAGGGGGTATTTATAGCCCACACCACAAAGACTAGCCGTTGGAGACAAAACTTAGCAAAAACTAGTATTTGCGATAATACCGCTGTACAAACCCGATATTACTGTTTTTACTGTTCAACGGTCGAAAAACTAGCCGTTAAAGATTTTAGAGCGGTAATACCACAGTAAAAAATCCGGTATTACCGTTCTGCGGTCATACCGCATCTAAGGGCGGTATTACCGCAGTCAATTTTTATCACAGACGACACTCGGTAAAAAGGTCATAACTTTTGACTCCGATGTCGGAATTGAGTGATCCTGGAATCTATGGAAAGCTTATTCAGAGGGCTACACAATCCACCTGTTTGATTGATCTCAAACACATTTGATCAAATCAAAAAAGCACAACTCTCAAGAGCCACTACCATGGTCTAAGTTTAAAGAAATAGCAACAAGCAATCTTAGACCATGCCAAGGGAAAATGCATGAATCCCAATAATTTGTAAAACACATTTGCAAACTTAGATCATACCACAAGGAGTAGGTATATGGACTTTAACCATTTGCAAAACACATTTGCAAAGTATAGTCACATACTACAAGGATTAAATGCATAAGCCTCAACTATTTGCAAAACACATTCGTAAATAATAGCATTATGCCACGAAGAGCTAGAGCAAGCAAGATTGGGCTATCAACACATGATAAGACTCAAGCTACTAGACAAGACCCCTCTTAATAGTACGAAAAATCTATACTAGCAATCCGGTCTTCCAACTAAATACCAAAACCGGTAAAAGACTATGAACCTATCCTTAGCCCTAGCTAGTCATACCTTTGCCCTGAGCATTCTCTTGAAGCTTGATGACACACATCTTCACTTCAAGTCCGGGTCATTTGTCTTGATATGCATCAACCCATGATATATCCTTCACGTGTCCTCCATCAACACATGATGGGTCTTCTCTTGACTTGATGATCAACTTATGATCATCTCCTCTTCAAGATCTTGATATGCATCAACACATGATGCATCCTCCTCTTGAACCTTGACTTGATGACGATCAACTCATGATGCCATCCAAAGTCTCCATCACCATGGAACATAACCTATTTATCAAACTCATGGGAAATATTAGTCCTACAATGTGATTGACATTAATTACCAAGATATACCTGCATCAAATGCTTCTTAACAAGTCACATTGCGAAAGGTCTTGATATAGCGCCAACTATAAATCGGTATTACCACACGGTGGTAATACCATTTCTATATCGGTATTACCGATTTCCAGAGACTTGCAAATAATTGAATATAAAGCAATATGAGTATATATGAACTACACAAGTTTTATATACTCAAAGGATATATTTCAAAGTAGAGATCCTCAATATATGTGGATAAAGATATATGGATCAATGCTAATGAAACAACAAAACATAGAGTGAATTCCCCCTAAATGTATGCATACACGAATGTGTAATAAAAACATATACACATATTCAAATTAGACTTTAAGTGGAGTTTAACCTATATTTTGGATCCGAGGAATGCAAGAAGATATTAGAATATGATGTCGAATGCATACCTCCATGATTTTCACCTTTTCATCTAAATAAGACTACACAATAGGTATATCAATAGAAGTGTTAGTCTCACATATAGATTTGTTATTAATCACCAAAATACTCCATTAACTCATAATGACGGGTCTAGATTCTTCAACTGCATCGTGTCCAGCGATGGCAGAGCTCCAAGGCGAGGCGATGACTCATCAGGCTAAGGTAGCGGAGCACCAAGGCGCGACGGCGGCATTGCAGCTTGGAGATTTAGCAGCTGCAGAACCATCCAAGGGAACGCTGGAGGTTCCCATGGTGAAACCCTATCAGAGGGTGGGTTGGCACTTGTGCCGGTATGATGGGCCGCATCAACAGTCGGGCTTCCACTTCAAGCGTGTGGAGACGACAATCTTCGAGGCGTCGACATACTCTAGCATGTCAGGGAGCCAGAAGCGCTAAACTTCGTTGACGTGGGGCTTCCAAGGGTTGCAGTCATGGCCGTCGCCACAGCTCGAGGACGAGCTACTTGTCAAGGAGCGGAGAAGTTGTTATGTGCTAGAATTACTGTTCACGTATGAATAGCACACACTGTACTGTAGCGACGCTCACTATTCATGACGGGCCCCGCAGGTGCATTAGTAGTTAGGAAATAGAGATAGAATAGTTAGTTTCTTTATTAGTTGGATTTACTTCCTTATAGATGTATTCCATCTAATAGAGATAAGTTTTTTTAGAAATGGAGATTGTTTCTTATAGGTCAAATTGGATCGTCTATATAAAAGGGATAGCACGTATCCATTATCAATCAAGTATGAAGAACAGAGAAACCATAGTTCATCTCTGTCTATGTCTATCTTCCTCCTCTAAAGTCCATCCCACCAAGCCGACGCTACCCGGTCTTCTTTCTAGCGATGTTTACCCTGTAATGATCTAATATCATTACATTTACTGTGAGAACCTCCTTGATGGACTTCTGTAGCTATCAAGAGGCTGAAAGATGGTAGTGCTGCAGGCGGGAGACTCGGTTTCAGACCAAAGTTGAGATGATCAGCTTGGCAGTGCATTAGGACCTCCTGGTCATGGTGTGTCAGCTGGATCATGGAGTTTTTTTTTCCCATCCTGCCCGTTTTTTTCATTCTCTGTGCCCGTTAGTAGGACAAATCAGTTAATGGATATGAACCCGTTACTTGGTTTGCTTTGATTGTCAGGATATCGGATTCAAACCCGTTTTAGGCCGTGGACCCGTTTTGAGAATAGAATACAGAACGGGAGGATTTGAAGTGGGATCGGTAACACTAATCGCCTAATCGGACGGTTCTTTTTGTTTCATCAAGGGTCAAAATTTCGGATGATTTTTAGGGGGGGAAAACACCTAGACACACCCTTCTTTAGATGAATCGTAAAATTCCATGAACTCGTTGACACGGCTAAATCGCTGGTCACCAAAACATGAACAATGTCGGGCGTGCCACCTGCTGTAAGAAGATCGGCATCCACAGGACGGTTACAACCACGCGTTGCTAATTCATGCGGGAGGGTCCTCACAGAGACCCTCCTCCACTACTGTTGGATTTCGTATAACATCACTGTAGTGTATGGACATAAAGGGAGATCGAACGGCTGTAACCGGTGAAAAGGCTCCATCTAATTGATTTTCAGAATTCCCTCAGCTGGCGGATTCCACTGAAGATGTTGCTTCTGACTCCTCTCCTTCCCAAATGTAAAAACTTTGCAGTAATCAGCGACTAGCATTTGAATTATATACGCCAAATCACTTGGCTAGTTGGCTCCCTCCTTTTTTCACCCCCTCTTACTTTATTTCTTTCCTGCCACCATAGCCAGGTTGCTACTATAACAGTCAGTTTCTTTTTCTCTTCCATACTTAGCACCTCCCTGATCACCGCCGTGGCAGATTGCAGACTTTCCAGATGGGTTCAACACTCCTGCATCTGTAACTCCATCCATAACTGCTTGACAAATTTGGTTTTTGGCCTAAATGGCACTATTGCGCACGTTTTTTACGGAAGTGACAGGTGGTGTGTCGACACGTGTGTCATCCGCGCATTCACCGCCGGGACAAGCAGTGTCTGCACGCTCCGCCCACGGGATTGCACACGCGGCGACGTGAAGCACGTCCAGACTGCCATATTTGGGAATATCGCATGAGGAGAGCCACATTTTGCAAATATCCGCCGGAAAAATGCCATTTAGGCCAAAAACTCGATGGATTTGGATTTGAGAAAGAGTTGCCCCCCGTCCTCATCAAGACGCTGAGCGCAAAGGAGAAGCAAATAGGGAGAAAGAGGGTCTCCTGGTCTTAATCCTATCTCAGGGACAATCACATCCGTCAGGTCACCATTTACTCTTATGCGGTAGGCCACTGTGTTTAACACATTTCACTATCAGATCAACCCACTGTCAGACGCCTTACTCATGTCGAGCTTGTTGATGGCTGCATAACCCTGAGCCCCACTCCTCTTGTTCCTCATGAAACGAGTCAGCTCATACATGACGTTACAGAGACTGATGATGGATCTGAGAACAATCGTTGTTTCGTTCCTAGTTTATTCCTCATGATCTCTTGCCCTCTCTTCCGCATCACCCAAAATCTGACGTGGAGTGCCCTTAGCAAGTGGAATACCACTTGTTTAGGACGCGGATCAGCTGCTATCTTTGACCAACAACCACTGTGATGTGCCAGCCAAGCCAATCGAAAAATAACTAAATCCAAATGAGAATACCTAATCCCACGAGGCCCATTCGGTTTTTTTTTATCGGATGATTCTTGTAGAAGAACCACCTAAGTAGTCAGTCAGTCAAAACTCCAAAATCACCTTTCACCTTGCGGCCTCACAGATTAGAGCCATGTTACTCTGCAGCCGCCGCTACCACCTCACCTTCTCACCGTCCCCCACCACCACCTTCACCTCCTCCATCCATCGCCACCGCTTCCTCAAGCCAAGAACGCCCCGAGCCCCAATCCTAGCATCCAAGAAACCCCCACCACGGCCATTGCCGCTGCCATTGCCAAGGCGGGAATGGCGGTGGCGGTGCGCCAGCGACAGCGACGCCGGCCAAGAACCGCCTCTCGTCAAGGCCAGTGACGGCGGCGGCGGGGAGAAGAAGAGCTTCTGGGCGGCGGTGAGCCTCATCATCGGCACGGCGGTCGGGCCGGGGATGCTGGGGCTGCCGTCGGCCACCATCCGCTCCGGCGTCGTCCCCTCCACCGCCGCCATCCTGCTCTCCTGGGCGTACGTCGTGTCCTCCATCGTCCTCGTCGCCGAGCTCAGCTTCGCCGCCATGGAGGGAGGCGGTGTCGAGGAGGTCAGCTTCACGGGACTTGCGTCGATCACCTTGGGGACGACCCTTGGGACGATCGTCGCCGTCGTCTACGCCGCCCTGAGCTTCTCCCTGATCGTCGCGTGCGTCGCCGGCATCGGCTCGCTTGTCTCCCAGCTGTTTCCGACGATTAATCCAATAGTGGCCAACGCGTTGTTCCCGTCCTTCGCCGGCGTGCTCATTGCGTTCTTCCCGTTCAAGGCCGTCGATGGCGCCAACCGTGCCCTCTGTGTTCTGATGCTCGTCTCGATCACTGCACTTGTGGTGACCGGCGTGTCCGTCGGCCGGAGCAGCATGCTGAAATCTCTAGGCTACGCGTGCTGGAGCCCTGGCACAATCCTGTCGGCCATCCCAGTGACCGTGCTCACACTCGGTTTCCACGTGATCACGCCGTTCATCTGCAAGATTGTGGGGGACTCTGTGTATGATGCAAGGAGGGCAATACTAATTGGGGGTGCTCTGCCATTGGCCATGGTGTTGTCGTGGAATGCGGTCATTCTCGGGTTGGCAAGTGCTGGTGGCAGTGCCGGGTTGGATGACCCTATTAAGCTGCTGCTCTCAGTGAATCCAGCGGCGTTGCCTGCGGTCCGAGGCTTCGCGTTTGCTGCATTGGCGACGAGCTTGATAGGATACGCAGTGAGCTTTCCAAAGCAATTGGCAGACACTGTGGAGTTGATTGTTCAGAAGTTTTCTCTGATGGGAGGAAGATTGCGGCGGTCTGATACTATTGGTGGTCATGGAAAAAATGGGGTGATTCTGACATGGACCGTGCTGATCATTCCTATCTTTATTGCGTCGTTCTTCTCAGCAGCCTTTGCCAAGGCACTGGATTTCGCCGGGGTTTATGCAAACTGCTTCCTGTTTGGGATCCTGCCTCCTGTCATGGCTTGGATTCATCGGTCGCATAAGAGAGAGAGGTATCTTTAATTAGTTCTCTCTCCTGGATGATACAATTTATAGTTGTCAACATATATAAAAATATATAATTCAAATCAACGATTATGAAATAATGAAAAATGAAGTGTTTAGTTATGTACTCCCTCTGGTCACAAAAAAATGTCGTTTTGGATATTGACATAGTCCCCAAAACACCAACTTTGATCACTAATTTATATTGTTACAGATTTATGAAACCTAACAAAATTATACTTTTATGAAAGTTTTTTTCAAGACAAATCTATACATACTATTTTCATGTGTTCGGTCCAAATATTGAAAAAGATATTAATAACCAAAGTTTAGAAAGTTTGACGGCATGTATCCCAAAACGACGTTCTTTTGTGACCGGGTGAGTGACATTCTTTTGTGATCAGGTGAGTACTACGTAATCTGGAGGCACTAACTTCTACTCAATGTGTTGGCTAATGTCCTTGAGAATTACAAGGTAGCTAAGTAGCTAAATTAATCAATTCTTTGTTTCTTGGCTGTATGAGTAAGAGTAACACTGAATTTGGTCAACAATGATCAGATATTCAACAGACCAATTTGCCAGTTTGACTGACAGCAATGTTCTCTTGCTTATCAATAAGAAAATGTCTATTAGTGCTACCTTCCTTTTATGCTCCAAGTTTTGAGACTTTCTGCTTAGTGCTAACTAGTTTCCACAGAAAAATCCTGCTGACAACTGTGTGCATTCTGTATTTATTACATAAATTCTGCAAGCTTTCAAATTATCTGTGTAAAAATTTGGAGAATGACTGGTTTCTATACTTCATGAAAAAAACATGAATCGTCTGGACTAGCACAGCGTAGAGTTACATCTTTTCATGGTCTAACTTTACTATGTTCAATCTAACATAGAAGTAACAAGGTTGCAACTCTTTGAATGGAAAGGCGACCAGCCCGACCATCACATTTTACTATTTTAGTGTAACCTAGCAACTTTTTGAACTCATTACCTGAGGCACAATTCTCCGTGCCCACATCCTCTAGCTCGCCAGCCAACTCAGCACTTCAATGCTGCTGCACTTTTTTTTATCTGAAACAATGCTGTTCCTTTGTTTTCAGATCTGATACAAACAATTATTACTACTAAAATTAACCTGGCGGTAGAACATTTCACCTTATTGCACAATACAATCACACTATTTTCGAGCCCTTTCCTGTACCACCTTCCTGGATATGAACTTGTCGTTCTTTGAGACTGATGCTATCCACAGGTGTAATTTGTGTAAACAATAACCTAGCTTTACCATTTCAATTAATCAGCCATCCTTCTTTCCTCGTTCTGTAGGGAAACTACAAATCTTTTGCCACTTGCTTTCAGATCAAATGGCGGCCTCTTTTGTCATTACGTGTGTTAGTAGAATGATGTAATTTATGCCATCGGGGTCATTTTGCAAATGTAAGAAATATTTATTTTTGTAAAATATAATATTATTTACAATAAATCAAGCCACATGTACATGGTACCCCATGTACTATCCCCACCGTTGCAGTGCTCTAACATTGGCCCGAGCCACGTCGCCAGAAACCTCGCACCCCCACCGGAAACCCCACGAAACCCTAAGGTTTCCGGCGGGGCACCGGCCAGGGCAGTGCGGAGCTGTAGGTAGCGGCGAGGTGTGGGTACGGCACGGCTCGTCGGACGGACAGAGGGGAGATGGGAAGGAGAGAGAAGGGGGGTGGGGGCAGAGAAAGGGAGGGGGATTTTTGCAAAATAGAGGCATGAATCTTGGAGCACTTCAACGGCGAGGATAGTGCATCGCTGGCCGGACGGAAGGGAGAGAGGGGGATTTTTGCAATATGGAGGCATGAATCCTGGAGCACTTCAACAGCGAGGATAGTGCATGGGCTCCCATGTATGTGTGCAAAAACCACATTATAATTTATCATATAAAAATATTTAAGAAGTAGATTATAACCAATACTTCGAGTGTCTAAATTGTAAGCTTTCTGTGATGTTCAACATATCATCATCATGTAAGTGCCTATTGATCCTAATTTTGGTTATGCCGCTTCATCCATTAGATCACCTGATTCAAGCAGTGAAGATATTTTGCCTGGCGGAAATGCCGCTCTCTTGATACTTTTCAGTATTGCTGTGGTCCTAGCATTCCGGCACTAGAAGGTAAGCACTTCAGAGGCACATTGTTTTTTTATCAGACTATTCATGTGCCAAATCACAAGCATTGAAGTGAATAAAACTTTCGATTTTTTTTGTTCGTTCACATTTTTCTTCTTTATCTAGGTGTTGTGGACTCGTATTGGGGGAATCACTATCAGAGAAGGCAGAGAGGGCAGCGGCACCAGATTGAGTTGCGCTCGGCGCAGGAAGAGGAAGCTGCTGCCACCTGAAGACTTGGAGTTGTAGTCAGGCGCACTTCAATTGGAGTTGGACTGTTGTAGTCGGCCAGGAGTCATCCGAGTAGAGTCCAGAGTTGTATTCAAGTATTAGTTCAGGCCTTAGGCCACAACCAGTCCTATGTAAGGGACCTATTGTGTAATCGTTGGAGGAGGCAATGAACAATCTATTTTCTACCTCGTGCTTCTCTTCTACCCTCTAGTCCTTTAATCTCTCCCTGCTACCTTTCTACTATTATCACAGCACCCACGCGCTGAGAACCCTCGCGTCCAGTGAGCAATCTACCCTACAAACTTCATAGCTAACGCCGGCTACAACATTCGGTATCAGAGCCAACATCATGGATCTACGCAAGAGCAATACAGACATCAAGGAATCCAACATGGCAATCCAGACCACCAACACGACAATTCAGGAAAGCGTAGCGGCGCTAGAACTTCGCGTCAAGGCACTGGAGCTGAAGCTAGGAGGCCATGCTGGCCTGTTCACATCCCCAAAGACTTGGCACCATCGACGTCACTTCTGCCACCGTCGGCCTCGTAGGCTGCTACGGATCCTGTGGCAAACCTCACCACCACCTCCCCGGTGACAACCCTGCATGACGCCCGGCTACCAAAGACGCCCCCCAACCCCCGCAAAGCAAACTGTCGCCGACACCGACGGAGTACCGCGCTATCACAAGCTTGATTTCCCCACGTATGATGGCAAAGACGATCCACTTGGATGGTTGAGCAAATGCGAGCAATCTTTTGGGGACAGAGAATACCGGAAGCTTACAAAGTTGGATGACGGCTAATGCCGCGTTACTGTCTAAACGGGCGCAGCTTGACTCCAGCGAGTTGGGAGCGCCATGGGCTGTCACGGATGGAATCATCACACATGCCTGAGAATCTACACTCGTGCCGCCATTATAGTTGCTATCCGTGATATGGGAGATGAAGGAATACAGAAAACTCTTTTTAGGGTATGAGCAGATTTTTGTTTTCCTAGGGACAAACACCTGGTTGCGGATTGGATGAGGAGTTGTGCTACTTGTCAACGGAATAAAACAGAGCATTTGCGTGTTGCAGCCTTCGGGGGTTCCGAGTCAAATGTGGGCTGACTTCTCATTGGATTTTGTGGAAGCCCTGTCCAAGGTCGATGGGAAATCGGTACTCCTGTTTCTCCAAATACGCTCACTTTATTGCTTTGTCTCATCCATATACAGCAAGTTCAGTAGCCCGTCGTATTCTTTGATGAGATTTATTGCCTTGTCTCATTCATATACAGCAAGTTCAGTAGCCCGTCGTATTCTTTGATGAGATTGTTCGTCAGCATGGCCTTCCTCAATCAATTGTGAGCTATCGTCATTCTATGTTCACGGGTAACTTTGGAAGAAGCTCTTTCGTCTCTCTAGGGTGAAGCTCAATTTCATTTGAATAACATTTTATTAAATAAGGGTGAATACAAAAATGTACTCGCGGCTTACATCCATAACAAAGTTAATGTATGCATGGATATTATCAAAGAAAGGTTTATAGGGTTGTTTGTGCAAAAGCAACATTTGATATTTTAAATACAAGGATTAAGTACATTGTTCATCTCTCAACTCTTGCTCTAGTTTAATTTTCGTCCTTGAATTATAATACCGATAAAATGTGTCCTCGAACTGTCAATACCGTGCAAAAGATACCCCTTTCTCTGTTTTAGAGCGGTTTTGACCAGGTATTTGACCTACGTGGCTCTCCAAGGTATTGACATGTGGCACGAAACAACTCTAAAAAAGAATAAATGACAGTTTTTGCACGGTATTGATAGTTCGAAGACGTGTTTTATCCGGTATTACAATTCAGGGATGAAAATTAAACTAGGACAAGAGTTGAGGGACAAACAATCACTACTACAAAAAGCTAATCTTGGGCGCC
Source organism: Phyllostachys edulis (assembly GCA_036346405.1). Lineage (NCBI taxonomy): Eukaryota > Viridiplantae > Streptophyta > Magnoliopsida > Poales > Poaceae > Phyllostachys > Phyllostachys edulis. The sequence continues at coordinate 22,273,963 of CM070558.1, forward strand.
TCATCACTGCAGACGGTTGACCAAAACCGTCAGTATTACTATCTAATCCTGAGCGGTTTTGGTTTAGAGACCGCTCATGCGTATTCGTTAGCGCTTAAAACCGTCTATGAAGAGGTAATATCACGAGGCAGTTCATAGCTAAAACCGTCGTGAAATATCACAAGCGGTTCTTATTAATAACCGCTCGTGATAATTCTACATATCACGACGGTTTTAAAAGAAAAATCGTGAAACATCCGCAGCGGTTCTAACAATAACCCTTTGTGATATTACTACATATCATGAGCGGTTTTGTTATAACCGCTGCGTGATAATATCGCTCTGACTCCGGTTGAAGCCCGATGAGTTTCTTCGTCGCATCGCCCGGCTCCCCAATCGTCTCTTCGTCGCATCGATCCGCTTCGCTCCCGATGTGTCTCTTCGTCTCACGCTCGAATTTATTCCATGTTTTATAAAAGGATCATCCGCCATCGAAGATGATCATCCCACATACTTATAAAAAAAATGGTGGCCTCTTCCTTATCGCGGCATTGATGGCCTACTGGCATGCCTTTGACGATCAGCACATCTCTTGGTGTCACGTTGAACGGTCTTTGGAAGAACACTGTTTCAACAATGTCTTCACTCTCTGTCGTAGAATTTGTTTGAGCAGCGGTGACGGTCACCTTCCGCCGTCTTGACATCCTCCTCCGTAGTGTCTTCCCGGGTGATCTCCCTTCGGCGAGTTTATCGCGTCATCGATGTGGTCCTCCAAAACGACATTGCACGCGTCTCCAAGAGGCTTGCCGTCACTTAGATCACAGCGTGTCGGCCAGCGGCGGCATCGAGTCGACCGGCCGAGACCCTCAAGCAAGGAAGAGAGCTTATGGGCTCAATTCTTCTTGGTTCAACAGTTTGAGGTCTTGGGAGACACTCGAACAAGCGTGTCGTGGTGGGCGCATTTCGAGCTTCGTTCAGCGATGATCGAGAACCGTCCGATGCCAACGCCCGCCTATGAAGTATTGAAGACAAATATATGACCTACCTCCGCCACTAGAAAAACTTTGTTTATTTATAGGTTTCTACTTTTTAATCTTTTTGTAGCGCCTTATTTGTTTGACTATATGAAAATTCCAAAATGGAAAAAAAAGTTTGGAGGTGAAGATACTATATTAATTATATGTTGAATTATTACTATATATATATATATATATATATATATATATATATATATATATATATATATATAGAGACGTGTTTTGTGGAAAAAAATTCTAGTTTGAAGGTGAAGTTACAATATTAATTATATTAGAGGCGGTTTAGTGGAACAAATTAATTAATTATATATATATATATATAGTTAAAGCAAATTTTCAAAGTATTTAAATGACAAAATCGACATATAAACATGTAATTTCTTTATGTCATGTAAGTGTATATAGAAGATAAATATACTTGAGAAAAACTATTTCACGAGGCGATTCCATTATGGAACAAGCTGGTGATCTGCGGTGATATCACGCAGGCAGGCCGCTGCATGATAATTATCCTTGACGGTTTCATAATAGAACCGTCTGCGTGATAAATCTCTTTATTAGTAGGAGCACGGCCGCTAGGGTTTGCGCGCGCTCTAACTCTCATCACTCCCCTGCCGCTAGGAGTTTTTCGCCCTAACTCTCGTCACTCCCGGCGCCGCTAGGGTTTGCGCCACCCTTCTTCGTCACTCCCAGTAGCATTTACTCTCGTCAGTTCCCCTCACCTCGGCGCCTCCGCGACCCTTCTTGCCGCCGCCGCCCGCCGCCGCTGCCGCCCGGTTATGACACCACTCTACACCGCACACAAGACACTCATCGCACAAGACAATCATACGATAGTAGTGTCTTGTCTTGATTTCAGTCGTGCCATAACTACATGACGCCGCCACCCTGCCATCGCCTTGGCCCTGCATGTCACTTAGCCGCCATGGCTTGGTTCTCTGCTAAGGCCTCTGCGCTCGTGCCGTGCCCCCGGCTTTGCTTTCCCCATCCTCCCTCTATTCTCCTCTAAATCTGTTAGTTTAATGTCTTTTGTTGAGTTTGATTTTTATGCTTGAGCCTTAAGTTGTGTCCTGATGTTTGTGTGATTTATGCAAGGTGAAGGAGATGAATGAGGGTTGTGGTGGTGGGGTCACCGCCGAGGTTATTCTGTTTATCTTGAGGTATCACCCTACCTTACTCTCTCTCTACTCTTGGTGTGGTGGCGGGTTTGATTTTCAATGATGTTAATAGTCTTATCTGAAATTGAATTGATAATTAGTTCATATTAATAGTCCCTTGCTCTGTGATGTAATGATGTTAATAGTTTTATGCTGAAATTGAATTGATAATTAGTTCATATTAATAGTCCCTTGCTCTATGATGTAAGTGAGGGCTATTGGTGTATGTGCATTCTCATGCATCTTGCTTAGTTCATCTTGTGGGTCAGATTGACAAAAATGAATGGGGCAAAATGGTGGGTTTGGTTAATGCTCTCGATGGAGTCTTGAGGGTTATTGATGCGGTTCTTTGTGCTTGGTTAGCTTACATGGGATCGATGTGGTTGGGATGGGGCTTGGTCGCAATTAACTTTTCATATTTGTGTCCGAGTCAAGTTCTCCTCCCTTGCGTCCTAGAATGTGATTATCGTCCTACCATTCTATTCCTTATCTCTTCTCTATAAAATCTTGGCACTTTTGCCTTTAAAACGTTTGCTTCATATATATATATATATATATATATATATATATATATATATATATATATATATATATATATATATATATATATATATATATATATATATATATCGCTATTGTTTAGTCCGACCCTTTTCGATGGGTCGTGAGGAGGATCGAGACATGCCACGGGCAACTTCTCATCGAGCCCTTGCAGATTCAAGAAGTAGGGCTGCAAGAGAAGGCGTGTGACATTACAATTACCCTGGATGTCGTCAATAGGTAATTGGACTTGACATCAAGAAATGACTGGTTGCTGATACATGAAGCCAATTACCCTGGATGTCGTCAATAGGTAATTGGACTTGACATCAAGAAATGACTGGTTGCTGATACATGAAGCCAATGTCCACGCGCTTTCTCTTGCAGCCCTTCTTGAATTGCGAGGCTCGATGAGAGGTTACCAGTGGCAGTTATGTCATCCTCCCTCACGACCCAAAAGTGGTGAAGACTACAATATATATATATATATATATATATATATATATATATATATATATATATATATATATATATATATATATATATATATATATATGAAGCACGGTTTTAAAGGCAAGTACCATTGCTTGAGTGGTTTATTTATATATCACAGATGGTTCTTAACACGAACCGCGTGATGAACATTATCACAGACGGTTACGAACACGAATAAATGCAGTGATAAGTCATATATCATAGGCAGTTCGAGTTAATAACCGTGCAGCGATAGCATGCATCCGCGAGGCGGTTGCCGAACAAATGCTGGATGACCTCATGTCATCACTGACCCATAAACTCAGACGGCTCACAAAACCGTCTGTGATGACGTTTTTGAACCATCTGTGAAAACGTTTTCTGTAGTAGTGAATGTACTTAATCCTAAATACAATAGCTAGGTTGAAAAACTCAAGTTTTACGATATCTAAAATTGAGTTTTAAATGAATTAATAAAGTTAGTGTAGGTACCAACCTAACACTGACTTAAACATGGATACCAACTTGGAGCTTCAACCCATAATTTTCTCATGGACACCCATCTATGTCATAAACTGTTTTATAAAATATTTTGAAAACAAAATCAAAGTCTAATCAACGAAAGGCTCAGCATGTCCATTACTATGGACACAGCTATTCGAATAGTTTGACACTCCGCGGAGGTTGTACAACTTTACTCACAAGAGATAATCAACTTTTAATGTCCGTCTGATACACTTCCACAGGTCTGGACTCGTATTGGGGGAATCGATATCAGAGAGGGCAGCGGCACCAGATTGAGTTGCACTCGGTGCAGGAAGAGGAAGCTGTTGCCACCTGAAGACTTGGAGTTGTAGTCAGGCACTTCAATTGGAGTTGGAGTTGGCCGGGAGTCATCCGAGTAGAGTCCAGAGTTGTATTCAAGTATTAGTTCAGGCCTTAGGCCACAACCGGTCCTATATAAGGGACCTATTGTGTAATCGTTGGAGGAGGCAATGAACAATCTATTTTCTACCTCGTGCTTCTTCTCTATCCTCTAGTTCTCTGATCTCTCCCTGCTACCCTTCTACTATTATCACGGTGCCCACGCGCCGACAACCCTCGTGTCCAGCGAGCAACCCACCCTACAACCTTCGTAGCCCACGCCGGCCAGTTGCTTGACTAATTAGTATTTACCCACTGAAGTTTCTCTTTTATAATTTCCCATGGTAGTGAAATTAAAGCTTTGAAGTCATGAATGCTACTGCACTACAGAACCAACCAAAATTATTAAAAGCATTTTAAATTTACATGAATGTTTATTTGACAGAAATGTAATCAATTCTTGCAGCACAAACATCAAATCATACAAAAAAAATTTGCTTATGGATGGTGAAAATAGTTGCTTCAAAGTTCAAATTAGCTTTGTAGAGGTGCCGCTTGAAAAGCTTGCTTTTTTAACCAGGACTTGCACATCGTAATCAATTTACTGGTATGTTCTCGTCATCCAGTTGAAATTTAGCAATGACACATACCATGATTGTCAATATAAATAATAACCACTTTGTGTCTTACTATTCTGGGTTAATCTGATGATGAACCTGTCGATTTCCCAAGTTTATCCTCAAGCCACAGTGAACCAATATTTTCTGGTTCCTTTTGTTATGAATATTGTGTGTATATTTAAGAGGGCCGAATAAGTAATATATATAAGAAGTACAAAAGGGTTGCCATATCTGATATAGAAAATAAATAGAGTCCTATTCTAACACCCCATCAAACTCATGGTGGATCACACACACTTGAGTTTGGAGAGAAAATACAAATGTTGTGCCCTGATGCGTGGCCGTGAAGAAATCAACAACTTTGTAACTCTGATGGTACAAAGCTGTAAAGCAAGTACTCCCTCACGCACTGTGAGCGAGTGTATGAAGCATCCACACCAATGTGCTTGGTGAGCTCATGCTTCACCGGGTCCCGAAACATCTTGATACTTTGTCTTGATCGGACAAAAGAGTCGAGGTCTCATCACGGGCACTCCAAAATCTGCAAGTAGCCACCTCAACCAAGTAACCTCCGCTATCACTTTCACGCCATAGCTCTCAACTCGACCTCTGCGCGCTCGAATGGAAAATCGATCCTTCTTAGTCTTCCTGCAATCGGGGAGGAGCCAAGAAAAAAAAACGAAGCGTGAAAGAACGACGATCGAAGGATCACTAGCCCAAATCGACGTGAGTACGCCCAAGTCAGAGTGAGGTAGAGCTAGGGAAAACAAGCGACGAGAGATGGTCCCATAAGTAGCGAAGAACACGAAGAAGGTGATCAGAGTGAAGATGGGTAGGATGAGCCATGAACTCGACTCAAGATATGAGCAAGCATAAGCAATATCGAGGACGAGTGCTCACAAGGTACACCAAACTCCCAACAAGATGGCGATATCAAGTAGGATCCTCAAGAAGATTACCATCGGCTGGCACGAAGGTAGGGATAGCTCCATAGGAGTCTCTGCGGTCTGAGTGTCGGTCAGACTGCATCGATCAAGAAGATCTTGGACATACCTCGCAGAAGTAGTAGCCCTCGGGCATGGAAGAGACCTCAATCCCAAGGAAGTGCGTGAAGAGAACCAAGATCATCATCAAAAGCGCGCCATCGAGATGCTTCTTCACATACGTGATGAATGAGGAATCATCACCGATGATGAGCATATCATCAACATACTGAGGAAGCAGCGTTGTCCTACCGAGATGAGATATGGACAAAAAGAAGCGGGATCATGGGAATCAGACATTGAAACCGATGAGTAATCATCGAGGTAAAGCGGCGCCGTCGAGCCACGAGAACTGTTTGAGGCCATAAAGAGCACGCAGCGAAGGACAGACAGGCGTGCCCTTCGAGGAGCAGAATACCTGTGTGGTGGGCGCATGTAGACCTCCTCATGCAAAACACCATTGAGAAAGGCATTCTTAATATCTAGTGAGAGATAGACCATCCGTGACATGTACGAATCGCAACAAGAGTCACGAGCGGTGGTCATATAGGCAGCGAGGGCAAAAGTCTCATCGTAGTCATGACCGTACTCCTGCTTTAAAGCCACGAGCCACAAAGGCAGAGCCTTATGGCGCTCGATAGTACCATCGCAGCCAAAGTCTTAATCTTGTACACCCACTTGCGCGTGATCGAGACACGAGCATGCATGTGTCGGTACAATATCCCAAGTCTCCAATGCGTCGAAGAGCAAGCTCCTCTGCCATAGCGAAGCCGCCACTGTGAACGGCGGCGACCTCACGATAAGAACTAGGCTCGATGTGAGAGAGCATGGCTATCGGAACAAATCAAAGGCGATCGGGGAGGTTGAAGGATGTCAGGTCACGAAGGCGTAACGAGGAGCATCATCGGAAGGATCGAGATGTGGGTGGCGGTAAAACACCGTAAGAGAGGCGGTGGAGGACAAGGGCGCTGGAGAAGTGAACACCGGATAAGCGAGGCGGTGGTGCTTTGCGGAACAAGCGGTGTTGCGGGAGAGGCGACGCGAAGGCGAAAATGCACGAAGGAACCCAATGGAGACAAACCGGGGAAGCGCTGTGATAGTGGAGAAATAGGTGAAGAGTCGAGAAAGGGACAACCATGAAAGCGATTCAGCGGTGGGGGAGGAGCCGAATCTACGCTAGAAGAAAGGTCGAGATTCGTCCGAAGACAACGTCTCGTGAAATCTGATCCGTCGAAAGGAAGGATCCCGACAACGATAACCCTTATGCTCGAGCGTAACCAAAACACACACTCAAGCTGGTGGGCGATGGTTTAGTGCGTTCACGAGCACAGCAATGAACAAAATAAGTCTGACCAAAAAACACGAAGGTGAGTGTCTTGGGGGGCTCGAGTAGAGGCGGCTCTATAGGGTGACACCCTTAAGAGCGTTGGAAGGTGCATATTGATGAGATATCTTGTAGTAAAGCAACCTCAGCCGAAGCGTGGTGGAGCGTGAGAGGCAAGGAGAAGAGTCTTGAGGCGATCTCAATCGGGATAGCGATGTTTCGCTCAAGAACCCCATTTTGAGCATGGGCACGGGACAAGAAAGCGGTAAAGTGCCACCTTCCGAAAAGAAATTATCTAAAAGCGCCCGGAAGCATTACTACGCCACGGCCAGAATCACAAATGAAAATACGGATGGGAGAATCAAATCGAGATACGAACCATCGTTGCAAAGCTACGATAGATCGCAAGAAGCGACCACGGATTAGATATAGGAAAATCCATGTAAAAGGAATAATCATCAATGAATATCACATAAGATTTATGCCGCCTTTAGAGATAATAAGCGCGAGTCCCCATACATACGAATGAACTAAATCAAAGGGAGAGAAGACAAAGACTCACTAGAATGATAAGGAAGTTGGAGCTACTTGCCCGACTTACAACGACAAAACATGGGCGTGTCAATAGGAACCGTCCAGAACACCTCTGACGAACTAATGAAGAAAGAGCAGAGACCCACAAGTGACCTAAGCGATGATGCCCTTTAGCATAAAAACTCCGGTGGTGGTGGCAATGGCGAGTAGATGTAGAGGTGATAGAGCAAGCTGAAGTGGGCCGGAAGGTGGAAGTGATCAGAATGTAGAGACCACGGCGATCCTCTGGCCGCGCCGGTCCCAAAGCCTGATCCCCGTCACTGGCCCGAACAAAACAGTGTGAAAGTCAAACCAACTCTCTGGTACAGATTAGTGAGCTAACCCATCGAGAGAAGCTGCATGGTAAGTCGAGAAACATGAGAAGCAATTTGGAATAGAAAAGTCGGTCGATAAAAGAGTGCCTCGATCACGATGACATGAGGAGTACCATCGGCCGTTCGAATCGAAGATAGGAAAAGCAGAGGAGTCTCATCAAGTGAGAGATGTGGAGTCTGGTGTCATGTGGAAAGAGGCACTGAACCTAGAACCCAAGAAGTACTGGAGGAGACTTCGAGCTAGACCGGCGTAACTCGCCGAGCCGAGAGAGAGAGCCGAATCAGAGCTCGCATAACTGGCTGAACAGGGTCACTCGCCGAGAAGATCCCGACGCGGCTTGGGTTGTCCTCCTGCCGAGGAAGGGCCTTCTTGCCTCCCTTGGCGCGTCAACTCCACGCGCCTTTATTATGCTTTTTTCGCACCGCGACAACGCCGTAGTCGTGCAAAGTTCTTGTAATAATTGCACTAAACCCCGCTGGTGCAAAACAGAGCGTAAATGACACACGTGAGGGACCAGAGTCGGCAGTAAAGCCGCTTGTGTAGTCGAAGAAGGTAAGCACACCGTTAAGAAAATCATCTTTGCTAACTCCATTTGGCGAAGCTCCTCAAAGACGAAGCGCCGAAGAGCTCTTTGGTATCGCTTGTCGTGGTGAGCGGCCAAATAGCTGAGCCTCGATGGCTCAAACTACGCCGAAGATGATGAACAAAATCATAAAGGCGAAAAGCAGCACGATCATATACGCTTTATGACACTCCGGCAGAAGTGAGAAGCTACTGCCTAGTCTGGTGGCGCCAGAGACTAGCCGGAGCTTCGGAAGAAGTCGCCGTGCGGAGGAGTCCTCCGCGCGTTGCTTCTCAACTCACGCAAGCGAAAAAAGACATCGAAAGCATCATGCTTACCGTATCGCCGCGCAAAGTACTCCCCGATCTAACGAGTATGCACGAGACCAACAATGTCGGGCCGATGGAGTCGTCCGACGCCGACCACCAGGATGGTTTCAACACGGCCTCATCAAGACACCAACGCCAAAAGCGCCTATGGCGCATCGAAGGCCTCATCGCCAGCTGCCGCCATAAAGCAATGACGCCTGCCTCCTTCTTGGCGCCTCATCTTCTCGCAGGGAGGTGTATAGGTCAGTCTCGGGAGGAGGTCAAGCAACGACAGCCGGACAAGGTCGAGCACCGCGACATGTCCCCAGAGGCGAGACCATCGAGCGTGATCTCCATGAGTGAAGACCACAACTTCGAAGTTCGATCCCATGAAGCTTTGTTCCCTAGAATGGGATCGTAGCTGAAGCGACAGGCTCACCGATAGCGGCGCTAGACGGGCGCTGCCACTAAGGCAAACAAGTTCAACGGCGGCGCTAGATCGCGCGGTTAGATCAACGATCGCTATTTTTTGTTTTTACGAGGCGGAACTAAAAATGTTCCAATGGCCAAATGCCCGTACATGCACAGCTGGGGAACCTTAGTTCTTCTTGTCACGGGCGCATTTAAAAACGAGATTTGCGGTGGTTCCGGCGACGGTAAGGCGGCGACTCGGCGACCCGCTGGCGTTGGTTGACGGTACCAAGATGCCGCTGGCTGGGAAGCTAGACGGTTTGGTATGGCGCTGCTTCAGGCGTGGCGGTGATTCGCGGCGGCGGTGCACAAGGGCGTTTTCGATGAATTCCGCCTCGTGGGCAGTAACGTGCAGCCAACGAGTAAGCGCCGCTTGGGCTGCAGTAGCGACGGCTTCCGCGAAGATTAGTGGCAACACAACGAGCGCCGTGGAGAGTCCGGAGGCGGGCGGCGGCTCGACCAAGCGCCGGGCGACAAGTAATCAATGAGGACGGCATGCTCGGTCAAGGATCGATATGCATGGGCGTGCCTGCAAAAACTAGGGTTAGAGCCCTAGCTCGATATCATGTTATGAATATGTGTGTATATTCAAGAGGGCCCAATGAGCAATATATATAGGGAGTACAAAAGGGTTGCCATATCTGAGATAAGGAAATACAAATAGAGTCCTATTCTAACACCTTGGTGACTCCTTGCTTCCAAGGATATTCCATGCAGTATGTGTAGCAATATTTGATCGGCCCATTTCTAAGGAGCCCTAATGACAGAGGTTGTCGTGTAAAGGAACAAACATGAAACATCTACCCAAGACGAAGAGTGAATCCTCGACATAAATTCAATGAGAATATAGTTGTCGCTGTCCATAATTTTTGAGAAAATAGATCGTGAACCTACATGTACATTTTCGGATTCTTTATGTCCTTGTATATTTTAGCATTCTAGAGTATCATCCTGTGTTATGAATATAAACATGTATTCAATATGAGAGCCAATGGGTGGTATATATACACAAAGTACATGTGGTGAATATGCAAAGAACCCTCATAACAACGGAATAACAAACTATACATATATCTCACTAACACCCACCTCAAACTCATGGTGGATCAACAACACCGAAGCTTGGAGAGGTAGAAAGCCGCGGCTGCGTTTCGAGTCTGGGCCTTCGTGAAGAAATCCGCTATCACGAAGTTCAAGGCACATATCAAAGAGCAATCAACCGATCATGCACACAAGACCTCATGAAGGAAGCATCAACACCAATAATGCTTGGCGAGCTCATGCTTCCACGGGATCTGAGCAATACCGAGTAGCACTGCATCGTTCGACAAGAGAGGAGCTGTAGTGACAAACACCAAAATCCTCAAGTAACCACCGTAGCTAAGTAATCTCTGTTTGTCCAAGAGAGCTATAGTCGCAACTTCGACCTTCAGCACTCGAAGCAGGACATCGCAATCTGCTTCTTCGATCTTCCGTGCAATGAGAGAACTACCAAGAAAACACAAGAAGGGAGAGATAAGACCGACGATCGAGGGATCGCCGCCCAAGTAGCATCCGCCAATAAGCCCGGCAGAACGCTGCCGGAGCGTGGAAAGAAGAGACGGCGAGAGATAGTCCTACGCTAAGGTATCGCAGAAACTTCAGAAGAAGGTGGTATAGTGAACCCGAAAGCGAAGCGTAAACGAATCGACTCGAGAATGAACCGGATAAGTGATATCCTGACGAGTAACAAAGAAGGTAGACAAGACTCCCAACAAGATGACGATAGCGAAGCCTGGATCGTAAAGAGGCTCGCCATCGAGGGTTCTGAGGTGAACATTGAGCTCCATGGGAGTCTCAACAAGACGCCGATCAAGGAGAGAGCGCGATCAAGAAGATCTCGAATATACTTTCTCTTGGGACATAAAGAAACCATCACGGAGTGGAAGTAACCTCAATCCCAAGGAAGTAACGAAGAGGACCAAGATCCAGACATAAGGAATCGCCACTAAGATGAGCCTTGACAAAGGCAATGTACTCAGAGAATCATCTCCAAGAATGATCATATCATCAACATCTGACAAGAAGAAGAGTCCCACCACGAGACGGCGGTGTGGACAAAGAGCCTTGAGGATCATGATCACTCGTGAAAAGCCAAAGAAGAAGTGACTACAGAGGAGAAAGCGCTCAAACCAAGCACGAGGGGAGCTTGCTTAAGGCCATAGAGAGAGCGACAAGGCTGCACGCATCATGCCCTCGAGAATGTAATACCCTGTGGCGGATGCATGTAGACCTCCTCACGCATACTTGCCATTAAGAAAGGCATTCTTGACATCAAAATTTGTCAGGAGATGACACTGCGAAACAAGCAATGACGCAGACCGAAGAAGTCGCGGACAAGGGTCATGTGAAGCCACGCGAGGCAAAAAGTCTAAATCGTCAGTCACGACCATGTTCTCGCCTGAAGCCACGGGCAACAAGACTGCGCTTTATAGCGCTCAAAGAGAGCCATCGAGCTAATCTTAATCTTATAGACCCACTTACACGTGGCAAGGACGAGAGTGAAATGGAAAGGGAACAAGATCCCAAGTACCCAAGACGCTCGAAGCGGCAATCTCTTCGACCATGGCATCT